>CM055855.1:6617500-7817500 GCA_029490765.1 Euthynnus affinis | reverse complement strand
AAGTAAACTCTTAAATCTCTGAAAGCTAAAGTTACAGAGGAGGAGTGAGATAATGGAGTGATAAAGCCAAATATTTTGAATATGACGCGGTTTTCAACACCTCCTACATAGCTAAGGTAAATGATGGCTGTTTTATTGGAGATTGCGTATATAAGTAATTCTAAATTATCACCTGAGGTGCCTCACAGACAAATAATTAATTTTACATAAGCACAGGAGGATGAACTGAGACTGAGAGGGGCAACTTAACATTACTCTATGCCCTGGGGCCATGGATAGCCCCTATACCCCCCCCTGTTGCTTTGGGCAACAGTAATTCAGCAATAGTAAATGGACTGCCCTCCTAATTAGTGAACACAATATGAAACTCATCAATATAAGATAATACATCAACAATAAGTCAAGACAAGGCTAGATTACATCAGCTGAGTAGGCCTGTTTGCACAGCAGCAACATAAGAAGATCAGTCTTCTCAATTAAATCAAGGAAATTGATCCTCTGCTCTTGACTCATCCTATACACACACACTTGGAACAGTGGGCAGTCACCATGCAGTGCCCAGGAACCAACTCCAGTCCGATTTGCTAGTGCCAGTGGTTAGGGAGGAGTGTTAACCCTACATGTCTTTGATGGTGGGACCACCTGGTGGAACCTAAACAAACACAAGGAGAACATGCAAAGTCCACACAGTCAAACTCCACAATTCACTATGCTCTTCACAATAGTGAAGTGCCCTCCTTATCAGTAAAGAGTTTGAAACTCAACAATACGTCAGCAACAAGTCAAGACGAAATTAGGTTATTAGCCAAGTAGGCCTGTGTGTACAGTGGAAACACAAGATCTGTCTTTTCAATTAAAATCCTGCAAATTTCACAAGCAAAAAAACGGTATAAAAAGAACATATTCTTTCACCTTCAAAAGTGCTTTTTAATGGTCTTCTTCACTACAAACATCTTGATTCTGTCTTTAAAATCCAACTGCTGATGTGTTCTCATCATTGTACACACAACTCCCAAAACTGAATCACTACTGCCACAACATCCACCTCCAAGTCCATGAGATATTTCTGTTGTCCTTTTCAATGTCTTGACAATGAAAACTTTTTCTGCTGCTTGGTACAGCACTGCCATATTCAAACCAACATAATGATGTAAATCATGTTTTTACAAAGAGTGTTGAAGCACAGAAAGTGATTCACTCCACATCATGTCCGCCCCTGCATCACAGGTAGCTTATTCTCCTACATCGTGTTTACTGTTTTTTTGTTTTTTTTTAAGCTCATGTCCTGTGAGGCCCCTGGTTCTCCAGGGCCTGGGGCTTGAGTCCCAGTAAGCCCATGCATTAAGGCGCCATTGGGGACTGAGGGCAATGGAATCAACCAGGGTCCGAAGGTGATCTGCTGCATTTCAAGCTTGATATCTGGTATAACATACTGTGCGCGAGAGGTGGGAATCACCTAGC
Source organism: Euthynnus affinis (assembly GCA_029490765.1). Taxonomy (NCBI): domain Eukaryota; kingdom Metazoa; phylum Chordata; class Actinopteri; order Scombriformes; family Scombridae; genus Euthynnus; species Euthynnus affinis. Next base: position 7,816,039 of record CM055855.1, on the reverse strand, counting down.
TCAGTGGTTCTCAAACCTTTTCATGTCAAGGACCCCTAAACTGACACAAATTAGAACACGGACCCTCGTTTGATAAGATTTTGACCCATGGTTCGCCATTTGATAAGATTTTTGCCTTCAGATGTTTAATTACAGAAAGTGTATGAAATCCATAACCAAAATAGCCATACATTCTGTCATTGTGTTACTTGTGGATGGAATGATAGTGAAATTAACCCGGGGACCCCCTGGAACCTCTTCATGGACCCTGGGGATCCCTGGAAACCACTTTTAGGACCACTGACCTATCTGATTATTGCCCACAATGATGAACAGCATGGTACATTTGACTTGGTGATACACTTGGTGATAAACCTAAATGTTAGCCACCTGTTTGCTAAACTTTTATAAACATGTTCTCATAATGAAAGAACTGCACAGGTCAAATGTACTCCAGAGTGACCCATAGGAGGGTTCTCAGAATGACCTATAAGTGCATAATATGCTGCTTTCCAAAACCGTTACAAAATAAAAAATAATATTTTTTTTTAGGGCATTAAAAAATAGTTATGTTTTCTGGTGTGACAATGCTGTGCTTAAGGCCTGATTAAGTTTAGGAACAAAAACACTAGGTTAGGGTTAGGGAAAGATCATGGTTTTGGTCAAAATTATCACTTGAAACATGGTTTGCACGTTCTTAAAGTTATGCAACCTTTGTCATCATGGAAACAGTAAACACCACAACAATTGCTGTTATAGTTTTTAAGAAAATGTCCCAACTCACTTACTGCTAACAGAAATGATCACCTTATATTGACATCTGAACTGCATCACTTCACTGGGTCATATTTACTACAGTTTCTAGATGGTATAAATGTATCTTTATGTCGTTTTTGCCGGCTGGGTTTTAGACCTATACTGTCATTTTTCATATGATGACAGGTTGACAGGACTGCATTGATGGTTGTAATGCCGCATTGGTTTAGTTTATTTCCCCCACTTTTACAAATAGATGGTTACTGCATACTAAATTGTTATTCTGAAATTGTTGTCCTTTCCTGAATTTTAATCATGTTGGACATTTGAATGACTTTGGTGGTTGTAGAAAAACTGCAAAACTGCAGAGAGCAGCCAACAGAGGACAAGTATATAAGTATGTAAGAGAAAGCATGGAGGCTTTTTCAGTGTGACACCAACAGCTCTCTATTGGCTGGTCTGCGGCCACAGCTCTCACTCAGCCTACATACTTTTTACTTAGTTAACCCTCTTTTAAAATTATATATGTCAAAATTTTAACAAGGACATGGTGTCCCAGACTGCATCCATGCATTTTTTTTTAGAACTGTTGCAGACAGGAAGTGAGTCTATTATCCTGTGTCATTTTTGGATTTGGAATGGAGCAGATGTAGGGCAATCCTGAATGAGTGAGTGCATGAATAAATAAATGAATGATGGATCTTATGTTTCTTAGCGAGATTTGTGTATCCAAGATGTACTTCATAATAAGTATTTTAAGCATAACCACCCACTTGCAGCACCCAGATATTAGCAGGAAGGAAAGATGGGGTAATTTAAGACAGTGAAAAACATGTTTGCACTGGTACATTTATATTATTTATATATATTTACTGATTTTTCATAGTGTGGCTTTTATGAAGTCCTGACAGAGTGTGATTAAGGACTATGGAAACAAACTGGATTTTATTTATTTCAATAATCCCAAAGGCATCCTTAAACTTTCATCATGCCACTTATATAATAAATAATAGGACAGTAGTAGTAGGACAATTTGAGTGAGATATCAAGCACTGTGGTAACCTGCATTGTAGTACTTTAATAATGATACAATTATGAAAAGGATGTCAAATAGAACAGCACATCATGCGTATCACCTGGGAAACAGATTAGTTACTGGAAAATGGATTCACAATCCAATACTTCATATTCTTGTAGCTAATTGTCAGAGGCCCACTCCATATAATTAGAGCACATGCACTTATTAAAGTAATTGGCCGCTGACTATAAAAAAAAAAAAACAGTGTATTACGTCACTTTTTTTTTTAATTAAGTTTAATTCTCTGTCCTCATGTCACCTCTTTGTGCAGGATAATCTGAACCTACTCCTGACAGATGAAGAGATGTACAGCCTTATGGAGACATTTAAGCAGTGCAAGATCATCCCAGGTGAGCCACTGAATCAAGGTTAAGAAATACATTTTGTTAAACTGCAGCAGGTGCCGGTGACAGTCCAGACCAGGGAATCTATTTATAGGTATTGAAATGTCAGTTGGTCAGTCAGTCAATGAGGTTTTATTGGACTCCTCAATTAAAGAAGAATAACATTATTTTCCCTCAGTCTTGTCTACGTCCAAACGCGTGGTGTTGTTTTGAGGCTAGGAGGGCAATCTGTGGGAGGTGGTCTTTGTAGAAATTAAGGCACCGTAAGTTAATTATATCTGGAAAACTGCTCGGTGACTAATTAGGTCTGATGTGATGAATTGTTCCTTGTTGCTGTAGAGTCATGCCTGGTGTCAGATGAGCTGCTGCAGTACCACCACTTTGTATCCAAGCAGCAGTTTGATAAGGACCTGACTGATGAGCAAGAGGAAGAAGTCCTGGCCCAGTTTGCAGCCCTGGATCCTGAGAAGAAAGGTCACATTGAATGGTCAGACTTCCTCTACTTTGAGTCTCTGGCAGTGCTGAGGAAGTTCCGCACTGAGGTAAAGTATTGGAATGGAAAAACAAGTTGAAATGTTCAAATGCTGACAAAATTTTGGCCTGCCTCCCACCTACCTGAATTAATATTTTTATTGTTTCTTGATTGCCACACAGCGGTTTAAATATTGTGCTTTGTTTATGACTTTGAAGATTAAAATTGCAATTTGTGTGTGACTCTGGGGTAGCATGGGGTAAAGCAGTGCCAGCAGCTTATGTCAGACAGTGCTAATGTGATTGAGAATGATTAAGGTTAAATAAATCAGCCCTAAAAATATCGTTGCTAGGCCCTTAAGTTACAGCAATCGAAATCATAAAAGGGGAGTGGAATTAATATGAGTGATTTAAAGTGATCCAGGACACCTGATCTGACACACATTTCATTTCTCCTAGAATTCACTGGTGCGCCTGTTGACTGCCAAGGAAAGAGACAACGCGCAGTCAGTGTTCCTGGGTCTGGACCTGGATAAAGATGGTGTGATCACAAGAGCAGAATGCCGCCAGGCCCAGCAGTCCTGGTTCCATAAGCTCAACAAAGACTCACAGTCATGCAATGTGAGGTGAGTACACAAAACGAGAGTCAGTAAATGCAGTAAGTCTATGCTCAAAAGTTAATAGTAAATTTCAAAAGTAGACCTTTACTTTGAATGCTTTGAGAAAACACTGAACTTTCAGTCAGTGGAGAAAAAATTGCAAAGTCTATTTACAAGTCCGGAAGGAATTTTGAGATTTCATCTGTATGCAAACTGGCAAAGGGGAAAAGGTTTAGCCACTTAGAGAATAGAGACAGTGAAGAAGAAGGCTGGAAATAAGAAAACAAGCTGTGTTCTGTTCTTATTACATGTGGGTCATCTGGCTGATCTGAAATAACAGTGCCCATTGCTGTTGCTTTGCAGATGACACACAACTTTACTTGTCCAAAATACCAAATAATAGAATCAGCTGAGGCATTTTTCAGCATCAGTGTTCAACAATAGAAATGTTAAATGTTGTTTAAATGCTGTTTAATGAAATAAATAAATAGATAAATAGATTTGACTCCAGCTAACCTGCAAGAACCCAAATGAACAATGACTCTAGATCTGTCTCAACCAATTTAAATGTTCAGTTTGCAGCTTTGTTTCTACATTTTAACCACAACGTAATTGTGTTTTAGGTGCTTTTTTAAGTACGTGTTGCAATATTTGTTCTTCCAACTTGAATCTATCAAACTTAGGTTAGATGTCAGTTCTTGTTTGTGTAAAACACCTGACTGTCTCTTGCTTCTTACTACATATTTGGTCATTTCCATGTCAGTGCAGCATGAGATCTAAGGACAAGATAAGTTTAGCCTATAATCAAAGACTAATTATGTTTTTGCTACTAGAGCCCACAGACACAAACTGAGATGAGGTTTTCAAAAAAACCTCAAATTACCATCTTATAATAGATTTTCTTAGACTTGGATTTGTATTTATTGCATTTTTCATATATTTAATTCAATATCTGTATTTTAAAACAGCGGGAATACTACGTCCAAAACTTTAATAATTCATGTAACTGTATTTGTTTAAATTCTTCCCAAGTATTATTTATATACATTTTAAAATGTTACATTATATAGCATGATCATAGTTTAAAGTTTCATTATCATATTACTAAGATGGTATGGTAATGCATCTGAATCAGTGTATGGAAATTGTCACACTGCGTCCATTAATTAGTGTAGTGATGATTTCATCCCAGAGATTAACCCCAGGATCAATTCATTCATGTTCAAACTGTGAGTGGGAAAGTGGAAAACCTGATATGCTGTTTATGTCATTAACTTAGATTGCCAAATTATATTTAAGGAGTAAATGCCTGTAATCAAAACCTGAAGATGGAAACTAATTAAAACAAATTTTTGTGCACTGCGGCAAATGTGCATTTATCCATACAGAAGCTTTAAAGTAAATCCCATCCACAGGAGTCTGTGAACTCAAAACCCCACTAGGCTGCAGGGCTCCACTGTTGGAGTTGCTGTCAAGAAAATGTGTTCTATCTTTGTATCTAAAAAAAACAGCTAAGTCATGTTAGTTTTAAAAATGGAGGAGGAGAATCAAAGTTACTACATGCATGCTTGTTCCACTGCACCATTTGCTAATTACATCATTTGCATAGCATCAAGCTTCCAGATGTTGAAGGAGATGAAAATATTCATAAATCAAATAAGTAAACAAAAAAAAAATACTTATTCACATATCATGTATGAATCAGTCATTAAATATAGAGTTCAACAAACTTGTACTAATTTGAGTTTTTGCACTGGTGTGTAAGCATTTACTATTTATCATGCCCCCTGTCCCGTGTGCCAAATCAAAAACCACAGCTTTGAGCCTTCAGCAATCTGCTTTGACTAGTCCCAAGTCCCTCAAGGTCATGAAGGGTCGACTAAATCACCACATTGTTGAGTGTTGGGGAGACCTGATGGCCATTGCTACAGTCACTTGGACATTTTGCTGACTTCTCTTCATTAAGCTGACACTGAACATCTCTAGCCAATGTGCACTGACTGGGAATGTTGTTTTCTCTGTCACTGAAGAATAAAAGGCATTGATTTTGATTGACACTTTGTGTCAATCAAAAGTGTGGAATGCAATATAGTAAATGCTCACACCACTGAAATATACTAATAAAGAAATACCAAAGGGACTTAATAAAGTCTGTGCTTCTGCTTTGATCAAATTGAATAATTTAAATGATGCTGAAACAAGTAAAAATGGAAAGGTAAATATAGCCAGCTCCTCCCTTCATATTGAAGGCACCAAAGTAATGTGTTTTACTCATTAATGTTGTCTGTGCTGCCACTTAGTTGTCATTATCAGGCACTTAGATGCCTGCCTGTTTGATGCTGAGTTTGACTGGATTTATGCTTTAAATAAATTGTCATTTATTAGATGAAGCAGTTGCTGTATTTGCATGGAACTCACTTTGATCTTTTAAAGACTCTCAGGGCAAATTCAGTAAAAAGTTTTTTGTGCTTCATTTGTCTGAGATCTTTAAAGGTTCTGACCCTGAAACGGCTATAGGGTATGGACACAATAACATGAACATATGTACAGCATAGGGCAATCCATTATGACAACTCTGCAACAAATATCTTTGAGATGCTTGAGATGCATCAAAGGAGAGACAAAATATCATGTTTCATAACATAATGCAATCCACTGCAACTCAACCACAATGTACAGCCTTGAAAACCATACAGCCTGTCCATCTTTACAGAAGTCAAACACTGTGAACTTAAAACATGTTTTTTTTTTTGTTTGTTTTTTAAATCTGTCTGTACTGGGCTATTATTATACAGAATTACATTCTGCTGCTGTTTTTTAATAGTATTTATTGCAGAAAATGCAATAAGGAATCACACTCAATATTGCACAATACTGTGATTTTTTTTTTAGAAAATATCAGTGCTCCTTCATCAATTTTACACCCAGAGACTTCATCAGAGTAATAAGGAAAGTAAAATAAGCTTTATGTGTGTGTTTCAACGGTTCATTTTTAGGACATTTTTATATAAAGGGTGGTGCAATGTGGTACATATAATAAAGTGAAAAAAAAATGAAAATAAAGTTAAGTGGGTTGAGTTGTAGTTTCAATTTTGCAAATTTCCCCTCTAAGGATCAATAAAATCTTATCTTAATATTGTTGTACATGGAAGATGTGCTCATTAAAGATTTTTCAAGAAATAATCTATGCCACTACTATTACAAACTAAGTACCTTTATGTCACTTGAATAGTTATTAATTTTGGAAAATTAATGACTAGGAACCCAAATATAATGACTAGATGTATTCATTATACTCACATACAATGAAATATAATGAATATATCATTCCATCCATTTTTTTCTTATAGTCTGTACCAAATTGCACCCCTTTTTCTGTAAAATGTCCTAAAAATGAACTGTTACATACCTGCAAATTACATCAAAGATCCCCAGTGTTATAAAATTAAAGGACCTGTAAAATAAATCATGTTTGTGAGCAGCAATAACACTAAGTGGAAGTACTCCATTTCAAGTAAAAATCATTGAGTAAATGCATATAAGAATTCTCAGCAACATGTACTTAAATATCAGAAGTAAAAGTACTGACTATGCAGGGTGATCCCTTTCAGAGTGTTATAATATACTGACACATGTTACATGTGCACATATTTTTTCTGTTAGAGTTATGTATTTTACGTAAAATCTACTTAATAAGAACTACAATTGTGGAGTGTGTGTGTACAAGTGTAAAGAAGAATGAGCTCGAAGTGTAAGAGTACCTCAAATTTGCACTGAAATAAATGCACCTTTCACCACTGAGGTGTTTGTGTGTATATATGCATGTGCTTGTTACTGCTTTTTACCACTTGTGCTGTCACATCTTCTCTGCTGTACCATTCCATCCCTCCCACCTATTCAACATGCGGCATTCCCCACAGACTCATGGGACTCTGCTCTCCTATGAATTGTGGGTGAGTGTGACTCAGCACTGCGCATGGCTTGTCTTCTTTTTTCTCCCTTCAACACCCTCAAGCACTCTGCAATCATCAAGTATGCTCAGACAACCCCTCGATTTAGATTTCATTTGTAATTTAACCCTCTCTCTAAAACCCTCTTAACTCCAAACTGGAACTCTTTACGAACATACTGTAATCAAAGACGCATGCATCCCCGGATGAAGCTTAATGAGCACAATGTGAGCCCTTCATATGATTAGGTCTTGTTATACGGAAACATGGAGAAGATTCAGGCTGGCCTCCAATTATAGGGATCAAAAGAAAGCCCTTTGTTCTCTTTAGGGGAGCTTCACTTTAAAAGCCTCACTTATTAATGTAAGAGGACACTGTGGACCAAAAGGGTGAGAGTGTGCACATCAGTTCCACACATGAAATTAAAATGCAACCTAAGACCTGCTCATTAAAACGCAAATAAATATCGAGTGAGTCAGAAACCTCTGCTCTCTTTGATCTCTGGATTACAGACATTCACAAGCTACAGTGTGACACTGAAAAAGTGTTTTTCAAGGAGCCATCAGTAAGAAGGTCCTTTATAAGAGCTCCAATCTTGATATGGATAATCCATAACTGACCAGGACAACAAAATGTCAAGCTGTACTCTTCTGTTCTCTCAGACAGAAGATAACATGTATTGTTTGATAAACCAGGAGCCTCATGGCGTACCAAGGCCAGAACGCAGGCTATCGCCAGACGAGACAAGACAAAAGCAAAGATCCGAATTGAAGTTATGAGTTATGATTTGGGACTGATGATCTAAAAGGCTTTGACTCACTTAAAGGCTGGGTTTTGGTCAGACGAGTTTGGGGACACCGTCCAATCAACTGGAGGGTGTCTCTCAGTCGTTCTCCCTTGCAAGGTTTTCCTTCTCGTCTTCAACCTGAAAACTGCCAGTGAATCAGCTCCAAAATTCCACAACAAATCTGATTCTAAAATATCAAAAACTCATGACTCACATAGGTGTGGTAGATGGTCATTTGGGATATTGTCTTGTTCCACTTTATAAAGGCATTAAAAAGAAAATCCACTCTAAAACTAAATCTACATTGGGTGAGAAATTCATTCTTGATTTTGGAAATAGGGTTTTGACGAAATAAATTGCAACTTGAGGTCCACATACTAACTCAAGCTGAGAGAACTCCATTGACTGAGGAACCTTCATCCAAAAGATTTCTTTTGGATGGTTAGGGTTACTCATGACTTTGGACAGTTAAGTAAATATCTTGAAACAAGTTTCTCCCTAACATGAAAACAGAGCATCAAGAATAGTTTTGCAATGATTAGTACATTGACAAAAATATATTATCTACAGTTTACAAGCAAAAATGCCAAACATTCTCCCTTCCCAGCCTCTCAAACTTTCCATTGTGTGATTATTATCTTTGAGTTTTAGACTTTTGGTGGACAACACAAATTGCATGAAGATGTCACATGGACTCTGTGAAATTCTGATGGGCATCTGACACTTAATAGTCTACATGTTTAAGCAACTATTCAATTAGTCGTAAAACTAATTGAAGATTAATTGATAATGAAAAAAAATTGCCGCCCTGATCAAGACGTGAAACAATGATCAGGTCACCACATGATCATTCTTGGATTTGTCCCACTAACAATGAAATACAGGCTGTGGGCTCACCAATATTCTATCTAAATGAGTTATGGTTTAATGCAGTTTTGCACACATGTAGGCAACACACCCTGCCCATACATTGTGCTGTTTACTCAGCATTTTTTTAATGCTGCACCGAAAAACGAATTCCTCTGACTCTGGTTGTGTGGCCATTAAAGTGAGGTGAAGTATATCCCACTACAATCACCATGGGTGCTCTGTTGTTCAGACAGATGGAATGAATATTATAAAATTTAGTGATTTATCATTTCATTTGTTTTTTTCCCCCTTTTTTCAGTGCAAGGTCTTTCCTTTCATTGACTGTTGTACTTGCTAATACATACTTTTCTGTTTTGTTTTTTTTTTCATTCTTTGTCCTTTGGCACAGTATAAGTCATGTTGGCCCCATATGTGAGAACAGTCCAGCCAGCTCTGGCAGTGAAAGGAGCAAGACTGAAGAAAACAGGTTTGTCCTCTTGTATCTTTAGTGAATGTGTATGGAAATATCTTATACAATAATTGCACTTCAGCAAATACAAGTGTTATAGCACAGTTTACATAATATGGCTGTTGTGATCCTGCAGTGTTCCCTGTACTATTTGTAACTGTCATCAAATAACATAGACAAATCCCCTCTGCCACATGTTGTTATGACTTTTGAGACTTTTCTTCATGCCAAATTACAAGATTTTGCAGTAATTGCCAGTAGTGCACCAACACTTCAGGCAGTGACTACAGGGAGCCGCAGTAACAAAGAGAGCTACACAAGAGAGTCACATTAAGTTGAATACTAATTAGCAGAACATGCTTTGACAGAGGTCTAACAAAGACTCTTTTTATTACTGAATTTTCAAAGCAACATGAGGCAAATTGCAATGGAGCAGAGACCAGATACTTAATATAATAAGTTACCAAATCATTTTTTTAACTGCATGATCACTGTATTTTATTATAAGGTGGTTTATGCTGTGAAGGATGATGCCTGTGCATGTTCATATTTAGTGAAATTATTATATGTGAGACATTAAAGACTCAAAACTGTCAGATCAGAATAATGAGTGTTATGAGCTGAATTTTGACTGTGGCAGGAAATGGCTGACATTACCATATATTTTTCTTATTGTTATCAAATGCCATGAAAAGTCAACAATGTGTTAGTCCTTCTTTTAATGATTTCTAGCTTCTTTGCCATGTCTGTTGCACTCAGGCCCAGGCCGACTTTTATTTTCAAAAGAAAAAAAAAAGACATTACTTTTAGCAAACATTACTTAAACAAGGGGTGCATTTTTTGGGAATGGATTGCAGTGGATTGATCCACATTTGGTGCAATACAGTGAGTATATATGGCACCAGGATGGTGTATTGACTCAAAATTTACTGATGTGCCCTTATTCTTCAAATGAACATACATATCAGCCAATGAAACAGGCTCATTGTATCTTTAATAGTTTTTGGACAATAATGGAAGTCAATAAAGCAGAGGAATTAAGCTATATTGGAGTTTGGCTACAAAAACAACACCTGTAAGCAGGATCAATTCATTGTTGTTTTTTCATGGTATTTGTTAACAATAACAATATAGAAACTATAAAATATAGTACATTGTACTTTATTTTGTGAAAAAATTAGTGTTAGTTTTTTGTTTTTTTTACCAATAAATAAAAATCATCTCTATACTCAACAGGCCAGTGACCTGGGCAGACTTTTTAAAGGAGAGTGCCATCTATATTTTGGCTGCGCGGCCCAATAGTTCTGCCATGCACATCCGTCTGCCGCTATAGTCCAGAATCCTCAACCACACCCAGCAGAGAGAGGGAGAGAGGTAGAGGGTGTACCCTATAGTCTACAGATGAGAGGAGGAAGATAGACATGATGACACCGTGAGGAAGGCATCTGAGCAAACTGGATGAAGTACTGAGAGACAGCAGATCAAGCCATCGACAGAATCTCTCCTCCTCTGCATCACCTCAACACAACAACACTGACAACACACACTCTGACTGACATACTGAAGACGCAAGTGACAGCAGCTGTCACAGGTCCCAACTCCAAAACCCTGACGGCATCCAACAAATGTGAGAGATAAGAGGAGGAAGACAAGCACTCACTCATGACTAGTCAATCAGTCAGTGATGTTTCTGAAACTCTGAGTGTAGAGATCATGCACACAAGCTCCTAGGATGCTCACACTTAAATGACAAGTACTAGACTCTATGGCCCTCCATCTACATAACACACCTCTCCATGCGGGTACATTCATGTGTGACAGGCTGTTACTCTTTCAAGTATTCATTCCTTTGGGCGTCATTATGTCCTAATAATAGCTCCATGCTACTGTAATGGGATTGTGTTATTTGCCAGCCAAATTATTAATCACACCACACTGAGGCACATGCAAATTCATTATTGGTACTGTTTGACAAGTGGATAGACTTCTGGGAGGAGATCAACCTCACAGCTGCCATTATTGCCATTCTCAGAACATATACCAAACAGGAATGAAAGCTACCTGCATACATTATATTATATGAGAACTGCTATACATACCAGTATAAATTATTATTATGCATTAAAAAGCTGTATTTATTCCTGTATCCTCTGATGTATCCTCTGTTCTTCCTCCATTTTCATCCAAGAATCTATATTCTTCTGAAGTACTAACTGTGAAAAAGGATGTGAACGCTAATGAAAGCTAACACAGTGAGTGACATGTATATACTGCCGTATAGTTCATCGTGTTCCTGTTGTGCTCAGAGCTGCACTTTGACAAGGTGGAAACATCTGCCGTCCTGTTCTAGTGTCATTATTTGCACTGGGATGCAAAGCGATGTGGTTGGACTAGTGTGTGACATAACCAACAATGATATAATGAAACATTGAAAGACATTGAGAGATCTGGTGCAAACATTAGTCCTTTGTTAATATGTGTAAGCACTGTTTAAAAGTTGGTATGGAACTCTATGATGTTACAGTTTATAAAACAGTTTGAATGCACATGAAACTGCCCCTAGAATCACTGAAAATATACTGTAACAAATAGAAATTCATGTAGTGTTTATGACATCAAATGAAGGTTCAATGTCGGGTACTCTTAGTGAATAAAGTATGATTATGACATAAATTTTGATTGTCTGAGGGATATGTCACAGTGCTGAAATAAATGCATGGCATTTACTCTCCTTCTTGAGAATCTTGCATTTGTGTCTTTTCTCCTTTTTTAAGTATGAATGCACAATAAACACAAACACCAGGGGAAAAAAATTACTATAGGGGTGGATGGTATGGTTAAAATTAAAACCACAACACAAGAATATTTTCTCATGACAGTATATATGTATAACAAGAGGGATTTTGATACTAAAAAGACTAACTTTTGAAGATTTGTCTAACTCATATTGCCAAAGCCTCATATTAGTGTGAGATAAATCCCTTCCTGGAGCAGCAATTGTCCAATCATAGCATAGGCATGGCATGCCTGTCGAGCTTTGGAACCTTGGATGTATTACAAGCACCATTGCTCAGCAAATTATTAAACTTTGTATTATGATTTTTTAATCCATAAAGGTTTTATATTTGTAAACCTTTCCTAAAGCCTTGACAAAGAAAAAAAAAAAGAAGTGACATCATCTCAATGTAGGCCAAATGCGCAGGTGGGGCCAGGGGGAGGAATGCTACTGCGCATAGTCAGTGGAATGTAATTGTTTCATAACAGATTCAATCATGGCGTTCTTGACCTGACTAATTGCTACATTAAATTCTGACAAATATGAAACTTGAGCTCTAAATTAGCCCAAGGTTATCCCACCCAAATAGCCTCACAAATTACTGGGTTTATGACAAAGATTGTTTAAAAGCTGTGATATAGCATTCACTTCATTAGTCATATTCAGCTCATGATCAAGTCCTTATGTCTCCAAACAAAGGCTTTACAAAGCTGAAACATTTTTTTCAAGTTTCAAGTTTTATTGTTGGTCATGTTTGAAAAAAAGCAAGGCATAAAACAGGCAGAGGCTATTTACAAATTGATCGTCTAAGATGCTTTAATTTCTTCTTTTTATAACATCGTTTTCTTTTTGTTTCAAAGATCTAAGATCCATTCAAGAGGTTTCTAGAATCAAGTGTCATGATTGTTTATTCTAACTACAAAATACTGACACTTCCACAAATAATCCAACTTTAATCTTTTGCACGTATTGCTTAAAGGCTTAAAGAGAAGTCTTTCAATAAAAAGTGAAATGTAACCTAGGAAACCATGCTCTCACTTAAACCTGTATTAACCAAGAATATCAATATCACCGAAAGAGCAGACAGTCCTAATATTCTGCACAGAATATTATAACAGAGTGTTGCACAGACGTGTAATTCAGCTGCAATGGTGTGTTATGATTCAGTTTGATGGAGTCAGTGGAACCATCCGGTCAACAAAGTTGTTCCAGTTCATTTAAACATCTGGTAGACCAGAACAAATCTTGACAAGATGTGAAGCCAAATGACCAATCAAGCTTTCAAGTAAGCAGTGTGAAAGTGAGAGGTAAAAGAAAGTGACAAGTTTTGAAATTTGTACAGTGTGCCATGTTTTTGTGATTTACCTATGGAGGCTTTGATGTGAAAGGGTAAGTCTGGCAATATTTCTTATTTTGTCAGCTGTCATTGTAGTTTTGGTTAAATTCCGCATGCACCATTCTGCTGCTGTAAATACTCTTTAGAGAACAAAATATGTATTAATCTGCCTATGAAAATATTCCCCAACAGATACAAGCATTGTCTCCTGTTTAAATAATCTTTGATAAACACTACTGAGCACATCTTTTTTAAGTATTCTCTGGATGCATTATTTTTAATGAAACTACATATTTGTGACCTGTTTTATGAGCTCAAAAAGCAGCATTGAGAGATGAACTGATGTATTGTTGATTTTGGTTTTCATAGAATGTGTGGACAGTAAAAAAAAGAGAATAGAATAACACCAGATGTATCATTTAAGCCTTGATAGCTAGATGATTCTGTCCCATAATATTTTCATTCAGGATTTCACAAAGGTACCATCGCATGAATACAAGTGTGTGAAGTGTGTTGCATGCACAGATGTGAGCCTATAAGAGTGCCAAGGCAACAAGTGTGACTTTGTGAGTCATCGCCCCCCATGTGTAATCCAGAGGAGCACAGTATAAAGGTTATCTGGCTTGTCCTACAGAGAGCATATAAGGGCCAGCTGTTGGCTAAGGTGTTGTGATACGGCCGGCTGCTGCTGTGAGATGAGTTCACTCAGTAGGGATGAGTAACGGTAAATAAGAGTGGCAGTGTGGTCATGGCTCAGGTGAAGCAGTGCCAGAACGGAGCCACAGTAAAATGTCAGCACATCAGTCACATCACGGACTTCATCAGCAGGTTTATGAGCCAATATGGTGTTTGTAATGAGACTACGGGATCTCTCTAAATTTTGTGTTAAGCTTCAATCTTTCTGGTTTTTAGGATGTTATCAAAGTGGATATTCAGAGTATAAATTCTATGAGGAAGAAATTTCTCCTAAATATGTAATAATAATAAAATATCAAATAACATAGATATGAAGAGATATCTACATAGACAGACTGAATGAAGTCATAAAAATGATCCAGTATTTACCCACTACCATCTCAGTCTTTGTTCTTTGTTGTTCATGTTCATACCAGCCTACTCCATCTCTCCAACCACAATCCATTTTTAGATCCACCTCTGCAAGCAAAAACGTCACATCCCACCTCCAACAGCAAGGCCAACTTCTTCCTTGGAGCCCACTCAGTCTCTGCAGTTGAGCCAATTACAGCCGTCTGGTTCCAGGACAAACGTCTAACATACCTGGCTTTTTTTTTTTTTGCTCTGGTTTAAGAGTTGTATCTCTCTCCTACTATGCTGGCACCAAAACATGTACATAAACATAGGTGAGTCACACAATTACAGACTTTTTGTTTTCATATTGGCTGTTTTTTCAGTCATCTGAGAAAAAACAAACAATATACTGTAAGATGGTTATTATAAGACATAAAGGCTGTGAAGGGAAAAATTAAATCTCTTTAACTGAACACTTGGTGTGGAATGACATCTGTGTATTGCAATCAACTGTGATCATGCCCATAATTCGAAGCTGTGTCTGCCGTGACAATCTAGATAATAGGGTGCTGTGAAATGTAAATTCTTCTGTTTTTTCAATGGTGAAATCTAACCTCCTATCAGCTCAGGCTTCTCTGTTGGACACTTTTTTTTATTTTTAGCTGCTCATTATATACCAAAGCCTCCAGCATGCACTGCCCCCTGTGTCTGGAGAATGTTGGAGTGGTGTTTGGGGTTAAGACTGTTAGTTCTATGTGTGTTTGTGGGAAAGAGAATTTGTGTAGTTAGGGAATGGTGGTGATGATAAAATAAAAATGGTTACGAAGGGCATTATAACAGATGGGACTGATCTGAACCCTATGAGATGAAAGAGCTAAGGACACAGGACAGAAAAATAATCCCACACGCTATCATCAGAACAGCCAAGGGAGGCACTGCTGCAAAAAGATACACAGCAACAACCTTTTTTAAATGTTCAGCCTGTATTGCGTAAGCAACAGCTTTAAATAAATGCAAACAACTACAAACAAAATGAGAACATAAAGTCGCAGCAGACATTTTAAACAGGTCCAACACAGGTGGAACTAATCATTATGGTAATTCTGTATCTACTTTCCATTAGATGTGTCACTTAAAGAGCCATAGTGTTATGCACGATGACTCACTGATATGACTGGTACACCTGAGTTAGAGCTATAAGTCATGGTTATTAACATTAATTACACCTGTGCTTTTCCTGCTATGACGAGTCAAATTGTCTGCTTCATCTTTAGTAGCACTGGCACAACAGCACTGCTCAAGTCAACTGTGACCACAGCAGCTGTATGAGGTTTGGCACTAATTAGTAATCCCTACAGAGTGTGATATCTGAGGCATTATAGAACTCACATGGAACAAAGTGTGGTCTTAGTCTGGAATTAATGACCATTTTGAAGGTGACCTTGTTATCCATTGTTACAGCTGGACCTCCATAATTCAAAGGGCACCTGAACACCTTTTGTGTGAATGGCAGGTTGTACTGACTCCAAGAATAGCTCAATGATGCTGTGTTTTATTTTTTCTATCAGTAACTTAAATTCAGGTGAAGATACTGTCACCAGCTGACACAAATTAGTAATCAGTGGCATGACATATAGAACAACTAACAATATAAACAACAGAAACAATACAATATAACAATATTGTATATGTATGAATATGAAACATACTAAAGAAGTTGAGCTCATATTCATATTTTTGAGAAGTGTTGCACATTTGCCTACATTATTATAAATATTACCAAAAGTATGCAATATTTTCCACATCACAATTACAGCAAAATATATTTTATATACTTTATGGGCTATACATTGAAAATATAGGCTCACCCGTTCGTTGATTCATTGTATATTATATGTTTTATATATATATATATATATATATATATATATATATATATATATATATATATATATATATATATATATGTGTGTGTGTGTGTGTGTGTGTGTACAGAAGAGCTGTATTTTCATGCGGTTCATATTCTAAATTTAACCCACGCTTCCATCTAGCGTTCGGTGTATATAATCACATCTATCATTAGCACTACAGACTTCGAAATATGATTATGATTATAATCATCCTGATTATGAAATACTGACACTGACATAGATTTGAACCTTTCTGTGGTAATAAGTGTATGTTGGGAAATATATTATGGGAGTATTCGGGTTGGTAAATGCTATGTTGGACGGGCCGGAGGGACGAACTCTCGCGAGTGCGGGTCAGGGTTAGGTTAAGGTTAAGGTTAGCGTACAAGTCCCGCGAGAGACCTGTACGCAAACCAGCTGGCCCGCTAATTTTTTTTCCTAGGACGGTGAAGTTATGACCCGCCCTACTCTGCCTCTGATTGACTAGTACTCATTACCTTCGTTGGCTGGGTTGGTTAGGTTTAGGCAAGAGGACTAAGATTGGTTAGAGTTAGGGTAAGAATATCAGGTTAAGCCAATCAGAGGAAGAGTAGGGCGGGTTATAACTTGGCCTTCCTAGGAAAGAAATATTGCTCCAGCCCAACTAATCTAGCGCCATCCAATCGGGTTTCTCTCTGATCTACTGCACAAGCGCATACCAAGGGGGTGGGTTTGTTTAGTTTAGTTTAGTTCTCCGGTAAAATGCGTCTGACAAGCTAACACTGACAGCTACGACGGTGAGCGCTCCTCAGGTAAAAAAGCACAACGACTGTCTCTATCTATTGTCAATGCAATGAGTACATATTTATGTATCACTTCTAGGTTGCACCCAGTAGCACTGTTTGGGTTCGCAGGATGCCCAGCCAATCCCTACGACACAGCACACTGATGTTAGCTGCTAGCTGAGTAACGCTAGCTTTAGTAAACCATGTAACGGTACCTCTTATATCTAACGTTACTCATCTAACATTTGCGGATACGAAATTATCTGCCACCCGGTCAACGAAGACGAATCAAGCTGTATTCCCATAAGAGTTAGAGTCCATTTTATAGTCTTGATCATATTTTAACACGAGTTAGCGTATCCTTACCCTAACGTTACATGAAATGACACCCGTTCTTTTGTCATAATTATTATTATTATTATCGTCTCACAATTATTGACAGAATATTTGTCCTATGGTGGAAGTAGTACTTAGTTTGTTTTAACTCAAAACGCTGTAGGAACTAACAGCTATAAAATTAGAGCTCGTAATAAACGAGTGATTTCATCTCTTTACCCCAAATTGTGCCTCTCCTGTAATGCTAATTTATGAGAAGCAAAACTGAGACTGTTGGTGTCTGTATTGTGCCACTGATAGAAAATGAACATTTCTTTGTATTCCATCAAAATAGCCCACGGTGTTTAAGCTACTGAACTCAAAAATACCTTTCTTTGAGAATAGTTGTCTCATTCAGTGACTGTTTGTAGCCTAACCAGCCCCCACTCAAACCCAGAGTCAGATGCTGAATTCATAATATGAAATACAAACTTTTTCTTTCACCATTTTGCCTCACCTTAAACTGACATTTGCAGTGACACATAAAAATCACATGATGCAGTATATTTTCCCATTTCAAACAACTTTAGCTGACATCTTCAATGTTTTTCCTACCTTTCAGGCAGCCATTAGTTTAATTTCATTTCTCAACGATATAGAAATCAATTTGCACTGGCTTGCAACATCACTGAAATAGGTTGTCCATTACTAGGAATCTAGCTTTATTTGTCAACGTTATGACACCATTGCTTGCTTACGCAGCTGACACAACTGACAGTTTGTAGTCTGCATTGCTTTACTAACATCATGCTGCAGCAGTAACATATCTAAATACAAAAACTAAGAAAATGAAAGCAGATAAATGTGTGAATTGTGATGGATTATCTAGCTAAAGAAGGTTTCTTGTCTCTTCAAGTATACTGCAGTGAAATGAATGTAAACACAAAGCTGTCTGGAAGGTACAACATAGTGTTGTACTTTGAAAATGATCTTCAGTAACAAGTAGGCCTATATCATCTCTACTAAATAGGGTAACCACACAAAAATACTACTACTTTTTAAATGGAGAAGGTGTCATGCTGTACTAAATGTTATGTTAGGATCACTTTGAACCTAACATAACAAGAAGGTCAAACTCTTAACAATGCAGGTGCCACGGGTGGTGCGGGGGAAAAATACTTGTCCACTAACTGCCATCCAGTTCTCAGCTGCAGGGATTGTTTTATGATTGTACAGTTACAGTATTTGTTGTTTGTAAAGCCATATTGTGCAAAGAACTGGTATTTCCCTCATAAGTCCAGCCAAGTGTAAGTCTGGCAAGACCTTCCACATGATTCTGGCTCACTGCTGCTTGTAATTTGCTCTCTGCATATTTAAATTATCTTATACTGCTGTTCCACTCAATTTAAATCATTCTAGATAGGAACTTAAGTGCCTTAGGTGTAAAAATGTCATCTTTCTCATTTGAATGATGAGGTCTTAAAAGCAAGTTTTGTTGGCTGTACTCCAGTAGCAGTTAGGCTATTAATGATTGATTACCTTATTTATAAAATGTCACATCTCACGCAGTCTTCTCTGAATTGCTGATTGTCATTAAAACTCTACTTACAGTGACCTTGAACCAGTCTACAAGAAGACAAAGCCATGGGGAACACAAGCAGTGAGAGGGCTGCAATGGGCCAGGGGGAGAAGGCTCAGCGGAGGGACAGCAGGGGTATCAAGGAAGGAGAGAGGCCAAAAATCCTGATGGATAGCCCCGAAGATGCAGATATTTTTCATGGTGAAGACATGAAAGTAAGTAAGAGAGATGATCTGTTTGGTTTGGTGGCTGTAGACTCTTTGAGAACTCCATTCTTGTACATAAGGTGAATGAACAAATGGCTAATTGTGATTGTTTGATGGGTATTTCAGGCTCCTTTGGAGAAAGAGGAGTTCCTCGCATGGCAGCAAGACTTGGAAGCAGAAGACAAAGGGCCAACTTTAGACCGGCCAACAGTCTTTCGCTGGACTGGAGATGGCAAGGAGGTCTACCTTTCTGGATCCTTCAACAACTGGGCCAACAAGATTCCTCTGATTAGAAGGTGAGTGGGTGTCCTATGTGGGATAGTGTCTACTTCAGGTGTCTCTTGAAACTTTGTCTGTTATAATTCTTTACTAGTTACAATGATAAATATATATAATATAATAGGAAAATGTTTATCATTTCTCATTGGGGCTAATAGCACTCCTGTGTCTTGAATACAATTTTCAGGTTGATATCCAAACTTTCACTGTATCTCTTTAGTGTGTGGAAGGAAGAATGGTTTTCTAGTTCAAGTCACCAACAAGGTTAAAGATTAAGAAATGAGCACTGTGTAAACTCATCTGTGTGCCAAATGTTTCTTCTTGTCATCTGTCAAAGTCAGAACACCTTTGTGGCCATTGTTGATCTACCTGAAGGGGAGCATCAGTACAAGTTTTATGTGGACGGGCAGTGGACCCATGACCCAGCTGAGGTCAGTAATTATTCTCAAACTCAAGTATGACTTTTTTTTTTTTTTGTATGCCTCTGCGCTGGCAACAGCCGTGCCCGGAGTAATTATGTTATCAGGTTGTCTGTTTCTCCCGTTCTCATGAAGGTGATTATCTCAGGAACACCTTGAGCGAATTTCTTCAAAATTGGCACAAACATCCATTTGGACTCAAGGATGAACTGATTAAATTTTGGTGATCCAAGGTCAAGGTCACCTATGACCTCACAAAAACACATTTCTGGCTGTAACTCAATAATTCAATTTAATTATGACAAAGTCTCACACAAATTTACAATAGGATAAAATGATGAATGAAGTGATGATATTTTATATCCCAAAGGTCAACTTCACTGTGACATCATAATGCTATGCAAAAACACTTCTCTGGCCGTTATTCAACGCCATGACTCAGGAACAGAAAGGGAGATTGTGACCATATTTTACATTTGGGTGGATGCTGAATTGGTGACACCAATCCTGATGGCCACCGCAAAACTGAGTCAAAGATGTGTGTGAAGCATCTGCATTTTAATGTTTGTGGCTTCCATATCCAAAGCATAGTCTCCTGTCATGGCTACAACTTTGTGTCCTATCAGCTTTATTGGCCAAGCATGTGCACACATATAAGTGAAATACACTTAATTTTTATGAAATTCCTTTAAAGTCTTCACTACGAATATTATATGAGTCTGGATAGACATGAATGTAAGTAGCAACTTGATTGGTTGGAAGCATACATCCACAGGCCTGTTTGAAACAAGCTCTTGATCAACCCACTACGGTTTACACTTTTGAACTTTAGTTATGAAATTCACTGTTTCATGTTTCCCAACAGCCTGTTGTTACCAGCCAGCTTGGCACAGTCAACAATATCATCCAGGTGAAGAAAACTGACTTTGAAGTGTTTGATGCTCTAATGGTGGACTCACAGAAGTGCTCTGACATGTCAGGTGAGTTCTCACAACCCACTTTTATGTCTGCTCTATTAACTTTCAGTCACATAGAGTGCAAGGTATCAAGACAGGTAGGAAGGGGGGAGGGGTGGGATTCAAATGTTTTTTTTCTTTATGTTTGGTCATTTTGGTTACCATTTCCATTTTTCAAATTCAGTAGGCAAAATTAAAAATCATTAACAGAATTTTAAAATAGACATTTCATGGTAGTGTGTATCAAGAGGCTTGGATTTCTACAGAAGTCTAAGGAGATGTGTGAAATAATTTTTTGTCATACTGTCCCACCCTCACTCTACTCTCCCCCTTTCCTTCATTAGACCTCTCTAGCTCTCCTCCCGGGCCGTATCATCAGGACGCCTATGTTCCTAAACAGGAAGAGAAGTTTAAGTCTCCACCCATACTCCCACCTCATCTGCTACAGGTCATCCTCAACAAAGACACTGGGATTTCTGTAAGTAACTGTGATGCAATTAATTTATGCTTAGTCCACTCAGTTATTTCCAAGTTTTGCAAGTTCACTGAAAAAGACTATGATCAGGCATTGAGCCATTATGAAACAAAGTCTCTATACATGAGTCACAGGCTGTAACAATAAAAAAATAGTTGAATCAAAAACTCTTGAGACAATTACACCACCAATAATTGATTAAAAAAAAAATCCATAAAATGAGACAAGCAATGTATCTAAAGATCTACTGAATACTGGACAGGCAAAACAAATATAGCAAGTAAAAAGATAAAGTTTGGACCTCGTTTATAAATTATTTTTTCTCTCTTCCCATGTCCAGTGTGACCCTGCATTACTCCCAGAACCCAACCACGTCATGCTCAACCACCTCTACGCTCTTTCCATTAAGGTAAGGTCTCCAGTTGACTGAATCATGCTATTTTTCGGCACCACATGGCTGCTAAAATATGGGAAAACCTTATGTGGTGAAACCTGAGAAATGACCAGCTTTGCTTAAATTTTTAGTAGAAACTTTGAGCTGCTGCCATTGTTAGTAAGCTTGCACAGCAGATTGCATCTGTGGAATGCCAACAATGATAATAAGCTTCTATAAATGGAGCTGAAGGACAGATAATTGCCCTTTTTTCCTGCAGTAGGAAAAACAAACTAAACATGAGGGTCAAGATATAAATACATTTAGCTATGTCAGACTAAATGCGGAAAAAGAGGAACATGTAAAATACACAAGCGGAGTACACACTTGTGCCGTGCTTATAGATTCCCATCTTAACCACCTGCTGTATTTTCCATTTCAGTTGGCAACTGTTCAGGTAGCCACTCATTAACTTTTTTCCAGTCGGCTTCATCTGTAATGGTAATTTTTGTTTTTAGAGTGTGTCGGCCTCTTGAAAGCAACACAGGTGTTGTTTGAACTGTGTTAGAACTGAATGCAAAATTCCAAGAACTAGCTACCCATTAAAAAAAAGCTGAATTTCAATTCTGCTTATCGGTTCCTAAACACAACAACCCTTTATTATCGCAAACTAAGGCTACATATCTGCAAGGACGTGGCTATCTGCCAGTCCCTCTGGTTCATACATCAATGCAACAGCATGTCAGTTTGATCAGATAGGAGCATGCATGGTTAATGTCACATCGGTAGTGAAAGTCAGACTGTGGTAAACACTCAAAAGTGTGGCTTCACTTTATTTAAAAAAAAACAACAAGGCAAACTGCAATGCGTGTGGGAAGCTAAGTAGCTGTAAGGCAGGTTGAGCATCAAATTTGACATTTAAGATAGCATGGTGTTGATCTAAAAGAATGTCCGGTGTTTGATGTTGTATTTATTGGGACAATGTATGGTTTTAAACATAAAAGTTAACATTTGATGTATTGAATCAGAGTTAGCTTTAAAGCTAATTTTCATCTGTAGTCACTTACAAAGAAAACATACAACAGCACAATAACAAACAGTACAAAGCAAAAACACGCAGGACACATTATATAAAATACAAAGCTACACACAATAAAACAGTGTCAACTAGAAATTAATAATGTAAACTTGTCAAATTAAAAGATTATTTGAGATTATATGAGAAGACCATGAGATGGAATTTAGATTCAGTGGTTACAGAGGTGAGTAGTTTTTAGCAGTGTGTCGTGTCCTAGCCCGAGTGTGTCATCAGCCAGCACTATCACCTCCAGTAGAGCCAGAGATACCTAGCCACGACACAATGTGTATGTATGTACTGTATTCCTGTTGTTATTAAGCTGTTGTGTGTGTGGTCTGCAGACACAGAAAGCACGAATTTGCCTTTATTTTTGTTATCTGAACATTTGACTTCTTTTTTACCATATTGGAATTAAAACTGGGAATTGAAGAACTGTATTTGATAAGCAGAATTGGAATCTATAAAATTCAAATGATACCCAATCCTTCTCTGATCAAACCATTGTTCAAAGGGTGGATACAGTGCTGCAATATATATGAAAACTCATATTTTTTAAAATTTTTAAACTGTCTGTCCTTAGCATATGTTATCATATCTTGAGTTTTGAATCAGTTATTCGGTAATTTCACAGCTTTTTGATACATGCACTGGCAGTTTGGGAGCAGCTGCTTTGGCCCCTCTAGAGCTCTGTTAGTTTTCTCATGTTTCTATGAAAACTGACAAAGCTAAGTGCTTACTGTGCTTGCAGCTACTGGGCTAAAATAAACCTAATGCAAAGGCAAAATAATTGAATAAATGGAACTAAAACAAAACATTGTTGGGTGCTTTGCATTAAAGTAAAATTACTGGACATGGGGCAGTGTCAGGAATGCATTTGCTTTCTGGGATGATGAATTTTACTACCATCGGGCTACCTGAACCATGCTCTGTAACTGCTATTAAAGCCTATAATGAGTGTGTTTCAATACAACAAGACACACTAAAAGGTTTGCTTAGCTTAATGACATGTTAGAAGGTTTAAGGTACATCTTGTCTTTTGTGAGCGTGTATTTCATTGTTTAGAAAGCTTAGAGTTGAAAATGTTTCCTCCATGTTATTTTTTTTCTGTAACAGGATGGAGTGATGGTGCTCAGTGCGACACATCGCTACAAAAAGAAGTATGTCACCACCTTACTATATAAACCCATCTGATGGAAGATTGTCTTCTGAAGTCTATCCCAGTGTGTTAACTGTACACTGAGTGTACAAAATATTAGCTTCACATGTTCTTTCCATTAAGTAGAGAGATCAGGTGAATCCAGGAGAGATAGCTCACAGGCTTCACTTTGTTAAATTCACATCATGGCTCGGAAGAAGCAGCTCTGAATGAGGTGAAGGAAACACAATAAGGATAAAAAAGATTTACAAGCTTTTTGTAAATGCATAAATTAAACTCCAACTTAAATGAGTAAAAAGTTCAAAATGGGATGTCCACTAAAACAGGTCAATACTTTTTTTTTTTAACTTAGATTTTACTATATCTTGTACACTCATTGTATATCAAGTTATTGTACACATCTGTTTAGGATGATAAATGTCCCTCAGTCATGCCAATCCTACATAATCTGCCTTTATTTGTTCACCAACTGCCCTCTGTAGTTTTCAACAACAGTATCTTTGCTTAGTAGATATCGAGAGGCAATAATAACCAGGTAGGACACCATGACATGTCTGTAATTAAAACAGACTTAAACATGATGACAAGGGTTGGTATTGCTGTGAAAATCTGACTGAAAGACCTCACATACATGAGGTCACTGTTGTCTTTCCATCATTGAGACGGCAACAGCAGTACAATCAAGAAGAATGTGAATGTCAAGGTCAAAGAAAGAAAAAAATATGCACTGCAGTAGCTCTCCACTGTTGTTACTTTTGTTTTGCCCGTTTATCTTGAAAGTGTCAAGTTTTATTTAGTGACGATCACACAGCGCACAGTAGATATTTTTCTATCGTTTGTGAAGTATTCTGTAATATATATATTTTTTACTTTGGTTGGTTTATGATGTGGTTTGTTTCTTTGTCAAAAACTCTCTTTATATAGTTATTTGCAGTGTTGTGTTCAGGACATTCCAGTCAAAACTCACATAGCAAAGTGTGTTTTAGAAGTTTATTACAAGTAGTTGAGACCAAAACATAGCAATTTATTATTTTTTGAGAAATGAGTTTGGTCTAAACTTTAAAATTAGTTTTGCACTACAATGATAAACATTTGCTTTTAATGTAGAGTGTGTATACAGTGAATTCTGTACACTTAATACAGCATGACAATGTAACTTTTTGAAAACCTAAGAAAATGAAAATTTAATCTCACAGAGCCATCACTGCACAGGAGATGTAATCATTTTCTTTCTTTCATACAGTGTAAATGCATTCTAAAAACACACCAGATAGATGTTCCCCGCTGGGTGTGACAATATGACATCACTGCCAATCTTCAGTAGGAATATTAGTTTCTATAATGTCAGTGTTTCGGATCAATTCTTAGTTCATTAAAAAAAAGAAGACATTATAGGAAACAAAACATTGGTGATATTTAAGGCATGTCCTGAACAATAGGAAAAACAGATGTCATGTGACCAACACATCAACACTGATGAAGGGAACAGCACATGATCATGACTGGTGCAGTCTGTACTTCTGATGGCCTGTATATATTTCATGAGGTCTGAAAGACTGGAATGTGTTTGGAGTTCAAAATATGACTTGAGCATCTATTTACATCAATGTATCATTGTCAAATCATGACACAGATGTATAATTGCCATCAACAAATGAGACAGGACCATTAATTATTTTTGTTATATGCTATTGGCCAGTAGAAGCTGACAGTCCCCTCAGTAGAGGTCTCATTTGTTTGTGGTAAGTCTGCCGCTGGCACTTGTCGTGCCACTGTCTCGAAACAAACATGCTAATGATTTATTGATGTTAAGATGCAAGACATTGAAATAAATTGCATTATCATTAAAATGTTGACCCTTTGAACCACACTGGTGTGAATGTTTCTATTTTGAGACATTTCTATTAAAGATTAAGTTAAAAATACATGTGCAGTTATTTCATTTTTGATATTTTTTTATATTAACAGTGCTGCACTTTCAATTAGTAAATGGTTGAGTCGTGCATTCAAAAGTTCAATCACAGTATATGTTTGTTTATGTATTGTCAACCTCATTCTGACATTCTGGAGCTTATGAGTAGAAAGCAATGACTTATTTTGAGTCAGAGTCACACAGAATTTGATGATAATGTTGGTGATTATTATCATCATCATCATCAAATGATGATCATCAGCATCATCATCCAAAATGGAGGAAAACTTACACATCACAAACACTCAATATGCAAACACATTTTTATTATACGTATACATAATATACATATAAGCATTGAAGTCCTTTTTTACCCATATTATTATATGTGCTACAATAAAAGCCACATGGCCAGAACCAAATACAGATCACTGTTATGAATTCACAAATGTGCTGGTAATACCTTTAACATTCTCCACAGCTAATGTTTACATGCTCTCACTTTGCACCCAACCACTGAGTGCTCCTCATATCACTAAACCATTGCTCGGAATGTCTGGGATTTTCCATATCCCTATACAGATGGTGGAAACTGTCAGTTTGCAAGTTATATTTAGTCTCATAGTATCTCTCTCTTTTGGACACGAGGTTATTACATAACAAGTTACAACACACACAAATAGAGACCACATTGTATTGTACAACTTTGTACACATTTGTCTTGGGACTAATTTAAAAGTTATTACTGAATCTAATACTACTGTGAATGTACAATACTGTATTTAATGTGTCCATGCTCTACCTCTACCTTTAAAACAGCACCAATTCTCCTCAGTTTACTTTCATACAATTTTTCAAGGTACTTGGCAGGTAGGTTGTTCGAAGCATTTTAGAGAACCTGCTGTTGTAATGTAATCATGTAGTGCCAGACTCACTCCATGATGTTGAGATCAGGGCTCTGTGGGGGCCATACCATCTGTTGCAGGATTCCTTGTTCTTCTTGTCACTGAAGAAGATAGTCCTTTATGACTCTGGCTGTATCTTTGGGGTCATTTTCATCCTGCAGAATACATTTGTTACAAAGTGTATTTACACTATGTAACAAATGTTACAGATACATCACTACATAGTGGATAAAAAGCTAAAGTTGTGTGCAATCTGTTCAAGTTATTCCCCACCGTCTTTATGGTCTTTATGGATCTTGCTTTGGGCACAAAGGCATTGATGTAGTGTTAAAATTTCCCTTAATTTGAAGAATGGGTCCTACGTGTGTACTTTTGTACATACTTTTGGCCAGATTGTACTTTCATAAAATTACTTGATTCAGTACAAGAAGATTATCTTGTGCCTTGGTCCATGGTCAAACTTACCACCAAATTTACAATTTTGTGAGATGTTGGACTGAAAACAACCTTTTTTGATGGTCAAATTGATGAGGTTGATGATATATTTCAAATATCTTCAATGAATGATATAGTGTTTCTGGCATGGATCCCACTGCCAAGGCTGAGCAACAGTAGTTTAGACAAAACCTCATATTTATTTAACAACGAGGGGGAAGACTCAAAACATTCACAGAGAGTGTGAGAGTTTTTACCTTCTTGTACACATGTTGGTTTGCGTTTCAATCTCAGAGTTCAAGCATTGTGAGGCGTGTAACCCTGTGTTGTATGAACAGCTGACAGGGTAGATCCACAGGTCCCACACTTCATATATAAAGAGGGCCTGATCTCAGATCAAGAAGTACTCTGTGACTTTTGATTACCAGGATGAATACCCTCCAGACTCTCTTTCTTTTGGCTGTAGGGCTCTCCGTTGGTGAGTACAACTAGACAAAAACTGCTAATCTATGTACAAGGTGCTTGTGAATAGATGTATCTTCTAGCACAGTGTAAAAAGAATTCTGATTGTGCCTACTTGTTGTCCTTCAGCCCAGCCCATGGATTATAAAGCACTCACTCAGTTTAGGAGGATGATCCTGTGTGTGATGCCTGATAGCTGGCCTGTTTTTGACTACGCTGACTATGGCTGTTACTGTGGAAAGGGAGGCTCTGGCACGCCTGTGGATGATCTGGACAGGTCACTCACTGATTCATGCACAGATGACATTTTAAAAAATTAAAAAAACATATCCAGTCTGTTTCAAATGTTGTCTTCCTTAACCTTTACACCTGTAGGTGCTGCCAAGTACATGACCAGTGTTACAGTGATGCGATGCTGCACCCTGAGTGCTGGCCCATCTTTGACAACCCTTACACCGAGTACTATGACTACAGCTGTGATGAGCAGAACAAGAAGGTCACCTGTGGCAGTGAGTACAGCATTTTTTGTTATTGTCTCTGATACAGTAAATGTAGCAGGGGTAAATTATAACTCAAAACTAACTGACTTTTCATTTAAGAAGATATACAGTCTGTTATACTGATATGCTGTTTATGAGAGAAAAAAAATACAGTAAAATGATGCTTAATTTATAGGAATAGTTGTTGGCCTTATAGGAATCAGATAATGTAGTTAATGCTTTCCCCATTTTCTTCCTCAGCCGGTAACGAGGACAAAAATGAATTAACAGGTCTTGAGAGGTTATGAGAAAAACTGTTGCAGTAAAATGAGACTTCATTTATAGGAATGGTTGTTGACCTTTACGGTTATCACAGAGTGTATTTAATGCTTTCTACTTTTTCTTCCTCAGCCGGTAACGACGAATGTGAGATGTTCATCTGTGAGTGTGACAGGAAGGCTGCTGAGTGTTTTGCCAGATCACATTGGAACCCTGAGCATGAGCACCTGCCCAGCGACCAGTGCCAATGAGGACCTCTTCAAGCTGTATCATATAAAGATGATTTCTGTATGCAACAGTAAATTACTTGTATTGTCATTTTGGTGACCTATGACCATCCTTCATCCCCTCCATGTACTGAATCTCTCTTGTTGGATTTTTAATAATGAAGAATTCCTGACTTTAAATGCAATTCGGTCTGCATCTCTCATTTTATCTAACATGCTGCTCACTAGTGATCATTAATTCAATGGTATAGTCTTCACTCAAGTTACCAACAGAGGGCATTATGGTCTATCCTTTTCTTTCCTTTTTGTGGTGTTGAGTCATGCAGCATATTTTTTACACCACCCTCTGTCCTGATTTGAGTGAAGGATGAAATCTGTACAGTAGTATATGCTCTGCTATTTAATGTATTGTCTCTTTCAGCCACTGGGATATACTATCTGTCAAAGTTCCTGTATGTAAATATATTTTATGTAACATATGATATAAAAATACACTTCTTAGAAGAATGCAATTCAAATCGTTTTTATTTCCATTGGGTATGAATGGGGATTTTATAGTGTTTTACACACAATAAAAAAATCAGACATGAAGTAATTGTGAAAGGCACTTTCCATATTCACTCCCATAGTCATCTTACTTAACATGGACCAAAGCATGAGTTTTTAAGTTTAGTGGTAGTACACAATATTACTACAGTAATCATTTATTTGTCCAGTAATTTGAAAAAATTGATGTATCGTATATGCAAAACAGTCACACAGTGGTAACTGGCTACTTTTGTGCAGGTGGGGAACGTTACTCTAATGTATTTATTCTTCCACTTTTAGTAACAACAATATTAGCTGGCCACAATACAAACAATGTTTTGGGTCACAATCTGTTGTCATTTGTGTTGTGTTGCTGATGACACTGGTTATTTCTACCACTTCTTTCTTGAAAACAGTTTAAACTTATTGCCCACAACTCTCAGATGGTTATGGGCCAGATTTGGGCTGTTTGTGAGATTATTTGCAGCAGAATAAAGCAAATCCAGTCACTGCAGCCTAGTGTCTTGGTTTCAACCACCCAGCAGCTCACTCTTTGTGATCACAGCTGTGGCTGCAGCATGCGGGATGAGTCTTGAGGCTATTGTACAGACAACATGACACAGCAGCGCTAAGCACCAGCAGCTGGTAGCTGGCTGCTGGCCATCAGCCAGCTGTGGCTGCTGTTAGCTCAAAGATCAAATGAAACCAACGGTAAATGCGAGGAGGAAGTACTGAGATATTGACCGCTGACTAAAACCATTCATTTAGCTAATACTTTATGTGTATGACCAGAAATGTAACTGTGTGTTACTGTTTTAATGTTGATAAGCCATGTGCAACTTCTTGAACAAAGTTGACACCTGTGTATTTAAATGTTCAATGTATTGTGTTATATGCTGACCCGAGTTTTGTCCATAATTTATTCATATTCATATTCATACTAAGACACACTCACACATGACATTCCAGCAGACGTCACACAGCTGTGACAATTCACAAAGATGGTTGTCCCAGGAGAACACTAGCCTGAAAGGAAAAAGAAAAAGAAAGTGACAGTCAAAGAAACAAGTCTAACAGAGAGGTGACTAAGAAAAAGTGGAACAATAGAAGCAAGACGTGAGACTTTCTCACTGTGGCTCCTACAGTATCCAATGATGACTCCCTTGCATGTAAACACAGGCCCGCGCAGTATCTAAAGTACATGCTGGTGCTGCCATGGTTACCTGATATTTGCCATACCAATCACAATAATTCCCAGCATGTTCTTCAACTTTTCACAGCAGGGAGGGGAGTGTCTAGGACAGACTCACCCATGCAAACCGTTTGTGCCACTTTGCTCAGACGGTTTATCAGTTGTTGACATATTCTGTCAGGTATGCATGACATATCAGATAAAAAGATATTGTAAATGTGAGCCATCAGAGCCAAGAGACGTAGTGTCTGTGTGAAAGTCATTCATTTGTTCACTTACTAATATAAAATAATCTTCCTGTGTATGAGTACATATGTTTTGTCTCAGATAAACACAGGTCTCATGTTTTCACTTTTCCTCTAGGGTGTCTGGATTTTAATCAGAGATTATGTGTCATGCTCCGGTGCATGCACTTTATATATATATATGTAAATGTTACAAATGATGTGGCAGTAAGATTTCCCTTAATTGGGGGGTTAAAAGGGTCCTAGCTCAAACTATGAAAACCAGCCACAGGCAGGCACATATTTTGGCAGGATAGTACTCTAAAAAATTGCTGGATAGACACAAGAAGCTTATCACATCTCCCCTGGTCCATGGTCAAACCTCCCACAAAATTGTACTAAATTTTGTTTAAGTGTGTTAGATCTTGCACTGAAAACAGCCTATTTGATAATTTCATTGTTGAGGTTAATGATATATTTCAAACCTATTCAATGAATGAACACTTGTGACTGTATTGATTTATCTAGTGCCTTCACACATGGATCCCCACCGCCAAGGCTGGGCAACAGTAGACTGGACAAAACCTCATACTTATTTAACAACAATGCTGAGGGCTCAGAAAGTTCACATATGTGTGAGAGTTTTTACCTTCTTGTACACATGTTGGTCTGTGTTTGCACCTCAGAGTTCAAGCATTGTGAGGGGTGTGACCCTGTGTCGTATGATCAGCTGACAGGGCAGATCCCCAGGTCCCACACTTCATATATAAAGAGGGCCTGATCTCAGATCAAGAAGTACTCTGTGACTTACCTTGTGATTACCAGGATGAATACCCTCCACACTCTGCTTCTTTTGGCTGTAGGGCTCTCTGTTGGTGAGTACAACTAGACAAAAACTGTTAATATATGCACAAAGCGGTTGTGAATAGATGTATCTTCTAGCACTGTGTAAAATTAATTCTGATTGTGCCTACTTGTTGTCCTTCAGCCCAGCCCATGGATTATAAAGCACTCAACCAGTTTAGGAACATGATCCTGTGTGTGATGCCTGATAGCTGGCCTGTTTTTGACTACGCTGACTATGGCTGTTACTGTGGAAAGGGAGGCTCTGGCACGCCTGTGGATGATCTGGACAGGTCACTCACTGATTCATGCACAGATGATATTTTAAAAAACTAAAAACATATTCAGTCTGTTTCAAATGTTGTCTTCCTTAACTTTAAAACCTGTAGGTGCTGCCAAGTGCATGACCAGTGTTACAGTGAAGCTATGCAGCATAGTGAGTGCTGGCCCATCTTTGACAACCCTTACACTGAGCTCTATGACTACAGCTGTGATGAGCAGAACAAGAAGGTCACCTGTGGCAGTGAGTACAGCATACGATCACTCAGTCTTATGAACTTGTCTTTTTGCTTATAAAACCTGCAATAATACCTTTTTTGATTTCCATCACTATATACTTTTTTTGTTACTGTCTCTGATACAGCAAATGCAGCAGGGGTTCAATTATAACTCAAAACTAATTGACCTTTCATTTAAGAAGATATACAGCCACCCCAAGACCCAGAAGAAAAAAACATTTTGATAATTAGATTTAAAAAAAATCATATAAGTATTGTGGTTAAAAGAAACATGTTATTACATTTTTGCCCCCCAAAATGTTATTTATTTATTTTTATCACGTGTCTTGTAGTGGACATTGAGTCTTGTTTGATCACAGAATGTAATCATGTAACATAAAAATATTGTATTCATTTTCATGTGGATTTCTCTTAAAATTTCTTTTCATTTCATGAATGTTAAAAGTGTCTAGGAGCACATTTCAGGCCATTCCAAGTCAATTGGACTCCAGTGGAAGTGATGTTATATATAGTACTTTGATGCCAGCAGGTGGCGCTATGGTCACCAAAGTTGCATCCTTTGGAGGGTGCCTGGAGGCCTCCACTAGGGTCTCAGGGTGTTTTGGGTAGTTCCAGGGCCTGCCACTGGCATTTTGGAGGGTTATGGAAAATCCCAGGACCTCCCACTGGGGTACTGGAGGGTCCTGTTATGGTTAGGGTAATAGTTAGGGTTGCAGGGGAAAGGGCCACATGTCACAGGGCCTACCAATGGTGTTCAAGGGAAGGTTACAGGGGAAGAAGACCTGGAAGTACTGAAATCTGTTAAAAACAGGAGTTACAAAGTCCTGCTATCCACTACAAAGGACATTGAATAAATGTCTTTAAATGGTTACTGCACATTTCTGTAGTCTCACTAAATTGAAGTTAAGACTCTCATATTGAAGAAACAACTTGATTATTAGCAACAGAAACATAGTATCTGCAACAACAAAAAAAGATCAATTACCTCCCCTGTTGCCATAAAATGTGGAAGCTGTGACGCCCACTATTTTGAAAAGAAAGTCCATTTTCTATATTAGCCACACCCCCACGAGTTTGGCATCACTAGAAAGCCCATGATGTCTTCTTGACAGTACAGGAGGACTGAAACAGACTGCATAAATGGTGCTTAACTTATAGGTCTCAGACTCATTTCGCTGCAGAGGACGAAAATGAATTAACAGGTCTTGAGAGGTTATGAGAAAAACTGTTGCAGTAAAATGAGACTTCATTTATAGGAATGGTTGTTGACCTTTACGGTTATCACAGAGTGTATTTAATGCTTTCTACTTTTTCTTCCTCAGCCGGTAACGACGAATGTGAGATGTTCATCTGTGAGTGTGACAGGAAGGCTGCTGAGTGTTTTGCCAGATCACATTGGAACCCTGAGCATGAGCACCTGCCCAGCGACCAGTGCCAATGAGGACCTCTGCAAAGTGTATCAAATGAAGAATTTATGTCTCAGCATGAAACGTCCATATAATCACATAAAGTATACAGTTGGTATACATTTTGGTGACCTACAACCATTCTTCATCCCTTCGATGTGCTAAATGTGTCTTGTTTCGTTTGTAATTGTGAAGAATTCCTGACATTAAATACAATTAGCTCTGCATCTCTCATTTTACCTCATGTGCTGCTTACTAATGATAATTTATTCAAGGGTATAGTCTTCACTTAAGTTACCAACAGAGGGCATTATGGTCTACCTTTTTCTTTCCTTTTTTGTGGTGTTGAGTCGTCATGCTGCATATTTTTAACACCACCCTGTGTCCTAATTTGGGTGTAGGACAAAATCTGTACAGTAGTATATGCTCTGCTATTTAATGTTTTGTCTCTGTCAGCCTCTGGGATATACTGTCTGTCAAAGTTCCTGTATGTAAATATACTTTATATCTAAAAGCCATTTCTAGACTTGTTTTTATGTGATGTTATCTTTTAAAAAAAATTTCTATTGTATTATAATCTTTTTTTTATCTTCTCTCTATTGTTTTTCATTGTCTTCATCTTTTGTCTTCTGTCAGACGTATTATCGCTCTCTGTGTCTTTGCTTTTGTATTGTACTGCCTTTGCTTTGTTTATCAAAGCAGTTTGTAAACTCTGTTTATAAAGGTGCTATATAAATAAAGATATTCTTCTTCTTCTCCTTCTTCTTCTTCTTCTTCTTCTTCTTCTTCTTCTTCTTCTTCTTCTTCTTATTATTATTATTATTATTATTATTATTAGTAGTAGTAGTAGTAGTAGTAGTATGTAACATATTATAAAAATGCATTTCATAGAAAAAGTAGAATTTTGTTTCAATCTTTTTTAATGGGTATGAATGGGGATTTTATAGTGTTTTACACTGTGCATTTTTAAAAAAAAAAAAATCAGACATGAAGTAATTGTGAAAGACACTTTCTATATTCACTCGTATAGTCATCTTTTCTTAATATGGACCAAAAATAGTGTGACCTTATAAATGATTTGTAATGTTCTAAGTTTGATAGTAGTTCACTCTGCAACAATTTATTTATCCAATAATAAATAGTAATTTGAGAAAATTGATATGTGCATATATGCATAACAATCACACAGCTGTTGTCACCTGCTTTTGTATTGCTGATGACACTGGTTATTTCTATCACTTCTTTCTTGAAAACAGTTTTCACTTGTTACCTGTTATTTGCAGAAGAATAAAGCAAATCCAGTCATTGCAGCCTAGTGTCTTGGTTTCAGCCACCATCACCACCCAGCAGCTCACTCTTTGTGATCACAGCTGTGGCTGCAGCATGCTGGATCAGTCTTGAGGCTATTGTACAGACAACATGGCACAGCAGCGCTAAGCACCAGCAGCTGGTAGCTGGCTGCTGGCCATCAGCCAGCTGTGGCTGCTGTTGGCTCAAAGATCAAATGAAACAAATGGCAAAAGCGAGGAGGAAGAACTGAGATGTTGACCGCTGACTAAAGCTTTTCGTTTAGCTAATACTTTATGTGTATGACCAGAAATGTAACTGTATATCATTGTTGTTGATAAGCCATGTGCAACTTCTTGAACATAACTGACACTTCTGCATTTAAATGTTCAATGTATTGTGTTGTATACTAACCTGAGTTTTGACCTCTTCATAATTTACACCTTGATACCAAAACATAATGGTAGTGTACAGCACAACATGCAATTTGAGTTAAACATCAGAGAAAAAAATTCTATCTCGAACTGATTTCACTCTCAATTTTGAATGTTTTTTCCCTTTATTGTATATTTTATTGTGGTCAGTAATTTATGTATCTGATAATGTAGCATTCCTCTGTAGTCTGCTTGTTAAGGATGTTCAGAAGGGAAAGATCTAATGTCTGACACTAGCTCAACATTGTTGGCTCTAATAAATAAATAAGTTGTTTAGGGGATAAGGCATATGAACCTGCCACATGTGAACACTCACACACAACATTCCAGCAGACATCACACGGATGAGACAATTCACAAAGGTGGTGTCTGTGGGAGGACACTAGCCTAAAAAGAAAAGAAAAGAAAAGAAAAGAAAAGAAAAGAAAAGAAAAGAAAAGAAAAGAAAAGAAAAGAAAGTGAGGGACAAAGAAACAAGTCTAACAGAGAGGTGACTAAGAAGAAGTGGAATGAGAGAAGTAACGAGAGACTTTCTCACTGTGTCTCCTACTGATGACTCCACCCTTGCATGTAAACACAGGCCAATACAGTGTCTAAAGTAAAGTACATGCTGGTGCTGCCATGGTTACCTGCTATAGTTGCCAAACCAACCACAGTACAATATGTACAGTTCCCAGCATGTTTTCTTCAACTTTTCACAACAGGAAGAGGAGTGTCTAGAACAAGCTGTCCCATGCAAACCATGTTTGCCACTTTGCCCAGACTATCTATTATTTTGTTGACTTATTCTTTCTGGTATGCATGACCTATTAGATGAAAAGACACTCAATACCTGTGCCTTCAGAACTAAGAGGAGTGAAAGTACATCATGAGCATGGGTCATTTGTTCATTCACTATGCTTGGAGAAAGTGGGTTAGAAACTGTAAGCACAAAAGGCTCTTAAAATAATCTCCCTATGTATGAATACATGTGTTTTCTCTCAGATAAATACAGGTCTTGTGTTTTTACTTTTCATCTAGGGCCTCGGGGTTATAATCAGGGTTTATGTGTCATGCTACAGTATAATGCACTTTATATATATATATACATACACAATGTGTTATGGCAGTTTACACTCTAAGCTGCCTTTGTAAATGTGCATGTGTGGCATGATTAAGATTTTACTTCTGCAGATGGAAGAAAGGAGAAAGAAAATCTTTTAAAAAAGATTTAATTAGAACATGAATGCATTATGTATTATTCACATTACAGCAGGGTAGGTGAGCTCAGGTGGGTGAGCTGCTAGGCTTCAGACCATTCTAACACTGGAGATTTCAGAAAGTTCATACATCTCTTAGGTACGTCAATGTGTTAAATAAGATAATAATAAGATAATAATAACAATATTTACAAATCCCCATAGTTCTGTTGACAAGGTATGGGCTAATTTCATGTCTATTTAGCTGAACACAGGGTTTTACACTCTGCTCTGACTCTGTTTGACAAACTCCTCGGAAGATATTGTAGATCAGTGGTGTTCTTAATTCCGAGGGACCCGTGTGAAAGCCAAGATGGGGGTCGGTGTTTTGAAAGAGTAGGATTATAGTGGTTAGTGTTGCCTTGGTTAGCATTTGATCCATCTTTTGCCACGCACACCCTGTAATTCTGCCCTCTGTTGTTGTCCCAGTGTGGTGTGGCACCAGGTCCAGACCTGAAGGACACACAAAACTCTACTCGCTCCTTTGGATCTATGTTCTTGGGTAAGATTATGTCAAAGGCAAAAATATCCATTTCAGAACTCCCATAGCGCTGCTGCTGCAAAAATGTGCAGGGAATGTTATGATGGCTTCGCCAAGAGTCAAAGGTCACCCTTACATGCACAACCTTTTCAATACTGGCATGGGAAACACACACTTTGCCACTCAAGTACTGCTCTGAAATGTTGCAGCTTTCCAACTGTACATGCATCTCTTGCAGGCGTGCAAGGAAGGCTTTAAAGTCGAGCTTCGGCTGAGGGAAACCCAGTCGCAACTTGTAGCGGTGCAGTTTATTTGAGGTCAATTGTTGGTCTTGCAGTTTGGATGGGGAGGGTTTCATCAGCAGAGTGGAAGTGTTGGAAGAGGGCTCAGGGATGAAAAGACGCACAGCAGTGAGAGCCAATCCCTTGGCGTCTGCAAACACCACGCGCTTCTTGTTCAGACCGCCGCTGTCCCTGCGGAAGCAGCTCCGAGGCTCTGAGGGTATGGGGGAGAAGGGCAGCGATGAAGATGAAGAGGAAGAGGACTGAAGTGGAGAGTGAAAGCCAGTCCTTGGTGGGCAGTCAGTCGGCTGATAACTGTGCTGTGTGGGTGTCAGAGGAGACATGGACAGCAGCTGATAAAGAGGCTGGCGCCGACTGAGGCTCAGACACATGGCAAGGTCAACTGGCATCACAGCGGGCTGGGGGTGACTACCAAAAGCATGGAGAACTCTGAGGAGGTAGACATTATAGGGTTAACATGAAATCTACCATTCTACCATGAACCAGAATGTTTTCACATGTTTCTGTTTCAGTGTATTTCACTTCTACAATGTGTCTTAATACCTCACATGTAATGTCCAAGCACAGTATAATTGCAGTAAGACAAAGTTAACTCACAATTCAGTGAAAGCAGCTTACCTTGTACAATTCATTTCCAGAATGTAGATGTTACACTGTAAGGCTGTTGTCTTTACCAGAGGAATGCAGCAAATTCAGAATAATCTAAAAGCAGAGATAAGGGTTAATTAAAAAGATTAAAACCCCCAAGTGAATTAAGCAATCAGTCCAAAAATTAGCTTTTTATATGGCACAATAACAGCTTTGAATCACAGCAAGATTAATAAAAAAAATGTAACTGTGTCAGTAATTTTATAGACACAAAAAATGTACTTACAGATTATAAAGTTCCATGTGTTTCATCAAATGATTGATAAAGAGAAAAGGAAGAGTTGATTGTGTTTCCAGTCTGCCTCTGCTCTCTCCGACCTTATGTGTGGAATTTAGAAATGAGGGCAAACCTTCAGTGACACACAGTCTGAATGTTGGAGCAGTTTAGCCAATGAAGTGAAGCTCCTTTGTTTATGTCCCACCCCTAAAGAACTGTTGTGTGTGAATCAGAGCCTCAAAGCTTTCCTTTAATGGAAGTCTGATACTGTATAGTGATTAATTTGCTCATATTTGGAAGGAGTATGAACTTTATCATTTCAACTATTCCTTTTTATAATTGTAGATGATTGATTACATATTACTAGATAACATATCTGATTACCTGTTTGCAGATGAGATTGACA
The DNA here is from genome assembly GCA_029490765.1 of Euthynnus affinis. NCBI lineage: Eukaryota > Metazoa > Chordata > Actinopteri > Scombriformes > Scombridae > Euthynnus > Euthynnus affinis. Next base: position 7,777,683 of record CM055855.1, on the reverse strand, counting down.
ACATGAACAGTTAATGGTAGACCAGAAGAGAAAAGAATAAAGTGAAAAAATACACATGCATATAAACTGAGATACACATTTTTACACATATACTGTCGGTCTCTTCATTGGGAAAATTGATATCATAAATGGACAGCTCTTTCAGCTTACAGTACAGGCTACTCCTTTACTTAGAAATTGAAACTAGGGGGGAACAGTTAGCCTGGCTCTGTTTAGAAGTAACAACATCCACCCACCAGCACTTCTAAAACACACTTATTAACATATTATATTTTGTTTAATCTGTACAAAAACTCGTTGGTTGTGAGTAGGGTTGGGTGCCTGACTAATTCTTGGCCGGGTGTGGTAACTTCCGAGATATAACAAGTTAATCAATGAGCTTTTGAGGTGCTGGAAGGTGGATTTTGTTACTGTTGGATAGAGCCAGACTTACTGTTTTCCCCTGTTCCTAGTATTTGTGCTAAGCTAACCTGCTGCTGGCTGTAGACTCACATTTACTACACAGATGTGAGAGTGTTATTGATCTTCTCATATAACACTTGGCAAGAAAATAAATAAGAGACTTTCCCAAGCTATTCCTTCAATACACTACTTAAAGCAGATGAAGAATACTAAACATAATAAGACAAAATGAAAGCATTATGCAACATTGTCCAAGAAGAAGAACAGCTTAAAAAAAGTCTTATAACTGTCCCAATTACATTTAAAAACAACATTAATATGGTCTTATGTAATAAAGCATTAAGCAATTCAAATAGCTGAAAATAGTTGTTCTAACTGTGGATAAAGGTAACTGATGTAGACTGAAAAGGATTTCTAGGCGTTGGCTGGAATTTATTTCCAGAAACTAGTTTAGTCATGACAGGCTTAACCAAATCCAAGTCTAAGAGGTTGAGTTTGTGTCAGTAGGGGTTTTCAACCACAAACTAAGGCGTATGCAATTCCTGGTATCAGTACTTTCTCTTACAGATGATCAGGTTTTTAGTCTGCTGATAGTTAGAAGGTATAAAGGTACCTTTTGATACATTCGTTCAAGACATGCAGTTTTGTTTGGGCAACACATTCACCAATCATCCTTCCAAATTGCATTTATAGCATCACCCTATTTTTCACTTTTCTTACTGTAAATAATCTTCCTTTCATTCCCACATCATTTATCTATATGCCAATATGGTAGAACCCCTGTCTCCTGCGCAATCTGATTCAATCGCTTGCGAGTCTCCTTATAAGCTTAAAGTTTTTCACCATGAGTCATGAAGACTGCACACTGTTCTGTCACTTAGGAATGCCGGTGGATCGGTGTGCCTTTTGTGTAGACTTTCACAGGTGAGGTGAGGTGAGGTGAGGTGAGGTGAAGCAATGAAACACTGACAAAGGTTTCAAACATACCTTTCATTGTAGTCAGTATCTGTCTTCAATCTCAGTTTATTGGTCTGTCTGTTTTCCTGCATCTCTGGTGAGAATACATCAGCTCCTAATGATGTCAAGATTAATGACAAATAATCAAGTTGGTATGTGAAGGTACCTGGATCCTCTCTTTTGATGTTGTCACATTTGCTTGTTCCCAAGAGATGTACTCTAATTTCTCATTGTATAAATGGCAGTTAATGGTTGTTAGTGATTATACAACATGGAATTTTACAAGTTTGTGTTACTAAAAATACTTGAAAAAAATTATATTATGAGTAAATCCTTTAATGCCATGAATGTGACAAGTCTTTATTTTAAAAAATGAAGTCAAATGATGGTAATTGGTAATTAATTAGACAACATGTCTATTTTTACACAATTGTGTTAGCAGAAAATCATCTTATAATAAAGGGCTGAATGTACAGTGCACCATATAAAGTGTATTCACTTATCTAATATAGAATTTACATTTTTATAATATTTCAAAACAAACCATTTTAATTTTTGTTTACCAAACAGACAGTGCAAAAGAAAGTTCTTTTCTCCCCAGCTCTTCCCAATCCTCTTGTTCCCCTGAGCACAGGAAAACAAACCTGAATGTAATAGATATCAGCAGCACTGAGAACAGTCTACATGTTAGTCTCATAAACACTTTAACTTTCTTTGTGTAAATGTTAAATTTTACATTGTAGCCTGGTATCATATGAACCTATACTTCCCCCAGAGTCATATTACTCATGCAAGATGTAAGAAGGGTTGATACTGTGGTGTCATATAGACACACTTCATTTTTCCATATGCAGAGCATGAAAACTTAGTCACTTGTCTTGACAAATGATATAAATACTTTCACATGAATACCTGCATTATCATCATAATGATTCAAAAAGTACATCAGCTGTTTTCTATTTTAAATTCATCATTCATGCTTCATGCAATAATGGTCATGTGGATTCAATGAAAAGTTTTTACCATTATGCATTACAAATATTAAGTCATTATATCATTATGCATGTAAGTTTTGTTTTTCAAATGCAAAACTAACTTGTAAACTAGAATCTACAATGCTGGCCACTGATTCAGTATAATGTCATCAATCCTAACTCTAAGGTACATAAGGATTGTCTACAGATCCTAACTTTTATCTCGCTTTGATCTTTCTGTCTGATATTATTAGTATATGCACCAGTCATAAAACCAGTAGAGCACGTGATTAAATAAATTGATCTATAACTACTTCTACCAGCCGGCGTTCCCCCTCTCCTGTTCACCGAGACAGCATTACCAAAAGCTACGATGCATACCAATTGACTGCTGTCTGCCACATGCAGATGTTCACTGAGCTCACATAGTCATACAGCATGCATCATTAATCTGAGTTTTCACAGCTTTCACAGTTTGTCTGTCTGTTTGCGTTACTGCTCTATCTGTCTGTCTAGACGTGTTGTTACAGTGGGATGTGGACACATACACATTTTGCAACGTTTGTTATTCCATGGCAGCACAACTACAGTACTCCCTCCCTCATAAACACATATCTTATCACTAATTACCACCTACATTATAGGAGCACATGTTAGCTAAGCTGAACTGTTTGTTCTAATACAACAGAGAGCTGCAGAGGTTAGCTACTTATACTTGTAACAAACCAAATTAGGCCATTATTTGCATGCTTTGAAAAATGTCTAAAAAACTATTTCTTGTGAATTTGAAAGCAGCAATTAAGCTGTGTCTCTGCATCACTTAAATGAAGTTACTGCCAACTATGCATTTGAGTCTGCTTTGTTGCTATGTTCCTTATTTTTTCCTCTTGTTAGCTCATATGTTCAGTTGTGTATGATGAGCTCATGCTTCAGCACTGGCGGTTGCTCCACTTTGCTCTTCAAGCCTTGACATGAATGTGAAAAGTTGCTTACATAACAACATAATTGTATGTCTTCCGTTGTCAAAACTTGCACATTGATATGGTGAGTCAATTCATAAACCAATCCAACCTGCATGGAGGGATTGAAAAAGTTCACAAAATGCTGTATTTGTTACGTCTCTGTGGTTGGTTTGGTTTTATAATGACAATCAGTGCTTCTAAAATACAGAGTTGGCTGCAGTGCTTAGTCAGTATGATGTCATGGATATCAGAAAGATGTTCCTTACTGGCACGCAACATCATGTGCTGAGTTAAATATGAAGTAAAAGAAGTGTTGTTTTTTTTTTGCTGGATTTAAATTTCTGATATAAAACACATGCATTTTATTATAGGAGACATAAGACTAGCTAAAAAAACTAATTCACAGAGAGATGTAGATAGAGAAACAACAAGAGGAAGAGCAGTGTAGAGGAATGTGTCTGATGAGAGGGATTGTATTTTATGCTGAGAAAGCTCTCCCTGCCAACCCACTGCTGCTTTCTGGCCCAATACAGTGGCAAACAATCATCAGGTTAAGTTGAGACTAGAACCTGTGATGAACGAAAAGTTCTCATAGTCAGACTTTGATGAATGAAATATTTTCTTGTATATTCCATATCTAGCAATGCATTATTGGGTAAATAATGAACTAATAAAAATAGCTATTCATCATATATTTGTGGTTTAAATTTTTTGGATGTCTGTATTAATTTATATAGAATTTTCTCATTTTAAGTTGTATGGAAAAGGATTAGGGCCACGTGTGAAATAAATTATTTGAGTTCTGAGTTTTAAGTCAGAATTCTGACTTGAATCTAAGAACTCAAATAAAATTTTCACACGTGCCCCTAATTCTTTTTGGTAAGGCTTTTATTGAGACATGTATTTATTTATTTATACTATGTTTTGGAAGAGTCCAAATAATTCTTCCACACTTAACTAGGCTTATTTTCTGAAAATATTAAGTACCTAAACACTCTGTTGCAAACCAATCTGTTGGATACATGCTTAAATATATCTATCTATATATCTATCTACACACACACACACACACACACACACACACACACAGACAGACACATACGTGCATGTATGTATGTATGTATGTATATAATAGTAAGTTCAAAGCCAAAACTTTATTTCTTTGGAGGGAAAAAAAATAACATCTTCAAAGGCAAAACTGTATTTCTGCTGGCAGAATGATTAGGATTCCACTTTTAAGAGGACTGATGAGAGAGGCTGATGTAAGCTTGCAGGCGGAGAGCACTAAATTGCAGACTGTAACCCCATTACCACCCTTGGCTGTCTGAAGATGGCACCCCGCAGGACCTCCATCATCATTTGTGCTGACTCTCTATACAGCCAGAAGGGGTTGGGGAGGAGCACCCTCCTGTGGGAAGAGAGAGAACTCCTCTCTGTTGTGAGGGGAGGGCTCACTGTAGCGTTCATGTAACAGGCAGAAGGATTATGTCTCTAATTAATATTCTGAGATGTGGGTGCTGTGACAAGAGTAAAGCATGATATTTATGAGGTGACCAAGCAGCAAATATGCTGAGAAACGTGTATTTGCCAGAATGCATTCATTTTCTTTCTTTAATTGTCTCTCTTTCTTTTCTTTTGCACAGTCCAGTCAGAGTTTTAGTTTTGGTGGTCAATCCAGCATTCATTAAAAAATGAAACAAATAATACTGCAGAATCATCCGGTATGTTGTAATTCTAATGTGATTGCTTTATGGAACACAGTATAAAAGAAAATGTATTATTGAAAGGATGGATGTGTGATGGTGTATCTTTCAAAGGAAGAGATGTTGAAGTTCTTATTTTGAAGACTTTTATTATACGATGGCCATCGGGTCCATTCCATGTGCAAAGATGGTCTGGGCACCGTACCACTATCGGTACGTAGCTTATATAGGATTACACATCTGGATATTATCACATGAATAACATAGGTTCTCCTTATGCTTTAATGTCATACGGCCCCCCTTCAGACAATTGATAGTTACACCATATTATTCATAACCACGTGTTACATCTAGATTACATTCAACGTTAATCCTGGGCTCATTGTTTATCTAAGAGGCCCCTTTAAGAGTCATGATATACTATATAAGGTGCCTCACAATCCATAAGATATTTCTGTCCCGTGTACAGCACCTAAAATCAGTAAAGCACATAGTGTCAGATAAAGTTCATACTAACAATTATGCACATAAATGATAAAAACTGATAACTGATAAAAAATGTCCACATATTTCAATAAAAATAACACCTCTACCATCATTTAAACCTGCATCTATTCAATCACACTGAATACCTGCTAGGCATGTTTAGATATTTGAATATTTCTACTTATAATCAGCAATTTTTTGAAAGCGGATTATGTCTGGAGTTTTATAATCATATGACAAGGATAGGTCTATAACTCATCAGGCTATGTCCTTTAAATAGTTGATATTACTTTATGGTACATACATCTTTACCTTTACGTATTTCCTCATTTCTCTGTTTTTCATAGAAACAATGAAGAAAAGTGTTTAATGTCAGTGGTGGAATGCCAAGTTTTTTTTTTCTTTTCATATAAAACAGCTGCTCTCAGCTGCACTACTATGCTGTGATAATGTCATATTTACAGAGACATAAAAATGACAGCTAAAAATTATTATATTATTATGTGTTACTTATATCAAGTGTGTTTTACATTAATTTTCATACTGTCATGATATGAAATGAATATCTCCCTGGAAGGTAGAGAATCTAAACATTCTGTGCCATATAAATGTAAAGTTTATTAATGGTCATTAAATTCTGATAGAATATTTGCACTGGGTGTTATTTTATATTGGCAGACTAAATTAAACAATTAAAGCCAGCACATCATTTGGTCTTCACTATTAGTACAAGATCTGGAATATTAAATCTGTTTTGCAGGTGGTTTTATGGAGGGTAGTAGCAAATGATCTGTGCTTGCCGCCATGTTTACCCTGTAGGCTGCAGTCCAAGAGAGAATGAATGGAATCCAGCTCCAGCTCAGCAGGATATAATAGCAGGATCAAGGAGTCAATCTGCTCATCTTCCTTATTCTGGTAAAGTTGTCTTCAATCTGGCTCTCTGAGCATATTCATGTTGCATGCAGGGTCATGCTGTACCTACACCCAATGTGCTACAATAATCTATCTACTAAGACTATATACACTAAGATAGTGTCATCCACCTGTAAAGTATGAAGCATTGCATACAGTACTGTATTTACTGCATGGCAAAAGATAAGTCATCAGCAATATCAAGGTATGACAGACAGGTCTGAATCAGTTTTGTCAGTTTTTGGTGTTAGATACAACATGGCAATCTCACTGGAAATCAACCTGTCCATATTTGTCTAGAAACGTGAAACATCTCTGAAATGTGAAAAGGTTATATTAAGGCCACCCTCTCACATCATCATCTTATATCATCTATGGACTTCCATCAAGAGCTCCTTATTTGCACAGAAAAGAATAAACATCCCAGTATTGTAATATCACCAAAATGGGTTTTTGAACAAGACTAAAGGCATATTGAATCAGTCATGAGGCCACCATGCCAAATGGAATATTTTTGACAAGTCTGAATGTTGTCACTGTTGGAAGAATCATGAGACTTGAAATATTATGTGCATATAAAAATAAAGCCAGTGGGGCACAAAGGGGGGATGGCAGATGGATCAGCTAACAGCTACTGTATGTTCTCCATCCAAAATAGTCCTTTTAATATGATTTAAAAAGATTAAATGAAACTGATATGATGAATATCTGACAAAAAACACTGAGAAGAAACAGAAATGAATAGTTAATTGTATCACAGTGATTGTGATGTTGACTATAAAACAAATTAAATACAATCTAAGATAGATATAATATCCATAGAGACCTGCATTAAACACTAATGTACCCAAGAAACAAGCTTTTATATGTTAATGAGTTTCTAAGGAATGTAACCCTTTTCTGCGCTGGTATAATATGCATTCTTTTGTACATTTTGTATTATCTATTCATATTCTGTATGTACTGCTACACAGTGCATAAGTGGAACAGTGAAGATTTAAATGTGTGTGCTGCAATTCCCATGTGGTATAACTGTATGTATAATGTATAATGCACTGTATGTATGGTATAATTAATGATGTACCCTCATTCTTTTCAGTAGTGAAAACAACAGCTTTTCTCACCCCATAATATTCCACTGAGGGTCATATCATACAATCCCACTGATACATTTATTAATTATGTAATATATGGGAAACATGGTCTTAAACTCACTTTTAGCATACAGTGCTTCTTATCATTCAAGAACTCATTTCTCTATTTTTGGCTAGCCCGAGAAAGAAATATTGTTAGAACAGTCATTTTCATAATGGTCTGATCTCACTTTTGTATATCTATTTATGTATTTGCTTGTATTATCTATTTTTACATGCACACAACCATGGCCAGAACCCTATCTTTACCTTCAGAGCCGCTGACACATTCAAAAATATCACTCAGTTCCTGTAGGCTGCCTGTTCACCTCATCACAAAAGTGTCACCCTCAGCTGAGAAAACTGATCCCCCTGTGATGCTCCAGATTTTGAGACAATGGTGTATTATCCCACTGGGCATTTGAAATGTGTCTACTCCTGCCACGAGAGGATGTCAATCATATCTACAACATGGCATTGAAATGATGGTCTGTCAGTGCTAAAGCCCATATATGTGCCAGAAGAAACACATTCCTTGTACTGCACCATTGCACCACCAATATCAGCCTCTACCCTTGACACAAGTCTGGACAGGATTTCTTTTCATAGTGCTTCATCCTCATCATTGTGTCCCCACAAAAACTGGGATTGGTCAGAACAGGTGGCATACAGTATGTCCTCGATAAAATCAACTATTTGGGGTGATTATGTGCTCACTTACCCGAATCAACTTGTTCTTTTCTGAGGGAATTAAAATCCTGTAAAAGCTTTAACTGCTTCCCATCTGGTTCAAGGTTTGGACACCTTTTGATCCCTTTTCTTGATAAAAAGACAAAAAAAAGACAAAGCCATATGCAAAAAACAGCAGCCAACTAACTGCACATACCACACTCAGGGACAACTGAGACAACAACAACTGAGACAACAACATTGAAGATTGGAATGCTGAAATTTCAGGGTTACACATTTCTGAGTTAATTTCCACAATCAAAGTGTAAATTTAACATATTCTGGTTTAAATGGTGTTCAGTGAGCTGCTTGACAGAGCTGATCACATCAGTGTTATGCTGAAATCCATTGCCAGTCACAAATCCATAGTTCTGAGTTGATTCGAGTATTCCTGACTTCCAATCTAAATGCATCCCAGTGCATCTGCTTGGGCAAACATGGACACCTGCAGGGTTTCATTACAGCCCAGCACTACAGTAGCTGACTTAACAGATCGCCACACTTTTAAAGAGACAAGTAGAGTAGGCTAGCACTGCATACTTACAAAGACTTCCATCAAGCACAAATCAACTGAACTGAAATCTCAACTGCAAAGTTGTTACAGCACGTTCCACAACAAAAATCACTACATAAAGTAAATATTGATGAAAAGGTGCCGCTATATTGAGTTTCCAATGTGGAATTCCATCTTGAATGACTATTCCATTGCATTTTTACGTGTTGGAGATTGTTTGTTTCTGAGTATCGAGTACAATGGATTGCAGCTTTAGCCCAACTCTGCAGAAATGTAATTGATCTCCAACCATGAATTTCACTTCTTCCATTAAAAGTGAAGTCATGCGCTGTGACGCAAGAAACAGTGAAGACTTCAAAACCACATTCAGTTTAATCTTACTATCTATTCCCGTCATTGAGAGATTTTGCCTGCCAACTGATGCAAAAGTTATATACAAGAATGCAATAGGGACAGGGGTTGATGCAGAAATATTCAGCAAGCTCAATGGACAAGGAAATCTGGTGCTGACAGTTTTCTTAAATATAGTGACATATAAGGCAACTCTAATCAAGCAACCTACACCCTACGAAATAACATTATTTATATATTTGTCATTCCCTTAGAATTATATGATCTTTGGCTTCTGAGATCTCTGACTCAAGCTTCAGCTCAAGTGTGTTTCCTGTAATCATAGGTGAGGTATAGCTTTCAACAGGTTATAACAAGGCTTCATTCTCATGAGTTCCTTTGTTTGCATTCTCATGTTTTTGTTTCTTATTAGCTGATTTAAGCTGTGCCAAGAGGAAAGTTCGGTGGTGAAGTACTACAGGCGTACCAAAAAACAGAAACCCTAACAGATGCCACAAGAAGACAAGTGGTTAACATACTGGTGGCTCACATGATTGATAATCAAGGGTATGCGGTTGGGGAAAATGAAGAAGCAGCACTTGCCTATCCCTCATTACCACCACTGAGGTGCCCTTGAGCAAGGCCCTTAACCCCCACTGTTCCAGAGGAGCTGCCTAGTGGTTGGCAGATCAGACTGATTATACTGTGCAGCTTCCAAGTATGAATGTGTAACTGCGTGCATAAGATCACGGCATTTCTGAAAAAAAAAAACAATAGCATTGCTCTCAGAGAAACTCCCTTGAATAAATAACAGTTAACGAAATGCATGTTTCATATTATTTTTATTTGTGCCAAATAACTGCATGGCCATTGCATAAATCTGGATTACTAAGTCAATATCTCCTCTCAGGCACTTCCCCACTAAAGCAATCAGAGAAGATAATGATCTTGGGATAGTGATACTGTTCCCCTAACTCATGAATCCATATTCCAAGAAAGACTAGTCATCATTAGTGTTTGCATCACACATGTCATGTCATATTTGCATGTTGTGACATGGAGCTGTGTGCAAGAGATTGACATTTTAACACTCTCAGATTTCTGAAGAGCCGGATATAACATCGCTTTTATTTTATTTTTTTCATTTCAGGAATGCTTTTATGATGCTGCAAGTAGCACAGGATACATTCCTTGGTGTCTGAAAACAGTTTAAAGGAAGATTTGTCGATCTGCACTGTCACCAAGTAGCTCTATTGAATTTTCTCCAGGAGGCCCAAATTTCCAAAGGACTATTAATGTTGAAAGGCAACTTGATGGGGATACTTGCCAAGGGGCCATGTTTTTGCTCAACAATGTGGAGTGGCTGTGGCTCAAGAGGTAGAGCAGATTGTCCACTAATCGGAAGATTGGCAGTTTGAGTCCCAGCTCCTCCAGTCCACATGTTGAAGTGTCCTTGGGCAAGATACTGAACCCCAAATTGCTCCTGATGGCTGTATGTGTGTGAATGATTAGATCCTCCTGATGAGCAAGTTGGCACCTTGTGTGGCTGCCCCTGCCCATCAGTGTGTCAATGCATGAATGTGGCTTGTAGCATACAAAGGACTTTGAGTGGTCTGAAGACTAGAAAGCCGCTATTTGAGTTTAGTCCATTTAGCATACCACAGGCAATTCCCTGATTTTCCACAAGATGAAAGAGACCTTTCAGCACTGTCAGAAGCTTGTTAATGACCCAGGCAGAAGTGTTGATATCCTCTGGTGAGTTGGATTGGTAAGTCTGGATGTGTAGATGTTTAGAATGTGAAAGTATTTCCTGTAGCAATAATAGTTTAATATCTTCTTTCTTGTAGGTGGATCAAGACTCCCCTTTCCTATTTGATGAGGAGACATCCTCCAGGATGCTTCAGAAATGTGTTCTTCTAGCCAAATGTCATAAAAGAGGCTAAGCAGCTCACTTTAACACTAGTGTTGTGTTGCTTGGTGCAGCCAGCAGAAAGTCTTGTTTTAAAGCATTTGCTATAATAGCAATTACAATCGCTTCATTCATTATTTTCATGACTACACGATTAAAATTAGAAAACGAGAGCACCTGTGAGATAGATTTTACTAGTTTTAATTTGTTTATTCTCTGTATCTCTGAAAGTTGATTGGATTTTGGGGATAAATATAAACAATATATGGGTGACTGTTTAAATCTATCTCATAAAGCCTCCCTTTTCTCATTCACACTAGAGCACCACCATCTCAGACCAAAACAAATGGGCGTGAGGCCAAATTTCCTCCCTCCCTTCATGTTCCTCCCACCTCCTCTGTCCTTTTGTGTGGGTGGAGGTCATTCTTCTGGTCAGGACACCATTACTCCACTATGTCTTTACATAGCAAATAGTTGCTTGTTGCTGTATTAATGGTCTAAATCTCATATAAAGCACTTTTAATTCCTGTAACTCCCCATGACCAAGACTGAAATGCATGTGATGCAGCTGAGAGACTTGTAGTCTTTCATAAAGTAATTATATTATTAAGGTGATTATGATAATCTGTCATGTTACCATCTTAGCCACTTGTGTAAATAAGTTAAAAAGTAGATGAAATTGAAATTCTTCATATTTATTCCCATCTTGCACTAGCCAGTGAGAAGATTTTTGAATAATCACTCCTATAATGTAGTTTTATCTATGGCTGCACGTTATTCTTGTGTTTAATGTTCCTTATCTCAACCCTAGTCATGCTGCAGTGTGGAGAAGCATCTCCGCAACCAGCAGGGTCAGCAGCTGTACCTCCTTGCTGCTGGGTGTCAGAAAAGCAAGATTGACAGCTTCTATATCACCATGGATAAGCATCTCATCAAAATGCCAGGCAAACCACTCCCTTGGGGCATTTGATGATCTTTTCAAAGCACATTTTGTGTTTAATATATCCTGTGATGTTGCATTTGTGAATTAGTACACATTCCTGCAGTGTATAACATTGATGTGGGCAAAATGAAGGAGTCACCCAGAGTTAGAGACTTGAAACTGCTTAACCAGCCAGTAGCGTGCTCACTCTGTGAGTGAGATGCTACAACAATATTGACCTGTTACTTGTGTCAGAAACTGTATCCAAGAAGTCAGCAGTTGATTTCACATTTGAGAGCTGAACATGGTTACTATATTGGACCCAAGTTCATCTTTTTTTGTTCTCAGCAAGGCTGTGGGCATCATTTCATACCGTATGCATGTTTTCGGAAGCACTTTAATAGTGTTCATAGCAATGTTTATCAAATTGCTCAAACTCCAATCACTTCATGTTGCTCTAGTGAGCCAGTTTCAACTTCATCTCTGGCACATGCTTCGAGGACCAATTTAATCCCCAAAATCAATTTAGCTCTTTCAGTGTTCCTTCTGAGAGCAAGGACTTACTAAAGATCCAACCAAATCCAACAAAATGTGTGCATCTGTTGTGGCCAAATTACAATGGAGTTGGGTTGCCAACTGTTTGCTATCTTCAATTGTAGGAGATTTGGAGAAACTAACAAGCAAAGCATACTGTTGTTTCTGCTTTACCTATAACTGACCTCAACATATCTATGATAAATGAACATTTTGAAAAATTTGAAAATTTATTCACAAATCTGAATACAGAATGGAAACAAAATAAATACTTCAACCTAAAATGGGGAGTTGTCAAGCCAGTGAAAACTGAAAATAGACATTTCCCTTGGCTCCACATGTGGAATTCAAATAATTAGCTGTCTATAGTTTGTTGTAAGAAACTTTCCCCCCAAATTTAATTTGGTTTTCATGAGCACTCATTTGGTATCACTTTTTCACGCACAAGATCAGCACAGTCAGGTATGAGTCTTCCACTTTCTGATGTGCTCTGATGTGTGTGATAGCCACAATCTCACAGATCACTGGAGATAATCTACGGATGTGTACAATTCTTGGTTTTAATGAATCATTCATTAGCCGTCATTTCTGTCACCTTTATTTGATTGAGAATGACTCTCCAATGGTATACACTGAGGATGATCCTAAGGTCATCCTTCATGGAAAAGATATGTTTGTAATGCATTGCCAGACTCTCAGGAAAATTCACAATTGATGTCATTATATGGTTTGAAAAAAAAAAAATCTACACTTAATTTGTTGAAGGATTTCCATGTTTGTAATAACTATTTATTTCATATAATGCACGATCTTCTTGAGGGTATGGCTCAGTATGAGATGAAATTGCTTTTTGGATATCTCACACAAGACTTCATGTCAGAATAGGACTTGCTTTCCAGGAATTATGGTTTTAATTATGGATTTTTAGAGCAAAAATACCATCCCACAGAGATTATTTTGGAGCGTGCTGGCAAAGGCATTGGTTTGAATTCTATTCAGACACTGTGTCTTGTGAGAAACATCTCACTGTTGTTTGGTGACATTATTCCTGCAGGGAACAAAAATTTGAATATATTACTATTGTTACTTCAAACAATGAACATAGTTTTTTCACCTTCTCTCACTTTAGGTATGACAATAGATTTAAATCATTTAATTACCACAAACTATTTAAGCACTTGTATTCACATAGAAACTTGATACCTAAACATTATTTACCCTTTATCCATCTTCAATAACAAAATTAGGTCCCTTATCACATATGTGGTGTATGTTTGAATCCAAAGACGATTTTTAAAAACATAACCTAATCACTTGCAAAAAAGCATCAGATGGCTATTACTAATCACAGTGAAACCTTCACCCTCAAAGAAAATGAGTACAGGCTAATTATTTTTTCCCCTCAGAGATGAGAATGTGGTCTACAATGAAATGCTTGAAATGACCTTGTCAGAAGATGTTTTCTCAACTAGTTGATGGTGTAGAGTATAAAGCAGGGCTTGTTATTTACAGAGGCCATGCCAATATTCTGTCAAATAAGTGATAAACTTTTGGTTGAAGACATTTTTTCTTATTGTCAAACAAACTATTCACAGAGACTCATCATGCATTCAGAGTATTATGAAGACAGGAAAGGTATATAATAAAAATGTCTGAGCTTAAATTTCATAAACTGTTTGATATTCCGACCTCATACAACGTTATTTTGGAAGATTATTTTGTTTATTGAAATTCATTCTTACAATTAATGTGAACAATTTCTCAGTGTAAATAGTTTGACACTTTAGGGAGTGAAACTAAAACTACCCAATTAGTAAAAAAATAAAGTGAAAGAAGGAACGCTGGTGTTAAATGTTCAACTATTTTGAAAGTGTTAATTTAACTATGGAGAATGTGGAGTTATATAAACCCTGAAAAAGTGTTGAAATCAACTCTGTGGGGATTAATTCAACACTGGACTGGACACTGGAGCAGTTGTAGAACGGTCAGAGTTGTTCATCTTGAGTGCGTCTTCAGAAGTCTGTAATATTTCAAACCAGATGTGTCCTAATTTACAGATTGCACGACCAGTTGCGCAGCAGCTGTGGGTGGCGTAACTCATTCTATTGGGTGTACTTTCACAGCTTGGGAGTAAATGGTCCAGTCAGGTGAATCCAGGTGAAAGTTGCAAACTTTATGGCTTTCACCTTTTTAAATCCCAATGAATCCTGATGGAATATGTTTGAAGAGCAGGGAGGCTCATACTGAAAAATGTCTTTCAGCATTTACACAAATAGATTGTCAAAGTTGGGGAAATATTTCAGTTATAATCTCATCTGCATATTTTTCATTCGGTGTATAGATATGCCATTGATTGATATGAATTAAGTATGATGTCCAGTTCAAAGATATTGTAATTCAGTGTTGTTGATCACATGCTTCTGATCTCAGTGAATTTGCAAACACATATGTGTGAGCAATACCTTTTCTTCCCCCTCTACCTGATTGACCCAGCATTCCCTAGTTTCAGCTGGAGTGAAGTGCCAGCTGTTCACTTGTATGCAGTCTCCGGCAGCTCCACTTGATGGCAGTGGAGTATCAGTCATAGCAATTACAAAAGCTTCCTTTTTATTCTGCGTCATTAATAACCTATACAAAGCATAGTCACAATAAAAATTGTACCCTCTTCAATATGAATTACACAACCATACTGGCCTGTAGCCCACAGGTGTGTTTGTGGCTTTGGCTTTGGCTCAATCAGTCTGATAGAGCCCCATGAAATACTTTCCACAAACGCAAGCACTTCTGTAACCTTGGACAGAATATCAGCAAATGATGTATGTTGTTGAGAACTTTAACAACTAGAGTAGGTCCTCTGCCAGGCACTCAGTGCACTTTGGGCTTGACCACGTGGGCCAAACACTGTTAAGTTCTCAGAAATCACTAGATTAAAAATAATCAGGGGTCTGGTTTTTTTCCATTTGTTTGTTTTTTTCCTTTATTTCTTTGTTAATGACCTATTAGATGTTCTTGTGCTGGCTGTGCCGTATTAGAAAATATTACGTTAGTAAACTAAAAACATGAATACATTATGCCAACAGAAAATTATTCACCCTAAAGCATGTCTCATATACGCTAGTGAGTTAGTATGAGACAAAGCCCCTGGTGTTATACTTGAATACACAGTCTCTAGTGCACATGTATCATACTCCACTGCTGCTATACACTGTGTAAGTGCAATGCAATAGTGAGAATCCACATACAGTATATGTTGCACGAAAGAAAGTTCCCATGTGGTATAAACGATTGCAAGTAAATAATGGATTCTTGTCCTGCGGAGCACCAGGAGGAACACAAAGTCTCAAGTGCTATTGCTCATTTTGACCCATTTTGCAATTGCATGATACAATGTGTTGACCTTGGAGGAGGCAAATTGGGATAGCTTATTTCATATAATGAATGTCATGATCCCATAGGCATTGCATGGCTGAGTCTTGTCCAGATCCAGGGGATGTCTGCATTATTGAAAAGCCTTACATCACTGGAGTCTCATTCCAGAGGAACGTGAGCACTGTTAATTACACTGTATTAACTCTGAAGAGCTTTATATGTTACAAGGGATTAACTGCACTGTTTTTATCGCTGTTTTTGTTCATGTGTCTGCATGCACAAAGGACTGTGTTGTCAGTACAAATATAAATTTACTATAAGTTGTTTATCCAGCACTATTTAAACTGTATTTTTTTTCTTGTAATTAGGCGTTGTCTTGCAAAAATAAATGCATGATTAGTGTAAGTGTCCACAAACAAAAAAAGATAACATTTTCAAAATATATATTATCCAGTCATCTCAAGACTGTAAATTTTGTAACATAAACCTGCTGCAGAAAGATGTAAGCAGCTGGGCACACGTATGTTCTAAGCAGTAATACAATCTGTTGAACTAATATGACTGATGTTACTGTTCTCCATGTCAGCGTGAGTAAGTCATCCTTTGCCTTGAAAAGACCCAGTCAGATTTCAGTTGTTCTCTGCTGAAAGAGCTGGTGAGTGAATTAGCCACGCAGGCAGGCAGAACTATATTAAAAATTCTTCCTTACTTCCTCATTCCCAGTGATGCTGTTTGATCTTGCCTTTTTATTCTTTGCACCGTCGTTCATCACATCGATCACTCTCTCTCATTTTCTCTTTATATCTGAAAAAAAAAATCTTGAAACCCATAGAATTGTACAGTCCCAGGTTTCTCAAATGGACTTTAATCATCCGAGGATGACAGCTCAGAGGTGAATTGCAGTCATATCTATGCTCCTTTTGTTTAGTAATGGACAGGTAATTCATTCTTTCGATGAGTGGAGAGAAAATGTAATTGCATTCTTGACTGCCCTTTCAAAATTCATGGGAGTGGTGATCATGCTGATTATACTCTAAAAGTATACAGTAATATAGCATTTAAGTGACTAAAGAAATGATAGCCTGTCAAGAAGAAGAGTTTGCTTTAGTATGTTGTAAAGTTTGTATATAGTTAGTTTAGATTTTTGAAATTCTAGTTTAACTAATCAGTTTTAGTTAAATTTACAATCATTAACCAGTAAAATGAAACACAATTGCAGTTTTCATCATGGTATGAAAAAGTAATATGAGCTTCAACATTTGAAAAACCTTAAGAAAAGAGTCATACATTGTCTAACATTTATTTATATCCAATTCTGAATAGTCTGGCTCTTATAAAAGTGAGAAATTGCTCATTAACTCCTTGGTGAAATGATTTACAAAAAAAAATATATTAAATGATGGACTGCAGACAGTGTTTCTGACCTGGAGGTAAAGTGTTTTTATAAGATAACACTGTTATTTTTCTGAAAACCTTTATTGTGCCCGCCCTCTTATCTGCTCAATCCAAACAAAATTAACTGTGAACATCTGCACTTACTGCCATCAAAGAATGAGTCATATTGAACTCACCTCTGTGCAAGGCTTTGGACAACACACACATGCATTGATAACTTAGCAAAATCTGCAATTGGGAAGTGAAATATCACTTCACTAACTGTCAGGTGTAAAGAAGTAATTGCTGGACAGAGTGGTGCTGAACTTTGATGCCACCTTTTTGTCTTTCTAAACCTGTTACCAAACCCTCATCCAAACCAAAGCTAACTTAAATAAAAATATGAAGTATTATCAGAATCATCCAAGACTTATCTATTTTTTGCATGAGAATGTTCATTCTTAACCTTATAGTTTGACAAATGCATCTTAATTCAAAGTCCACTTCATAGATTTTGTGGACTTTCAACCACATGTCATCGTCTTCATCAATGGATAGAGTTTCCTCAGTTGTCTTGAAGCTTTCATTTGTTTCATTTTTTTGCATCAGTCACTTGATATATTCTTTTCAGCAAATGTACAGTGCAGAGATATTGGCGACTTACAAAATTTGACAGCATTTAAAGGCAAGTTTGATATTTTAGGAAATATGCATATTCACTTTCTTGCTGAGGGTTAGATGAGAAGATTGTAACCAGTCATGTCTGCCTGATTATGAAGCTACAGGCAGGGCACAGTTAGCTTAGCTTAGCACAAAGCCTGGAAATAGAGGAAGACAGCTAGCCTGGCTCTGTCCAAATGTAACAATCCAACCAGCACTTCAAAGTGCTAAATTAAGTGGCTACTGGCAGTTCATATTTACTGTACAACCATATGATTGGTATTGATTCTCTCATGTTTGCAAGAAATTAAGTAAGTGTATTTCAAAGATTGTCAAACAATTCATTTAATTAATGTACCACAGATAACAACCTAATGTAATTTCCTTAAAAATGTATTTATTATAGATCTATTTACCCTAAAGCAGCTTTAGTGTACAGTACAACATAATAAAAAGTAAAAGTAAAAGTAAGTTTAATCCAGTCTTCAAACATTTCAGAACATTTTCATATGTAGTTCAAAAATAATACAAATCTCAGTTTTTCTAATCATAAAATTTGGTCTCTTAGAGTGTTACACTTTATATCTTATGAAAGAAAAAGATTTGTCTTTTAATTCATTCAAAGTATTTTTGGTGAATCTCATCTTAATCTGTTTATTATAATGTTGACACCCAATCTATTATCAATCAACTATACTGAATAATGTCTAAGTTTCTGAGTGCCAAGTGGTCAAATCTTGGGCAGGTTAGCCTGAAGTTAAGGATAGGGACTACTCCAGAGAGATGAAATTGGTCACTTACGGAATACTTACTGTTTATCACTTGATATATTATTATCAACATTGGAATAAAATCCACTGGCTGCTTGCACTCTAATTTTACAACACTGTGATTCATAACAATTTATTCCAGTTGTCTCTTTGATAAACGAAGGACGTGTTATAAATAAGATTAAGTATGGGCTTGATGCGTATATACTGTACTTAATCTTGTGTTACGTTATGCAGCAAATTGGTTTGATATAACGGAAAAGGGCAAGCCTTCCATATAGGAGCATCATAGCATCAAATCTAAAAATCTTATCTCAGTTTCAATTTTTCCGTGGCATATTGGCGTAAGTTAATTCCATGCCTCCTTTTCTCCATCTGAATTTCATTGTGTCTGCCTAATCAGCCAGAAGCAGAAATGATCTGCTAACATTTCATTTCTCTATGAATATTTGATTGTCAAAAATTGTCCTAAGGGAATGAACTGGGTCCAAGGTTCGGTTTTGATTTGCGATTAAACTATCAAGAAATCAATTTCATCTGCTTTGTATAATTCAGGGTTTAATGGAATGAGAAATGGCAAAAGAGGCATGGGTTATGAGATGGTCTGAAGGGTGTGTATGTACTTGTGTGTGTTGGGGGTTGGTGGGTGATGTTGGGGGGTGGGTGTTATGCCACTCAAAATGAAAGCAGGGCCTTGCAATGTGGTGCAGACTGACTGGGGAGCTACTGTCATTTTACCTGTACCGCTGGTGTGGCATGTCAATGAGGTTCCTGTGTCAGTAATTTGTTGATAGCAGGGAGTCCAGTGGAAATATCTCTTGACTATTTACTTGGACAGAGTGTTACTACACTCTTGATTTATTGCCTTTTCTTTCTGGAACTGGAATAGATCATGCAAGATGCAAAGGGAACATTTTCAGTTACATTTGTGCTGTAATTGGTCTCAGAAAGGCTTTCATGTCCTGCAGTCCACTAGTCACTGATGATTTTCACTCCCCTTGATGATTCTTAACTGGCGATATTAGCCTCAAGTTAAGACTCTAATAAGGACAACAAGAATAAAGGAAATAAGGGAACAGAAGAAAGGAAGCAAGGGGTGGAATTACTTCAGGGACTGAAAGAATCATCTCCCTCATAATCACCTAATGGCAAAGGTTTAGAAAGACTGTTTGATGTCATCTAGTTTCTCTGAATCCCCAGAACCATCCCACAGTGACGTGCATGGATATGTCATCGTCTGATCTCGTCAGTTCAAAAAGAATGGCGGCGTGGCTGGTGTTTTGACAAGACACGAATAACTTGAGCTGCACTCACTGTATGCAGCCTGACATGACAGTTGCTGAATTAAAGAGGTGGCTGTGTTGTCAAAAGGCTAAGACGGTTGGTACCAAACTGGCACCAACAGCCTTAAACTCTGGTGGAGCTTGTCAAAATGTTCTGCATTTTGTTTGAAAAAAAGTTAGCAAGCTAAGTCTAGCAAGCTAACTTTAGCTGCTGTTTGTCAGTCAGCTTTATGCATTTGACTGATCTTTTGCTCATTTTTATTTTAGGATCTTACCTCCTGAATCTTGTCTAGGGAACTGGTGAATTTTTATGATATTGGGAAAAGGTTGACGCTTTAAAAGAGTGATTCCCTAAGCATCCTATCGCTAGCTAGATAGCATGTCAACAGTAGTTGACATAGCCTACTGAAATATTTTAGAAACAACATCATTAGCGGGTTTCACTTGAAATATGGGAAGCACAAGAATCCTCTTTGAGTCTGCAAGCTAATACAGTTGACAAAACAAGATTGGTGACTGAAAGCAGCTGACAATCAACACGTTTCATAGTGATGTGGAGAGGTGGTGTTCACACTGCAATGAGGGATGCAGGGTTTAGGACTAACAGCAGATGACAAACTGTTGCATTAGAGGTTGTAGCTGGAGCAGTGGACTAAAGCAGAGTATAAACTCACCACTGACAGGAAAAAAGATTTGACTGTGATGAAGAAGCCCAAATAAAAGATGTACGAAAGCTATGTTAAAAAAAAAGCAAAAAACAAAAATAAAAATGATCTCCTTGTATATGGCTGAATTTACATGTATTTTACTATAAGTGGGTGTCAATATGTTTACAGTCCAGTGGAGAATAAGACATGAGGCAAAACAAGGTTCGTAAGCAACGAGTCCTCCAAATTGCAACCAGATATGTCATTTGACCATGTACTCCAGAACGACATACAGGAAGGAGCGCTTTCTAATCTGGTGCTCTATCAGCAGTAATCAGCAAGACAACATCATTTCAATCAGGAGAGACAAGTGAATGAATCAAAAATAATTGTTTATTATACAGGTTATATTGATGTTTAAGTCAAAAGTCTTTGGTGCTTAGATTCTTTGATTGACTTTGAATTGAGGGACATCAGTCCTGAGCAGTCCTTTATTCTTGTTTAGGGGGCTCATGTTTTTGCCTGCTTTTCACTGTTATGATTTTACATAGTTTGTTTTCTTGTTATTGTTAATTTTACATCTGGCCAAGCAACATCAGATGAATGAATTAACCTTTTGGCAAACACTGACACATTTACATTGATGTTGGTCCCATGTGCACTGTCCCTGTGAAAAAAAGAAAGAATAAAATAAAATAAAGACTAAGGCGCAGCAAAATATCTTAAATGCTGATGTTTAGCATCTTTTACCATCTTAATTTGCTTTTTTAGCATATTAAGATTTGCTAATTAGCACTAAAGACAAAGTACAGCTCAGGTTGATTTGATTATCATTAATTTTGCAGTTATTTGATTATAAACCAAAGTATTGGACAATGTCGATGTCAACCTGCGAGTGGTGCAAGCAGAAAAGTCAGAGGATCACCAAAGTCATTCATTTCATAAGCACTGCAAATGTCTGTATAATCCATCAAGTAGTTTATGAAATATTTTACTCCAGACTGACCGACCGAGTGACATTACCATCCCCGGGGCCACACCACTATTGTAGCTAAAATACATAAAAACCACAAATGCTGTGTGCTCAAAATGTATTTCCCCATCTAACCCCTTCTCAATGACTCAATCACCTTCTGATGTGTCCCTGAGCAAGATGCTGAATCCTGCTGACAGCTTTTTTTTACTCTGCAAATGACCACTGACCTTCGACCTCCCTGTATAGGAAGGCAAATTTTAAAAAAAGAAAAAAAACACATTACTTTCTCAATAAAGTAACACAAAATGCTCATATCCCAGGTATTAACCCACATATTGCTTTTCTCTAGTGACTACACCCTTGACATGTTAACTTTTCGAAGGACGCTAAACTTGAAAACCAGGAATTTTAGAGTTTGTCTGTATATATTACTCAGTTGTGGAAAAGAGTTTTCATCTGCTGGCAATGACAACATACTCAAAATATTTTTTATCTTGTTTCTGTGGAAATATTTGGAAAATGTATCCCTTTCCTCTTGCCTATCTGGACAGGATCAGTAGAATAGAGCCTAAATAATGACAGTTTGCCTTAAAGACAGAAAAAAAAGAAAATAAGGCCCCTAACTAGCCTAATGAATGAACAATTAGTTGGTATGTTGTGTGTACTCATTTCACATGCACTTTCACCTCTATTTCACTTTCTCTGCCCACTGTCTACATTCTACTCTGAAATTATTTTGGTGTTTAACAGGTACACTACGTCTATCACCTTTATTTCCTTCTTCATCTTATCCACATTTATTTCTGTCTCCAAATTTCTGCCCTGGTTTCAAATTACTCTGCCTCCTCACCCTGTGTGATAAGGCGGCAATATGCATTTAAGTAGTCCATTTTGGGCATTTACCGTAGGAGGATAACTAGAGTGGCTCATTTAAATTCACACTTTTGTAATATTTCATAACTCGACTTTTGACCTCTTGTCAACAGTTTCCCCACTCTTGATTGCTGAGACTACAATGATTAAAATTGAGGAGAGAGTGCAAGCTTTTATGGACGCTGAGTATGAATACAAAATTAGTGATGCAGCTCAAGAACAGTTTTGAAATAGGACTGACAAGGAGTGTTGACACATCATCAAACTGAGACTGATTGCTTGAATAATTGGTTTGTACCTAATTATATTAGAGTGCCCTCTTGGGTGTGTGTATGATTATGTGTGCAGAGCTTTCTGTGTTCCTTTGCTGCCTGTGTACTGGGATAGGGGCTGGCTGGGGGAGCTTTGCTCTAAGGAAACCAGTGGATTTGTTTTCTAGCGGGGGCTTCGATCAAATTCACAGAGCAATTCTCCAGAACCGCAATTAAATTTTGAAAGTTTACAATCACGTTAGGGAGCTGTAGAGAAAGAGGGAAGCGCTGGAAGGGCGACCTGGTGTTTTTGTTCTGAGCCTGTGATAAGAAGGCAGACTCTAAGTGAGTTAAATGAGAAATAGCGTTGGCACAGCTGTTGTTCCATTAAAAGCCCCCCGAGGAGGCTTTAGAGGGGGTCCGAGAGGATTCGATATGGGCAGTGTGCCAGCAGGCCTCACTGCATCTGTTACTGATTCTTCGTTTGGTGATGGATTCTCTCCTTCGGTGCGTGGCAATGATCTATTCACTTACAGATTTGAGAACATCTTAAGGTCATTCACAACTATGCAAACATCCTCTAGTGCTATCATAACTGATTTCTGTATTAGTGCATTCATTCATTTGGTTGACCACACATGTTTCTTATTCTTCTAGCATTAACACTGTCCTCTGTATTTCACTGGTCATGATACTTGAATAAGAAAGCAAGATGATGGAACATTGTAGAAGTAGAAAAAAATCTGTTAGAGATTTCTATCCAGCATTAGATTACTGGTGAATCTTGTTTCCTAGCCTGTATGGAACTGTTGATCCTATATAAGTGCAAGCTCCCACAGGAAAATGATGAGCTTTGCATTGCTCAGACGAGAGCTGCTGTTGAATGTGACCTGAATGGGAATGTTTCGTCTTATGTCCATTTTCCCCACATATAGTAGTGCTTCTAGTGCTAGAATTCTTAAACTGGCTGTGATCAGTATTATTATAATAACGCTAGATCAAATGATGTGTGTATGTGTAATGTGAAAAGGGTTCACTCAGACAGTTATAGTTAGATAATTATCACTCAACTCTGCAGTTCACCTCCGCTCTACAGTGCCTTTTTGAGTATTTCAGCTGTATTTCATTACCTACCTGTGCAGCACCAAACAGCAGAAAGAAGACAAAGTTAGTGAGCATTAAGGAGCTAAAGGGACAAATATTTCCCTCAGGAGTTAGCGGGAACCAAAATCAGAGCTGAAAGGAGAGTGAATATTGGGCTTAAATTCATCAAGAAGATAGGCATAGGACTCCAAATGAATGCTAATGTTGCTCCTTATCTGCTGGATGGGTAAATAGTTAACTGTTTGCCAACAAGGTTACAATATGAGCTTTAAAGCTATTAAACAGCATTGGGGTTTACAGCTTCTTTCCAATGCTCACAAGTGGCCACGATATCAGTTTTTGCAGGTTTAAGGCTGATCGGTTTGAACAGTTTGGTTGAAACTGTTTTATGTATTTTTTCTTTTTTTCTTTTTTTTTTTGTGTGTAAATATTTTCCCCCCTGCATGAGAAAAAACTGTTTAAAATATGTACAAAGTGGATGTTTGTAAAGTTAATATGTCCACTTCAATTCTGTGTTCATGCACAGCATCCTCCCCTGGGGTCAACTGCACAGAGAAAGCCTTAAAATTCAGCTCTTAGTCAGACCACTTAAGATACCTATGTCAGGAGACACACTCATTTTTCCACATACACATTCATATCTTGAACCCATGTCACCGTAAAACTGTTCCGGCATGAAACAGGAATCTCTACTCGTGAGTAATTTCTTTGTGGGCTACTTATCTTGATTTCCTCTCATGTCAAAATAAAGCATTGAGCCTAGCATGGAACATATTCTAATTGTGGAAATTATATCTGACTTTGCAACCTCAACTCAGCTCCCCCTCTTATCCTTAAGCCTTTTTTTCTGAAAGTGATAAAAAAAAAAAAAAAACATTTCTCCCTATTTCTTGTTCACTTTCATTATTTCAATTTCGCTTCATTGAATCCAAAATCCTCACTGTGCCATGTAAAAGCGTAAACAATCTTGTCTGCAATGATAATTTGTTTTGCAGCTTTTGCATTGCTTCCATGACACCGTAGCATTTTGGGCAAATACTGTATCCGTCCTTTCATCTTCAGATTTGTTTTCAGCCTCAACAAGTCTATGTTTATGGTCACTTTCGTGTCTTGCATGCTGTGTTTCTCTTTTCCCATCACACTCAGTTTTTTTTTATTATACTAAAGCAACATCCGTTTAGATATATCTGGCAGAAATGAGTCTGCCTAACCTCAAGGGTATCTTCTACCATCATTGCCTCTTTTTCTCTTCCTCTCTGTTTATAGAAAACAGAATAACTTTTACCACCTCAAGAATATCATGTTGTCATGTTCTCATTATAATGTTTGCTGTACTCTTGCTCCCGTCGTCACTTGCATGCGGTGCCACATGTGGCATCCCGCTGTTCCATAAAGCCCAGCAAACAAGCAAAATAAGCCTGTCTGTCACTAGACCTGCAATTTACGCCCATGTGTAAGATCAAGGCTGGAGAATAAAGAAAGAATGTATGCTCAGAAATATTTGACACAAGGAATATTTGCATGGGTTCAGCGGAAATAAAATTACTCAGTCTAGCCATAATGCCTCCCAGAGCGAGGAGCGCAGAGTGTGCACGGCTGGGGATTAGCGTCTGTAATGGGGTTTTGAGGATAGTCGGGATTTCAGATCTGGAGCGATATGTTGCCAGGGGTAAACACCAGGCAGGGGACTAGGGGATTTAGCCGGCAAGGCTTCCCTCTCCACGTGGACCTAGTATCACTGTGTTCTAAAGTACACCCATTTCCCACGGTCATTTACTCAAGCATCTCCGGTGGGGATTTGGTTATCCTCTCTGAAAGGGCACTGTAGTCTTATAATGCTGCCCCTGCACGAGCTGGGGTGAGAGGGAGGGAGATAGATAATGATTCATTGAGAGTAAGAGATGTACAGAGAGCTGGATAGAAAAAAAAAAACATGAAAAAAAGAAGAAAGAGATTGAGTCCTCACGTGGCTGTTGTGTGGATGCTTTCAAAACCAGTGTGTAAAGTACTTTTACTCAATTACTGCTCCTAAAATTTTAAAGTTGCTCTTTACTTTTTAATTTTATGCTAGCTTACACCTCTCCTCCATCACATTTCAGAGGGCACTTCAGAGGGAAATATTGTACCTTTTACTCCATTGCATTTATTGAACAACTATATCACTTTTCAGATTCAACATGTGATCAGTTTATAAAATATGATGCAATGTGATAGATTCAACTCCCCAACAGTAATGATCTCCACCTCCACCAGCTACAACATGAAAATGCTGCTCATATATTAATGCATGAATAATATACTATAATATAACACTCTGAAAATGGCCACTATGCAAGGCAAGTGCCTTTGCTTTCGATATTTTAAGTATATTCTACCGATACTACTTCATAATATTAAATGCTTAATTCTATTTCCATCTCATGCTATTTCCCACTTTGAACTATGGCAATCCATCTAACTGATATTTCTGTGTATGGTTTGTATGTGTGTGTGTGTGTGTGTGTCTCTGTGTGTGGATGTCTTTGTGTGCGCAAATGCATACGTTGTCTATTCATTTAGAATTGTCTATTCATTCTTTATCAAACCCAACTAATTAAAGATTTGACAGTCATATGGTGCTATAAATTGTGGTCAGGCCTTTTCCTATATGCAGCCTCCCCTTGGATACACACATCTGAAGCCTGGAATCAACAGTCCAAACCTTTCCTCATTGTTTAGTTTTAGGATGCGGTTATTTCTTCCACCACTGTTTAAAACAGAATTGATTAAATCTTACTACACTTTGGTTTCCTCAGCAGGATGCACACTCCTACCCCTTGCCCTTGAGGTACTAATGATGTGTTTTAGCCTCTGATTGGCTAGAGATCACTAAAACACACAGCTCCCTCTTACAGTGCGATACAGCGGCTCACCAAGCATACATGTTTGGAGACAGATGGAGTCAGAGAGCGTGTCGGGACTGTCTGAGATGAGCTTCACATCTGCCGCTCACAAGGAATCGGGCCACAGACGGCCAGGGATTACACAGTGGAAAAGAGGGAGTCAGTAAGAATCTCAGTTCAACTTTAACCTCTCTGACCCAGAGGTAGAAGAGAGCTGAGCGGCAGGGCAGAAAAGTCAGAGAGACAGGTCAGGTTGTGAAATGAATGGATGCAACCATGCAACAAAAGTGAGATGAAATATGTGCAGGCCGACCTAGATGCAGATAGATGCTGCAATTGTTTCTCACAAGCGTGTGTTTAGTTAATCAAATCAATAAAAAAACACACTCAACCATTGTAAATGACACGTTTTACAAACATGTCCAATTATATTAAATTAACACACTACACTTGATTAACTGGAAAGTGTGGCGTTTTGAAACGCAGGCAAGCGAATACATTTGTGCATATGGCCTAGAATGTGCTCAGCAAAAGAGCACATTTAAAAAATATATATCTTGGGCTTTGATGTAGTGAGAAAAAGTCACCCACACATGTTCAGGACACGTGAGATGAGTTTAATGAGCAGCCATTGTTTTGATGGGGTGTTAATAAATAAAATAGCAATACGCTTTCAATTCAAGTCAGAGATCAGCATGCAGTAGATAGAACATCTGCATAATTGGTGTTTATGGGTGTTATTCTTGAAGTTTTTAAGGAACGAAGTACTGTAGGTTTAAAATGGCAAACAAGACACACTTGCCTTGCGAATGTGGGAGCCCAGGGGAGAAGTTTGATGCTTGTTGAAGTGTCTTCAATGGAGCATAGACAAGACAAAAGTGTCACACATCCTTGACATGATATTGTTATGATCATCACTGCCTGGATTGTTTCCCCTAACTACACTGACAGATATTCACTTCTAAATGTTGCTTGTTGTTGTTTGTGATGCACAATGACTACTACTACTGAAGACATGGAAGGAATCCATCTTTTAAGTGTTCATCTCTCAAAGATCTGATTCATCTAATCACTGACACGATAAAAAACTAATACGGAAGCTTTTTTAATGTAGCATTTTTCAAAAGCGAGTTTACAGTGTGTTTACTATTAAAAAGATAATGACAGGATAAAAACTTGCAAGAGCGTAATATATGATCAATATACTGTACAGTAAATATAGTATATATGTATTGATACAATACAGTATAGAGATTTAGATATGTAAGCAGCCAATATTGCAGCAAGAGTAGCTGTTTGAAGAAAGAACAGAAAATCACCCTGCATATTTTCGCACCTAAACACACAGAAACATTTGGTAAATTACAAACAAACATTTGGTTGCTTACCCCTGCCAAACTGACCATCGGAAAGTAAATTTGTGTTGCTAACCAACATGCACCAGCCTTTGGACCCTTTAAAGTCAGGATTTCGCTCTAATCTGATGAGCTGGAGCACATCTCGAAGCAGTCAGGCTTGTAGTGGGATCTGCTCACACTGTGCAATTGAGCAATGGGTGGTGACAGTGTTGCATAGCAGGAGAAAGTAATGGCGACACAAAAACACAATTTTATGAGATAAGACAGGGCAGTTTCAGGCCAAATGTGGGCAAAAGGGCTCATGACGGCAAGTTTTTATGATCAAAAATCAAATCAAAATAAGATGTTACTCCACAGTGAGGTAGTATTTTTCTTGAGCGAACTGAATGCTATTATGTATAAAACTGAACACACTGATTTTAACACTACAAGGTTTTGCATTACACTTTGTACAGCAAAAGGTCACTCACATTTCCATGTAGCTTATTTTTATTTACAGTAACTGTAAAGATTTTACAACACAGTTCAACATAGTAAACAGAAAACTTACACAGCACAGTAAAGTACACCCCTTGCGAAAAATCTTGTATGCAGCCATCCCCTGCAATCTTCTGCTGTGATATCATCACAAGACTCATCCATTGCAGCAGGCAGAGACATCTGATTTTGAGGCCAATGATCATATACTTTCTACCTCCATGCAGGAAAGAATTCCTCAATTGGATTCAGGGTTGGGGAATATGGTGGAATGAACTCCATCAGCATCCATCTATTCCTTGATGATGATTTGCACAGTGGAAGCTTACATTAACCCATACAATTACAAAATTTGGCAAGTCGTGTCTTATCAAATCTCTCTCATTCTCAGGTATAAGATATCTGTAGAGGATGTCCAAGAACGTCAGGAGATGCTGGGTGTTGTATGGGCCAATAATGGGAATTATGTGTTCACATTGTTATATTGCACCCATGTTGGCCTGGCACATCCACTGTGGCCTGGTGGACTGTAATGTTTTGGCCATGTCTCCTGCCTTTTGCCATATTGAAACCAGCCTCATTCATGAACACAAGGGTGTGAGGGATTTCACTTCCTTCCAGTTTCATTATTCTCTGTAACAGTAAACAAAATATCAAATCAATTTCACTGTCATATATTTACAGCAAAGTATACAGTAAATGTTCTTGGTTCTTCTCTGCAATTTATACAGACCTATATACTGTAAGTATATACAGGCCATAATGAAGGACACCCATAACACTGTACAACATACTACTGTGTAGTATACAACACTGCTTTAACTGTACATACTGGTACCACAGCTCCTTCACTCTGTCCCAGTTTCTTTCAAATGGTACCTTGTAGTTGTTTCATGGGCATCAGATGTCATTTCAACACTTATTCTATTGTAGAGATGCTGACAGAGTTGATATTTTGAAAGATGCCATTGTCCTCTCAAATTGCACTATGGATCGCAATATAATAGCATTATTTGCTATCACCATGATACAGATCTCTGGCTCTTGCTGAGGTATAAAAACTATTCTTCCGCCACCAGCACAAGGTAGTCATCTAGTCTGACACATTGGCATGAGTTTCAGATATGCATTGACTTTTAGTTAATATATTGCTGAAACTGGAATACTGTAACATGACTAATTGCAGTAGTGGATGAGTACATACCTGTTTTCCCTGCAGAATGTTTGGATAATTGAAGATACTGTAGACTATTAGGCTGTCCTCGCCAACCAGCCTCTGCCATTGTAAAGCCACAGGTAATTGCATGGTCAACAACTGTGGCCATTTCATCTGGGACAGTTGTATGTGTTTGTACTCTATAAGACATATGCATTCGCCAAATTGTAGACAATTAGACTTCATACATGTGCTGAAACATTTGCAATTTGTCTAAAAGAATGAGAAATTAAAATCTGTTGTGGACAAGTGACCAGTGGTGTGGAGGTTTTCACATGTTGTTTTGAAAATATTCATTATCATTTGAGAATTGGGCCAAAGCAACTGAGAAAAAAACTGGAAGACTCAGCTCCATTAAGCTTTTAAATAGATCGTGTTCTCAAGGGAGTTTTCTCCCAGGACTATTACATGCTGAATGGAGTGAAGGTCACCTCTGTATATCACACCGGAGGCAGAAATGAGAATAACAAGAAATAAGCAGAATTAACAGGCTGTGTAGCCAGCCACAAACACCTCTGAGCTCCCTGTCCATATACGTTAACCCTCAGACAAACACCCTTATTACTGGATTTGAGATCTTGATGGTTCATTAACAAGTGCATTAATAAGTAGTTTGTAGGTCAAGCGTTTGAAGCACTTCATCTTCTTAGAACAGACCTTTGATTTGCTGAGTCATGGCCACAAAGTCCCGGGCTCTTACGCTTGATACAGCTCATATGGATTGGAACACTGCCAGAAGAGCAAGCTCGGGACAACGAGCTACACTGTGACCCTTCACCTCAGAGCTCCCTGACCAGAGCCCCCTAATTGGCTGCTTTTCTCCCCCAGACTGTGTTACCCATTCCAATTACAGCCTAGCCTTTGCATTATGATGAGCACACTGGAGAACTGCAGACAGGCAGAAAGGGGGGTCAGACACTGGAGCAAGGACGGATATAGATAGATAGATAGATAGATAGATAGATAGATAGATAGATAGATGCTTGCAGTATATTGCATCAATAATAATTGGCTCAATAATATGTATAATGCATAGAAACACTTTGAAAGGAGCCATTCTGCATAATAATATTTTTAAGGTGACTTGTACACTTGTAAAGTTATGTGTCTTATCAGCATTAAATCCAGATATGATTTTATACATTTTCATTTACACAAGACACATGTATGCATCTTCAGTCAGATGGTTAAAATGCCCCTGAAGCTGTTTTGAAAGTGGTTTTGGTAGGGGCGAAGCTTAAGGGACAGCTACGACCTGCAAAATGAGGGTCATGACACTGGCAAGGCAGCTAAAGCCATCAATAAGCTTGTTCTGTCACACACAGGCTATATCAGAAGAAGTCTTATAGAATTACAGTTACAATTTTGTAGCCTTCACTTTCAGTAGACTTGCTAGCTTGTATGCTCATGTTGTAAGAAGTTAATCAGTGAGCATTTGTGAGTTTTGACCAAAAAACAGTCATAAACTGGCTGGTTATTAGTGATGCTGTCAACTGTCAAATCAACTTCAGGCCCAATTTTTCAAAAAGCAAGTGAAAAAGTCAAAAAAGGGATATATAAATAAAAATTGATTGTTTGATTGATTGAGTGTGCACCAACATGAAGCAGAAGGAGTTCAGTGAGTGCTACACTACTTTCAGTTTTTGGAGGATCTGCCAACATGTTTTGTCATTTACAAATAAAAGTTTCATATTTGAAATGTTGAATGCGAGGTCACTCCCTGTCCACTGTACCAATTATGTACCTGCTGCTATCCATCAGCATGTGCCCCTTATGAGTCTCCCCTTTGATAGTACAACATCTCACCTTTTTACACCTGGCTTATGTATATGTATATGAGTATTACTTTTGATAACTAAGTGCATTTTGCTAATACAGTGGTATGAAAAAGTTTAGGCAACCCTCTGAGGCTGCATAATAATTTAGCATGCCATTCATTTTCTAATAAAAACTGAGTACTGGGGTATTTTCCAGGCAATATTAAGTTGTATGAAATTAAATCAGACATGAAAAATAGGTTGTGCAAAAAAAAAAAAGGCACCCTTGTCAAGGTGTTTATTTGAACACCTCTAACTTCTTAGAACTGATTAATTGGAACACAAAATTGGTTGGGTGAGATTATTAAGCCTTGAACTTCATAGCCAGGCGCATCAAATCATGAGAAAAGGTATTTAAGGTGGCCAATTGCAAGTTGTTCTTCTCTTTGACTCTCCTCTGAAGAGTGGAAACATGAGGGCATCAAAACCACTCTCAAATGACCTGAAAACAAAGATTGTTCAAAATTATGGTTTAATATCAGCAGATTCTTGAGAATAATGTTGAGGAGTCAGTCATAAAGTTGAAGTTCCGCCGGGGCTGGATATTTCAACAAGACAACAACCCAAAACACTGCTGAAAATCTAATCAAGCATTCATGCAGATGAACAAGTACAATGTTCTGGAATGGCCATCCCAGTCCCCAGACCTGAATATCATCGAAAATTTGTGGGATGATTTGAAGCACGCTGTCCATGCTCAGCAACCCTCAAACCTAAGTGAAATGGAGATGTTTTGTAAGGAGGAATGGTCCAAAATACCTTCATCCAGAATGCAGACTCATTAGAGGCTATAGGAAGCGTCTAGAGGCTGTTATTTTTGCAAAAGGAGGCTCGACTAAATATTGATGTGATTTTTCTGTTGGAGTACCCAAATTTATGCACCTGTTGTTTTTTTGAATATTGCACATATTCTGTTAATTCAATAAACCTCATTTCACTACTGAAATAATGCTGTGTCCATCAGTTATTTGATTGATCAAAATGAAATTGCTGATCCAAACACCCAATGATTTATAAATGAAAATACTGGAATACTGGTGCCTAAACTTTTTCATACCACTGTAATAAGTTTTACTTGAGTAAAATTTTAAAGCAGTGCATAGTTGTTTTTCTAATTTTACTTTGGTAAAAGATCAGAATGCCTCCTCTATCACTGGGAGAGAACGACACATGAGGGAACTAAATGAAACAGAGGCACAACAGCAGGGTTCAGAATCCATTCAGAGCTGAGCAACATCTGACACCCCCCGCCCTCCCCTCAAAAAAAAAAAAAAAAAAGAAATTGGGCAACGAGAGAAATGAAGGACAAAGGTGGATGGGAGGGAGAGACAGAGAAAGAGACAGAGAGAGAGAGAGAGAGAGAGAGAGAGAGAGAGCGCAAATAAGAAATCTTAACACAGAAAAGAGGAGATGGAAGTGGAAATGAATAAGTGCAGGCAGTCAGTGAGTCATCTGATCAGGAGGACAGGCTCCTATCACACACATGCTGTCAGTGCAGGGAGGAGACAGACCTGATGGATTTGTATGATAGATGTGTGGACGCATGAAGCCGTGGCCCCAGCTGCTGGGCTTAATGAAATGTGTCCCACTACAAGATAGAACGCTCTGATTTAAACACATCCTGCCGTGCTATTCCTCTTCTCACTAATACAGCCAGAAAGAGCCGACGCCACCATCAGGCTCTTCTCTGTTTGTCTTCCTATTTGAAAGTCAGCTTTTTCATTTGGAACCAATCCGCTGTCGCTCGTCTTGCCCCGAAATGAATCATGCCACTATTCTGTGCACCTGTAGATCATTGACAAGTCAAACTTGATCTAAAATGTGCTTTGTTGCTTTTGTTTTAAGACCAAGCCTCATCTTCTGCTCCACTGCACCTTCAGCATGTGCCAGGCTTAAAACAATTGATTCTTAATCAACATTTTCATGATTTGAAAATATAAAATGAAAGTTTTGACACTATGGGACTTATTTTTTATGTAAATTTAATAAAAGAGAAAGAGAAACAGAGGGTTTTTAGTTTTATCATTGGCTCTCATTTCTTCTCCCCCATGGCATCTTTTCCCTTTTGCCTCCACTCTTTCCCTGCTCATGTCCCTCTCTGTCACTTCGCCCTCGCTCCTCCTGCCTCTCTTTCTCTCTGTGTATCTTGTCCCTCGGGGCTCAGTAGTCCTGTTTTTCTGCAGGAGTTCAGGGCATAAGGCCAAGGAGAGTCCTCGTCAGCCAAGTGTTTACAAAGCTTTCTGCCATGTCAACAAGGACAAACTGTTTCTCTCTCACTTCCCAGATCCCAAATTCCAACATCACTGTCCACCCTTTTACTTGAGGGCCAGTCTGCATCTCTGCAATCAGTGTCCTTCACTGCCTCATCTCTGTGTACATGTCTGTGTGTGTGTGAGAGCTTATATGTGTGTGTTTGCGTGGACAGGCTTGCCGAAAGCCCCGCTTCCTCCCCGGAATAATTGATTTAACAAATTGCCGGCCATGTTTCATTCTGAGGAAGTGACAGGAGCAAAGCGGGGAGAAGGAGCCAGGAGATTAATTAGGAAACAAAGTCATCTTTATGGAAATTAAATGCATCCTCTGATGATAGCCTTCCTTTCCCATCAGTCTGCCGGGTTTCGTCCCCTGTGCATGATAAAGGACTGGGAGGCCTCCAAAACATCACAGAGATGACTGTCGGCGCCAGAGCCCAGCGCCCACACAGCACCCTTTAGCAATGCCAGCTCCAGCTCTCACTTTCATGGGTGATGTGTTTTGGGCTACATCATTGGAAAGCACTGAACCCAGAAAAAACAGCTGCTCCTGAAAACAATGCTGTATCGTCTTCCAGGGGGGAAAAATGCAGTAAAACAGAGGCATGCATAAAAATCAACCTCATATCTCGCACAACCAGTCCCTGCATATGTGCATGGCTGTCTACAGAGCATTTGGTATAACAAGCTCCCAGGAGACAGCGCATCAACCGCATGAGTGCACATGGTAAAACTAGTATCCATTAAGTTTATAGTGCATACTTTGATGTGACACTGTGCCCTTATGATTGTAGGTATGGGATTAAGCTCTTCAGCAACCAGTCCAACTGCTCGCTCACAGATGCACATCTATCTGTGACTTTTTGTGCTCGGATGAGAGAAATCTGAATATGCATAATATACCTGACTGAGCTATTCGATCATAATGTCAGTCTGAGAACAGATTTAATATAATTAGTCAGAAAGGAAGACTGAAACAGCAACATCACTATATATATATATATATATATATATATATATATATATATATGTATATACACATAAATATATATGTGTGTGTGTGCGTGTGTGTGTCTGTCTGTCTGAATTGATCTGCAGTATCTGTTTTTCTTCCCTCTTTCTTTCTTCATGACACGGTTTGATAACAGCAGTCATCCACCTCTCAGATTTCAAAATAGATGACTTGAGGTAGGCCATTACTGGAGACAAAATCAATGGACAATAGGGTAGATTCAGACTTGCTTACAAGTGTGTCATCAAGTTGTATTTGATAGGAAGACCATTTGGCACAGTGGAGTGCAACACACACACAACACGAAAAACAAAGGCAACAGGAAATTATGGATTCATCAACACTTCATCTTGGTATTTTGAGAAATTATCAGATATTTACATTTAAAAGGTTGAACAAACATTATTTACACATGATGTTTGAATATTCATATCTGTAGTGAACCACTCGATGACAGCATGTCACTTTCTTGCTAAGTCTCTGTGCTTTAACAAATTAAACCTTTGAATGAATATCACTTCAGTTGAAAAAAGACTAACCTTGATTTTCAACTGCCAGTAATCACCAGAATGAGACTGAAATCACTGACATTGAGGCTTTTGGGCTGAACTGCTTCAGACACATTTTACTAGTCAGGTAGTAATTTTGGAGTTTTTATGCAGGAAGGTGGAGAAAAATCACTAACTAATGATTGCTTTGATATGGAAAAACCCGGTAGAAGTATTCATGGAAGAAAATAATGATGACACTTGCAATTACCAGAACTCCACTAAAAGCCATTTCTTACTTTACTTTTAGAAAGTTTTTTTAAAAATAGTGCATGACCATGGCCTTTAAAACTCATCTGAGTGGCTTTCACAGTGGATCCCAAAGGCTGCAGATGAATTTATTTCACACTTTCCAAAATAAATTAAAAAAAAAAAAATCAGAGATTGCTATTTACTTTCATTAGAGTTTCCCCAGAGAAACATGTTACTAAGAATGCACCATGCATGCCATCTTGGCCTCATGGGAGTGAGAACCTATAGTTATGTTTGCATGAGGATTATCTGTGCAAAGTGGCCATTTATGTGTACATGTTAATGTTCCTAGAAGCTCATGTGATCATGCGAAACTGGAGAAACAAAGGGCCAATTAGAAAAACCATTATTACGCCCTAATCATCTGGGGTTGCACACCGAGAAATGAAAATTAGGATGGTGCTGAGTCCGCCCATCCCCAGGGGTCCTGGAGCATCTCTGCTGCACTGCCTCCCAAGCTGTTTTTGTGTCTCACTATGCCATTTCTGCTCCTGCTTTCTCCTCTCCAGTCTCCCTCTGCTGCCCCTCTTTCTGTATCTATTTCAGTTTTTCCTCCTCTTTATTTTCTCTGGCCACCCTTGAGCTGTTCTGTGGTTTCGTTTTAGAAGATCTTTCAGGTGCAATTTCTCCCTTGGTAAATAAGTGTTATGACAGGAGACAGGTTGGAGAGATGTTCGTGCCCGATGAAAGGAAAGAAACACCCTGGAATTCCTCCAGCAGTCATGTCCCACGGCTTATTTTCCTCTATGGCTGTGTCTTTCTTGTGTGTGTGTGCATGTTGCTGTGTGAGTGTCACTGGCTGTGCAACAGTCAAATAGCAGAGCTCAGAAAATTAATTTAATGGAAGTAATCATTTAGGAATAATTAAATGAATCTAATGGAAAGCTATTGCTGTTATGACCCTCACATAATAAGAGTGGGAAAACAGGTCATTATTTTTCAGTCAGTATTTTAAAACCTGAGACAATGGACACATAGACAACTCTATATACAGCATAGACAAGTAAATCAAGTAAGCGGTGATACACAATGAGGTGCTCGGGTATATAAAAATAATGGACATTATGTTGAAGAAAGAAGTTTTCTCCACTCAGTCTGAACCATTGACTATGTGGTATGTTTAAAGTAACTGTTACTACTTATGGTTGGCACCATCTTTTCCATTTGAAGCCCTTACAAATAAGGAGTGCCAGCTGTTGCCTTTCACTAAGGAAATATGCCCTACTACCTCTGACCAAAGCAATGTGAATCCGGAACTGGGGAGAACAGCAGGTGAGCATCACATCTTCAAATCTTATGCTACAATGTCAAATGTTCATATTAACTGTGGCTTAAGTCTCAAATAATAGGATAAACATATGTAGAAGTAATCCCTGTTAGCAAAAAGCACCAACGTTTTTTTTTTCTGTTTTCATCCTGAGTCAATGTTAGCACATGATAGATTCCTTTATATGGTCATCTGCTCCAAGCACAGCATGCAAGTTCACTGTTCCACCCTGCTAACGTTTTGCAGGTAGACCCGCTGAGCCATGATTTGAAATAAGCTTGCACACTGTGCCAAGTTCAAGTGCTCAAGTGTTTTTCCATTATACAGCATGGCAAAGTAAAATTAATTGTTTACCTGTTGGGGTTGTGCTGGTCATCTCCAGCACTTCATCAGACATCATCATCACTGTAGCAGTTTCTGCTTGTACTATACCTCCTTGCATTAATGCTAATTGATTCACTGAATACATAGCTCCAAATATCTCCATATTTTGTTGTGTCAACCAGTTGTTAGCAATGCTAACGAAGCTCTGCTAATTCTGTGAGGAGCACGCTTCATTTCCTGTGAATTATTCAAAATAAAAGCCCCCCATTATTTAGTCATTTAAAAGCTTTAAATAGGAAACACTAAGACAGAAAATGCTGGGTTTGCATCGGTGGTAACTTAACATGACTCATGTTGGAAAATGAGCATTCAGAGCAGTCTGAAGCTGGAGCTTTTTGCTCTTAGGGATGACTTCGCTGTATGCTTACCTCATTGACATTTTGGCTACATTTAATATGAACATCTGACATTGTAATATTATACGTATATAAGACAATCGGGCAGAGTGGGAGGAGGGAATAAGCAATAATTCTAATTCTTTTGCCGCTCTGAATTGCACACATGAAAATGTACTCAGAAATATTTAGATATAATTACACTATAATTTCAAGAGTAGGAGTTCTTATCGTGTTCACTACACCCAATCAGTTCAGTTTGCCCTTTTTTCAAAATGCCCCCCTTTAGCTCTTTGTTTTCTGCCAGCACCCTCTGCTGTTGCTAGGTTAAAAGTTACCAAGATGTAAAAAAGGAGGCTTGATCAGCATCTAGATGAATGATTGAAAGGAAGACGTCTTTTGACACAAGTTCAATCTGCCTTTCAAGTTGGGATGTGAGGTTGTTTTAACTTTTCAGTTAAAAAGGAAACATCTCACCAGGGAGAGACAAGAATCGGAACAACAATGAATTTCCAGAACAAGACAGCCATGAAATAAATAAAAAGAACACTAAATGAAAGTCAACTTTTAGTGAATAACAGCCGCTCCAATGCACACACTCAAACTTCCAAGCACACATAGGGAGAGAGATAAAGAGACGGGGGAGATGGACAGATGCTGAACCAGAAACAAGCTAAATAAGTGATGAAATGGTCTGCTCTCAGAGAAGAGATGAAATGGAAAATGTGTACAGCAGCAGACTACACTCTGTGCAAAAACAATGTCCTTGTCGATACTGTCCTGTTTCATTTACAGCCACATGTCACTGAAGGCTAATGAAGTCCTCTGCTTGCTCGTTAGCTTATGTATACTGTATGCATCCTCTTTTTTCCTCTTTTTTTAGGTTAGAGGTCTGATCAGAGGGCGGTCTTCAGCTGGTGGGTATTTTGACACTTGCTAGTAAGTGTCTGACGATATGTAAGAATTATGTAAAACATTTCTTAAAACATTCAAAAATTCACTAAAATTATCAACAGAATGTGAAGAAATACATTACATTACATAAGATGTCTATGTATTGTGTTGCAGACAGTCCCACATGAGAGGGTTTATTCAAGCAAACTTTAGCTCAATGTTAGCACTGAATTAATAGTGCTATCATACTTAGTCAAACTCCAAGTTATCTAGTTGGCTAGCTAACAGAACACTGATAATGCACTATTGATTCAGCACTAACATAGTGTGGAGTGTGGAGTATGAATTCAACTATTCTTGTATATTGCACCTATTACAGTGTAAGTCAGTATAATCAGGAATACACACTGAATGAAATGTCAGTGCAAAAATTGAGGAGAAGGAAGAAAGACTAACATTGACTAAAGGTCATAATAATTACTTTGCTGTATAGTAGTTTTGAGCTACAAAGACTCCTCATGCCTTCACGCTGTCTCCTAGAAATATATTTATATATTACTAATGGAGTTTTGCCAATTATGCTTTAAGGGAAAACATAACTGCTGCCTAGATTATGTTCCCTGGCAACTTTTTGTTTTCTTTTTCTAGTGTTGGAGGCACCGTATTTACTGGATAGTTATAGAATGGAAGGTCAGGTTGGGTGGTTTGTCATATAAAGAACCAGTCTTTGAGGCTGGGGTTTGAATTCCTATGAGTACCATGTGTGGTTAGGTTTAAGTCACAACAATACTTTGGTTAGGGAAAAATAATTACCATTGTTTGTGGAGTCCATCATTCCTGCAATGGATTACAAATTGCCACTACACACACACAACAGAGTCACAGAAAAAAATGCATGCATGTAATTCCGAATTACTATTTGTGATTTTATCTCACTGATATTAGACTTAATGTTTACTGTTCTGTCTCTTTCAGCACTATCACAGCTGTACTAAGATAGTGAAAATACAAACTTAACATGTCCTAGTGCTGCCATCAGATTACGGTTGCAATTATTATTCAATGACATATTTTTAAAACCACAAAAGTTTGTTTTGCTTCACTGTTAACAGATATACCAGTTGCTTGCTCCTCTGTTGCATTTCTGAAAAAGCAGTTGCTTGAGGAGTGTTTACTGTAGTCTTCAGCCATAATTACTGATACCACCAGTGACAAAAGGTGTCAGAAAAATCAACAATTTTAACTCAGTACTGTGAGTGCTTAAACATAACCAATGAGGAGAAGATGAATCATGCTTTAGTTGCTACAAATGGATATTGTATTGTAAGTGCTTGTACTCCGGGAAAAATTAATGAAATATGTTGAAAAATTTGCTGAACCGTTCATAACACCAACAACATTGCTCATTATGTTTGATACAAAAATGTAAATTATTGATGGCATTAGGTTTCCAGCATAAATCTGTTGCAAATTAGTTGTATATTAATATATATTTTAGGAGACAGGGTTGCATACTTAACAACAAAATGTGCTTGTCTCTGCTTTGTACAGGTAAAATGTTCATACCTGTATGATGATCTCAAAAACTTGTACAGTTAAGGTGTTGTTTAGTTTAGGCAACTAAAACTATGGGGGGAGACTGTGGTCACGGTTATGTTTAGCAAAAAATCACCTTGTAGACCCAAACGTCCACCCGTCCAAACGTACACTTACATTTATGTTGTTTTTCTGGTGAGGACAGTCTCAGAGCTAAGTGAAAATGTAGAGAAAATTTTCTTCCACACAAGTATCTTGTAAATTGAAAACGTTCACAATCACTACATGCAATGTTGTATATAGGTTAGAAAAGCATTGGCATATGATCCTCCTTGGTCCTTTGGAATTCAGTCTGTTTTATACACTCCGAACTTAAGGTCACTAGCTTTAAATATTCATTATTAAATATAATTAATATGTATTATGCTAATATAATTTAACAGTGATAATAAGGTAAACCAACTATAATATTTTAAAGAACTTTTAGAGAATGAACAGATTTTGAATGAAAGGCCGTTCCATTACTGTAGAAACCTTTCTAGCAGATTTTCTCACCCTCTCATTTACTAATGAAATTCTGTTGGACATATCTGGGAGAAAGAATCTCCTCTATTAATTTCATTCTGCTCCCTCTTTATTGGTCCACCCACAGAACCCAAATGAAATAACCCTGTCAGTTTTAATTCCAGTAAGACATTGCTCTCCCAGCACAAAGGACATATATGTCACCAAGGTGTACTGCATGAATAACCAATTGAGATGTGCACTTGGCATTTCTGCAAAGCTTCACAGTATAAACCGTAATCTTTAGAAAATGCATTGAATCCAAATGGAGATTATAAATATTGAAGTATTGATTAGGACTACACCGAAATACACATTTTGCGTTGGTGGACAGTTTGCACATCAATGTTCAAGACATGCAATCCAAACACATGTGCTATGTATGCATACCCAAAGGATAGAGTTTAGTCCTCATTGCTTTAGGAATATGAGAAATACAAGCTGCATACAGCATGTTTCTGAGTGCACCAGTTGTACTTGTCTCAAGTGCATTTGTTATTGGTGACTTTGTCTTTTTACTGACTACTTTAAAGCATGCTTGTTTACCTCAGTCTATAAATGCTACACAATATGTGTGGTATTTATGCTTGTTGCAGTGGTTGTGTGTGTTTAGGGATCTACTTGGGAGTTAAATGGGAGCTGTACCTTCTTGTCTTTGGATCATTCACCATATTGACAACACTTTATTGAAATGTCAAATAATCTATAGTTGTGAGATCTGGTGATGATTAAAAGAGGACTTTTCATTCAATTCTGCGTCTCTCTGTTTCCATGTACTCACACGTGGCTCTCCACGTGCTTGGCTGATGCAGAGGTGTGCAGGTGAGGGTCAACTGTACTAAAATATCATGACACGATTAATGTCACAATTACCTGATGATTGCAGCTGGTAATATCCTATTCCTCTCTCTCTTCCTGTCTCTTCAGACTGAAATGAGGGCAATCCTTATTATCATTAGCAAAGTGCCAACTTCTTTTGTAAAGCCCAGGGGTGGATGCAAATCTCCTTTAGGCAGCTCTAGTGTGCCATTGTGGCAGGACAGACAGGAAGGTAAGTAGTAAGAAAAACTGGGTCAGATTAGTGGCTGGAAAAAAAATGTCCCTTTAGCAGGATGATATTCGTGATAGGCCATTTGTACTTCAGTATGGTTTCTTTAGGTGCAATACATGAAAATGTACTATGACTTATGTAGCAGTAAACTAACAGCTCTTATACTCATTCTCCATTTAAGTGTTTCCGCTTTTCATTTGAAACTTCAAGTCATCTGATATGAACATTTGAATGTACATTTGGAGATTCTTTTGTAAAAAAAAACATGATGTCATGTGACACTATAGTACCCACTTTCTTTTTAGTTTATCCTTCTGTAATTTAAACAACAATGTTTATATTTATAGATATTTATATTTTAATCTTTTATATCTATAAATGTATAAATTGAAAGGGTTACTCATTGTACAAAACCCAATGAGAATCAACATCCAACTTTGCAGCTCCGTGGAGCTCTTAGCTGTTTTTAACTCACTGTTTTTGCTCTCTAGTCTATATTACAGTGTTGGCTCCTGCCAATTTCCTCATATAAAACTGTGAACAACTACATCCAGCAAACAAGTTCAGACACACAGACAATACCTGTTCTTCTGTACTATCTGCCCAGCATGAAATGGCAGAGAGTATCAGTTAACAAGTGGCTGGTGAAGTCTACCATCTGTAGCAAGACCAGAAGAGAGAGCAAACTAGAGCTAAAAACTGAGGGATTGTTAAATTTACATTTGTCAGGTGGGACGAAAAAGACCTAAATTTGTTTCCATGATAAGCTTTTGTTTACTAACACATAAATGAAAAATAGGCTGTTGTAGATGTTTGTTCTGTAAAACTACGGCATGTTTGGCGGCTAAAGTTGCCCATAAAATATATTTTGTAACATTAATAATATTCTAATGTTTTACTGCCACAATTTATTTAATTGATTTCTAATGTTGGAAGAATTTGGTGTGTTATGGTGACAGAAAAATTGCTCTGTGTGCTTTCCAAAACTGCACGTTCGTGTACAGGTGCCTTAAAATTGCATACTGTATCAACATGGCCAAGTGACTTCCTTTTAAATAGGGTATGCATAAGCACTGCATACTGTAGAATTCATGTGTTTTGTTTCGTTCTCAAATTTGTCTAATTTGTTAATGTTTTTTTTAGCTTTATTTCACTATTTTCTTTCTTTCTGTATTTATATATGTTCGTCTTTATCATCGTGGGTCCCAGACCTTTGCTTGTCCATAGAGTAAGGGACCTTTGGAGATTGCCCTACTCTGTTTTTGGACTTTTGCATGCCTTTCTCCTTAATTTGTGCTGTGGTGATGGCTTTAGCATTTTCCTCCTCTTTTGTCCTCTGCAAGT
The DNA here is from genome assembly GCA_029490765.1 of Euthynnus affinis. Lineage (NCBI taxonomy): Eukaryota > Metazoa > Chordata > Actinopteri > Scombriformes > Scombridae > Euthynnus > Euthynnus affinis. Next base: position 7,734,720 of record CM055855.1, on the reverse strand, counting down.
CTTCTTTGCATGTTCAGACCTCATTGTGTGATCTGAGAGCTCCCTGGAGGGAGTGGTTGTGCTTGCACAGCATCCACTGCTAGAGTCTTGAGTTTCTGGAGGTTTCAACTAATGTTTTACGTGATGTTACTTATGTACTCAGCAGCTTGCAGCTGTGAGATGAGAACTTGGAGTCATGAGCTCACAGCACTGAAGTGGTTACTTCCTAGCAACCTAAGGGAGGCTGGCAAATGCTACTCCTAACTCTGACACTTTGGTGTAAAAAGGACAGCAGCATCTGTTTTGTTAAGTGGTATATAAACATGGAAAAGCTAAAAATTAAAACATGTGCCTCTTTCCCAAACAATGGATTTAAGTGGACAATGATCAGTTTACCTCATTAATGGTAAATGTAGTTACCATACTAATTGTATACAGTATATACAAGTGTATATACTAATGCATGCATATATAGTAATGTATATATTAATCACTGGGTAGTTAGTATACAAAAAAATCATCAAACTCAATTGTTTTATACTAAAACAGAAAAGAAAAAATGATAACATGCTTACACCTTTAAAATATACCTTAAATAGCTTTTTCACCTCCATTCACTTTGTTTCCAACTGTGATCTTCTCTTCCATTTCCTTTGTGTACTGTATTATGAAAGAATAATGTATATCAACAGCACACTCAAAATTCAAGGGTTTTACATTTTGTACTCCAGTGTGACCAACGCACTTCAAACATAAAACCTACTTGGAATCACTTCCAATCAACATTGAAAACACTTTGAGATGAAGAAAGATGAGCTAAAAGTCAAGCTAAGCAGGGCAGACAAGCTAGCTCTGACCACCAACTGCTGGACAGCTTTCACAAATGAAAGTTACATCACAACCTTTCTTTAAAAATTAACCAGTTACTTATCAGTTAATGGGTGTCTGTCTATTGAAAGCAAAATTAACCAAAACTGACATCCTTAATTGGTACTCAACACCAGCCTCACTTTATGCCGCTCTCCGTGGTGCTGAAACATTTGAAAAACAGTATGTGTTTGACCCAGTATCTGGCTGTGCCTCTCTCCATGGTTCTGAAATGGTCAAAGCTCTCTCTTTCTCTCTCTCTTTCTGTCTCCGCTTGCTTCCTGCTGTTCATGTTTCAGCTGAAGTCACTGTAGACATACGGTTTTGCAAAAGATATTCTTTATTTACTGTAGCACCTCAGCCTTTACAGCTCAGGTCATACTACCCTAATGAGCCTAAAGAGATGACCACAGTGTTCCCTCTTTTATTGAATTTGGGAACATCTTTAGGGCAGAACAGTATAACAGTCTGTGACCAACTCTTTTTTTCTGTTCACTTATTAAACCCAGGGAACCAGAGTGTGTAATGATCACGTAAGACGACCATCTTAAATACATATCCAGGGTGAGAACATTGCATTTGAGTGATGCAATTAAATTGCGTTGTGTTTCAAAATGAAAGATTTTCAAATTTGTTGACAAAAATATGAAGAACTACAATCCTTTTCTTCATTTTAATGCACACAGATGCAATTTAACCAAATGGAAATGTGGGTAATTGTGTGATGACTGGGAGTTGTTTGAGTTGCCTCATGTTGCCTTACTATGTTAATAGCTGTTGCATAAGCAAGATGAAGTGTATTTTTTAATGAGGAGAGCCACATCATAAGCCCTCTGGGTTTTTCAGCTCTGTGAACACCCGTGCTGGATATAAAACACTTAACATATAACTCATTACCATGGTGAGTTAAAACATTAGCAAAAGAAGTGATTCAGTTAACAGTGGAAGATATGTTGCCTCATTGTGCATAAAGCATCAGGTTCAAGATTGTTTTGATTTGACACTGACACCAGTAGTTGGAGAATGTTAAATGTGCAACTGCAGTTGATGCAAAAACTAGTGGCTAACATTATATATTGTCCTGATGCTCAGATTAGGATCAGTAAGGTTATTTGTTGTGTGCATTGTTTTAAGAAAATCCAATTGTTTGAGTATATTTCACAATCGTGCAGATGATATCTTGAGTAAAGTGCAAAATGCTTCAAAAGTATAGCCTCTAGGTTATGTCTTATAAATCTGTTTACCCAGACTGTATTGCAGTAAGAGCAGTTAAATTGACAGAGGCAAAAATAACAAATCAGCCTGCCTGTGAGATGTTGGTATCCTTGTATTGGCAACCATGTTACCCTGCTGGGCCATGCTGTTGGGAGCTCTCACCTGCAACATTCTCATTGTCCCCAATTCCAGACATCCCAGATGGCTGCAGCTTCCTGCAGTCTGCTCAGAACCTGGAGGCCCTCTTTTTTGCATTCTGCTCATGTGTTATGCCCCACTGAACTGCCACTTGCAACCTGATAAATCATTCAGTAATCATTCAGCACAGACATCGGTGGAACTGCCATGCCTGCTACTTAGAGCACCTGGTTGAAATTACTTGCAGGGAGTCGGTTCTGCTGAAAAGCATCCTAGTATGGATTTGCTCTCTGGTCAGCTGTGAGTGCTTCCACTTTTTCAATCTGAACTGTGTTGTTGGCCTTATTTCTAACAGCTCATTTTAATTTTGTCTGGTGAGTTGTTCTTTAGCTTCTGGAGAATGGAGACATGTTGCAGCTGTGGGTTGTTGTACCCGTAACCACACCTTGTACCATCCTTTGGTAACAAAATCAAATCAGGAATTAAGTGGTATAAATCAACTGAATTTGTCAGTGCCCTGGCTTCTATGTAGTCTTTACAGTCAAACTAAAACTCATTTCCTTGATTTTTATTCTAACTTGTGTACTTATTTCGTCAAAATGTTAATAACCAAAAAGAAGAAATGCAAGTTTTTTTCTTATTAAGCACAGTGTAATAACTAAAAATGGTTCACAGTATTACTTCAATTCCAACACATGCACAGGCCATTAACAAGCTAGGGGGATGTTGTTGCTTTTTGTGGTTTGTGTCATTTGTGATTTTAGCACTCTGAAAGTTTGAACCTTTAACTCTTATGCAAGGGAGTTTTGAGATTACAAGAGTACCTCTTGCTGTCAGTTTTCATAGTTTGGTCATTTGCTGTCCCCCTGGATGCATGAAAGAGAGACAGTTAGCACTAGCTAGACCCCACTCTTAATACAAAACAAACACAGCCCAGATTATGTGGTTGCTGCCGATGACAGAGTGCTATGAGTCCCCTTTCTGAATGAAATAAAAACTTCATAGAGCGATGAGTCCTGTAAAGGAACAGACTGCTGTAAATCACTAATGGCACAAATCAGTTTTATCCTACTTTGAAAAAGCTGCAGTATAATTTTAGTTCATATTTGCTTGCACAGAAAGTGTGGGGAATTCCAAATTTCTGTCTGACTTTATTTTTCTGTCTGAATAACCAGGGCTGTACTGAAACTACTGAACATATATTTATTTAGCTTAAATCTGTCTCCTTAAATGTACAATGCATATAAAGAAGATCATTTTGACTTTTTCAGCAGTAAATGCTTTATAACCCAAACTTGGCTGAACTTATATTATGGGCCCTATTTTAACTAAAGCGCAGGGTCTTAAGCGCATGGTGCCATTGCATTTAGGGTGAGTTTAAATGCACTTGCTATTTTAATGGCAGAAAAATGGTTGATGCGCCTGGTGCATGGTTCAAAGGGGTTGTACTTACTTACTAATCCTAATTAATCATGGGTGTGTTTTCGGCGTAACACGAAATAAACCAATCACAGTGTTATCTCCCATTCCCTTTCATCTCCCATTCCCTGCCAAATAGTATTATAGTAGTAATAGTAGTAAGAATATAGAAGCTGTGCAGATTTATTTCCTTTGTCTGTTTAATAATTGTTTTCACCTCATTTGTTTCCTTATGTGTTCCTCATGTCATCATGTATTGATGAAGCAGGAAAGTCGACCTGTGTCTCATTCATTGTTGTCCGTCTGTGTAAATACCTACGTGTATTGTCACAATTTGGTCAAATAATTAAACAATTTAATCCTTCATTCCTGTGATTAGTTAATTCTGATAAATATTATGACTAAGCATTATGACATGTAATTTTTAAAAATTATATTAATATACACAATAGTAATCTTTCACATTGTAATCCTTTTATGTGTTACCTTTTGCATGTGTGTGTGCTGCTGCGCGTCCTGTGTGTGTAACAGGTAGACTGTATGTTGTGCACCCGCCTGTGTAGTAGTAGATATTACATAAAGCACCCCCCTTAAAATAACAGTGAAACATTGCACCATTGACTTTAGACCAGGTTTTTGTTGGTCAATGGTGCAATTGCAAAATAACAATGCGTCTGACCACACCTTACTTTTAGACCAACACGCCCATAGGCCCACTAATGGGCGCAAGTGCCATTGCTAATTTAACAACGTGAGCACTGGACAGGAAAATGACAACTGCGTCAGTCTTAAAATAGCAGAGACTTAAAATAGCAAGAGACTTGCGCTGCACTTAGCTTAGCGTAAGATAGGGCCCTATATGTTTTAATGGCAAAAACAAGCCATTTGCCATTAGTCTTTTTCACAGCTTCTCTTTACTTTAGCTGTGGTCTTGCATGCTGGCATTCACAGTGTTTGATGAACTGTGTCAAGTGTTTAATAATCACAATCTATCATTTAATGGTAGATGTAACTGCAATATAGAAGCTGCATTCAATAGTCTTCATTCATAAATCATCCAGTTATAGAGGAAAGTCAACAAAACAGAATTGAACTAAATTCTTCAGAAGGATGTCATGGTTGTACTTGGTGATATTTTTAATAAAATGCCTCTTTGTTTCAATAAGATGTGTAAAATGATTGTTTTGTTTTGATTGTCACAGTGATCTCGCTTTGGTTTTTGCACATATATAATTTATTCTCAGTTATCTTTTGTAATGTGATCTTCATCTCTCCGTGACACATTCTGAAAAAAGCTTTACTCACTCATGAATTGGATGTAATATTATTGTATAAAACTGCTTCATGCAGAATTGTAGACTAAATTTGTCAACAGCGGTCAACAGCTTTTTAATCAAATACTGAGTAACAGTCAGTTAGATAATCACTGTACTGTAAATGTTTTTTTTTTGTTCTTTCTAGAGGGAAATAAACAGTTAATGACTTTTGGAAGAGCGTTTCATTGGGTAGTTGGAAATGTACAGTAAAAGATGAAATGGCATTTTGAAACAGTCTGAACTTTATTTCAGGTCATTTGGCTACTGGCTAATTAATACTGACATTATAGAAGATCAATGGAACCGACAAAGTAAAAGAGTTTGGAAATATTAAAATGTGACGTTTCAGTCATTAAGATCTTAATCAGACAGACAAAAGGGTAATGAAACAAATTACACTTATCAGAGGACATACTAATTAGGGCACTCTATACATGGCAATAACTGCAAGGTGTATGGTTGATAAAAGACTTCAATATGCAGTTACTCTGTGTAAGACTTCTTGCTTAGCTCAAGGTTTCTACTGATAGCTGGGTAGAGGTGATTCACTCTGTGTTATAAAAACATCAAACTAACATCACATCACTAACACCAAACAGGGAACATTGTTTATGGTTGCTTAGGCAACTGTCACCAAGGTTCTTGGTATATCATTCTTGGAATGGATGTATTATATATTCCCTGATACGTTTTTAAAGGATCATTCTGGTTTATTCCAACTGGATGTATTTCCTATAAATGTGACTATTGTGGGTTGTACTAAAGTTGTACTTGCCAGCTTAGCTGTGCCAGCCTCTTCAAACTTTCTAAATGAACATGATTTTTACATTAATGATTTCAAATGTTTGTCTCTAAGTTTGAATGAAAATAAACACATAAACTAGCAGCCTGTAGCAGCCATTATAACTAACTGCATAGGGATCTTCATCTTTATTATACAAGCTGCAACTTTCACTATCACAATCAAAATAAAGCTCATTCATGGAGGTCTGTTTTGTCCCTTTCTCATTTTAATATAAAATAAAGCTTTACATCCAAAGTATTGCTGATCTAGTTGTTTTCATTAATGGAAATTATCTTTTATGTAGGACCACCTTTGTACCACTTTGAGGTCAGTGTTAAATTTGACATAAATGAGGGTGACAGAGGTCCATTCTCTGTAAGTCTATTACAACATCTTTGTCTTCTTGTAATTGGGAGGGTGAGTCTGTGGTCAACTTCCTGTACAGCTAAGTGTCACTCATTAAAGGCCAATTTACAAGCTTAAAAAAAAAAAAAAACTTCTCATATGCACTTCAAAGGGCTCTTGTAATCCCTCTGAGTCCAAAGTGTTCAAACCTGTTTTCACATTAGCATTAATATGCTACTTCATGACTATCAAGATAAAAACCTGCTCTTTTCTCCTGGCCTTATCTAAAAGTATGGTGCTTGTGCAGCTGACACTGCTATGAAATCACAAATACCAGGTACAGGTAACATTTCCACTATGCTTCCTGTAGGCGTAAAAAGGAATATTAGTTTGAAAAAGGGGCAGTTTGTATGTATGTGTTGAGTATTTTTCTAAAAGGACTTTAATCACAGAAAAGAAGCTGTTTTGTCCTTACTAAGTTACAGCAGGCTACTGTGTATGATAGTGTTTCTCATTGTGTTTAAATGGTTAAAATATCTTAAATGTGTTTTTGACCGATTTAACACTGGAACCACCACAGGTCAAATTTACCGGTGGAAAAAAACAATGTTGAGTAGCACCCCCTATTGTTGAGAATAGTGAAGATAAATCCAAATTAAAGGGTGTTTGAGGGACACATATCACATGTGTTCCAATGAAAATGATTCATTGTTTGTAAAACTTATTTTTAGTTAATTGATTATTCATTCATTTTTCTTTTGGTATGTTACCGTTTTTTGTTTTTGGGCTATTTAGCCTAATGTGCCCATTGCCTTAGGTGTGTTCACACACAAAACACAGAATTGAATTTCTGCCTTGTGTTATCAGCAAAAGTTTGCAGCTGGATTATTTGTGTTTTGTTTCCCTAAACAGCCAAAATACATTACTGTACATTAGCTTTAAGCTAGCTAGCAATGGATGCACCAATGATGTTTGAAGGGGTATTTCTGTGTGTTTGTGTTCAGTTTAGCCTCTGACTGAACTTCTTTCTGTTATTTTCCTCCAGCCTCTCATCCTCCTATCCCCTCTATACATTCATCAAGTACATTCATTAAGTGCAGCACAAATTTTTTGCTCAAGTTGAAACAGTTGCATGGATGTGTATTTGCGTCTTTGCATTGATTTTGCATTAATTTTGTATGTAATCATGTGCATTGAAAAAAATTGCTTCGTGTTTGGTTCGTGTTTGAACACACAACATGACTCTGTTTTCATGAATGAAACACCAAAAGAGAAATATAAATTTGTGCTATGATGTTATAAATCTAAAAAAAAAAAAAGCTTTAATGGTTAGCTCTTTTTTCTTGATCATGTTCTCTTATTCACACATTGTTCAAATACCTAAATTAATAATTGAAAAGGTGCTTGTCGTGTGCATTTTGTTGTGACATTAAATCACCCATACGTGTGGTAGTTTATTGTGATTATTATGCCTCATTATTGTCAATTTGGAGTATTTAAGCTACTTTGGTCATTTAAATAACACATATTGTCTCATTATGTGATGAATGTCATTTTATAATAATATCACATCACCAAAATATGCAATATTTTATGCTAATATCCATTTTCCACATCAATTACACTGATTTATACTGATGGCAATGTAAAGCGGCTTAGATTGGAAAACAACAGGACCAAAACACAGGTGATGATTAAACAAACTAATTTTGTGACTTTAGATATTCCTTTGTGAAGACAATGCCTTTACAATGACACAGTGACAGAGTACATTTTTTAGTATTATAAATGTGGTAGCCTGGTGCACAGGTAATTTATATATTTATTTATTTTTAACCTGCTTGTGGTTTTAGGTATATAGCAACCCCTCCAGGTTCTAGTGTTAAAAGAAAGCAATGTTTCCCCTTGTTGTTTGTTCAAAACAAATTTGAATAAGTCAGCTATAGTCTGGAATTTATGGTTGTTGTGTGGGTATTGAGATTTGCTTTTTGTTTATTTCATACACCTGACTGCACTCTCTGTCCTTGGGACAATAAAGGCATTGAATAAACTGAACTGGAGTCAAGTGCAGGCTTTTGATCATCTTTGAAAAGGCACCTATAGCAGGATCCCACAGGATTGTTTACTGTGTAGGTAGTCTTGATTCTGATGGCAACATCAGTCAGTGAAGTGACTCTATAACTTTAATTAAATTGTGAGAAAATAAGCAAAAAAAAAACAAAACAAAGTTCAAGTTCAGAAAAAAACATCCCACATGTTAATTCAAATGTTTCTAAACTCTGCACACAAGTATGACATCACCTTTTTTCCACCTGTGGCCCACCCACTTCAAAACAATGAGAAAAGCACAAAAGCAATAGAATTTTCTCTTAATGTCGGATCCCATCTCTCATAGTACAAAGCTAGAGAATAAAGGGAATAAAGGGGTTTCAGGAACTTCAATAAAATACTCACATGCCTATACAGTATGTATGTGCACTGAAAGAACCTTTGGTTGTTGCAATCATTCCTCTTGTCCATATTGGACCAAACATCAATTGCTAATATGACTCCAAAGGAAGAGATGGCGGACAGAACTCCACAGTACAAAATTCCCTTTTTGTATATATCTTTCAAATGCAGCTCAGCAAGAAAACAGAATCCTGGGACACATAAAGAGGAAATACAGAATACATATTTCTACAGAACGAAAACTGCAGATTTTGTACCATTTTGTATCTCCTCCTTTTTTTGTCAAGCAAGGAATTGATGTCTTCCAGGCAGGCATAGAGATGAGGAATGTTTATAGAAACATTTTAAATGAAAAATATGAGAATGTGAGTATATGCAGTCAAGCAACAGCAATCAACAAGATAAGAAATGCATTTTACCCAGGAACACCCAATGCCCAAACCCCTACCCATCCAACCCTTTTTACCTAATGCCCTGAACATAATAAAAAAACAAATCAAACAAATTCATACTGATGAATAAAAACATGTAAATAGACAGAAATGGGTTTTTTGAGCAAACAGATTTTCATAGCCACAAATCATCCAACCAATAGTAGTAGAATTACATGAAATTATCCAAGGACTTTGTACAATTCTAAATGTTAACCCACCTTCCTTAATAACATCACCATTTCATTAAATAAACCCCTTTATCAGGCACGCACTCATTGAAATACACACATAGAACAATAACTATGATCACTATAAAAGAGATGCTACTTGAACATTACCTTACTCTGCTGATAATCAGAAATAACTTTTTTCTTCTTTAACATGAAGGACTTTTTGGGTGGTTCTCATTCTATGAAGTGAAATACCAAGCTGCAGTTGCTTTTGTCAGCCCTGAGGTTATCACCAGTATAAGGAGACAGGTCGTGGATACAGTGCACAGGCTATGAATGTGATAACATGAAATGACAGGTCAGTGAGTTTATCTGCAGACATTAATGCTATCAGTCTCGTTGGTGGCAGAATGGAAAAAAGAAATATCCTCCTGGGACCTTAGAGTATAATAAATATCCTTTACAAATCAGATGAGATTTTTTTTCTTTTTTTAATTGCACAGTTATATTGTAGTCATATGTTTTGTTGATGCGGTACATCAACAAAACTGGCATCATAGCAATTTTGCATAGAAATAACAATCTAGAAGGTTAGAATCAATTAAATAAAGACAAAATAATTAATTAGTCTTGGAATATGCCACAGAAATACAACATGAATTGATTAAAGTAGAGGGATTTTCTTCTCTAATTGCTTTAAATGACAGGAGACATTGTTTGTCTTTCATTACCATAATGGCACTAACAATTTTAATCTTTGAACATAACATTCAAATCTCTGTGTGCATGTGGTACGGGCGTAAATATGTGTGTGTGTGTGTGTGTGTGTGTGTGTGTGCATGAGTGGGTGCTGAGGGGCTAGAAAAGTATGTGTGTTGGCAGTAGGGAGTAGGTGTGTTAGAACAGCATCAGTGAAAGTAGGGAAACAGACATCTACTGTATTTACATGAAAATCCTAATGGATCTTAAATCATTCAAATGCTAACGTTAGTCGTAAGTTATTAAATACTGTTAACATGCTATTCTATCTCTTTTCATAATCTAAGATTAAGCTTCACGTGACATTTTTATGACAAAAATCCCAACAAAAACCAAACCTTAAGCTTATTATAGGAACCCTTGTTGCTGCCACTGGGAAAACTACAATTACCAAGCTCAAGTATAACTATTGAGGACAGGTTATTTTTAAAATTTTACAAATATGCAACTCCCTCTCTGTACATCTCGGATAAAATAAAAAGAAAGTCTGCTATCACAAATGTCAGGCCCAGCCAAGACAGATTATTGTAATATTCTGATGCATTTCCCAAACTCAAGCATCAGCACATCTGGATGCAACCAACTTCATCACGTATCTTTCATCTGAGGAAAGTACCCATGTGAGCTAAGTTTACCAACTCTGATAGAAAAAAACCTAAGTGCAAGGATGAAAGCAGCACAACACAGAAGAGTTGGGGAGTGTTGGTGCAAGAGGAGGAAGTGAGAGCCTCCCCCATTCTGAGCTGTAGAGTGTCAGACACTAATGCCTCTGGATAGAAGCTCTACTCTAGGGTATTAACTCAAACATGGACGACTAATGCCACGGGATAAAGCGTTCAGCCTCACTTACAGGGGCACAGGCACTCCCACAGGATCATAGGGCCTGGGCGGCAAGCATTAAATTACCACAGACTTGCCTGTGCCAAGGGATAGACTGGAGGCAGAGGCGCACAGCTAGAACCAGTATTCCCAGCCTGGAGACTTCAGATTTTAAGATGTGTAATACAAATATACAACTGAAGAGAGAGAATATATTGAGTTTGTTATATTGGAGAGCTCTGCAGCTCCGGGACTAAGTCAGATAATTAATGTTAATGTTTATGCAAATAACCAAACTAGTCACCATGTAGACCATGACAAGCAGTGTCCCTTTTTGCCTTCATTGGCTTCAAAGGACAAAACCAGTGTTTTTGCAAGTTTAAGCTCCTTGATGAATACACACTTGGCTGACTTGTTTTTGATGTAATGTAATGCAGTTTGACCATTCCAGCCAGCAACTGGTTTCCAGTGATTTCCATGTGGTATGAAAATCACGTAGCATAATGTTTGGTTTGTGTAAGTGTGTATCATTGTTTGCTAATACAGTTTTACAGATAAGGTGATGTAATACCCATACCTTATCTGAGACACTTGACAAATTAGTTACTACTGAAGATGCACATCCTTTAAAAGCAGTCACATTTTTTAAAAGTAATTTCTTAAACTGCTGGGCAATATTATTCTTTAGCATGTTACTAAAATAGAATTAAATTGTGCAATTTGTTGGGGACTATTTTCAGTTGCAGATTAATACACATTTGATTCACAATAGCATATAGAGTATTTATAGAGTATTTATGGATAGTGAATCTAGGGTTTATTCAAAATAAACTACAGCGTCAATTTTCATGGAGGAACATGTCACTCAGTGCAGTGATGTAGGTGGTATTTTTAATAGTTTTTGGATAAAAATGAAAATCCATGGCACAGAAAAAAATAAATGAAATCAGACTTTGGAAATATAGAATAATGTCAGCCTTATCGTTTAGGTTCACACTGATTTGAAAAGTGTACAGTGTATCAGTAGTGAAACTGACAAAAAACATAAATATAGACTTAATATTTACTATGATAGATTACAAGCAAAAAAACAAATTCAAAAAGTTTTCATATTGAAATATTTACCATCAATACAAAAAACAAAACAAAACAACAACTTTGATTTGGACACAGAATACCACAATGGTGATGTTTTTGTTGCTTTATAAGTAGTTTTGTTTTCAGGGAGAATCGTCATTTCAAGACAAAAATTCCTAAAAAGCTTATTTTTCATAGACCACTGACAGCTGTTTCGTGGAAGTAGAGCTATCCAAAAAAAACTACTTTATGCTTTCCCAAATATTTTCAAAATTAGTCTTGATTCAAGTTACCTTATTAATGATAAGATCACTCTGCTCTGCTGTGTGTTCTGGTAGATAAACCCCCATAGCTACATCATGAATTCATTTATGACTTCTCTGAACTACTGACTTTGATTATGCCAAAATTCCATAAGATTTTAATAGCAGGGGATTTTTTACCCCAGTCGCCTTTCTAGTGATCATGCATCTGATTTCAAAATCTTATTGAGCTTTTTTTATTTATTATTATTTATAGTATATAGTATTCATAAACTTGACTTAGAATATTGTCATTGATTTCAATGTGCTGTTGTTTTCCTCTTTTCTCAGTCTTTCTGTCTGCTCCTACATCCTCTACATTGTCCAACCTCCAGCTCTACTCCGCTACTTCCTTTCAACGCCATTTAATGTCTGATTGTTTTTTGATGCTCCGTCGAATGGTTTTGATGCTCAAGACAATTATGATGCAGAAATCTACCCTTCCCATAGTCAGATGATAACACGCTGTTAAGAGAGAATGTTGAAAAGCTGCACATAAATGCAAGGCTGATAAACTCCAAGTGTCATCCAGTATTATGAATTACTTATTGCCGAAATGTCAGAAAGAGATTAAGGATGTGAGAGCGGCTTATTTCTCAAGCTTATTTTGAAGAACCATCATCTGCTGCCGCTCTTTCTTTTTTTTTTAAGCAGTCATTGCATTTTACCATCTTAAAGGAGCACTGCCCTGTTTTTCTTTCAAACTTATCTCCATGTCTTTAATACTAAGAGAAATAATCAGTACATGATGCAAAGCAGATTGGCTGCCCAAGTGATACAGACAGGATTTGCGTGAAACTACATTCCTCTGCACTGAGAGTGACAGCAGTGGGTTGGGGTAGCCAAAGTATGTGAATATCAAATCAAAAAATGTATAAATAAAGAGAAACATTTGCTTGTTTTCTGTGAATTATAAAAGTACATCTGATTTCAGGGGCTTGGGCAAACAATCCAGTGTTATTACAATGGAAAAGTGGAGGTAATATTTAACGTGAAGTATTCAGAGCAGGCATTTTACATATTTTTACTTTGACCATGTTTAACATGGACATCTGACATCACAACAGCATAAAGATAATAGAAAATCAGAAAAAGCATGTTATGTCCTCTTTAAGAACTGTTGCGATATCTCAACTTAACTCATATACTTTACAAGTCAAAACAATAAGGTGGTGGTCATATTGTGTTCTCATCTTTTCTAATAAAAGGGAACCTACATCATTCACAATCACTCTGCATCAGATTTTCATTTGTTCTGAGAAAATGAAAGATCAATCAGAATGAACTACTTATGGATGAAAGATTTCTTTAATCCGGTTAGTTAATGGTGTTCTTCAGTTTGAGAGAAATGGTGGCAAACACTGAGACCTTGGAGGAAATGGTAATGAATGTACACAGATCTGTTTCTATATAACTCATCATCAAAGGATTGCAAAACACAAAGATAAAAAGCAGAAAGTCTGGTGCAATGTTAGTTTCAGGTCACTGTTTTATTCTATGTTTTATAAGTCTATATGTGATCTGTCTATTGTTTATTTTTTATTCCATGAGGGAAAGAGAGGGATCCATTTTGGAATCACCCAGCTTATAAAGGCCCCAAGCAGGTGACATCAGTCCCTTAATGAGGTGGAAGGGACCGGACCATCAGGGGAGAATCTTTAAAGAGAAAAGCAGCCAACACAGACACTGCCATACTATAAAGGAGAGATGCTATTAGCAAAACTTGTCTCCTAACATTGTTAAATACCGGTATGTTTCCAGTTCCAGTTGCACTATAAAGCACAAGCTGCTCTGCTCAAAGACAGAGTTTTTAAGTTTGATTTTGGGACAGATGTTCACTGGTTCCACATTTCTTTTTCCAATAGAAAAGGCTTCTAAAATCAGGAGACATTACACTGAATCTGTGGTGGTGAAAGGTTCAGTTTTAGGCCTTTCTTTATCCTCAATGTACATGCTTCCACTTGGACTTTCACTAACATACTATAAATTTTCATTATTATGCTGACAATACAGTTATGTGTGCCTATAAAACCTCAAGGCTCCAGCAGGCTCATGACTCTGAGATACTACACCTCACATAAAAAAAGAAAAAAAAAGTAATGGATGTCACAGAGGTTTCTGCAACTACATGAAACCAAATCAAAAATAGTTCTTTTTGAAGCACCAAACCCCATTTAATTGATTTGGCACGAATTTCTGTCTGCCGAAGTAAAGCCAGTAGCAATTACCGTAGGTGTAATTTTTGACAGCAATTTTAGCTTTGATGTTTTGGGTGGTCTCATGCTGTTTCTTTCAACTGTGAAATATTCCTGGGCTATTCTCATCCAAAATAATCTGGAAAAGGTCACAGAGACTTTGATTTGCTCTCTCATAGATTAATACAACTGCTGCTCTTACTATCTTTGCCAGAAGTCTGCAGCAGGAACAGAACAACATCAAGCACTTTGTTGCAATAGGATTATTTTTTTGAGATTTGAAAGCTGACGCTAGAGATAGACCCAAAGCACAGGGTATAGAGAAAAGGGGATGACATGCAACAAATTGAAGTGGAACATTGTGATTATATGGTGTGCATCTTAGACCAGTAGGCCTGCATTTCTTTTCTTTTAAAGTTATGAGTGGGCCTTACTTCTCAAGAGCAGTACTACATGCTGCCTGTGAGAACATGTATAATGTCTTGTGGTTGTGAAGGAGCTTTGTCAAATCTGAGAAAATAACCCTGACGATGTTGTATAAATTCTATCTTGACTCCAGACTTCATATTTATGAGAGGTAGCCTGAGGGCATAAGATACTTTTGAGTTGCATTATAGGATCTAGAATTTTCTAGAGTTTGACCTCCTAGTCTGCATCACTTTTGACCATTAAAAAAATTGTATCTTCTGAGCTGTATCTTTTGAATCTACCTTCAATCTATCTTTATGGCATTCCAAAATCATCTCTTTAAATTCATATGAGTAAGATAGAAAGATCCCTTAGGTGCTGCATAATGATTTTTTTCTCTGTATTTCCATAGGTGAGCTACAATAACAATTTAATGATTAATAATGAACTGATTTAATTGCAAAACAAAACATAAATGCCACAGAAACTAGAGCGAGCAGGCAGGAAGCTATTCATGAATATGCTCGCTCGCACAGGCTATGATGGCATACCTTTGTTCTACATCCTCCCCAAGTTTTGACAGCCACCCATTGCTTCTTTTATATCATTAAATGACAAAAAAATGTACTACCAGTGTGAAGGGAGCTATTTAAAATGACAGAAACCACTTGAGCGAAAAAAAAGAGGTGATAAAATTTTTTTGGCTTAACTTCTGCAGAGCAGTCATGTCATTCATCTTTAAATACAGTCTACACTTTGCTGAAGTTGGCTGTTGCTTGGTTACAAAGCTGCAAATGAGGCGGGAATTGAGCTTGGATTTATAAATGGTTTCCTCTTTTTCTTCAAGTCAAAATGATTGTAAACATTGCCGTGGACGTGAAGGCAAGTATTGGGGGCTTGACGGAGCGAGAAGGAATTAATACAAGGTGAAACTGCAAAGTGTATCACAGGGTATTTTATGTCACTAGTGAAGGAATGTGTGCTTCAGGACGCCGCTGTACTCATATCATAAGAGTCCAGCAGACTTTTATGAGGAAGCAGCAGTTTCACAGTTTATGGCAAAGCAGCAGGCATCACCTGAAACCGATGTGTTCATGTGATTATACTCCTGAAACTATCCTGTTTCAGTAATGATACTGAGAATTGTCAGTTGTAAAATTCACAGTTAACATAATTCCTTCTATAAGACCTACTTGTGAAGCAGCAAATTTGAAGTGATCATTTAAATCACTCCCTGGAGCTAAATTATATGAAATAGTTTTAATGTATTGGCCCTTTATCATTGTTTAATGATTTCTTGTGTCTTGTTATTTAATTTTCTTCTTATATTATTTTTTCTGTTTTTATATATACTTCCTTTAAAAAGCACAAACAGTTTGATCAGTGCTGTTCATGCTCTCATATTTTTTCTTAAGATTCTCTACAAGAAAGAGTTTAATGTACTAGTATTTAAATATAGTTCATTAGAAAGAGTTCAACTGCATACTGAACACATTACATGATGTACAAAACTCATCATGGCAGCTGGAGTGAGAAACTATCCATGCTGTAACCATCTTGACATGGCCTCTTTGAAGCCTCTCAGTGATGTGATGATGATTGACATTCTGAAAGTGACACTTTAATGCTACTTGAGAAACACATTGTATCATGCTGTCGTTATTATCACTCCGCCTCACTGCTCTCTGGTTGATATGTGAAACAGTCCTCATCGTATTTATCGTATTTATCATATTTATCGTTGCATGAAAATGTGGGGAGCCAAAGCAGTATTGTTTGTTTGAAAGTTGTTCTTGACTTTTTTTTTTTTTTTTTACCATCAATTTACCTTTTGAGGCATATTAAATTGGTGTTTTCATTGTTTAATTTTGAATGACAGTACTTTTGGTTATAAAGGATGGCTCACGTGAACATAATAACCTGTTGGCTGCTTTAGGTTTGAGTAACTTTCTGGACATAACATCTATCAACAGATGTAATGATTCACATTCTAAAAGTGACACTTTAATGCGATTTGACAAGCCTCTCCATTTGCTGTCTTCATTATTATTCACCCCCTCCACCTCATTCCCGTTGGCTGATGTCTGCAATGGCCATCATCATCAGCCTGAGCTTCCCTACTGTTCTCACTGGAGTGAAGGAGTGTTACAAAGTGCCTATGCAGACTAATAACACTGTGCTGTCAAAAAAAAAAAAAAAAAAAGAGCCATGTGCATTCACCACATCCCATCTCACCACCTCAGCAGAGGTATTTCAAGTGGGTGGAGGACTGCAGAATGATCCTTTAACCAAGCATTACTATGATATTTCAAGTGATATCAGTTATATAACTTATCTTTGCTCATGCATTTGAGCAACTAATGTTAAAAATACTGGAATAAAGCATATTCTCAATGAAAGCCCCCACATCTTTTCAGAAATGGTTTATCCAGCTACAAAACATCCCCGTTTAAGCAGGTTTCTTTCAGAATGAATATGGTAGATTGTATATCAGTATATTTACATATCAGTGATGTGATATCTTCTGAATTGAACAATGAGCACGGAGAGGGAGAATAGCAATAATGCACTTTGTTCTCTCTTTTGCTCTAATGTTGCTGAGAAAATGAGGAAAAAAGGAAATAACTGAATTTTGTAATGACTGTGTGTAATGTAACAAGCTCCCTGTGTGAGACCAAGTTTCTGTGAAACCAAGTTAATAGGGAGTTTCTCTCTCTTGACTCTTTTTCATTTCTTTGTTTTGATACTATTTCACCGTCCTTTGTTTAATGGATACTTTAAATTGTTTAATTTTTCTCTAAAATTACTAAACCATAGCCTTTTGTGATTCTCTGTGGGTGAAACAAAACAATACACACATTCATATTAACTCAATAAACCTTTCATGATTCAGTGCAAAAAATGTCAGAAATATTATGTAGGATATTGAATGACATTATGGTGCCTCTAGTAATAATGGATATTCTGCACCAACCCAGTCTCACATCAAAATGTGTAATAGCTATGTTGGTTCACAGCACAAAATGTATTAGTTTCATAATAATGGCTCTAAAATTGTGAGATGCCATGATGGGTTTTTTTTGGCCTATTCTTTTCTATTGGCCTGTGTCCACATCATTTGACTGTCAAGTTTCTGTCTGTGTTAAAAAAAACATTCTTCGGTCACCAACATTCTTTTTCTTCTCAGTGGCAAATAAAGTTGGTCCCATCTCTGAAGCCCCTTTTGTTGCTGAATCATAAGTCTTCAAACATGCACTGAGGTCAAGGTTCAAAGGTCAGTATTTCAAAGCAGGAGCCAGGTAAAATCTTCATACTGACATATGTTACTCTCCAAGACCTTTTGAACGATATATTTAATTTAGCTCTATGGCAAAGTTTTAATTGCCTCATTTCATGGACACAAGCCATCCCAGGCCTAGTTTCAGAAAGCACTTTGATATAAAATGAAACTTTTTGATGGTTTCATTTTTTCTTTTTTAGTGGAACTAGTGACCAAAATGAGTCACCATCAGAGATTACAGGCTTGGAGGAAGGCCTGAAGTGCTTGGGTTAGGGTTAGGGCTGAAAAGACCAACCCATTCTCATTCCCAGGTCATCAAATACCAACACATGCATAAACTATTACTTACACAACCCTGCAGATTTTTTGTGTCTTTTTTGATTCTTTGCGATTTTCTGTCAGCATGATATAGTCCATTCAATCAGAGTCTGTTTTATTAGCCAATGCAAGCATACAAAGAATGCAAATATGGATGGTGCTGTGGACAAAGGAATTAAGTGTCTGATATATATGAAGGTGACAAGAGCAAAAATTAAATGTGACATGCATAAATAATTAAATTATGTAACAGTGAAGTCAACGCACAATCTAAAGTCCAATTTGATGAAATATATGAAAGTGACAAGTGCAGGGATTAAATGAGAGATGTGAAATGTAAAGTCCAGTTTGATAACCTCATTTTCATCCCAATTATATGGCCATGGTACAAGATTGATGTACACAGATATACACACAAGGCTGTGCTTTATTCAATATTAATTGAAGAAGACTCTATGTTTTAAGTATGATGATTTCATATTAAGTATCCCCAGCCACATATTCTCAGAAATCTAAAATTAAATGAGCAACTGCACATTTTACAATCATAGGTTATAAAATGCCTTTTCTTAAGTCTTGTATATAAGAGATAGTGGCATTTGGATTCGGGTTGTGGCCGATTGGCTGCAATTTGAAATGGAATGAAGCCCATCGACAGCAGACAACCTAAAACAGTAGTCAAATGTTCCAGGTCTGCCCACAACACAATGCTATTCTGTAGCCTACTACTATCAAAAACTGACAAAAAACCTCTTTTTTTCAGAATTGAAGGAGAAATAATTAAAATTGATGGTGTAATAACTGACAAACTAAACATCATACATTAATTGAATGAAGATTATGAAAATAAAATGCACATTTTCTCACTAAAAATGTTATCAAAATGCATTTTAATGCCACAACTGTCAAAGAATATTGCGTTTCTGAGAATACAGCCTTGTTTTTTTGTATTTTTTTTATTTTGCAGACAGAAACGTGACAGTCACATGACACGGATGGATGCAGGTTTAATAGAAAAGAATAGGCCAAAAAAATATAGGCATCTCACAATTTTAGAGCCATTATAGTGAAACTAATACGTTTTGCACTGTGGACCAATGTAGCTAATGCACATTTTGATGTGAAACTGGGTTGTCTGCACCCACTCAATTTCCCTGGGTATCAATACGAAGTGATAATGAGAAAATCTTTCTTGCAAGCCGTAAGGTTATAGAGTGCATGCATACATACACTCACCAAGCTCTTTATTGGGAACACCTGTTCAATCTAATGCGATTCAATCCAACAGCTCTGCCATTAATTCTACTTTTACGAAGCTTATACATTTTAAGTTTTTGTTGACATTGTCAGAACAGTGATAATTCATGTTTATTATTGAAGTTGTAGTGTGTGGTGGTGGTGTACTGGAGTGCATTATATTGAAAAGTGTTCCTAATATTTTGCCCGTGAACATACATGAAGGGCCAAATTATTGCTTGGTGAGTGTATATAGTATATGGTATAGATCTATACATATAAATAGATTGTAAAGTAAATAAAGCCTAAATGCTGCATCACTTTTTTTTACAGTTTCAGCACCAAAAGCCACAGCTCAAATTCCCAGTTAGTCAATTTAACACCACAATTTTTCATGCATGCTGAATTCCCCCAAAACATGTAGCCTTACGCTCCCTTAAACAGCTGCAACCTAATTCCATAATGTGCAAACCAGTGGTGGTGCTGGACAGGAAAGAAGGTTTTAGGTTTTGAGGTTTTACCACAATTTCTTTCAGTTTGAAAAACACCTCAGGTATTTCCATCAGACAAAGGTGAAGATGCTTGTAACCTTAACAACAGTGCTTATATCTATGCAGTCCTGCCTTTTCTGGTCATCAAACTATGAGAAGAAAATAATATCAGTCAACCACAACAGTCAGGCTTTGGAATTTTGTTGAATGAGCTACATTCCATGCATTGTGATGATTCTGCTTACAGTTGGTTCAAATCATATCTTTCTGGTAAATTTCAGGCTGTTGTTATGGATGGCTTTACATCAAACCTTGACTCCTACAAATTATGTTTATATAAGGGTAATTTGTTTTAAATTTCTGACCGGATTATGTTTGATAGCGACTTTTTTTTTTTGTTTTTTTTTTGAGTGAGGGTAATGCTATGTTTATTCACCACACTGACTTCATAAGAAGGTCATTGATGTGGGTGGTGGGCATACAAATCGTAGACAGGACTTTGACACCAGAGGCTGTGTATTGTTAGGCTTAGGTAATGAAGGCACTTTGGTTAACGAGTGTCTCATGCTTCATGTCAGTGTTGACTTTGTCAGTATTAAACCATGGTTTTGTCCCTAACCATAACTCATTGCTGTAAATATTTAATGTTTAACAGGATAGAGTTTTCTCTCAGTGACCTAAAGGGCAATATTAGGCTAAAACCTCATGTATGATTCTGGCATTGTTACTTTGATTTGTGATTATATTACAACCAGGATGTAATGTCCACTGAGATATACTGTAAAATCTGATTCTTTTTATTGGTATACTGAAGCAGAACTATTCTAAACAACCATGTCAGAGATATCTCAAATGGTTTAGACATTTAAGATCGATTAGTTTTTTCAGTCTAGGAGGCAACAAGAGAGGTTTGGTGTTAACTGTGTGGCATAAGGGGCTGTGCACACTGGAAATACCCAGTGGAGCACAATCCCTGGCAATCTGATATAAGGCAGGACCCTAGCTTGTCATGCAGAACATAGCTACAGTGAGTCATGACACAGAGACAGGTTCTCTTTCTGAAGGCCCGGGCCTTTCGTCTCATCCTAGCACAGCCATTTGGGTTACTGCATAAATCACCTCTAAGTCGCCTTAAGTCCAAATCCTCATGAGCTTTGAATGGCGTCTAGCAGTAGGACTGTGGGATTGCTGAAAATTGAATTTTAGTTCTGCGGATTTACTTATTGTTGGGGGTAATCATTCATGGATTTGGTTTGGTCTCAGTTGCTTTTTTATTTGCAGTAGAGATAGAGGGATTGTATATATGCATACCATTAGAGGGTTATAATGGGCCACTGAAGGCAGGTTTCGCAAATTGGATGTGACTTGTATTATGCTTCAGAAGCATTTCAATTCATGCAGTAAGCAGTAAGGATGATCGTCAGTGGTAGCCGTTTGATTTGAATATTTCCAAGGGTCATTTGTTTATTCCATAAATTAAAGAATGAACCTTGAAGAATCAAAGATATTAACAGTAATGTTTTCTGAAATGTGGTGAAATATAACACTGGAAAAGTGGTTGGAAGTTACCTGATGAGCCATTTATAATATAAAATGATGATTTATCACATCATCAAACACCTACACAACAAAGCATGCAACGATGGCATGCCTTTCTCTGAGCAACAGCATGCTGTCAGGAAAACAAATTGCTATTAGCATAATAATTCAGTGAACTGTCATACAGGAGACATAGGGGATATGTTGGCAGATATCTGTTCACTGGCTGGTGTGCGCCCATTGGCAAGGCCTTTAAACTGACTGGGGCAGGACGGCCATCAATAATTCAATGGGCGTGCCAGTGCAAAGGTAAACAATGGCTGTAATTAGGGGAGGTCTGCACTGTGGACAGGGAGATTAATGAAAGGGCAGTCATTTCCACTGGTGCCCAGAGACAAGAGGTCTTTCACATTGATGGAAGCGCTGCCAAACTAAGCACAACCATGCTGAGTGTGTGTATGTAAGTGTGTTTTTAAGTGTGTATTTGCACATGTCTACCTGTATATGTTTAGATGACAGAAAAAAGATACAAAAAAGAGAAAGAGAAATAGAAGAGCTATTAAGGCATATGGTGTATGTGTGTCTAGAAAAACAAAAAAAACCTCAATACCAAGTATGCATTGTGTTGTTGACTGAATATAAACTCTAACCATAGCAAGTTATCACTAGAAAATACTTTTCAAACCTTTAAAAAAGGCTTTACAGAAAACATTATTAGCATGCTGACTTTTTCATGCAATATGCTGTAGACATATTTTGTTTGGTTTGATGATTTTCTTTTTTACAAACAGTACTGTATACATTGTGAACATGTGCATTATTTTATTGCTTTTCTTTCTTTTCGAAGGATAAAGATTATTCTTGTTACAGTTGGAAGTTATTGTTCTCGTGACTTTTGTTAGTGTCAGTCATAATTTTATCACATCATGTTGTTCTGACAAACTCACCTTTCAGTTCTTGTTTACAGTACATGAAAAGAGGCATTGATTTTTTTCTTTTGTTTTACTCACCTCCTACTTTCTGTTACATTGTTAGACTCCTCTTGACTCTGCTGGGATTCAATCCCACGTTTCCATGTCCCTGTGTAATTCCAGAGGCAGTGAGCTTAACCGTTCAACTGTCTTTAGTGCTGATGAACACACAGCTAGAGAGAGAAAGATAAACAGAATGAAGAAGCAATCTGCAGAAAATTCACATCTGTGAATCTGCAGTTATCTCAGAATTTAGAGCACTTTGGCCTCATTATTCAAAATTATGTTTATTTAAACAGCACCTCATTCTTGTTTGCCCTGCTGATTCAGTCAGCAAGATCATCCTCCACATGACATTGGCTCTATTCACTAAGACCTTTATCAAACTGAAAACATGGTTGGCCAAGCAACCACTTCAAGCTCAGGTCACTCCAGCAGAAACATGTGCCTTCAGGGAGATTAGGCGATAGAGGATTATATGAGAATTATAATACACTATGATCCTTGCAAAAAAAGTTTCCACAGTCAATCATTGGTGCTGATGAACATCTGCAACCAATCATTGGTAGTTTCAATGGTAATCAAATGCTTCCTTCTAAAATTAGAAATGGCCTTTGTGTGGTTCCTGTCGTTTATGTGGCCATGGGCGTTTTCCCAAAGAGCCTTTTAAGGCTAAACTGTTCCTAACAACTGTGTTACAAAACATTATTGCTGAAGGCTGAGAGTATCTTCAGAAGGCTAATCACTTGAGAGTCATGGTGAGCTGCATGTTGTACTGATGTGCAGAGAGCCCAGTATTTTTACTTGTAAGGCTGCATTCACGAATCACCGCAGGTCAGTGCGGATTTGTGGGCATGTGGCTCCCAGTCCAGAAGGTGGCGGTAATGCGCATGAAAGTAGTTTGCCAACCACTATCGAAAAACGAAAAAGACAAAGAAAAAGAAGAAGCTCTCATATAAAGTTGTGAAATTACTCACAGCGGCGTCATCTTCGTAATGAAGTAGTATAAATCAACCATCTTCGGTCCAAAGTGGAACGCTGAAATGCTACAATGCTACATGCTAAATAAACAACGTCTTTCGGGTCTTTCGTCTTCCGGTCTAATCACCGACCTACGTGATTGGCCACCGCAGCGTGACGTTGGGTTGCAGTTTTCCAAAAGTTGACTCCGGCTCAACTTTTCCGACCGCAGTCTGGTGTGGCGCCGCAGCGGCGAAAATGGCCGCAGGCGAGCCGCACTACCATTCAAAATGAATGGGACGACTAGCGTTTTCGCCGCACCGCCGGATTTGGTTTGAATGCAGCCTAACTATATTTGTTGAGCAAAATAATTTGTATTTGTACTTTTATTCAAATAAAAGTGGAAACAGACATAAAAGTCCAGTTTTTATGTTTACTATGCTTTTAATTTTAGGATGTAGTGTTGAATTAAGTGTTTATAAATAAACTATCTTACAAAGTAGATGACTACACTGACTACTGAGCTCAACCCAGTGCAACACAAATGTGCTATGTCACACCTCTACTTATTTATACACCCATAACACGGAGATAGTACAGTGTGTAACATGTAGAGAAGGACTTCAAAGGCAATTCTTGCTTGGCACTTTTCATTTATTGCCTAGAGTTTGCAACCTAACTTTGTGGAAAGCGCAAGGAGAATGACAGGTTATAGACAGTCCCTTGTAAGCACTTTGCTTGTGACAGTAGCTCAGTTTTATCTCTTGTGAACACCCTGAACTCCAGGAGTGATGTCCAAATTAGGAAATGTGTGTTATGCAGCAGGTTGTTGTGACTCCCTTCATTGAGACCTGCTGATAGATGTAACAGCAGTGCAGAGGAGACAGACTGAGATAGCGATGTAACTGACCTGTGCGCTGGTATTTGACATCCCCTTGTATGTTTCACTTAAAGTTTACATTACTTTTGGTCATTTCAAAATTTAAACTATTGTTTTATCATGACCACTGATTTCTTTATTTTATTTTCTCCTTCTTATTCAGGATGTCACTGTCTGTGCAGTGAAAGTCATCATCATGAAGACAACACAACACCTTGATTAAAGGCTTTTATTTGGCTTTTTGAAGGCTTAATCACATTTATTTGGTCGTGAAGGTTTGTTGCCCGTACCTCTGATATTAAACTAATCTCATTTGGTAGTGACAATTTTTCGACATATTTTATGAAAACAAATCTTTTATGGAATATTTATTATTATTCATTATTTATTATTCAATTGGGTCAATACAGGGTTTTATTAAATCAGCAGCTGTCTTAATACTGTAGCAACTCTAGGACACCTACATTCTAATATATGAACTATGTGGGGGTTGCATCTCACAAGTAGAATTTCCATAGCAGCAAGCCAAAGAAACAAGGACCTTCTTTTGATATCCCAGATAGCAAATTTCTGTGGTCCAGATCAGGCCCACACCCAACACTTTCAGCACTTTCATCTGGCCCACATACTGCGTGGAATGATGGCACTTGGGCGGCCCGCTCCTGTTTCCAAGATCTGGGCCACAAGCAAGCCATATGTCACCCTAGAACAAACCAGATAAACCAGAACTGGTCAACATCCAGGAAACACATACCTTAGAGCACTGTATCTTTACCAAAAGAAGGCCCACATTTTATTTGGGATATTTAGGCCATATCTGCTATTTTACATGTGGGCCATTTCAGGCTCACATCCATTTTGGCCAGAAGAAGGCCAGCTGTGCCGCATCATTGCCTGAAGTGGCCCACTTGTGTATGCTAGGCAGCTTGATAGATTAATCATTCAGCAACATAGTGCTTGGTAAACAAGGTATATGAATGCCAAAATCGTTTGATAATATATTGGGGTATAGCAAAAACAAAGAACATCTGAATAATCAAACAAACATGTGCCAATCAATTTTTTTCTCTTTTTTTTTCTTTTTTCTTTTTTTTGGCAAATGGAAGGTGGCAAATGGAAATAAACTCTTAACTAACATCTGCAAGCTGATACATAATATCTATGAATCATTTTATACTGTAATAGTCGATGATTATGATTGTAAGAAGTTAAAGAAATATTGCACCATATTCTTTATGAATATGTATTCTATCCTGTAAAATATTTTATTTAAATCCTAAATGTAAAATTTATCTGAAAGATAAGAAGACTGTGACTGGTGATGTACAGATAACTGTCAAATTTCTATGAATTGCAAAGCGGCAAAACAGTGGGTTGGACTCTGTGGGTGGATAAATGTTCTCTTTTTCTTTCTTTTTAATTTGTATTACTATGTTTTTTCCCTGCAATTATCTATCATTCGATCAATATACAATGTGCTTGCTATACTGTTACACTTCCATTCTGTAAAAATATAAAGATGAACTTTTGACTTCATTGACATCGTAAACATGGAACACTGGGCCACTAACAAACCCCACACAAAAATAGATCATATTTTCATACATATTTAACTACTATGAAATCTTTATTGTAGACAACAAATGTCTGCTTGACCACAGGGTCCAAGGTGGGAGGGGTGGAGTTGAAAAGTGATAAAGGGGGATATGGGTAGATGGGGGGTGGAGTGGGGTTGCAAAATGCACTGTTTATTTCTATATTTTTCAGTCTTATTTTGATTAATGCATGGGCAAACGCTGTTCTGGAAAACGTGCAACGAACCTTAAGAGCGTTCGTATAAACGTTCTTAGAATTCATTTCCATTAACTAGCCAGATGAGTTGTGTTATTGGGTCCTTGTGTTTTGATATGGGATGTCATGAGGTGATATGCTTATCAGAGCACAGCCAGTGAATGTTCCAGTTAAATCCCCACCTAGGAATTTGAGTATTTAAATATGCAGGTTACACCCTTAAAACATCTAAAAGCATACAATAAAGACAAAAGCTGCATCTTGAATGAAGATTGTATTGAGAAAACACAGGGGACGATCTTGTGGCTTTGCACCGGGTTGGGCTTTAACTTCTCTTAATCAGCTGTTTACGTATATGAAAAAAAAAGCTTTGTGATAACCAGTAAACATCTGAACCTCAAATGCTCACTTTTCATCATTTAATTTCCATCATATTTATGTGTGTGTGAACATAGGCACATGTGCTTTTCAATCTTTTTGTGTGCTGTTTGAGAATAATTCATTTTCTTACACTGACCTTCACATTAGAGATTATGGTCTATATCCATGTGGTTTCAGCTCAAGTTTCACCAGAGTCATGCTAATCCTGTCACACTCAGATAAGTCACTGAAAGCCATGTGTGTGAGCTTGTGTGTGTGTTTATACATGTGTTTGTGTGTGCCTGTGTCTGATGTGCATGTGCATGAAAAGTCCAATAGCACTGATTTAAGTAGGATTTGAAACGCCAAATCTTCGCTTCTGAAAAAACAATGCATTGTGAGCCGCCACCTGTCAAACGTCACACTGGAGGGAGGCCCTCAAATCTGCCATGGCCGCTCTCGTTGCGGTTGAACTCCCAGCCGTAGAGACAGAAGGACAAAAAACGAAAGAGGCTCACGAACAAAGCCAGTACATGTATATCCCATGATGCCCTCATGTCGAACCTGCCCTGGCTGCATTTCCTCCACCCCCTCCATCCCCCCCCGGCGATCATTCATCATGCCGTCACCGACAGAGCGAGGGGAAGCACAGCTCATGTATCTCTGCTGTACAGCAGCTTCCTGGAACAGGCGCGGAGGCCACTGCATAATCAGCTGGTTCTTTTATGCCCAAAATACCTCATCTGCATTAACTTCATTGCAGCTGATTTATCTTATCTCCACTGAATTGATTTACTGTGAATCACCAGGATTGGACTACTGATATAATCTGGTTCATGTTTACAAAATAAGCTACATGGACACAATGCCTGAAGTGAAACATTCAGCGGATTGCAAGACTACTTCAGCGGATTGTTTTAATGGGAAGAAAAGTCTGCCTGCTGAAAGCATTTGTTTATAAAATCTTTCTTTGCATATATTTTGAAATCTAATATTTAGGTCACCTGCATTGACAGCATGTAAATGTGGATTTCTTTAGTGCAAGCAGTTATGCAGCTGAATTGTTACAACAAACAGAGTGATCTAAATAATACATAATCCCTTATCTTAATTGTGTGGGAGTATGTATTTTACATTTAAATTTGAGTCACTGCAGTTCGGAGCTGGATGTTTAATGAAACCCATAGGGTCTAGTTTACAAAGAATAAAACCTAGTTCTAAATACAACTGTCTTTGCAACTAAATATCATATATGGACAGGGTTTGATATATTTGTGACACCAACCTGAGATGGTTTTTGTTTTGGACAGGGCTTGTTTGTATTGTTAGAAGCAATGTAGTTATTTCCAGCTACACTGATCTGTCTCTGCAGCCCTGCAAGGAAAGATATGCCCCTGACAACACTTTGTATTTTTCTCTTTTTAATCAGCTTTTATTGCTTTTAAATCGGTGTATATTTTCAGCCAATGTGCTGCTTTAAGCATAACTTTAAGATTTATCTATATTTTCACTCTATTCCTGTGCCACTTTGTGTGTTTGTTGGTATTTTAAGCTGCATCCCTGTCTTAAGCTGTTCCTGCTAAAGCGATGTGTCAAGCCTTCTTCCCACACTCAGCAGGTTGTTGTTCTTCTTGATAGCTCACCAACAGGCATATTACCAGCCCCGGTTGTTATTGTCACTGATGTACAGCCCCAAGACATTGCCTTCCTCTGTTCACAGTTCCTCAGAGTGTTATGTGTCATGTAATAAGAGTGTACACCTTTTGTCCAAGCAGGGTCTGCAGGGACCCCGGAGGTAAGGGTGGTGGTGGTGGTGGGGGGTGATGTGAGATTGAGGCAGCACGTCTGGTCGCTGTCCCTGGGAGACGAATGGGCCATGGTCTCCCCCTGACGTCCCCAGACATCCCCAGATGTTCCCGGACCTCATGCGGCCAGAGTAGTTGACAGGCCCGAGAGACGCAGAGTCACAGCATGATTAATCACCACACACGCTGTAGCATGCAGCTCAGCTCCCGCTGGCCCCCTGCCGAATAACTGGCCACTGCACTGCAAAACATTCCCCTCTACAAAGCAAAATATTGACTTATGTAGAGATATTTCAAAAAGAATATGCCTGTGTGGTAAGCAAAGCTTTTTTGGAACCAAGATAAAAATCAGGCCAATAACAACACTATCTGAAATAAAAGTAGTAAACCAGACATGAAACATCAAAACTTTCATTCAGAATCAATGTGCTTAAAACAAAAATTATATATCTTTTATGTCAGCTTGAAATAAGACATGAACTCTGCTGTGTTTTATAACACTGAGAAGTTGTACTGGAAAACAAATGAATTAATAAATATTTTTTACTGTGACCTTTTAGAGATTGGGTCCAACAACTGACACAAACTCTCATTTTCTCTCGCCTACTCAGCTTTTATGTTACTAAACTAATTGGCAGTGATGAAAATGAAAATAAAACAACCTTAAACAGTATTATAAACTCATTCAAATACTGTGTGACAAATAGGGGTGAAGACTGACTCACACATGATTTTCAACACTGTATGCAATACATACTGTATGCATTCACTGCTGAGATTCGTTACTGCAAACCTATATACTTGACTTGACCTGACTCGACTCAACATTTCCTGTACATGCCAGGCTGCTACAATACCTATATGCCAAAGACTTCTGAAGATATCACCTGGGGATTACAAAGCTCTCCAGATTTGTTCACGTACCAGAGGCAGTGTTGCAATGCAAATGGCTTGTATGACATTTTTTATTCTTGGATAAGAAAAAAATCCTACATAAAATTATTTTTTGCAGTGAGCGCATTATGTTTTTAACTGCACAGCACAACAGCCACACTCTGAGACATTTGATGATAGAATCAGACCTCTACAATATGCATTTTTACGCTCTCTTGATGCTCCTAGCTTTCCCAACATCCCCTTCAAACATGTGTGGGTGGTTTAAGCTGTCATTCTATTTCGAGGGGCAGTTTGGGGTCACTGAAAAGTAGCAGAGCAGTATAGAAGCTTTAAAAAATGTGAGTGCACATGGTTGGTTTAATACTGCTAGCCCATACTGTGTTGAACAATAATTTGAGTTTGGTAAGCTAATTACTTTCTTCTGGCTTATTGAACCTTGCTCGTCATAACTGCTAGCGTTTGTCAGGGTTCTGGACATCTTAGAGCAGACTTTAACAATGCTGTTTAGACAGTCCATTGAGCCAGCATATGAAAGAACATGTTAAAAGGCTTTCAATAGAAGATGAAATTTGATAAAAGTTACATAAAATATTATCAGAGACATTAAAAGAGTTCAGCTTTCACATCAAGTGGATTCTCTGTTCTCCTCTCTTGGTAATCAGCTCTGTGTTTGCATCAAACTTCAGTTGAGAGTTAAATACTGTTCCATGTATTGTGCTAGTTTTTGGGTTGCAACAGTTCTTTTTCCTAAAATCAATTATTATATTCCTTAGTTTTTGTAACATTAAGGTCAAGGATATTATCATTACACCATTTGACAAATGCAGGTAATGCACAGCCATGATCTGATTCTGTGCCCTAAAGGTGGTACAACAGGGCTCTCAGACTGCAGACTGTTTTGTCAGAAACCAGACGGAATGCCCTACAGCAGGCAGTCCTCAGACTGTGGCAGGGAGTGGCAGTGACAGCTTTGAATGTCATGAAGGCAATGGGGCTCATGGTGGCAGGCCATCCACTCATTCCACTGGGACTCCTGCACATGCGCACAAGCACCACTTGGTGATCGTTCCCCCATCAGTGCAAGACGACCCACGTTATTGGAGGTCCCCACAGCATCTGTTGGTAGGAACACTACTGGGCTGAGGTGGTGCTCCTGGTTCTCCAACACTTCCTGACTGTAGTTCAGGGGAGATATGTTGGTGGGAACAGACAATCGCACCATGATTGCCCAAAGCAACAGGCAGGGTGGAGTCCATTCTGCAGCCCTGTTGAAGATGGTGGAGAAGCTGTGTGGGCCTCACAACATCTCCTGTCCCTCCACATTCAATGTCCGGTGAACAGGGACGCCAACCTCGTGTCAAGAGGTGGCCCTGTGGTAGATGAGTGGGTGATGCACCCTGAGGTGGTGCAGCAGGTTTGGAACCATTTCGGGAGAGTGGGAGTAGAGTTGTTCACCAATGGCTGTGATGTGTGTCTCCACCCACCAGTGGGAATTGCTATTGGTGCTCAAGGCCCTAGTGAGTGATCCCTATGAACCTCTGGAGCACTTCTATCTAAAGGCATTGTGATTCAAGACAGCTTTGCTGCTTGCACTGAGATAGTAGTGACTTGTGTGCCCTATCAGTTCACCCCAACCGTTTGCTGCTTCATAGTGGCCAACACTGGTGTTACTCTCACACTGACCCCCTGCTTTGTTCCTAAGAACATAAGGAGTTCATTTAGGTTGACAACTTTTCAGCTAGAGGCATTTTGTCCTCCAGAGACCAGAGAGGTAAAACTGCACCTCTTACGCTTAGTATGTGCATTGGCATGTTCTATTGAATGCATCGCCCCCTTTCAGCACACTGAATAGCTGTTCAGTCGCTCAGTTTATAAACTAACAGGAGGGCTGTGGCGACTAACCTATAGCTAGTCGGGCTCAGTGAGGTGGTCTGATGACATGTCACAGCAGCATTTTTAAAAAACTAAGCACTATAGCAATGTAAAGTATCACTTTTCGTGCCCCTTTACTTGTAATATGGATGATTTCCCTTTGCATCAGAGAGAAAAGCTCTAGAGACAGCAAGGATAATTCACTCAGTTCACTCATTACTTATATAATCCTTCTATTCTTATCAGGTTTTCTGTACATAGAGAATTCTCCAGGGGATGTTGAATACCTTCAAAGTATTGCGAGATGATGGCATATCAGCTGACAAAACAAACAAGCGACTGAGAATATAATTGTACCTTTAACTGACAGTTCAGTGATGGCTCATTATCCCTTTATTGGGTTACATAAATGTAAGAGGAGTTGTGCTGTAACTCTGAGAATTTCCACGGCCATTTGTTCCGCCAACTCAAACCAGAATCAATCAAATGTAAATGTTTCCTAATGCAGGATGGTGCTTTCAATCTAATGCTACTCTTGATCTTCAGAGGGTCATTCTGCAGCCCTGCCTTTGTTAGTAGAGAACTGGATGACCAATTTAGATGAAAAATAGAGTGCTTTGCTTTTTCATTAAGCATATGTTTAATGTTTAGAGCATTTTCCACAAGGATCAGTCATAGAACAAGACAAGGGCAGTATCAGCTGTTGCCCTGTAGCTCTATTATGTAGTAAAGATGTACGAGTGTGCTCCTTGTTGTTTGAGGTCAACCTCCTTAAGTCTTTCTTTTATTTTTGAAACTGTCTGATCGAGCATCAAAGACTGGCTTGAAATGAAAGGATGATGCTCACATCCACAGAGAGAGTGGTTTCCTGTATGACCCCTGTGTTGCAGATGAAAAATGGTAAATGTAGAGCAAACAAATTTAGCCTGTATTAAAAAACGAATGTGCAAGTCAGCACAAAATCCATTCTATCCTGTCAGGTCACTTTAGTTGTTTGTTTGACAGATAAAAGGTCAACCTAACCCAGTTCTCGCTTGGGATGAGTGACTGGAAGAAGTGTAGGTCACAGGCAGTGAAAAAGTGAATATGTCAGAGTGAAAGAGAGATAGAGGAGGAGACAAGGACGTAAAGGCAGTCCTGGTGTCCATTCAAACAATCCTGGAGCGATCCCACATCCAGATCCCATGGCCAACATCTGATGAACTCATTTCAGATAGTGATGGCAGATTGTCTGCAAATACATTTTTCTTTCGGTTTGAACAATATAGGAAGAGTGTATCTTTGAGGAAGCTGCTCTGACACAGAAGCAGGATATCCCTTCCCCCAAATGTTTAAAACCAACCAGAGGGAGAGATCACTATCATTTCAACCGTCTCAAAAGAGAGATGCTATCTGCAGTCTAAAGAAAAATTGAAAACCTTGAAATGAAAAAAAGAAACTCAGGATATCCATTTTCTATTAGCTGTGTTTTTGTTTTAAGTTGTTTAGATCTAGAGAGTCCTTCAGCATTTCATATAGATACAGTATCTTATCAGTTCGACCCTTTGAGAGTCCATATTATTGTTATATTTTTCTTTTTATTGATAGTCACTTTTAATCACTGTAACATAACGAGAAAATCTGTTAAATATGCTGATGTGAGTCATTCAAGCATCATCTCATTTATGTCTGTTGATAAATGCCATCACTGGAATTTTATATAAAGCAGTTATTTTCTACTTTATAAACTACTCTATATTTGGTGATGTTGTGACACAGAAATTAATAGAAAATATTATATTATAAATATTATATATAAAGGAACAGATTTTGTTCTGCAATTGTGCTACTCAACTACTTATGAATTACCCTGCAATATTTTTTGGCTATATGCTGGTATGCTGGTGAGTCAGGTTACTGCTAATGATGCTATGGCTGAAATTGAGATTTTGGCTATCGTTTTGGGTATTGCTATAGCTGTGAAATATTAGTTTTTAATTGGTGTGTTGGCTGAGCTCTGTGGTGAGCTCTTATTGAATTCCTGGGGTGTATTGGTAGCAAGTGTCATATAGATAGAAATGTAGGGTGCAAGAGTTCTTTGCATTTTTTGTATTACATTTTCTTACTTGTTTGAATAACCAGAGAAAGACGATTTTTATAACCTTGAACTACTTTGACAGTAATACTTTGAGTGATCATCAGTAAAGATACCCTCTGCCCACTGATAGGTTCCTCTGTCATTTTTTCTTGTTTTTTTTTCTCACCAAAATATAAGTCTAGAGTATGTTTCCTCTGAAATAGGGGTTCCCTGCATTTTGGGTGATGACAATTATACTGAACAAACCAAAGATTTATATTTAGAACAGCAAAATTAACCAAATTGACCCTCAATTCCAGTCAACAGACTGTTAACAGAATCTGATAAATGACACAACAGCCAAAGGTTTTTTCATGACCTGCAGGCAACTTCATATAGCAGTTATCCTCATTTCCCTCCTTTGACATGTCACTCACACATACTGCGACATCTTTTCGGGGAGCTTGATCAATTTCACGGTACTCTGCTGAGTTCCCAGCAAGGAAGTGATTTTGAGAGGCTGTGATAGCATCGGGCGTCCCCTTCCTCACCCACGCTTGGGTTGACTAATCGGCCCTCCAGCTGCATCCAGCCAGATGAAGGGAACCCTGTTGACTCCTAATCTGTGTCGCCCGTGATCCGTTCCCCACCTCAGCAGCACATGCACTACTGGGTGCAGGAGAGAGAGGCGGGGAGTATCCGTTTGTTTTCTTCTTGTCATCGTGGAGGTTAATGGAAGCAGAGGCATGAATCGCTTGAGGAAACAGAAGACAGGATGTTTGGTTTCACTTTGTGCAAGCTCTCTTTTCCTCTGTCATCTCCCCCGCCTTCCTATTCCTACGACCCTTTTCTTTGTTTGTCTTTTTTGTCTGTCTCTGTTTGATTCCTGGATTTACATTTTTTATGTCTCTACCTTTGTTTCTTTCTCTCACTGACAAAAACACACAGAAAATAAGTAAACAATGAATTTTTGATTGTACATAGACGTTTATTTCTGTACTAAACACATGTTAGAATGATGAAAGAGCTACCTTTGAAAGACACTGAACTTTTGTATGTTGTGCGCAGTGTTCAGTGAAAAGTGTTCAGTGTATGAATTTGGACTGCTGTAAGTGTGCGTGGCAGGGGAGGTGGCAGTTATTTAAGCAAGTTGTATTTTGATGAATATGTCATAATCAGTTCCACTTAGTTGCACTAATTGACAAAGCATGTTTCCAATGTTCCACAGTGCCATAATTAAAAGCTTGTAAGGTTGAGTTCCACATTATTTTTAGTCTTGCTCTGCAGGTTAATCACTTAATCATGAATTAGGCATAAGTGTGTGACATAAAATATCACAATATTCTAAAACATGCTTA
Source organism: Euthynnus affinis (assembly GCA_029490765.1). Classification (NCBI taxonomy): domain Eukaryota; kingdom Metazoa; phylum Chordata; class Actinopteri; order Scombriformes; family Scombridae; genus Euthynnus; species Euthynnus affinis. The sequence continues at coordinate 7,700,228 of CM055855.1, read as the reverse complement.
ATTTGCTTAATGCTTTTCCATCGGTTTAGTTAGCTAACTAATTTAACTAAGTTAACTAATTTTCTACTCAATATCTAACAACATGAATTGAATTGCCTATAGTATCATTTTCCACACTGTAGAACACTTAATAGAACCAAAAACACTTTCCCATTTGATGGTCATTTTATTATTCATCTTATGAGAAAGTGTTGTACTATGACAGGAAATCATATCTAGAAGTTTGCAGGACGAACTTTGCAAAGAAGCAGACTCTGAAAAGGAATCTGAAAATAGCAAAACATCGAAAATGGCACCCTAATCTAGGTTTCTACCGCTACATACCAATCACAAACCTATTAGTAAGACAATTGGCAAGCTAATTTACAACTATACATACTTCAGACTTAACATTGAGCCTCAAAACAACCTGAGCTGAGGAAAATGTAATGAAAAACAGGTTTTAGTCACAAAAATCTGTTTTTCATTCCAACCTTACCTTCAATATAAATCACTCAGGGAATTGAAAGACTTGAAAAAGTTGACTAATAGAGTAGACCTTCCTGATCAAAGCTTTTAGAAATACACCTCTGTTAATTAAACTCGCATTTCTTCCTGTGAGCAGATGCTAATTAAATCACAAAAAAACACAAAGCTCCCTCAGTCAGGACCCAGAACCCAAATCCCCCTTGTGTAAGCCTGAAACTTCCAGTTCAATGTATCCACATTTCAGCTCATTAAATCTTAGAAAGACCTCAACCTCTCCTCCTATCCTCTCTCTCAGCTTTCTCATTCTCTATCTATCTTTGTCTCAATTTGTCCCCAACCTACAATATCCTCCACTTCTGTGTTCCTTAAGAGAGGAAGCTGATGGGAAAGTGTCCCATTACAATGTTTAACAAGGCCAAGGGGACAGAGCTGTGTAAGTACATCTTCAAACAAACTGGGAATAGAAAATGCGTGAGAGAAAAAAGGTTGCATTTTGAACTCATGAAGGACGTTGTACACAGTAGATCGGCTGGGTCTTTGGATGACAACACAGCAGCCAGTGGTTCAGATGCTTCCACTTAATGTATTTGGAGACACTGGAAAATATAAATGCTGCAAAACAGGAAAAAAGCCTTTTAGCACAAGCAACATGAAAATGTTTACGGATGTGCACAACAATTCTCTTTTGATAACAGTTTTCTATGAAGAATATTTAACACATTTATTGAATATTTACAGTAGTCCATCTAATTTTTCAGGCTCTGTAGCTTCATCAGAGCATGAATTCTACGTTAAAATTTAAATAAAATTAGACCATATATAAATTCAACAACTCCTCTGCACATATTTCTCTACAGTCCTCTGAAAGCACTGATTTTATTTGAGAAGAGTTACTAACTATTAATGAAAGGGTAAATAAAGGAAAAAATAAAAGCATACAATCTACAGGGGGAAACAAAAACAACCTCTTATCACCATGGTGTGTGCAAGGAGCTTCTGCTGGCAGCCTCACGCCTCTGCCTGTACTGCTGCTGTTCTGCCTCTACCAGTAAAGACGGCTCTGATCAATGCTTGGTCTATTGCAAACAGGTCATTTGTACTTAATGATTTCTTTTGCAAGGAAAGTATGGACTTTATGTTCCTTACTGGAACATGACAGCGGAATATGGACTATTCCCATCTAATTGAACTTTGTCCTGCAAACTGCTCTTTTATCAGCACACCCCGGCTAATGGGTCATGGTGGTGGACTTGCCATAGTTTTTAGGAACAAGTCTACTGTGTCTTACTGTTCTTCTGAATTACAAATGCCTAGACTTAGTCGGCTAAACCCTATTTATTGTATTTTAATTTACAGACAACCAGGCCAAATCAGCTCCCTCTTCTCAGATTTTGCAGATTTTTTATTAACTACCATAAAGCTGGAAGTCCTAATCATTTGGGATTTTAACCTTCATATTGACGATACTATGTGTAATATTGCCTCTGAATTTCTTAATCTCACTGAGTCCTTTAATTTTATGCAACACACATCTGGCTCTATACACACAGAAGAGTACACTTTGGACCTAGTTTTTACACATGGAGTGGACACTGAACTTGTTGACTCTAAGGACTTATTTGTCAGTGATCACAAATGGATTTTATTTGATCTCAGCCTTCTCTGTATATGAGACACAACTATTTCATAAATGAGGCTGCAGCAGTCAATTTCTGTATGATGTTTGACAGAATCGTTGTTCTGAAGGATGGTAATGAGGAGACCTTAGTCCAATCATTTAACAGTCACTGCTCCTCCATGCTGGATAAAGTAGCTCCTCTCAAACTTGAATGAACACTTGTGGAAAGCCATGAAGCTTGAAGTACACAGGTTGCATCTCAAAGGTCTTATGGTTATCCATAATGACATGGTGAAGGCTGAGATATCTGCTTATTTCCCTAATCTAATATATTTCAGCAAAAGAAATCCTAATGTCTCCACTCCAAATTTGTCAATTTTCTCTCACAGTGACTACAATAGCATTCTTAAATATTTTACAGAAAAGGCTTTAAATGTTCATCTCACCCTTGTCCAGTGCACTCTTTAGTGGTTCCTCCAAACCATCCACCTTAGATTCCTTTTGCTTGGTCACTATAGATCATGTTGCAGCCTTGTTAGGAGAAATTAAACCTTAAATCCCACTAAATGTCCTACCAACCTCTCTGTTCTTAAAGACCCTTGCTTTGTTAATATGAACTGCTCTCTTTTGTCAGTGTGTTCAACCTTTGTTGAACACACATAACCTAGACACCTCTCTGCCAGAGAACTGTAGGCATATTTCTAACCTCTTTCTTTTCTAAAATTTTAGAGAAGGTTGTTGAAAAGCAACTTGTTCAAAAGCTAGATTTCCACAGGGTGATTGACAAATTTCAGTCGGGTTTTCATAAAAATTACACTCCACTGAAATGGCTCTCTCTAAGGTTTCAAATGACATCAGTTTTGGTTTTATTGGACCTTAGTGCAGTATTAGATACTGCTGACCACCACATATTAATCCACAGACAAAAACACCTGGTGGGCTTTTCCGGGACTGCATTAGAGTGGTACTGCTCTCTTACTGATAGTCTCTGTTGGTGAACTTGTATTGGACACTGTTGCTTTGTCATGTGGTGTCCTCCAGAGATCAGTCCTGGGGTTTATTTTATTCTGCTTATATCTGCTTCCACTAGAACAGATTTTCAGTAGTTTCAGCAGCATTTTCTATCATTTGTACGCTGGTGACATCCAGCTATATTTTTCCTTCAAACCTGATGAGCTCGATAGACTGTCTGTATTGAACAACTGTTTAAATACAATTTTGGAACTGGCAAATAATTTCCTGCAGTTAAATGCAGATAAAGGTGAAGTCTGGATTATTGCTCCTGATAACCTTCACTCAGTGATCAGGTAGAACTTTGGTACCTCACCCTTGTCTTCTCTAGTCTGTGTAATCTTGGTATGATTTTTGACCAGTCCATGAGTTCTGTTGCTTATATTAGGATACTCACTCAATCATGTTTCTTTCACTTAAGAAACATGATTGAGAGACTTGAGAAACACAAGAAACTCTGTTGTGCCATGAGCTGAAATTGAGATACTAATACATGCTTTATCTCTTCCCATCTAGACTACTGAAATTCTTTCACCTGCCTTAATAAGTCTTCCTTGGACGATTTACAAATCATCCAAAGTGATGCAGCCAGGCTTTTAACATGATGCAACAGATGGTCACACATTACACCTATTTTAGCTTTTCTGCACTGGCTTCCTCATAATTTTAGAATAAATCTTAAAATCTTGGTGCACATTTATATAGCCCTACATGGCCAGGCTCCACATTATATTGTAGACCTTTTGCCTCAACTTACCATGAGCCGAGCACTTAGTTCCTCTAACCAGAGTCCTCTAAGTGTCCCTCAAACATGTTTTAAGACTTGGGGAGATCATGCATTCCAGTTGGCAGCACCTAAGCTTTGGAATAGTCTCTCGATAAGTCTGAGGTTGCTGGACTCTATGGACTCTTAAAAAGCAGTTAAAAACCCATCTGTTCAGACAGGAATTTGGGTAGCATGTGCTATTTTATATTTTAACTTGTGTTTGATGTCTGTTTCCCCCCCTATGTGTTTTATCTGTTGTTTACCTTTGATTTATTTATTTGACTGTGAAGCACTTTGTGACTTTTGTCTGTGAAAGGTGCTATATAAATAAACTTTACTTACTTGCAATGTTAGAACTGACCCCTCAACATATTCTTAAAACCCCTATACTAAAATTCCAACACATCTTCTGATCATTTATATACAGTATTGTTTCTGTATTGTATTGTGCCTGTTTCTTTTTAATCTAAAACAGCCTTTTCTAATAAGTAACCACTTTAACATGTTTGATGTACTGTGCAGAATCCACAAATGGTTAATGCATAATAAAATAAGCGAGGTGCAGACAATGTCAGTATTGTCGCACACTAAAGCGGCCCCCATGCTATATTAACATTTAATGTATGAAGGGATAACTTTTCTCCTGAATGTAGATCATAAAATTAGAATCCCATATTTCATAGTGACTAATGTAAATGTGTTTAATGTCTAGATATGGTTACATGTGGGTCAGTCACTGTGGACTACATGTTTTAATAATTGTTTAAATTTCTGAATGATAGTATCAGCAAATCATCTCATCTGACAGAAAGATTAAAGGCATCCTACATACTGATGTGGGATCCTTCTGTTCTTCCACTGATCAGAACATCTCTATCTAAGCTCACTGTGTCAGTGTGTAAAACTCAAAATTGCCTGACTGACTTCTTTCAAGTTGTTCTAATTCAGACATTTCAAATGTCTGCCTTGGAATGACCAAATTTACACTTTCCTCTAAATTATTTTGTAGTCATACAACGTTTTAGTGATTGAAAGTGGCATGGAACTGGTGCGCCACTTTTCTGGCATGGGAAATGCACTAATGTACGATTCACAACTGAACAAAACAGTGGGAAAAAAAGAGAGAGAGAGAACACACCACACCATCCCTGTCTGTGCTTCACATTTTTAGCCACTTGTGAGAGACCATCAAAAGAGCAATTAGTTGCAATATAGCCCTGAAGTTTTTTTGTTAGATTTCAGCATAGACTACAGCTATCAGTCTATTTCTTTGTTTGGTTGCCAACTGTGCTATATCACAGTTTGTCTTTACAAACTTTTGTTTGCAGAATGTCTGGCTAAATGAGCCATGCATTTTTGCATTTATATTATGAATAGTTCAAACTGTAGAGGACAGTGTTTTTCAGACTTTACAACCTTAATCTAATAATTTTATAACTCTAACCTGAATTACAATATAATTGAATGACATATGACTGAATACAGAGTATTAGCCATTACAGCACATGCTTTGGGGAGGCCCATGAGTAATTATATACTGAGCCCTAGGGGGTCAGAAATAAAACAACACCTCAAGTATCTAAGCTTTACAGCCTATAGCCTCTTTTACACAGCCTGTTCGAGGGTGGAATGATGCGCCTTTATCCTGCCTCTCTGTTCTGTATAAAAGTTATGGACATCAAGTAGGGGGACAGAGTTTCTCCACCAATAACCTGGCTACACAGGTAGTCACAGAGCCTGGTCAACATTTATGTAAAAGGGGCAGCCATTACGGCAGACTAAGGACCTGACAATGAGCTGACGCTGTTGTGTTACACGTCACACCTCTGAATCCGGCATGAAAGCATGCTATGTAAAAGCACACATGGGGGTGTTGTTTGTTCAGTGTAAAAAAGCAAAGGCGGTTTAATGATGGATCTTCTTTATGGCTATAATGCAGGATCTCTGTATAAAAGAGCCTTGAGGTATAGCTACACAGTCCACATTGATTCAGGAGGTCCTTTGTCCCCACAGCCATTAGACTGTTCAACTCCTTGAATTGACTGGATTTTTTTGTTATTTTATAATTGGATGAGCTATGGACAATTTGAATTTCCCATTGGGGATTAATAAAGTAATATGTCAATCAATCAATTTATATTTGCAAGTTTTGTTGAGAAAAACAGACATACAAGGCCATGGTATGACAAAACTTCAATTTCCTGTTAGCATTTAAACATTACATTAAACTGCACAAAAAATACATCAAAAAGTGCATAAAAGACTATTCATCCAGATATAAAGCTGCTCTTGTGAGGTGGTGGCTTTTTTTCAAGGTAAGACAGTGGCTTAAACAACAAAAAACATTATAATGTGTATATCCACATCATAACGTGATACACATAACCAAGATATGACCAACAATATTTAAACCAGAAATGATCTTGTGAGCCACTTATTAACCCTCTCTACTGCACCCTATTTGGTGATGTGCTGGAAAGGCAAACAGAGAAGCAAACAAAGGAAAGAATAAACCAAGCTGTCCTGGCAAATCTATGAAGTTACAAATGTAATGTGCTACAAATGAGCCACAGGTTGTGCACATGCTTTGGCATTCCTTACAGATCATAACTAGCATACATGACATGTGAAAACTATGCTAACTGATGAAGAACAGATACATTGGATACTCTTGAGCTTAATTTTTACTTATTTTGTGCTAAACTTTTTTTCCAGCCACCATTTCTGCGGAGTGGATGAATCCTGTTGATGTTTCTCGGGGAAGAAAAAACATGCATGTTACATCTGTAACACATTAAATTTAAGGCGACTTCCCCCTAATTGAAATTTCTCAGATTTGCTGTACAGCAAGATTAAGACATGATATTACAAAATTACACACACACACACACATATATTACTGCTATGGTACAAAATGTATAGTCACACTTCTTCTTGCTCCTGGCAAAGTGTTCTTATTTAACTAAGTGAACCGCTGCTCCTATAGCTTGGTTTCTGATTTATAGGCAGACTATTTCAAGTCAGGAAAATGGAAAATCAGCCCATTGCAACAGTGAAAAGATAGGATGAAATGTGATCTAGATGTTTGCATAGATTCAAATAAAAGTGATAAGCTCCTTAATCATTATAGGCAATCAAATGTACCATGATAATACTTTTTTTTTCCATAGATGAGCTTTATTTTCCATAACTCACATCAGTCCAATGTTGTGTCATGTTGTTTGTATCATCAAATGTCACTGCTGCACTGCTAATTTTGCAGAACAGTGACGTTTCACTTGATGTCTTCACCCTCAATTAAATCCCTCTATTAAACTGAGCTAAGTATAATTATGATCAGTGTTTAAATTGAAGATGTCTACATGATAATAACATAAAATTACCTATCTGTTCCTTCGCCTTTAACACATTTAATGCAGTTTCCTGCACTGGAATTGTTACTAAATGAAGCAAAGAGGTTATAATCAAACAGGGAAAATAACTAGTGGGTTGGACAAATAAGACTGTCAGCAATAAGGAAGGCATCACACAGTGTGAAACTGCAGTTTTTTTAAACTAAATAATTTGGTGTAAAGAAATTTCTTTCTCTTTTTCAGCCTTGATGGCCAACAGTGTTAAGACCACACCCACTGTTCCAGTTTGATATAAGCTAGTTACACCTCTACTGTAAATTCACAAAATTAACCACAAGAATAAGAATTGGATATGTTATCCCGACTTGTTGGATAGCAAATGCATGACAGACATGATATGAATGCATGATTTAATAGACAAATACTGGGATGAAACACCCCCATGCACACATTCACCCACACAGGCTAATTTGCAGGCTTGAGCTTTATTATTTTACTGTTAGCCATTACGTTAGCTTGTTATCTTTTTATTACCGAAGAGTGTACAATAATCAGCATCAATGAGCAAACATACAAGCATAATAGTACACCTAGTTTTCTCCATCGCTATTCACCCAGGTAAAATAAAAAAATAAATAAAAACAAACCAACAAAGTATACCTAAGTAAATTTTCCGAAACCACACTTTATATACCTTTTATATATTCAGAAAGTACAATAAAGCTGTGTTAAATTGGAACCACTCAAGTTGTATTTAGTGTGTTAAAAGTTGTATTCAAGATGTGCTTATATAATGAAATCATAAATAAACACACTCATCACCCCTACATGCACACACTCACTTTTTACTTACTATTATTTATTATTATCTGTTTTTATTCATTTTTTTAATTACTTCACCGAGAGACCACAGCAATCCCAATTCTCTTGTACACCTGTACCTGAGCTAATGGCAAGTAAAGTCTTGAATCTAATAAAATAAAATTAGAGCCCACATTAAATCTATGTAAAACAAAACAAAAATTCAACCATTCAACCCTGTCAAGTGCCTTCTTTGCATCTGAAAACGGAAGCAAAGAAGGCTTCTGACAGATGTCCAGCTAATTTATTACATTCAAGAGTCTCCTTATATTGTCAGCAGCATACCTCCTTTTTATAAAGCGTGACTAGTCTGGATTGATTAATTTAGTTAAAATAGATTCAATTCTTTTTGCTAATAACTTGATAATAATCCTATAATCGTGGTCGAGGAGTCAATAAACCCACAATGTTAGCTTAATTTGCTAAAAGTTGAATTGCCCCTTTTATATGTTTTTTCTCTCTATTCACCAGTTTAATATGTATCAATGTTATTGACAACTATCCTTGTGCAAAAAAATGTCCATGGTATGTACTGTATACTGTGCAAGTGCAAGTGTCTGCAGCATCCATTTATGTTGGAGGTTTATAGACATTCTTATTCAGCATAATGAGCACAGGGTAATTAATCATGGAAATAACTGCAATGACTAAATGATGGTCTATCAAGCTCCAGGCTTGTTTTGTCTAGATACTGTAGCTGTAATCAACATTTGCACAGAAACACATGGGCAGAAAATCAAATCATTCTCTGTTCATTTTTTCTGTCATCTGTAACCTCAGTTCTAATAGAAATACAACTTGAGGGATCACCATGAAGACAGATGTGAACAGATAACTCAGAAAAGTGTCTTATTTTTCTTGAATGAGTGTCAGCATTTTATCAGCAAATTAAATGTTTCACACTACATCTCTTTTAGGGTAGAATCTGCTTTGGGGGTAAAAGCACATTGAGATACATCTAATGAAGTTAGTGTGACTACAACATCATGTAATTATCTAATCATCTTTTTATCTATTATATTTATCGATCTCATATCTCTTAGTTACTGTTAACAGATTTTTTTTTAGCAAACAACTAAAGTTCTCCACCACGTCTTGAACCATTTTTACCTTTATCCTTGGTTACACTTTTTTTTCCTGTATGAATACAAACATTAAAAAAAATGTTCAGATTAAAAGTCACACAATGAAGAAACGGTGAATTTTTCAATGAGAATGTGAAAGCTGGCAGCACAACCGGCAGTCACTTTATGCCCACAGTTTTTAATTAAGATGTGAGTGAGTGTGCAGTGATTGCCTTTGTGATATGGGTGTGCAGAAACATCATTTCCTTTGAGAAGCTCCTCAAAGACTCCGGTAACTCATGACTGGATTTTTGGCAGTGCTCTTTTTCAATTCCTTCCCTTTTCTGCCCTTTCAGAAGTACTATAACTGCAGTGACAGTCACTCCTGTAGGCAAACTGCAGGGTGACTTTTGAAGTGGGCCTCTCTCTTAATTTGTCGTGGAGTTTAGCCCGGGGAGGGTGGGGGGTGCTACATGGAGTATAAAAACTGAAAAAGAGGTCCTGAATGTCCATGGGAGATATTCTATGAAATACAGAAACATGACAGAAGAAGATGGGTAGGGGGAAGGACAACAGGGGACAAAATCCATTTGTTGAAAGAGAGCAGTGCAGGATATCTAGGCAGGGAATCAATAGGATAAGAGGTTATTAGCTGAGAAATGTCACTTGAAACATCGATCATCATCTTCATCGACTGCAGGGACATGTAGACTCACAGGGTCAAAGCAGCTTATCAGTCAGCACTGATGGCAAACTATACAGTGAGGAATAGATGAAGAAGATGAGAGGTTTACATAAACTCATAAAAGCGTACACACGAATGGCCTTGTGTGCACAAGAGACAAGTTACAAGCTTAAGGTTGTTATTCATCAAAGGGAATTCAGTTGATCGAAGCTGCATTAATCTATACAGAGATTGAAGAGGTATTTTATGTTTTATGTAAAAAATACTTAAGTAAAAATACTTTTTGTAAAATGATGGGTAAAAGTCATTCCAAATTACATGAACTAAACCAACCCAGTATTATCAGCAAATGTGCTGTGCTCATTCAGAGTTTTATATTGCAATAATACTGGATGATTGTATGTATCTGGTCATGGTGGGGCTAATTTGAATTATTTTACATATTGTTGGGTAGTTAAATCTAAAAAAGAAAAACATATTTTAATGGCTCTGAATGCTTTGAATCTAACTAGTAACTATGGCTAAAAATAAATGTGGTGAAAAGTACATTTTCACACCCTGAAAAGGTCATGCTTAAGAGGATTAAATTTAAATACTTGAGACTACTAAAAAATATGGTACTTAAAGGTATAATATGTAATAATATGTAATATTATTATTATATGTTGTTGAGTTGTGTACGTACATTATCCCTATTGTTACCAACAATTTTCAAACCCAGAGAAATCTGTAATTTAATAAAAGTAACGGACTGTTTCATTTGGTCGCATGTCAATAGCGTCATACATCAACACAGAGTAAACTAACGTTCGCACAAGATGCATGAGTCCTGCTGTGTTTGTCCACTGCAATGGCATCTACCAAAGAGTAACTTACACACTACAAGATATACATCAGCATTATGTTTGTTCCACATAAACTGTTATAAATTGACTTTTATTCAGTTTTAAGCCACATTTTCATGATAAACTTAGGTCGTTTTTAACTGTATCTTTTAGCCGGAAGAAGGATTTTAGTCTCTGGACGTTATCAAGAAACAACTGGACAAATGTTAGCAGCAGCTAACAGCCCTTACAGGAAGTCTGTGATCACCAAACATAGCCAGAGAAATATTGACTTTTTAGGTGAAACAGCTTCAAATAGTATTTTTTTTTAACCATATCAATTTGCGTGTACATTTGTTTTTTGAGAAGTGGAGATCTCTGCGGATAATTTGGGTCCTGGGAGGAACCGTACGAACGCCTGAATGTAAAGTTATTAAGATTATTAATAGACCGAACAAGGAGACCTCTGTGGATAATTCGGCTCCTGGGAGAAACCGGAGGAACGTTTGGGTGTAAAGTTATTAAGATTAGTAAGCCAAACAAGTGTTAGCAGCAGCTCAGCTCACAGCCTGTATCTGACGTCCGTCCATCACCAAACTTTGTAGGAGAAACACTGAATTTTTAGGTAAAACAGTTTTAATCAATATTTTAACGGTTTTAATCTGCGTGTACGTTTGACTTTGGAGAAGAGGAGACTTCTGCGGATAATTCGGCTCCCGGGAGAAACCGGACGAACGTCTGGATGTAAAGTTATAAAATTGATAAACCGAACAAGTGTAGCTCAGCCAACAGCCCGTATCTTACGTCCGTGGGTCCCTGTACATCGTCAGAGAAACACTGATCTTTTAGATGAAACAGCTTTATTCAGTGTTTTTACCTGTAATCACCAGGTCCGTTTGTTCTGGAGAGGAGGAGACCTCTGCGAGTAATTCGGCTGCTGGTATAAACATCCTGAACCATGAACACCGGAGTTATGTGTCCGCGATGAAGCTGGTTATTTAACAACGAAGACAACAACTCTCATGATCCCTTGCTACTTCACACCGTCATCACACTCTGTCTTTTGTTATTGTTTTGACTGAGAGACCCCTAGCGGCTGAAATTACATATTGTGCGTTTAAGTCCATTTATTTTATTACTCCCCACCACTGAATATATAATTATATACAGTATTGACAAAACAACAGACATTCAATCAAAAATTTTTAAGACTGAGTTCAGCAAAATTAAGAAAAATAAATAAATAAAAGTTAAAAAAAAATTCTTAAATATACAACAAAACCAAAACAGGCAAAACAACAAAAAGGAACAGCTCCCCTCCACAAACATTAGCCACACCTCACTGCCTAAAATGCATAAAAAATATTTTAAATTATACTAAAGCAATGTCAAATGATAGTTTGTTTTTATTCACACAGTTAACACAACCAACATTTACTTTTCTGACAAGGACCTCCTAATAATGGCTCTTGTCTTTCAGAGACAAAAGCAAATGTAGCATGAGGTTGCTATTGTGACACACATTAAACGTGTGTGTAAAAGACACAATTAGACACAGTTTATAAGTGAAGAAATTTCACTGGGGTCATAGCTGAGGTAAACCTGGGTATTATCTGTGTAAAAATGGAAACTGATGTTGTGTGATCTTGTGAGATGTTCCAAAGTCAGCATGTAAATGGCAAGCAGAATCGGGCCAAGCACCAAACCCTGAGGAACCCCACAATGCATCCTAGAGGTGGAAGAACTAGACTAAACAATACCAACACAGAAAGTCCTTTCTGTAAGGTATGACTTAAACCATTCATGGCCTGTGACACTGATGCTCTCCCATTGCTCTAAACGGGACAAGAGGATAGTGTGATCAACTGTATCAGATGCTGCACTGAGAACTAAAATGGAGGGACATACAGTGTTGGTAGCTAAAAACAAGTCTCTCATGGTCTAATGAAGGGTGATTTATGTACTGTGGTGAGCTCTAAAAGCTGATTGGAAAGATTCAAACATGCAGAGTTTTCATTCATAAAGGCTAAAAGTTGAGTTGCAACAATCTCCTCTGGACTTTGGCTAAAAATTTAATTTTTAGTGATAATGTAGGTCTAAAATTGTTGAAATCATTTGAATTAAGTCCAGATTTCTTTAACTGGAGTTGAACAAAGACAATAGGACATAGCACCAGAAGAAAATGAGCTATTTAAAATACTCAATATAAAAGGACAAATTGTGCTAAAAACTTCTTTAAAAAAATTAAAGGGGGAGAATGTCCAGAGGACATGAGAGGGATTTAATTTTGCTGACCATTTCGAACAGTGTAGGTTGAGAGACAAGATTGAAGACATGGAGACGATTATCAGGCCAAGCTGAGAAACAAACTGACAGGGGATCTACAGGTGAGGTAATACTCTTACGAATGAGGGGGATCTTTTGAGTAAAAAAGTTTAAAAATTCATTTCAAGTTTCAAGGGTAGCATCTACAGAAGGGGCAGGGGGAGCATCAGTGCACCTTGGGATTAGAAATATCCAGTTCAGTGAGATGGGGAAAAGTAGGCATGTCTAGAGTTTTTATCCTCAGCATTAAAAAAAGCTTCATCAGAGCCCTAAGGTCCTTCTCGTGGCCAGGGAGTTTTGACACCTCCCACTGATGCTCTGCTTTACGTTGTTTTATAGTATGAATGTTTTCATTTATCCATGGCTGGGACATGTGGTTAGTTTTCCTGGTTTTAAGTGGTGCAATTTAATCATAGATGGATTTGCAGGTGATACTGAATTTAGTTAGTTATTTGTCATTTGTAATTTGTTCATTCACTGATAGGGCTCTATCTCACAATAGTGTTAAAATCTTTACTGAATATATTGGCAAGGGTAGAATTAAAAAAACTCTAGACCATAATTGCGTATGTGAGAAGCTAAAACAAGGAAGTAAAACCAAATTAAAACATATACAATAGTGATCGCAAATACAAGGATCAGAACAAGTCAAGTCAGATAATGTAAGATCCAGAGTATGGGTCCAACAGTGAGTGGGCCTAGTTGGTGAGAGATATAAACTGAGGGTATATCAAGTCAAGTCAAGTCAATTTTATTGTATAGCCCAATATCACAAGTCGCAAATTTGACTCTGTCTCTACAGCAATACAACATCCCCTGCCCTTAGACCCTTGATTTGAATAAGGAAAAACTCCCTAAAAATCCTTTAAAAATGGAAATTTAAAAAAATGGAAAAACCTCAGGAAGAGCAACAAAGGAGGGATCCACCTCCCAGGATAGACAGACATACAATAGGTCTTGTGTGTACAGAATAGAACACAAATTACAAAATAAAGCATTATTATTAAATTATAATGGACTTATCATATATATGAAGAATGTGATGAAGAGGACAGCAAGCAGCTTCCAGGTGCCACCAAAACAGAACCTGAGTCACATGACCTCCATCAATATGGAGACCATGCAGGAGTCTCATATATCAGCTATGTTACATATCACTTATGTGATGATAAATTGAACATGTCCTCACTTTCCCATCCATAATCGACCAATGGACAACCAAAGCTTTCATTAGATATTTCCTTGCAAAGATGCAAGTGGCAGCCTGTAATCTAATTTCCACCATAGGTGTGTTGTTAGCAGTTTTCTCACATTCCTGCCTCCTCATATGGTGTGGGGAAATCTATAACTCATCCCATAAATGGAACTGGCGTGTACTGTACAATACAGTCTTGTGTTGCAGTTTAGCACCATCCTCCGGGTGTTTCCCTCATCCATTCAATCACAAGGAGGGTTGGCGTACAGAGGGGAAAAGAGGAGAAGAGATAAGGAGAACATGATTGGAGGAAAATGTTGCAGGCACATTTCATTTATAAGTTCCTTAAATGAAAGCGTGCATTAGATGACTGAAAGGAGCATGGGAGATAGTGATAAGAGGGAGACAAGAGGGGAGCATTTCCTGAGGATCATTAGAGAGAAGAAAGTGTACAGGGATTCATTAGCATGAGGCATGGAGGGGGAGTCTCAGTCTTGATAAATCGTCCTGAGGAGTTACCAAAAGAACAACTGTTTTACAAGTGATGAAGGAAGATAGCAGAAACAAAACTTGTATTATGTAGACAATTAAAAGTTTTGTTGTTTCTTTTTTTTCATTTGTTTGTTTTGTCCATTCTCACATACACACACAACCAAAGAGAAAGACACAGTAGACTACAAGAGGTCCTTCTCCAAGGCCTAGTCAATCCATCAGAGGCAGAAGTGTGCCATGGGACAGGGCAGTGCCAGTCACCTTGGACACGGGATGTAGGCTGGTTTCACGGCACACTGGACATTAATGCTCCTCCCTTGCTAGAGGTCAATAACTCGATACACTCAATCACATGCACGGGCATGTGTGCATGCCCGAACACACACTCAGGGGCTCTGCACAGCCATCATCATGTTCACCTTTAGATTCAGAGGCAGGAGCGAAGGAATGATATGGATGGCTGGAGTGGGAAAATCACTTTTTAATGGGTAGCTGTAAGTTTCTGTATACAATCCCCAATTTAATCATACAGTGTAAAGTTACATCTAATTGTAATCTTCCCTATGAGCATTGTTTCCCATGCACTGTAGTGGCTTTGCCTTCACTGTTGCTAAATATTGTGACCCACATTACTGCAGAGTAATCCATTCTTAGATTATGATGTGCAAAGCCAGCCAAGCGGGGTGCTTTAATCAAAGCAAGTGATCCATTTCCTGCACCATCCATCTGACACGCCAGCAAATCATGCTTCATCAATCCCCCCCAAAAACACGCCAAGAAATGGTAAATGTGATGATGAAAAGATGTCCAGACATTCAAAAGGGTTTTGAAAAACAAGACAGTGAGGACAATGACTTTGCTTTGCAACCCAGACCAGCTGGTAAAGTTTGTCTGTCAGAAGTGAACAATCGCTTCAGTTGGAATTAAAATGTTGTCATTATTAAAAATGAGTCAGTAAGAATGACTACTAAAATGATCTTACCCTGTGATCATTTTACCGTGTAAAATAATGCTCTTGAAAAATAAATGAAAAAAAAAATCAATAATTGAAACAAGCACATTCCACAAAATATGCTTAAAAAACAATAATTTGCTGCTTGAGATAACCTCAGACTCTGCTCAATACATTTGTTTGATTGTTCATGTTAGTGCAATGCTTTATACAGTGCAGTATGCTTCAAGAAACATTGTAGAGCCCTTTGAGAAAATGCTTTCATACAAAAGGCAGCGCAGCACAAGTCACACAAATGAGTTTTATGTTGATGTGTTACAGACAGACAGGAGAAAAGCTTTGATATTTTCTATCACTTCAGCATTTCTCTCACACCTAGGTACTCCTACACGGTGGAGTTGTGAAAGGCTCAAAAAAGGTCAAATCACAAATTTTTATTTATTTATTTATTTATTACCCCTGTGGTATCTAGCTATACAGATAGTTTCAGCTTTATGTGCTGAACTTTTGTCTTTAAACTGCCAGCTTAATACAGGAGCAATGGATAATTAATAATTCATGCTGCTGAAAGCATTGAAAATCCAACATTGAGTTGGATTAGTTTTCTGGTTGAAAGTATTTTTTTTTTTTTATGAAATCTGTTCATAGCTAGGTCTGGGTTATCCACGGTGAAAAAGGACATTGCTTTATGCTTTACAAACTATTGCTGCTGCAGAGGTTCTCAAATGTTATTTTTCAATGCTGTGAGCACTACAATCATTCTTTTTATTGGGATGGGAGAAGTTTTGGTGGCAGATACTTTGGTAACACTTTACAATATGCTACACTAAATTGTGAGTAGTGAGGAATGATCTAGAAAATAATAGCTTATAGTTCCTGAATATCTCTAAATCAATGAATATACATAAAATGATGAGAATAATTAAGGAGAATCAATTAAAAGTTACTCACTAATCCCTCATTACTTCATGATTATCTCACCATTACTTACACTTTTTGTGCATCCCTCAAGTGAAGTAAAGCATAATCCTACCAAATTAACAAGTACTAACTGGGAAATTCACATTTAATTCCTAAATAATAAACCAGGAATGGCAAGATTCTCAAAAAAATATATATTTTAATAATCATATTCAGAGCACAATACATTATACATATATTCACATCCATGCTATATTCTTATTCAAGAATGAGTCAT
Organism: Euthynnus affinis; assembly: GCA_029490765.1. Lineage (NCBI taxonomy): Eukaryota > Metazoa > Chordata > Actinopteri > Scombriformes > Scombridae > Euthynnus > Euthynnus affinis. The sequence continues at coordinate 7,683,416 of CM055855.1, read as the reverse complement.
GAAGGAAGTGGTCAGTATGTAGGTAATCATTGCATAATTATTCATAAAGAATTCCAAATCAGTCCTCTAGCAACTCATCATTATCTCCTACAGAATACAATCCTTTATTCAGTTATTCAGTGACTACTTATTAGCCATTCATCAATCATCATGTCATTCCTCACTTGTTCCTTGGTAATACTCGCTGGTTTGTGTCCTGTATTATAAAGTGTTACTGATATCTCAGAACCACTGCAAATAAAATGCCCACATTGTCTTTTTATAATTTGTTTTTTTTTAAATGTGAACTGATCCTTTCTGGCCTCCATATTTTCAAAACGCACTCAAGTATGAACTCCCTGACCCTTCCCTCCCCCCACTCTCCATTCAAACAGCTACAATATTCAGATACAGTTAACAAAAGATGCTAACCTCAGTGTACTGGCTTTGGCTTGTTGAGTTTCTCATCTAAAACAGCAAAACACTTATAGTTTTCCAATAGTGAGTAAACCCTGTCCTTGTTCTGTTGTTCTCACCAATAAAAGGCAGTAATCTATAAGCCTGGTAGGCTGGATCTAGGAAGGGTGTCATCCTGAGACAGATTATATAGCGCTAACAGGATTGGCATAGGTGAATGAGACCAGGGAGGAAAATAATAAAAGAAAGGGGCCTGCTATTGATCGTGTTCCTTTCAGACAGGTTCTGTTTTTCATTGGGCTTCTTGAGTGCTTGTTATTGGTGCATTTATATGAGGGCATCATGGACATGCATCTGTCTAGTTTCTTCTAAGGCGACAAATGGGCTTAGCTAATCGGTTATTAATCAGTCTTAGCGTTGCATCCAGGGGTTATGAGGACATACTAGCTGCATTTATTATATTATTAAAAAATCCATAAAAAAAGAAAAAAAAAAGAAACAACTCATAACAAGGTTCAATAATGTATGTGCAAAAACAAAAACAAATGTGTGTATCTGCCGATCAGTGATTGGCAGATACACACATTTCTGTTCGACTTTTCTGCTAAAAGATATGTTCATTTACAATTACATTTGCAAATATGTCTTGCAGGAAATGTAATCACAGAAAAAAAAGACATATATGATTAACTATGTAATATGATATGTAATGTACATCTTTCTTCAACAGATACAAATGAATGCATAATGTGAGAGATGGCCACAAAGAAATTAATTACAGATTTAATACAAAGTTTTGTGCTCAGAATTTGATTTAGCCATTTAGGATAATTTAACATTATTAAGTGAGGTGGATTTGTCATTTTAGCTTGTCCTTCCCAGATAAACTGAGACATTGATTTGTATTTAAGTGAACAAGTGAGTGAATCCAGCTTGCAAATGACTCACTCTGCAGTCAAGAGAACATGTAGTTATTACTAGGTGAGCAGGAACAACGGTGAGTGAGTGGTTCTGTTCAAATAGGCAGAGTTTCGAAATGACAACTGGATTTACTGAGGAGAGTCAGTCTGTTGTACTTCTGCAGAGCAGAGTGACACTGTGGACACTGAGAGCCTTTCCAACTAATCTCTGATGGACAAGAACAATACCTGTAACACAATACCTGAACACGACAAAGATGGCAACATCAGTAGCCTCAAAATGCTTAGAAGACATAACAATTCCGACATAAATGCATGACAAAGAAGAGACTAAAGTGACTTTGATGAAAACAAGGTGTCTTTAAAGGTATAATATGTATTCATTCCACATTAAAATGTATAAAAACAACTAGACCATGACTAGTTGTTGAGCTGTGTGCTTACGTTATCCCAAACGTTTCCAATCATTTTCCAACGCAGAGAAATCTGTAATTTTATAAAAGTAACGGACATTTTCATTTAGTCACACGTCAATGGTGTCATACCTCCTCTACCAAAGAGTATACACACAGGAGATGCACACGGCAGTGCTGTGTTTGTCTGCTACAATGGCGTCTACCAAAGAGTATCTTACACACATACAAGAAAATACACTGGTTCCACACAAACTGTGGTAAATTGACTTTTATTCAGTTTTAAGCCACATTTTCATGATATATTTAGGTCGTTTTTAACTGTATCTTTTAGCCGGAAGAAGGATTTTAGTCATTGGACGTCTGGATCTTAAGTTATCAGGAGAATAAACTTGGCAAACATTAGCAGCAGCTTGGCTAACAGTCCCTCCAGGAAGTCTGGTGCTCACCAACCATCACCAGACAAATATTGTTTTTTTTTAAGGCGAAACAGCTTTGTGACCTCTGTGGATAATTTGGCTCCCGGCAGAAATAAACTGAACAAGTGCATCAGTTCAGCTAACAGCCCATATCTGACGTCTGTGGGTCACTATACATCGTCAGAGAAACTTTTAGGTGAAACAGCTTTATTCTGTGTTTTTACCTGTAATCACCGGGTCTGTTTGTTTTGGAGAAGAGGAGACTTCTGTGGGTAATTCGGCTCCTGGTAAAAACATCCTGAGCGATTAACACTGGAGTAATCGTATCCTGGTGAAGCTGGCTATTATTTAACAACAAAGACAACAACTCCCATGATCCCTTGCTACTTCACACCATCATCACACTCTGTCTTTTGTTATTGTTTTGATTGAGAGACCCCTAGTGGCTGAAATTACAAATTGCGCATTTAAATTTTTTCAGTTTTGTTGACTAAAGCTAATAAAAAAATCAAATGACTAAAATTTGACTAAAACTAATAGACATTAACTTCAAAAGACGAAATCAAAACTTGGTGCCAAAATGAACACTGCTTGAAATATGGGATGTATCGACTTTTTCAATGTAACTAAAACCACAATCTTTTTTTTTTACCTTAAGTATTTAAGTTCAGGTAAAATGTAGTCACAATGTAGAAACATGTAGGGACAGAAACAACTGTGATTTTCCATGTTTAAAAGATCTGGTGTGCTCTCACATCATTTTTCTAAAGACATTAATTGCACTGGGAATGTTGCTTCCAGCTTCATATAAGAAGCACTAAATCCCACAAGGCCCTACTAGAAATGCTGCTAGTGTGGAAATTCCATTTTCTGTCTGTGGAGATGTCTTCAACCACGAATGGATGGCACAGTTTTTCTCTTTTTTATCAATGGAAGCTTCAGATGTTGTATGGATCCACCTACAACAGCTGGCTTCCAGCCCAGGTTCATGATGTTGCTTGTACTGGGCTCTCAGCTTGCCTTCTAAGTCCACCCGGCAGGCAAGTGGGGTTCCAGCTGAGATCAGAAGACCACCCTGGATGTCAATGGAAGTGTAATCCCACCTCTTTCACTTTCTATCCATTGCAACAATTGGAACTGATAGCAGTGAGCAGTTTAACAAATACAGCTGCAGTTCACCCTTCAACAATCTGAATGTCCAGGACACTCATCAACACTATGGAGAGAAGAGGGTTTTTTTGGAGTCAAGGCATCTTCAGTGTAGACATGTTGGAATACAGATACATGCAAATTAAAAGATAGTAATTTCCCAAGACTGTAGTATAGATAATCTTCAAGGTGTCTGAATTTCCTTCCGGATTTTTTGTTGCTTTAGTTTCTCTTTAAAACCAAATGGAAATTATGTTTTGGATTTAAGAAATGATGTCAATCGATGTTGATGAAGCACTCTGGCAACTCCTTTATTTGAATAAATTCTTAAGTAATCAAGTTTGCTTTAACCACTAAGCCACTGGCTAAGAATGGGGATTTTGTTCCATCCCTTTGGTTTTGGCAAACATCATTCTCCTATCGACACTCTGCATAAACAAGTTGTCACTCAAGTCAGCAGTCATTGCAAATTAGATTCTCTCTGGCTTAATTTAATGTGTGGGATGTTTTATGGCCAGTTACATTTAAATTCTCATTAGATCCCTCTGAGGTGTTAAACCTAGAGAGAAAAACATTTCAAACTGTTCATTTTTAAAGAGGACCATACTTTTATGGATTGATTTAGCAAGATCTTGGATCTGGGTGGATTACCATACACTCAGAGGATGACAATCATCTGGAATGAAATGAGCCTGGGTTACAAAAGATTTTTTCAGCTCTGTCAAAGGAGTCATACTGAGCTACTGCATATCTATGTGAGGTTTTCAGCAATGTGGAAAGATAAAAGTCAGTCTCAGAATTTTGCAGGAATTACCAGCCAAAAGATGAGCTTGATAATTGCTATGGAAACCAGGGCTGAATTTAAAAAAAGAAACCTCTTTTTATTTTCTAGTGCAGTAATGCTCCACCCTTTTTGTTTGAACTTCATACTCCTCCACTTGTACCTGCAGGTCATGCAACAAACTGCTCCTCCACCCACCTGGGACTAAACTAACATGAGGAATCAGGTTTTTCTGTTGCTGCTATTCACCTCTAGTTCAAACTGCCTGACCAACTGAAGGTCTCAAAATGCATGTGAACAAGAAGTCTGTTTATCTGCAAACTGTTATTTTTTTTTAAACTGGATTTCAGACATTTCATTTTATTCCAATACATACACACAACTGAGGCAAGAAATCTGTAAAATATCTATAAGCAGGAGTAAGCATTACAGTTGCCTAATTAAAAAATATTTACCCAGTAAATATATGGTAAGTTATAGTATATTATTGAACAATTACAGCTGTTAGTAAGTAGGTAAATACAGAAAAACCACAGGAAATACTAAGAAAGACCTCTACTGTTGCCCATCAACTCAACTAAGTACCATGTGGTTGTGACCAGTAGGCAATAACTCTGATATAATTGCATTAGGGATGTGCAGAGAGCCCAGTAATTTGTATTTGCACCTATATTTGTTGAGGCAGAACAATTATTTGTGTATGTATTTGTATTTGAATGAAAGTGGAAACAGGCTTAAAAAATCAGTTTTAGTTGCTTTTTATGCTTTTTTATGCTTTTAATTTTAGAAAATTAAAGTGTTACAATAAGTGTTCAAAATTAAACAAAGGATGTCCCCACAGTGGGCCTCGAACAGAGTCTCCCAGATCATAGATGGCTATGCTGACTACTGAGCTAGAAACTTACTCACTGCTATCACACATATAGACCTGTAGATATTTATACATCCATAACACAGAGTAGGGAAGAATTTCAAAGGTGATTATTGCTTTGCACTTTTCATTTATTGCAATCTAACTTTGTGAAAAGGAGAAAGGGAACAACATTTTATGGAGAATCACTTGGGAGCACTCAGTGTGTGTCAGTAGCTCAGCTTACATTTTACCTGCATTTCATAATGATGAAAGGGTACAAGCCTTCAGATGTGCAAGAGAGGAAACGAAGAAAAGAGGAGGAAAGGAAAGTCCGATATAGAGGTATGTTGTCTGTATGTTATCTTTAAAACACCGGTCTGTGTGTAACGTCCGGTCTCTGTCTACTCTATCTAACTTCGTTAGATGTAGCTAGCTAGCTAAGTAGCAATAAAGCTAATGCTATATAATAATGCTATGATAGCTGTTGGACTCAGATAACTTTACACATTGAAGGATATGAGACTGAATGGCAAGCCAATAGTGGATAACTGCTCCTTATTGAGCGGAAATTTCGCTGACAAATATCCATGATATTGGTTAACACTAACTGGCTTGCACCAAAGATGTAAGCACCACCTGGCATCGTAGCACATTATTGTAAACTAGATTGATATTGAAATATATCAATAAATTAGGTCAACGCTGGATTACTGGGTTGCAAAGTAGTAGCAATTAGGCTAAAGAAAAAATGATGCTGTGTGGCAGAAAAAAACGCAGTTTTACTGTTAACGAGTTCTGTGACATTTTGTGATTTAACTGTTACACTTTGGCCAGCAGCATGTGTGTCACTATTTAGTTGTTACTCAGAGTTATGTTGTAACTTATCTCAGTGGTGCAAGCTTTTATTTCATATATGCATAAATCACAACTTGGTTATAATTAATTTTGAACTTAGTTATAACTAAGTTTGATAAAAGTTTGAACTTACACACAGCTGGTGCATCAGGCTATAACAATATTATTATTATTATTATAATGATGATAATAATAATAATAATAATAATAATAATAATATGTTACAATTACACCTTGATGCTGATTAAATTAAGTTTATTTGTACAGTGCTACTTTATATGCAGTTTAACAGTATGTATGTACTGTATGTTAGTATTCAGCTGGAGGTCAAGCAACATCTTTTCTTTTTTGCACATTTTGCTTCTATGAGGCCCATAATGTGGTGTGAAAATGTTCTTTGCAAAGAGGAAATATTTTGATTTACATATCAGAACTATGTAAGAGGTTCCAATTTCACTTAGAGGGCATTAATCGGAACAACACAAACGGAGCACAAAGTTGTATTGTTTGAAGATTTTTTTTTCTCACTGGTATTTAAGATAATTTACAATGCCTACTTATTTATTTCAAAAGGTATATTGTGCAGCTTAAATAGTACTTTTGTTTACATTTTTGTTAGTAATAGTGTAAATTGTAGTAAAACGGTAACATTTGTAAGCCAGTAACAATCTCAGGTCCAGTGTTTTTGATGTTAGCAAAAGGGCAGGTGGTTGGTGATATTTAATAATGTATTCATTCTTTGATATGTTCCTTTGTTTGATAAGTAACTTTAATATATAAAAAATAAAAATATACTTTTTGTCTTGAAACCATTGTGGTCCCTGATGTTTGTTGTCCCCAGTACCCCAGTGGGGTACTCATCACAATCATCACATTGTGATGAAAACGATGTCTAGAACATGTAGATACTTAGTGATTGTGGAATACATTCATCAGACTTGATTTTGAGCATGTTATGTCTGTGTTGTAATTCTGCAACACTGGGTTAGGGTGGTAGTCAAAATAGCATGTGCACCTTACACTTCACCACATAGGGACATTGCACTTCTGTTCGTCACATGTTCACATATAGAAAAAATACTAACAGAAATATATTCTTTTTGATGATTCACTATGCTAGGCTCTAAATTGGTTTTCTCTGTTAAAATTGACAAGAATTTAACAAATGAATAAACTGTTTCTGATTGCAGTATTTGAAACTCTATCTGTATCTTATCAGTTAAATATATATATCTAGCTGATCCTGGACATTTTTCTGAGCTGTGTTTGTTTGACCAAAAAGTTGCCTGTTACATTAGTCAGAACAGTTTCTCTTTTTGGGGGATGGTTGCTGCATTGTTAAGGGACAGAGATAAAGATGTGATTTGGAGAATGATTTGGAAATGGAATCAGACAAAGCTGATGTCAGTGATGATGAGGCAGATGAAGATCCCAGTGAAGTGGTCAAAAAAACCAACAACCCACTGACTTCCCAGCTAGTGATTATCATCGAGCCCAAACCAAACAAACACATCGTGCCTGTTGACAAGGCATCACTTGCTGAAAAATCACACATTTTCTAGTGAAGACGAAGAGAAGAAGATGCTGCAGACACTGCAATAAAGGATAAAACCCACATGCTATGCAGTGAGTGTGATATTCATCTTTACCTTTTAGAAGAAAAAAAGTGTTTTTGGGACCATCACTGTATATGGACATGACTGAACACTGGGACAGAGACAAAATTCAGTTTCGTAAATACAATTTTAATCAGTTTTTTTAATTAATAAATGACTATTCATAAAAAAATATGACTGTTGTGTAATTATTATTCATGGTGTATACTGTTATGGGGTTAAATAAGAAGTCAACACTGCGAATGAACATTTAGTTGTTTTTTATATTTGTTCAGAGAATGGGAGTAAGAATGAAGAAATTCTGCTCCCACCTAGGCCCAACGTTGCAATATTACAACATTTCCCTAAAAACTTACTAAAACCAAAAAAAATTGAAAACCCTTTTCTGCATCAGAGACCTCCTACAACAACATCTGAACTCTGCTCCTTTTTTTCTATATTTTGGGATTACAGGAACTTTCGTTAAGACAGCTGGGAGCACAAATGAACCAAGTTGTATCAATGACCTTGATAATGACCCCACAGAGGTTAAATACTTGGGACTGAGTTAGATCTGAACAAGCCACATGGATGAGAAGCAAAATGTCTTCAAGTATCTTCAGCCAAGTCCAGTTGCAGTTGCCTTGGATAATCATGACCTACATGACTGAGAATCTTCACAGATGACCTCGGCAGGAACAGTTTTTCTCAAGTGTCATGGTATATCTTTTACAATTTACTCAGTCAGTAAGCTGTCTTTCAGGCCTTTCTCTTGTTGCTATGGTGGTTGTTATGGACACTGCTGTTGCTGAAACCACATAGCTTACATGTTTGAATCTTTGTCTTTGCATTGTCTAGATATCTGAACTGTCATGTTATTTGTGTTATTTTATGTAACTGTTTGATGATGCTTTTTCAATAACAAAACAGATTTTGGAGCACCCCAGGGATGAATTGAATTTGAAATCCAGAATTTGAAGCTTTGCAGTTGGCTTATTTCTTGAGGCAATGCAGTTTGGGACTCCTGGTTGACTTAGGCTATCTCCAAGACTTTTCTTGGACGTGGTCCCCGAGACTTTTTCAACAAACCTGAATTTTTTCATAGCAGTTTATTACATTCCTGAGGGGGCTAAATAAGCATGTCCCATGATTACAAAAACAAAAAAACAAACAAACAAAAAGATCCTTAATTGCTCTTTGAAGGGTTGCATAACTTCCACCAACAGTGAACACAATTTGAAAACTTGTTTGGCTTTGGTAGTGGAAGTCTGGAAGTACACTTCATAATAAGTTCTATGGCATGTCTCCAATGGGAATTGTAGTTTTGTAAATAAATTGATATATTCCCCATAATTAGAAGTTGGCAGTATTAAACTGTGAGCATCACAGGGAGTTTTAGGGAGTGGAGAGAAACATATTGGTGTTATCAGATTTTAAAAATCTAATTGATAAAGAGTGTTAGAGTGTAAAAGAATTACTCCTGTTGCTGAATGATAAGCCTTCAAACATGCACTGGGTTCAAGGTTCAGAGGTAAATATTTCACAGCAGGAGCCATAATAATAATAATAATAATAATAATAATAATAATAATAATAATAATAATAATCTTGAGAATGACATGCTGTTACTCTCCAGGTTGAGACCTTTCCAATGATGTATTTGGTTTGGTCCTGCAATGAAAATTTAATTTTCACATTTCGTGGACACGACTTTGCCTAGGCTTAGCTTCACAGAACTATCTGACATTATCTTCACTGAATCAGGCGCCCCACAGGGCACAGATTTATCCCCCTTTTTATTCACACTCTATACCACTGACTATAGACAGAGCCAGGTGTCTTGTCAAATCCAAAAGATTTCAGATGACACTGCCTTAGTGGCTCTACTTAACCACCACAATGACCTGGCCTACAAGAGTGAGTAAATTATTTGTCAGCTGATGTGAAGCATTTTTTCTTTAAATTGAATTGTGGAAAGACGAAACGTTAATTATTGATTTCAGAAAGGAGAAGAAGGAAGTCTTCCCAGTGATGATTAAGGGTCAGCAGATAGAAATTGTCCAGTTACACAAATATCTCGGTGTCTGCCTGGACAGTAAATTGCTCAGTGATTGCTGAACTGTTACAGTTTTTCTCAATTGCTAAGATACATTTCTTGAAATTATGCTCCATTTCCCAGAACTCTAAACACAAATGCATAACTGCACACTCATCTTTTTAAACTTCTGTAACCTTACATCTAAACCAAACTTTCAGACATCACACAAATTCCATCAAATACACATAAACTACCAAATAGCCATTACACATGTGAGATCAATTCAAAACAGTATTGTAAAAACCTGCTACTGTAATGAATAATGGCACTTGTGGGTTTCCCCTAAGAACAACCTCATTACATGATGAACACAATATGACATGTATAAATTTTCAAAAAATGTAATTCTTCAGTGCAATGTAGTAACAAACTGAATTTATGTGAAAAAAGTAAATGTGCAGCAAAAAAATATGAACCTAATTGTAGATGACCATGAACAGTGTTTATTTTGAGTACTGTTTTATTTTTACTTTAAGTGACCTTTATTTTGACACACTACATTGATTCTGTTGCCCGCTGCATTAGAGTGTCTATCGAAGTTTATTACCACTCCATTTTGATTAGCAACATACACGGTTACCTTTTGAATTGGTGCCCGGTAGTTTTGAACCGTAGTTTTATGAGAGCAGTTCATTGAAAAAGCTGGCTAGCTTTCCCATGCTATGTAATGGCGACAGCCTTCTTTGACCTTGGACCACCCCATTTCAGCAGCCCCTTGATATGCGGAGTGTGGTATGTATTTGTGTAATTTCATGTGAATTCATTTCATGTTCATGTAAATAGTCATATACATTTCATATTGTCACAGCCTACCAATGTGCAGTTGTAAATTGTAGCCTGCTATCGCAGTTGTTGATGTGTGACGTCATTATGCTAAACTGCATTAGTCAAGGAATTTATTTTTGTATCCAGCTAAATTGCCTTTATTTTTCTTTTAGTTTTCAGGGTGTCCATGGTGCTTAAGCACATCGTCATTAAAATACACCCGTATGGAAACACTCTAAGCCTGTTGATTTCAAGTTGAGGGGCTGCTAAACTGATAAAGGATGAAGAATGCTGTAAAAATAATTCCCATGTATTTACCAATATAAACCAATGAAAAAAAACAAAAAACAAAAAAAAAACAAATTACACATAAAGAAACATTCAGTCAGCCTCAGGTCTATGTGGATCCATTCTTCCAAAACAAGTAAACTGACCCATGGCTCTTTTATCTATCTATCCTGAGGTTCTGATAGGTATGTGAACAATTTTGACTTTCAGTGTTTCCACCTGGGGAAGTGTGTGGTAATTGGGTTCCAGCTGTTTTGACTGGAGTTAATGATATTAAATGCCAGTGCTTTCTAAATTAGCACATGAGTGAAAACAGAAATCGTGTTTATAGTTTTGGGAGCTGGGTTTGTCTTTTGATGGATGGCATCATGGTTTGGGATGTTTATTTAATAGGCCCAGTTATAGTGTGTCAGTGATTGAGAAAAACTGTCATCATGTCTCAAATGTTTTTTTATGGTGTTATTTATTTGTTGTGTACTATGAATGCTATGTCTATATTCTTTGTTCTTTGTATGAGTTGATTTGGTGGCAAATGAGCTTCCCCACTGGGGAATAATAAACATGTCTAATCTAATAATCTAATCTAATGAGAGAATCCTTGTGGAACCAGGTGAAATGTGATTTCGCCATCAGATGGTGTGGGGCGGGGGGGACTTAAAATATGAGGTTTAGTGTAAACATACTTTAGCTGAAAAATGAAAAAATAAACACATTTCTAATTATGCTGTCCTTAAATGGTACATTATTTGTTATGTTTATAGTGTTGGATGAAATATATGAAAGGCTAATTTGATAACCACATCTTCATCTAGTTTATATGGCCATGGTACAAGATTTGATAGGATTAGGGAAGGGCGTTTTGTTGTGGGTGGACTTGACATGTTCGGTGACTGTTTTGGGTTGTCTGCCGTGGATAGACTTCATTCCATTTCAAATTGCCACCAGTCAGCTGCAATCAAAACTATCTAAATCCAACGCTTATCAGTTCAATTTTACATATAAAAATGAAGTTCAAGCAATCATCTCACCATTCTCACACAGACTTTACTTGTGGGGTTTCCACCCGGAGTGTGATGTCAAAGAAAAATGGCCTCTGTGTGAATGGAGTCTATATAATTGAAACAAACAGGGCTTCCTTTTATAGTACAGTTTCAATTTACTTACTCAGTAAACTGTCATGTTTTACCTAGTAATGTCGTGGGATATATATGGTACAAGTTTCTGTTAACTGCATGGATAATGGAATAATTATTATTAAGGATATATAGAAAACATTTCCTGTGGAGGTGGTTACTAGCTAAGTATAAGGTAAATCTAATAAACCTGTTATAAATGAGTGTAGCCATGAACAATAACTATATAAGAAAAAGTTATTTATCGGAAAGTACTATCTTAATTTCTTCTTAATTTCTAGATAGACCTTATTTAACTTAATTGGGCTGTTACCAATGTATACCATGAATAACTACAATTATAACTTGAATTAATGGTAATAGATGGGATGTTTCTAAGAATTGGTTGCCTACTTTCTTAGGAAGTATGCATCTTAGTTATTACGAGCCTAAAATGGTCAGAACTACACAGTACTTAGTTGAGTTGATGGGTAAGAGTGGAGGTTTAGCATTTTAGCTGTAGTTTCTCTGTATATACATACTTATTACCAGTGATAGATAAAATTAATTAGGGGACTGTAAAAGTCCACCATATAAGTTTCTATAAGAAGAGACAGAAAATACCATATATTTAGCTCACTGAAGATCTCTTGGAGAAAAGTATCTGTCAAGCAATTCAGTAAAAGTGGTGTTTGATGTGTTCTCAATTTTCCACAGGCATCACCTAAGTCGGAAGGCCTCATTTTTACCAACAATTTCTTTATATATTTTTTGGCAGGGAAGGAAGTCAGGTCAAGGTGTTCCATTAAATGGTAGCAATTTAGAAAAGTGGATTGAGCCTGGCTTTCTGATGGCCCGCGTGGCAGGAAAGAGCTACAGGGAAAGTAGTTCAGACTGAGATACTTGCTCTGCAGGGGTCACCTTCGCCTCCACCTCATTGTAAGGAATGAATGCTGCCAAAAAAAAATCTTCCCTGAGGAGGACTCTGTTGCTTCATGCTATAGACTCAAAAGACTATTGTGTGTAGTTTATGAAAGTAATTGTAGCTATAGCAATCCTACTTTTTATACTACATATCCCCCATAAAAAAAAGAAAAAAACTACTGGAATTCCTTAATAAGGTGGTGGTCTATCACTCCCACTCTATTCAGAGACTGAATGATAACTTAAAAAAGATAAAAAGGACAAAACAGTGAGCACTGTTACTGAAAACAAAAATGCAACTGTGGTACTTTAGAAGCATCATTGTCTCAGAAAACTGTAGCAAAAAGAAGGATTATGGGAAATCAGACTTGTTTTGAGCTTTTCCTCCTTTCTCCTTGTAGGTGCTCTCTTTGAAGCATTTTTTATTGATTTCTTTTTTATGCTTTTGCCTCCTTGTACCTGCCTTTTTTTCTCGTTTTTTTACGCACGATTTTGCAAAATTCACCTGAGGGAAAAGAAAGTACAGTTTAATAGTTTTAAACATGAAGACAATAAAAGATCAAGGAAAGAGGACATGGGGTACTTTTGACATGAAAACTTTCTGTCACTTCCTATTTAGTAGGAACTTAAGAATCACAGTGCAAGCATGGGAAAAAAGACAGAACAGCAGAGAGCAATCAGCAGCTTTTAAGCAGCACCTGTCTTTGGAGGGTCAAAACCCAGAGAACCCCATGAAGCTGAAGCAATTTGAGATTGAACCTTAACCTTAATGCAGACAAACATCTTTATTGTACTGCAGCTACAATGTGGCTAGACCTGTGCTCTCTTGACAATTTTTCCAGCGAAATATAATTAGAGCACTTGGTGTTGTCCAGGTTGACCTTTGAGAGCTTGTGAGGACAAAGCCAGAACAGCAATTGTTTTATATAGAACCCTGCACCCACAGAAAGACACTCTGAAAATGAAAAGGAAAAAAAATGGCTTGGTTTGGAAATGTCATGATACTCTCAACCAGATTGTTTACTGTTGTGATCTTAAAAGGCCAGACCTCAGTCATCCATCAGTGCAATATCCTTGATATAGAGTAGGCTATTAATGAATTTTGTACAGTTAAAATCCAGTGCTTTGTCCAATTAATTGAGGCCTGTCAGGATAGACTCAATTAATCAGTGCTGTTCTGCACTACTGGGAAAGTGAAGATGAATCTAATTGTATAAGTGGGATTATGGAAGTCTAGGTAATATTAAAATCAATAAAAGAGGGAAAAAAACACCAGCAAAGCCAAATAGTCTGATGTCCAGACTCTACAGGCTCGCATTGCTCCTAAGAAAATCCATTTAGGGACCTTGGGACACATAATAATTCAAAACTGGGGGGATTATTTCCTGCGTGCTGTTCTGGCTGAGATATACAGTCCTGTGGCCGCACATAGGTCAACATCGTTTTTTAACTACCATCTTGGGAGAGGGCTGAGGCCGGTGCAAAGCTTACAAGGCAGTCATTTTCACCCTGCTGAGAAAGGTTGGTGCCATTTACTGATAGTAGCTGCCATTTTGAGGATATGGGGAAGAAAATATGCCTGAAAACACAGCAGGCGAGATAGAAAATCGTATTCAGTGTGGATACATCTAGTTTCATGCAAAAATGCCTGGGGTAAATGAATGCAAAATAATCACAGATTGGCCGCTTGAGTAATATCTCCATCACTGTATGGGTAGTGGATGAAGTTGGGCAGTTTATTGCTAGACTTTATATGCTCACAGACGGCAGCATTTGTAGTTAATCACAGCTCAGAATTAATGCAGAGGTAGGGGTTTATGATAAATAGGATACCCATAAGGCCTGCATGCATAAATGCAGTTTAAGTATGTATAGGGTCTGTGGATAAATTACGGCACAGTAAATTGGGAGAGGTGCTGTGTCATGCTGAGAGGTTGCAGGCAGTGAATCCTCCCTCACAGTGGAAACACACCTGCAATCTATCTGATTTAACAGTGGCTGACAGAGAGAGAGAGAAGAAGAGGGGAGGGCTAGAAAAAAAGGGAGTTTGGAGACACATGCATACAAAAAGAGTGAAGGGGGAGATAGGTAGCAGATATGCAGGAAGATAAAGGGAGATTGAGTTAAAGAGTGAAAGTAAGTCCTTTTGGAGGATGGCCGACAGCTTTCTTGTACAGGAGAGAGGAAGTCACTGAAGCGAAGGAGACACCATCCCCTTTCCTGCTCCTCCAGGAGCTGACACCTCTCCTCACAGAAAGGTCATCCTCTTTTTTCCCACTTTCCCAACTAACTGACTGTCACTCACAGATATCTCCTTTCACAATGTCTGTCTCTGTTGGACTGTATCTATTTCTTACTTTACAGGGAAAGAAAAAAAAAAATTCCCTCATCACTTTGAGTACCAATATGGTGTATAATTATTAGGCTCTTAAAAGGTGATACACCGTAGCTATAATGTATAGAGGAGTGTTTTAATGCACTTTTAATGCAATGATGTGCTTCCCACTTCATGGCAACACTTTGGGGAAGTCCCCTTCTTGTCTGCCCCCAGCCTGTACATAAAGCCAGGTGCATAAAAATGATTTTGCGAGATTGGTGTTGAAAAACTTGCCTAGCCCTTAGAGCCCTGACCCCAACCCCATCCAAAACCTGGGATTATTTGGAGCATTGGCTGCGGGCCAGGCCTTATTGCCCAACATCGGTGACTGACTGACTCTTAAGGCTGCTGCCAGGATTCAAAATATTCTGAAAATTGTTATAGCAGTAATTCAGCAATCATATAATGTATGTGGAATGTTTTGTGCACAAACACTTCCGCATTAGTGTCCACATACATTTGGCTCTCGTGTACAAAGACCTACAGGTCTACAGAGTTGGGAGAAAATTCTGGAAACATAACGTCAGTGAGAAAATCTTGTTTTCTGTGGAAGGGGGTTGTCTAATGTAACTTTTACAGCTCCTTCAAAATTTGGCTGCAAGCTAAGAAACACATTTCACTGATCCTTTCACAAGCACTGGCTACCTGTTGATTTTTGAATTGATTACAAAAAATGTCCTGATACTATCAAAGCCTGTGGAGATAAGAGCAGCAAAGTCTTTCTTTTTCTTTTAGATTAACGTTAAAACTTTGTTTTAAAATTAGATTTATCAGTGATTTATCTCATTTTTTTAAAAAAAATATTATTATCTTTTTATCTGTTTATGTTTCAGCTGTTTTCGTCTTTTTGTTAAGCACTTACACTGTTAAAACTTTTTAAAACAGATATAAGTAGAGATTGTTATTTATATAATACCTCTTATTAAATTATTCTAGCCTACTGTTTTAACTGTAGACATCTTACATTAAATAGCTTGATTTAATGCAGCAACTTCTGTATTTTTTTAATCCACTTATTTAACATTTTTTTTCTTTTTTATTTCTTTCTGTTTTGTTTTGCTTTCTGTTTTCTGTTAGGATTACAAGTCTTCTACATCATGAGGTGTCGAAATTGGAAACATAGTGCTGCATGTATTTACATAAACAGAGTACTGAAAGAAATTAAGTGAATGTGTAAAGTAATCATTCACCCAGCAATGAATGATCATGAGGACTAATGACTGGTAAAGATGTAATGGATGATATGGGCCTGCACATATAGGTCTGACAAGTGTGTGACGGGGCGACGGTAACCGGCTTGCGTTTCTCTCTCTCTTGGCCAGAGAGAGCGCGGTGCCAGGAGCACACAGCGCGCCGCAACTCCACTCATCCTGCGGAGCCATGCTCCAAATGAACTGTTGCATGCAGGCCCGCACTTGTGTCCCGCGGTCCTGCCCTACCACAAACTTTTCCCCACTGCCCCGGACTTTTTCTTCCCGCTAGACGTTTGAGAGTGCACACTCAGCGCTGACGCGACACACACACACATACACATCCATACACACTCACCTGTTGCTGCTTCTCACCATGGATGTATTAAGAGCTTCTCACCGCCAAACTGAGGCACTTCCGGGTCACCTCCTAAATAGTGCTCGGGGGCACATCAAAGAGGAACATGTGACCATGGACGCAACCATAAATATGTACATTGACTGTTATTTTGTGATTTATTGTTGTTTGGGGGTATTTGGCCATAGCCGTATGGAGGGCGATTGGTGCCATATGACACAAGGTGAAGAATGTCATTCATTATCATTTTGGGGGTTTTTCCATCTTAAAATTGATTTCTTTGTTACCCTAATGGGGTAATTGGTTTGCCCGGGGGAGGGGCTAAGGGGAGAGAGAGAGTTGTTTGGATGAGAGAGCTGGTTATTGCAAATACATTGAAGGATTTGAGTTGCCGATTTGAGCCTTGTAAATATTTTTCCCTTTTTTCCTTTTGCTTGTTTTTCACTCACTTGTTTTGCACTGTAAATATTTTGTCACTTTTGTCACTTGTTTCTGGAACTTACTTTGAATAAAAAAACCCACACTGAAGTTTTTGTCGTCTGCGCCATCATTTGTCCCAGTTCAAAAGTGAACCCACAACAAAGTGCTACACTAAGAATAAGTAAGCTGCAAGTGTGTTGTGTGAAAAACTTAATTAATATGGTACATTGTGTGATAATGGCATGTCAGGAGGAAGTGAGGAAATAATGACAGAACATGTCAGTTTCACCAGCTTGTGTTCTTGTCACGTTTTATAGCCTGTGACTGTAAAATGTGAAGTTGCTCATTTGTCCCCTTACATTTATAAGTTTATAAGTTTCTATCTGACATTACTACCAAAAATGAGTTACTCACATGAAATTAACTTTGACAAGTTATTCACTTTTTGTGTAGTTTTTTTTTTTTTTTTTTTTTTTAATTTCTCAATTATTGGCCCTGAAATTTGAGAAAAGAAAAGGTTCTATCTCAAAAATCAATTTCAAACTCAGTTAACTCTGCAAAGCCAATCAGTGCTTGGAATGCAGACATGAGGACCAATCAGGTTCCTCTATACGATGTGACCTCACTGCTCTGTGACCGGGGTTAACAGAGCTGAAAAAGTCATGAAACCTCCAAATTGTATCTATGACACTGACACAAATACCAACTGAGTTAAAGTCAGTTTTTTATCTTGTCTATCCAATCTTTGACTTTAGCTACCACACTGGTCTGCTAGCTTGCTGATTTTATTTACACAATTAGTGTAGTTATTACCTTGCTGTGCACAGGGCACCAGGTGCCAGAGGGAACACCAACAATAAAGTTGGAAATATATTAACAGATTCAAACTTTCCAGATCAATAACTTAAAAGCAAATGTAACCTGTTAAACCCATCTAATGTGTTTAAAATTGAGGAAAATTACAATTTGACATATATGAAATCGACTACAAAGAACCCCTTGCTGACTATATTATCTGTGATTTGTTTTGGAAGCTTGTTTTCAAGTGTTGTTGGCTAAAAGCAAGGAACATGTCATTAAAAATGTCACGCCACACTACATTTAAATTATATTTTGCTTGGGGTTGAAATTGTTATGAGCCTGAGAGTGAAAAGTTAGTCAGTAATAACACTAACCACAGCAATAGTGTTAAGGCCTCTAATTAGTCACTTCATGCATTATTCTATATTGTTTTATGTTTGGTCATGTTTTTTCATATACAGTACACACATCCCAAGAAGTACTTATGTTGCACTAATGTTGCACTTATTATGCTTATGTATGATTGTGTGTGTGTGTATACTTACAGTATGTGTGGCGATGGTGGATGGTATGAGGTTATTCAATTGCATCTAATTAAATTTTTTTAACTTCCCATACAACCTTTTACTGAGACAATTTGTCATCATGTTGTCCACATCATCGAGCCAGATTCACCCACCAGCTCAGGCGGTCCACATGCTGGATCAGCCATGAGCAATCTGTTCTTTCACTGACAAAATACTTGTCCTTGCATTTGAGTCACCTTGGAATCTGACATGAAATCTGTGAAAACTGGCATTTTGCTTATGGTTATACAAGGGTCTACAGGGCATTTTTAATGATATGTCAGTTGGTCCTAATTAAATAACAAGACTGAAATCATTTTGGGTTGAGATTTAGAGAGGCTCTGCTTTTTCCTTTTTTAAAATTGTATTAATCTAGAAAAAACAACATCAACACCTTTAAAAAGAATTTGAATGAAGAGATTATCTCTGATAAGAAATAGAGGGTGACTGAGTTAATTGTACATAGAATAGACCGTACAGAGTGAAGAGAGTATACAGCAGGGCTGTTGGCCATTTGAGAGTCCTAAGCATAACTGCTTTGTGGTCACACAAATATTTAGAAGTGCAATCTTTTTTTTAATTTTTTTTTTATCAATGTTACAAATAAGAAACCAGAACAATATTTATTACACTGCAGGCAAAAAAACCCAAAACAAAATCAAAGCAAAAAGAAAAAAAACAAAAAAAAAAAAACAACCGACAACAATAAAAACCTAATTATGAAATAAATAAATAATAATAAAATGAATCAAATAATCATATTTTCATTAACATTGTAATCATAAAGTCACAAATGTGAAGTCACAAATTACAAAGTTTTCAAGGACAGTAGCCTTTATATTACACTACAGAACTATAAAAGAGGCATTTGAAAGTATTTGAAAGTGCAATCATCTTCAATAAAATAAACCAAAGAAATACATTTTCGTTATTAATGTAATTTTGTGACAAGTGATTTCAGGGACACTGCAATGTATAAGCATATTTAAATTCTCTCAAATAATGCAAAAGCACATTATTCCAAACTAAGTGGAGACCATTGATGTGTGAAATGATTTTGGGGACGTTGCACTGTTTAAGAGTGAAGTTATTGAATATTTTTGTACAGTAGTATCTCTTTCTTGTTGCACTTTGTAGACGGTCCCTGTGCACTTGTCTCACAGCCAGCTGTACATAGAGACCAATGTTATTTCTCCAGCTTGGAGGATGGTACGTTTGGGTGAAAATTAGGTCGTAGCTTGTTGTCTACCGTACTTTGGTGGGAAAGAGGCACTGTTTGTGTTTTAATGTTTTGCTCTTGAGTTGTTCATCTGGAACATTCAAATCTGCTATTATATTTGCAACTTTACTGTTAGTGCCCCCTCTGGTACCTGGTGCCCTGTGCACAACACATGATGTGATCTGGTTTACAGTGAATGAGTGCAGCCCATACAAATATGAACAGATGCACTTAATAAGCACCAAAGTCTGACAAAATTATTTATTTTCTCCACATAATTGAAATCAATCGCTGATATTTTGGTCCATCAAGTTCTTTAAACCTGTTTATCTAATAAAAAAAATCCTTATTCTAGTCAGCTATCAGTATCTATTCATTTTTACTAGTCTAATAATCAATTTGTAGAGCCTTTAAATCAGCTTGAGATGGGTTTTAAACATCATCCAAAGTTAAATGATACTTGGATGGTAGCACAGTAACACTTAGGGGCTGTTTCCTTGCTGTGCATTCAAGGATGCTCTGATAACATAGTGCAACCATGTCTTCTAGAAATTATGTTTATACAGTTCTAATTTCTTTTGCCAAAATTTTGTTCTGAGGAAATGTAATTGTTCCTAGTCTTGATTATGTGCCATGACAGCATTTGTTCGAATGACAGCATGGAAGTCATAGGAAGATTTATTTTCGAGGTGAATGGTGGGTGTACAGGATTTGCTTTCTGCTTTTTATGTATGCTTAGGTTGAGGTTACAAAAGCACTTTGGTAAAAGTCAGGGACTTTGGTAAGATGTTAATACAGTAAACAGAAAGAGTACTATATTGCAAAAGTGGTAAATATGTCCTGTATGTTACAACTTTACAGACACATTTATCCAAACATTTCCGTGTGACAGTCAGTTTTCCATATGTTGATAAAAGATGTGATATATTTAGCATTACATTTCCCGCGAATGTATTTTCCCTTGCAAATTAGTAACATATAAAGATTATTTCTAGGAGATAGGGTTGGTTGCATGGTGAAAAGGACCATGTATGTTAAATCCTTCTAACTTCAGATCTTTGCAAGTAATCCCAGTGATTGTTGTTTGTGCATGAATTGTAACAGTGCAAACAACAACTGCTAGTAGCTAATGCACCATGACATCCCGTGGCAAAGATTCTCCAAAATGAAAACAACCCAAGGCTAAAAACACAAGGCTCAGGTGTCTAGGGTGAAACCTTCAGCTATTGGATTTCCTGTTTTTTCACTCAGAGCACAATGGCAACTGTAGTGGTAATAACATATCCATCACAAATAGGAGTCCAGTCTTTTTGTTTTGTTTTGTTTTTTCTCCATTTTACAGCACTGAGACATATGATATATGAATATAGTTCTATCTTACACAGGTTCCACCCCCTACTGGACTCTGTGAATAGTTCTTTCCAATTACACTGAAATTTCCACTGAAATTTGCATGTGCGATTATGTGTGTCCCACACAGTATATAAGGGAATGTCCCCTGCCTTTCATCCTCTTCAGCAACGGTAAGGTTTGCCCACTGATCTGTTTTCTCCACAGATGGAGTCACCACTTCAAGTAGCTCATCAATGCCCGTCGTGCCTTATTATAGACCCGTATGTTTACTCCTTTGAGTGTCTCGGATGGGACCATGCAGAGAGCAGTGTTGAGCAGCCACTGCCCTGCATGGACTGCTGGGTGCTCCACAGGATCAGGCACCAGCAGCGCCTGGACCACTACTGGTGCTTTGACGTGATGCTTCGCTGTGAGGAGAACAAACTGGAGTTTGATACTGACTTCCCGCACTGGCTGATGATCCTCTACATACTATAAAGTAGTAGGTAGGCTGTGGCGACTAACATATATTTACAATCCCTCCTTTGCAAACTCGAAGAACTACAAATGTGGTACTGATTTGTATCAGGCTTCATGGCATGACTCTAGGGAACTGTTTTGTTGTTGTTGTTGTTTGTTTGTTTGTTTCAACCTTTACAACAATGTATTTGGTTTAACTCTATGACAAATTTTTAATTTTCTCATTTCATGGACAGAAGCCATTCCAGACCTAGTTTCAGAGACCACTTTGAAGGCTCAGTTCATTCCCAAGTCATCAAATACTGACTCATGCATAGGCATAGGCATTTTCGCAACCCTGGAAATGTTTTGTATCTTTATTATTCTTGGTTTTGGCATTTCGTGTCAACATGAAATATCACATTCAATAAGAATCAAAATATGTTTTTTTATGTAAAACATTCTTAGTATGCATACTCAGAATGTGCCTTAGTGTTTGCTTCCAAAAAACTATACAAGAGTATACAAATAATAATAATGAAGTAAAGTAATATTAAAATTAAATTGAAAGTTTAAAATCTATGTACAGAATGGAATAGTAATAGTTTTGAAATGAAATAAAACCTGAAATGAAATGTTTACTCTACAAAGGAAATATGGACTGTGCTGTGGACAAAGAAAATGAAGTGTATGAAATATATGAAGCTGACAAAAACAAAAATTAAATGTGACATGTATAAATAATTAAATAGTGTAACAGTGGACGCCACATGCAATGCATAGTCTAAAATCCAGTTTGATGAAATATATGAAAGTGACAAATGCAGGGATTTAAATGAGGGATGTGAAATGTAACATCCAGTTTGATAACCCCATTTTCATTCCGTTTATATAGCCATGGTACAAGATTTGATGCACACACACACGTACACACATATGCACACACACAACATTGGGGTGTTTTTTTGGAGGATGTGGCTCAATATTAATTTAGGAAGACTATGTTTGAAGGAAGATGATTTCATATTAAATATCCTCAGCCACATATTCTTGGAAATATAAAATTAAATGAGCAACTTCACATTTTACAATCACAGGCTATAAAATGCCTTTTATCAACAGAGATAATGGTATTTGGATTCGGGTTTCGGCAGACCGGTCACAATTTAAAATGTAATGAAGCCCACTGATGGTAGACTGCCCAAAACAGTAGTCGAATGTGCCAAATCTGCCGAAAACACAATGCTCTCCTGTAGCCTACCACTATCAAAAACTGACAAAAAAAACCTTTATTTCTCAATTGAAGAAGAAATATTTTAAATTGATGGCCTGAAAATTAACCCACTGTCATGTTGTGTTATCAAGGAAACTTTTGTGTTTTTGTGTTGAGAAATGTCAAATATATCATTAAAAGAAAACCTCAACACAGTGACAGTGAGGAAAATACCTCGAGGCGGAAGATACGAATTCTGGATTTCAAGTTCAATTCATCCCTGGGACACTCAAAAATCTACTTTTTTATTGGAAGAAGATCATCAGTCAACAGTTACATAAAATAACGAATAACATAATAGCTCATATAACTACATAACTCAAAGACAATGATTCAAACAACGTTCAACAATGTGGTTTCAGCGATAGCAGCATCCATAGCAACCACCATAGCAATGATAGAAAGCCTGAAAAAATCCTTATAATAACTAACAACCTAAACATCATATACGTTCACTGAACAAATGCTAGAAATGTTATCAAAACACATTTTAATGCTGAAACCATCTTAAAATATTGCATTTTCCACTGAGAATAAAAGGAACAGTAGCCATATTTTTTGTTTGAGCAGACTAAAACTTGTCATGTGACCTGGATGCAGGCCAATAGAGAAGAATAGACCAAACAGTTTTACAGTCATTATTGTGAAATGAACACATTTTACACTGTGATTTAACATAGATATCACACATTTTGATGTGAGACTGGGTTGTAATAGCAAATCATTTAATAGTTGGTGCAGTCTGGACCAAAGTGGTGGACCAACCCACAGACCAACATTGTCATCCCTAGAACCATGCTACTAGCATGGCTAAAAACCAGAACGATTTCAAAATGAGTGCATTTTTTTCACAAAAAGAGTCACCACTCATGTCAAATGAAGGCATACCTGTGGTTTTAGTTCTACATATACTAAGAGTAGAGGCTGTGCCACAAGTCTGTGAAAAAAATAACTGATAACAGAGCAGAAACACCTGATTGGATAAAAAAAGAACTTACCTTAGCAACTCTTTTCAATGGAAGAAAAAGACTGAGTTTAATCTGATGTATTTGCGAGAATATACAGTAAATATGTTGTATTTATAGGCCTATTAGTCTATGGATGTATGGATGGCCTTTATGGATGTATTAATGTGTGGTTTGTGCATGTGAGTGCATTTATGTAAGGTTTAGTAGATAATTGTATGGTTGGTGCACATAAAAAACACTTCTGTGAAGTGTTTGTTCATTTTCTTTATTGAGATTTTCATTTTTTTTGTTCAGATGTGTTCTTTCAGCTTTATAGGAGGCAGAGCTATTATATTAGATTTCATTACATTACATGTATTATGTCCAGCCCCTGTTTATATGCACAAATGCTCAGCGTGCATATGTATTTGTGAAAATGTGTTCATATGGTTGCATAAATGCAAAAGCTGTTTTGGCCTGTCAACCTACACCTTTCCCTCTCCCTGTCATCTCTTCAGGCGTGCAGGCGCTGGAGCGTGAAGGCGAGCACTGCTTCCCTCCTCATTGACGATGCCAGACGTCTCCTCTGGTGTCCTGCAGGCACAGCGGCAGCCGACAGATGCCAAAGAGAGGGGACAGAGGAAGACATCGAACTTATAACAACAACAGCAGCAACAAATTTGAGAAGCGGGAAACACGTTGGCCCATCGGAATCATTCTATCACTGACTTTAACAATGTTAAGAAGAGGGGTTTGTGTGTTTCTTTCTGCATGACAGAAAAAGAAAGACAAAAAAAAAAAACAAAACAAGACAAGCGTAAAGATGGGGGAGTTTAGAGTTGGTGTCAGTACTCACAGAGGGATAAGGATTCCGGTATTTCTGCCCTCTTTTTTTTTTATCATACTACTTCCCTTTAAGAAAGCTGAAATGACTAATAGAATTAGGCAAAAATCTCAGGCTGATCTATTTGGTTTGATGAACTGGAAAAGAGAATCACAGCTATAGTATGCACTTCGATAAGGAATCAAAAAAGAATAATGAAGTGACAAAAATCACCCCGCTTGCACGTGGGATACCAACAAGTCTTCCAAATTAAATGGCCACATAGTTTGTATCAGCAGTAATCAGCAGGATAACATAATTTGTCAAATTATTTAATTTAAAAATTTATGGTGAGACAATGCTTTGTTTAAGGTCTGGTTAGGTTTAGGCACAAAATCCACTTGGTTAGAGTTGGGGAAAGATCACAGTTTGGGTGAAATGATCACTTGAAAAGTGGTGCTGGTTAAAGTTACTATGTACTAGGGATGTGCAGAGAGCCCAATATTTGTATTTGTATCTATATATGTTGAGGGAACAAAATTATTTGTATTTGTATTTGAATACAAGTGGAAAAAGGCTTAAAAATCCTGTTTTTGTTTTTATTATGCTTTAAATTTTTTTGAAAATTAAAGTTACAGTCAGTGTTCATGAACAAAACTACCTTAGGAAGAAGGTCCCCAAACCAGGTCTTGAACTACAGTCTCCCAGATCATAGACAACTGTGCTGAGTACTGAGCCAAATCTTTACTCATTACCTCATTGCAGACAGACCTCTACCTATTTATACACACATAACACAGAAACACTGTTTGTAACATATAGGGAGGAAAAAGACAATTATTGCTTTGCACTTTTCAGCTTTATCTCTGGGGAACACTATTTGTGCTTTGCCCAATAATGCATTTGTATTCGGGCACACTCCTACTACATTACTACTACTTCCTTAGTTAGAAAACCCTCATCATCATGGTTCCTGCAGTTAAGTCCTCTAAGTCCACTGTTTGCAAGTTACGATCTAACCATCCACCCAACCAAACATCTCCAAAGAAGTTATATATAGAAGTTATCTGAACTGCGTCACTTCATAATTACTATAATTACTACTAAACATAACTATAGGTTATTTTTATCAACTGATATTACGACCTATTGTGTCATTTTTTTCTTGGGAGGACAGGCTTAGCATGTGTATAAAGAAGGGCAGACTCCATTTAACATAGCAGTAAAAGCTTCTAATACACAATAAAAAATGTATCATGTCTCTTTATGATCCCGTAATTCATAGCTGATATTTCTATAAAATATACATTAAAACACATAACTTTTGTGGTAGTTCTGAAACTAGACCTGTGGAGAGGAAAGTTTGCAAAGCAGTAGATGGTATATTTCAGTGTTCTTTTGAGAGGCGCATTAAGATGGAGAGCCCTCTCTTGAAGCTGAGTCAGGCTACAGTCTGACCCTGTCTTGAAATCAAAAGCCCCCATGGTTATCAGCTGAATTGATAGATTTGGACATCAGCATTCTAATATGCCACAGACAGCTGAATTGCTTTTAACTTGTGGAAAGCATACAGTATATGCACAGGAGGAATGCTGCCTTTTAAAAGAGCAGGAATAGGAGGACAGTCAAATATCATGTATCCTTAGTTACTTATACTCTCCTCTGTCTTCTTCCCTCATTTCCATCGTTTCTGTCTTCACTATATGCCACAGAAATTAGAGATATTGCCACTTTCCTGTCCACCAACAGCAGCCAAAGGCAAATCAGATGAAATCATTATTTGGAAAGCATATGCTTTTACTCTACTCCTCCTAGCCGACATAATCTCAAGTACGCATGAGCCAGACGAAGATAGTAGCAAGGAAGGATTACATTTATTTCCCCACTGCCAGATATCCAAGAGATATTTCCCAGTAGTTCTACTCCACATCCCACTCTCTCCCTCTCTCAGCTCTTGGAGGGATCAGACTAACATGCCAAAACCATGTTTCTGCACCGCCTTTGTTTTCTCACTTCATGCTCTCATGACTTGTTCCAAGAACTGAGAGCTTAGCACTGTGGAGGAGCTGGGGAGTGTACCTGGCGAAGGACTTTAATCACTACAAAACAGATGCAACTGAGTCCATTTGTTTGAATCTGATTCAATTACCCCAGCAAATTCATACCTGACAAGGAAAGAGTTTTGCCATCCACCCATGCTATTGGCTTGTTACACCAAAATCACCCCCCCCCCTCCATGCTCCTTCAGAGCTCCGCCCTCAAAATTCATGGACGTGCATTGCCAAGGCAATGTCCAAAAGAGAAATACGGTGGTATTCAGAGTATTGTGTCAGCTGTAGAGTCATTTCTCTTTCCCTCACACTTTATCATGAGTGGAAAAAAAATGTTGTCCCATGTGAGCATAACAGTCCATCCACATTCTCCGCCTCTCTGCGGCCTCCCCACTTCTCACTCGACCTGCCTTCAGCGTCTCTGCCCACAGAAACAGCCGTCTGTCAGCTGCAGCTCCTGAGGAGCTGAGAGGACAGTGGCCATACACACTACCTTCACAAGGCTGACTGACAGCAGGTACTGAAGCAAAATAGTTTATGTTGACTCCAGGGTAATTAATGGACAGTGTTTGCATTTATCGAGGCATTGGTATGATGAAAACACATATACAGTAGGATATGTGTGTGATTTAAACAGCTGCCTGCTCAGATTATGCTTCACTAAACACAACAGAAACAGAATCGGAGTGTAAAAAACACAAGGGGTCACAATGAGATAATGTCCTGGATTATGTGGGTATTGATACAATTAATAAGATGGAAGCATATCTGTTCCATGAGAAAACGCTTTCTATGTGAATTGGCCATAGCCTCTCTCTCTTAACATTCAACAGATGCTGGAGACAGGTGACTGTCATGTCTTCACACAGACAGCTGCTCTGATGACTTCTCCCTGTCATGTGCACGAGCACGAATGCCCCCTACTGCTGAATGGCTGGAGTAGCGTTGTGTGGCTTGTTCTGAGCCACTATGTTTAAATGCCCATTTACAGAGCCAGTGCTGTGTATCAACACCTTTTTTTCAGCACACACACAGAACAGACAGCTAATGGACCATGAGGAGATCTCTGAATTTGACTTAAAGTGTATTGGATTAGAATAGCTGACTTTACTTTTAAATGTTAAAAAAAAGTTCAGAATGAAGGTTTAACTCTCTAAACTGTTGCAAAACATATTCAACCTGGATAAAATCTAATAATAATAAATAATAATAATAATCTAGGTTTTATATTGCACTATACATTTATCTGAAAATGCAATCAGAAAAATTCAGATTTATACTCAAAACCTAATTTAAGATCAATCCTCAACTGTCGCCTTGATATGGTTTCATTTGTGAAGATGCCATCTTGTGTTAGGTTCAACTGACTGGACTTAAATATTTGGTCATCATCATTGTCAGAAAGTAGACTCAAGTAGGAATTTTGCTGTTGCACCACTACTATGATGTCTGAAAACACTGTGATCCTTGGTGATCTAGGATTGTGTTCTTGAAATTGTCAATTTTATGAAAATTCTTGAAGACTTTCACTTTGTATTTTATTTTAAATACTTTAATATAATCTAGCCACAGCATAGCTTAACACACATATTGAGTGATATTTTTTCCATGTAATATGGTGACAAACATATTAATTGGGTATTTAACAAATAATCTTATACTCATACTGGAGTTAACCATAGATTTTGAACTAAAATGAAGGTTATGATATTGTGACCCTAGTTCTATAAGCTGGAGCCCTCTACTGGACTCTATGGGTAATACTCTCCTCCAATCACACGCACACAATCCCCCATTGAAATTTGCATGTACGTATCCGGCCAGTCAGGATGCACATACCGATTACATGTGTCACACACTATATAAGCAGTGTCTCACTGCTGCTCACTATCCAAAACCACTCCAGTGGATGGTGTAGGAGCAGTAGGGTCCATCGGTAGAGGGCTCCACCTGTTCTTATAGAACTAGGGTTACAATATTGCAACTTTATTTCTATCTCACACACACTCTTCCCTCTACTGGACTCTATGGGTGCAGTAGTTGGAGCCCAATGAATGTTCACCCCACCTTGACATGTCAGTCTGAAGCACAACTGACTATAGATTAGTTGCTGCGGCCCTCCTACTACTTTATAATCTCAACCACTAAAGCGGAAATAGGCGCCCAACCCAGCTCAGTAACCATGTAGATGTCGCTGCAGCGGTCAACAGAGTTATACTAACACAATTTCAGTTAAGTTGCCAGACAATGCCACCTTGGGAATTTCACCCAAAGAATTATTTATCACTATTATCAATAGGACACAGGTTTGTTTACTGGAGGCAAGAGAAAACATGGTTCCAGATACTTACAAAATAGTACACTTTATTATCACTTCAATTTAAAATGACAATACATTCATACCAGAAGGGGGCGGGGAGGTTAGGGGAGGAAGGGGAAAACTAAATCAGAGGCTTACTGTGGGACAGGTGTCAGTGAGGGATAGGTATCTACCAAACAAACAAAAGTAAAACTAAATTAAATACCCAGACACATGTGACAGTCACACACACACTTTGTGAAAATCACCCATTATCCCAGGGAAACCACTGCACGCAAAAGGGAGGGTCACCACCACCCAGGTCACCAACACCACCACCGGCCTACAGTCACTGAAAGGGAATAAAAACCACAAAAAGTAATGTGAAATGGAAAAAAAATGGCTAATCACAATGACAGCACCCAAACTAAATAAATTGCGATGAAATAATGCAACAACAAAATCCCTTAGCCCCCCAAAAATAAATAAAATGAATAGAATTAATCAAAACCCGAAAATAAATTAACCAGAGGGGGCTAAACCAAATTAGTTAACCAAGATAAAAATAATTCAAACTAAACAAAATAATAATTCAAACTAAACAAAAAAAGAATTCAAACTATACAAAAGAATTCAAACTACAAAAAAAGAAATAACTCAAGCTACACAAAAGAGTAACTCAAACTAAACAAAAGAGTAACACCACACATTCACATGATAACTAACATTAAAAAGAGTTAGTTCCACATGCAGCTCAGGTGTTTATAGTCAACGGCAAGGCGGCCTAACACCACTCTAACAGTGCCACTGTGGAACCCCCCAGCGATGCAGCAAACAGCAGCAAGCACAGCGACAGAGGGAGAGAGTGGCAGC
This sequence comes from Euthynnus affinis, assembly GCA_029490765.1. Taxonomy (NCBI): domain Eukaryota; kingdom Metazoa; phylum Chordata; class Actinopteri; order Scombriformes; family Scombridae; genus Euthynnus; species Euthynnus affinis. The sequence goes on along the minus strand of CM055855.1, from coordinate 7,653,860 downwards.
CAACCAGCTGAAAGACAGTTGGGGACCAAGCGAACCTATGGCGATAGCACAGCAGCAGCAGGTGCACACTGAGCACACAGAGCAGCAGCAGAGACACAGCAAGCAGCCGAAACAGGAGACAAAAGGAGGCAAAACAACTGGAGAGAAAATAGCAGCGGCTCCAATCAGCTGGTGGTGACGTCTGTCTACACCACCGGTGGACTCAGCCAGTTAATGAGGGTTCCCTAACATCAAACAAAGTTAGCGTTACTACGCTAAACGATAGAATTAAGGGAGTGGAGCAGAGAAGCAACCTACCTTTAGAGCATCCAACAGAGGCACAGGAGAGTGAGGAGAGAGAGAAACCCACACAGCTACCAGCATTTACCCGGAATAACCGCAGCCAGGCAAAACCATGGAGCGAGGCAAACTGAGTGCTGCTTTGACGGGCCAAAACTCCTGGACCGGAAGTGAAGTGATGAAGGAGCGCAAGAGGAAGGGGAAGACTAAAAACTGCCACCAGGTGGAATCAATTATATGCAGTGCCCTCTGTGCTGCTACTTACATGGCTAAAAACATGGCTTGAACTTGCAGGGGTCATTGGTCGACACCAAACACTCTGCACACTCCATTCCCTGAGTCATCTTGGATCATGGGAAAATGCCCGTATATAATTGCCCGGGGGTTCAGGTGTACCACACCTCCTTTCTCACAAGTCCTGAATCACTGAAGAAAAGAGGATAGACCAGCAGTGAGATGCTGCTTAAATAGTGTGCACACATAATCGATAGGCGCGTCCTGCGTGGCCGGCTACGTACATGCAAACTTCAGTGGGAGATTGAATGAATAATCTTATATCATTCTGAAGCCTTATTAATATATTCCTTGGTGGCATAGTGTAATAAAAATGAAAATCCATCATGTAATCCCCATTCTGTGTGCTCATCACATGTGGTGTAGTCATGCTACATGAGTTGTGACTAGACCATGAAGAGTAGAAAATGATGGTTGTTGTGTTTAAATTCAAGATTAAAATTCAAATGCTGAAGTTTTTTGTGAGATTATTTAGGCTAAACATTTGCATATATCAGATTCCAGTATCCATCAGCCCTTACCTTCTGTTGTACAGACATTTGTAATATTTATGGCCACATATCAGATGTATGGAAACAGTCCAACAAAAACGATCGTCATCATTTGACAGAGGAGATGCAATTATACAGTGCAGTAGTGAGGCTGTAGAGCTATTGATGAGTAATTGCCTCCACAAAAAAGGATGATTTCACAGCTTTCGTGTGCTAAAATATATGAACGTTATGACTAATTTGAATGTTTGAACAACGACAAATCTAATTTATAGATCAAGTACTACTGAGCATTTTGTCTGATTTTTTTTTTTTAAATGCAATGTTGCTATCAAGATTGACAGAGGCCTTACTTCATTTCAAATCAGTTTAACTGACATTCAAAAACTAAATACAGTAAGAAGAGTTCATCCAAACAATTATAGAAGCACTTTATTAGAATGTCTATATATTTGCTCTAATTTGTTATTTCAATGTTTTTGTATAATGTCCACAAATAATCTTCTTTACTTTCTTCTAATGAATTTAATGAAGCATTTCAACATTATCAGTCAAGTACTGATATACAATTTACTGGTGTATATCTTTTTGAGCCATGCCTGGTGTATATTGGCCGGTATAATTGGTGTAATCATGATTGTTGGTATACAGTGCCTATAAAATGCATTTAAAGTATTCATATTTCATTGTCTTACTGTACAACATTGAATCAAAGAACATGTAATGTAGCTTTTTTAACACTGATCAGGAGAAAAGGGACTTTTAATGCCAAAGTGAAAACAGATTTTTTGAAAGTAAGCCAAGTTAATTGTGTATATAGCCTTTTTCAAATCCAACCATAAATTCTTGACTGGATTGAGGGCAGGACTCTGACTTGGCCAGGTCAGGACATTAATATAGCTTTGGCTTTAGGTTCAGGCTTATTGTCTTGCTGAGAAAAAAAAAATCTTCTCCAAAGTTGCAGGTTTCTTGAACACTGCACCAGGTTTCCCTCCCAAATGTTCCTTCATTCTGCATCATTAATTTTGCTTTCTACCCTCACAAGCCCTCCAGGGCCTGCTGCAGATAAGCATACTGCCAGCATGATGCTGCCACCATCATGCTTCGTGGTAGGGATGGTATGTCTATGATGATGTGCGGTGTTGTGATGATGATGTTTGGCTTATACCAAATATGCTGCTTAGTGTGATGGCCAAAAAGCTCAGTTTGGTCTCATCAGACTATAGAAGCTTCTTTTAGATGGATTCAGAGTCTTCCTTTTGCCCTCTGGCAAAACATAGCCGAGATCTCATGTGAGTTTTCTTTAAGAGTGGCATTCTCTTTGCCTCTCTCCCATAAAGCTGCAACTGCTGAATAACCCAACCAACTGTATATGTGCAGGCTCCAATCTCAGCCTCTGAAGCTTGTAACTAATTCAGAGTTGTCATAGGTCTCTTGGTGGCCTCACTTTTTGCAGAGTTGCTTGAATTGTAACTTTGTCTTCATGTATCAGTTTTACCATGACTTACCAGTTACAAGTTAGACCTTCCAGATACATGTGCATTTAGACTACAATGGATTGAAATCCCATGAGTGTCATTTAAAGGTCTTTTGATCAGTGTCAAAAAGCCATATTGAATCACCTTTGATGCAATGTTAATGAAGTCTTCTGAGTGCCCTGTGCTGTCTCACCTCAAAACCATCATGGACCCCCATCAGTTCATCTACAGAGACAACAGGTACGTTCCTGACTCGACCTGCATCTGGATTACCGACTTCCGACTCTGAATCCCAGAGTATCAGCACTGGTTCCCATCAATCCAGTCATTAGTCCAGTCTGGTGACTTGGTGTGGACAAAACTACATGGAGCTCAACACTCAGTCAAGTGTGGTTGAGATGGTTGTCGATTTCAGAAGAAATGCAGCTCCCTGGGAATCATCATCAGCCAGGACCTCAAGTGGGAGCAGAACATCAGCAGCCTCACCGAGAAGCCTCAGCAGAGGATATACTTCCTGTGGCAGCTGAAGAAATTCAACCTGCCGACGTCAATGATGGTGCTCTTCTGCACGACAAACATTGAATCCATCCTCACCTCCTCCATCACCATCTGGTACACTGCTCCTCCAGGACAGTAAGGGGAGCAGGAAAGATCATGGCTGAACCTTTCCACCCTGGACATAAACTTTTTGAAATGCTCCGCTGTGGCAAGAGGCTGAGGTCTGTCAAGACTGAAACCTCACAATAGAGAGCAGTTTCTTCCCACCTTCAGCTGGCTTCGTAAACAAGGCCCAGGCACCCCCATTGACATGGACTCTATCCCCTCGATGGACATTACACATTATATTAACGTAATCTTTGTACTTACATGGCACATTATATCAACATAGTTTGTATTATTATTTGTTTGTATTATTATTATTATTATTATTTATAATGCACACTACATATACTTTTTTCTCGTGGGCAATGTTTTGTGCATTCATCTCATTCTGTTCTATTTAATATTTAAAATTTAAACTTGTACACTTATAATATTTTTTACTTTTTTTCTATTTTTCTATTATGAATTCTTGCTTTTTATATTATTTTGGAATACTTAATTTTGTTTATATTTTTTCACTATGCACAACAGCAACACCAAGGCAAATTCCTTGTATGTGAAAACCTACTTGGCAATTTACCTGGTTCTGATTCTGATTCCCAAAATGTGTACCTCCTTATGATTATGGTTTTAACCTAAAACCGAAAGTTTGACACAGCAAACATGTCCCTGTCACTGTCTAATACAAATAAGAGTATAGTTAGTAGTAGTAGTAGTAGTAGTAGTTAGTAATTGAGACAAATGTTATACATTTAGTTCTGCCTCATCCATATCATCCAAGTCTTAGACCTGTTCATTGAAAACATTTGATCATTGTCTTTGAATGATGTATCACATCTATGCTTCAAAATATTTCAAATGACTCTTTGGGAAGGTACACTGAAGTTACACTGGACATTATATATGGGCTTAATTTACTTCCAGCCATTGCAGATTTGTCCTTAAAGTGACCTTCATCTTTTCCGTGAGTGACTGTGTGCATTTGTGTGCTGGCCTGGGCACTGAGTGTGTACCTTTGTGTGTTTGTCTTTCTATGAATGAATGTTTAGTTTTTTTGTTGTATTTTTTTGGGTATCTATGCTGAATTTGGCTCACACAATTGCTCCCTGGGTGATTAATATTAATATTGACATTGGTGATAAAAGGATTGTTTTTCCAAGTAATTTCCATCTGCCCTTCAGCAGGCGAGACAGCAAGCAGCCAACACGCTGGCTAATCCCCCCATCTCGCTGCTGAGTCCTGCTTGTTCAGGTGATGGCATTATTTAGGCCAGCTGACATGGCTTAAACAGTCTGCTTCCAAATAGTCTACAATAACCAGGTCATTCCAAGGTGAGCGGGCTGGCCATGGGTGGTGTAAAAGGCCTCTGAGGGGAGGATACCACTGACCTCCGGGGCCCCATGTTGTTACTGTTTGCTATAGAGCAGCAGGGGCGTGCTCTTGTTTCTAGTCAATTCAGCTGTGTAGTCACTTCAAGTAATTTATTCATACAGTGCTTCATCAAGAATGACTTCACAGACAATACATGCTACCTAGATCAAATTAATCAATAATCAATCACAGAATTGTGAAGCGAAGCTTGACACAGTGATGGAGTGATAACAAGTCGATGTGCACCTGTAAAAGGTGAAAAAATAGATTGACAGAAACCTTGGGTGAGCTAAGGTCATCTGTCATCTCATCAAATTGGTTGAATGTACAGTAGGTCAGTGTGTTATCTTGTTAACTAAGCCTAATTGTGAATTTTGTCAAATAAGGACATTCTAATTTAGCTGGCTTTATGTTCTTGGCTTTCTTGTTCTTGGGAGACTTTTTAAATTAGAATATTTTAGCCAAGACTATGGTAAATTATGTTGAAAGCTGTGTTAAGTAAATTTTGGCCAATATGGGGCAGAAAAAGTCAAAAGCAAGCAGACAGATGGACAATGGACAGACATTGGACCCTGACACATTATTGTGCTGTAAGTGCCAATTTACACATCCAGCAGACACAGGGAAACATTATCATCTCATTGGAGTCATATTCATAACCATGTGATGAATGTAACTCTTCTTCTAGCTCTGGTATGTCCTTCACCAACTTTGGAGTCAAATATCTAGCTCTTTAGCTGCTAGATATTCCACTTTATTTATCTACTCCTTGCTAGTTATATTTGTCTGCTGCTGGGTGCTAGACAGGTTGTTAATACTGGGTTGTTTGTTGACAACAGCTGCCTGCTTCTGTTGGAAAAAAATGGCTGATGAGCATGCTGAGAATGAAGCAGAAAGTAAATATGCCATGAGACTGACACAATGAGCTAAAAGAGGCTAAAAAGCACCATATAGCTATCTCAGCTGGAGTATGTAGTCACTTTATGCAATGCAAATTTTAAAAAGGGATGAATGCGAGAGAGTCAGATTCATTTTCGAGTCAAGACATCTGTTGTTTTTAAATGCTACTTTGCATGCATACATTGTACAAAGTCATTTATTTTATTTTATTTTGTATTCCTTTGCAAATAAGAATTGTTTTGTCAAGAAATCACGTCCAATAGGCATAAAACAGCATAATGTCCAATAGGTTGGACAATGAAAGTGAGATAAGAAAACAAATGAGACACTGAAAAAAACAAACAAAAAAACATGATGCAGTAGTAAGATGGGACTTTCAGGCCAATTCTACACCTACATCCACTGCCAGGTACAAACATTGCATTGGACTGGTATCTGAGAGGGAGGAAAGACAAATACTCGCCACACACACTTGCACAGCCATGCTGACCCACACACAGAGCCACAGCAAACACAGAGTAAATTTGCAGAAGCACCGAACTGGATGCTGTCTTTCACTGGGTTCCAAACTGCTTGATGTTTTTTATCTCACTTTTTTCCCATTCTCTCCCTGTCCACAATAGCCTCACCTTAATTCTGGTTATTTCTGGAAGAGGAGCTGTTTCTATTGTTGATTTCAACCCTCCAGTTCCCATTTCTTGAATGTTTCACCATGGTTATGTGGGCGTTGGGGCCTTCGATACGCTCTGCTGACTGCTCAGATTATTGCTATCCATCATTGGTTTATATTCTCATTTAGAAAAGGAGGGTGCTTCCATTATTGCATTTTAATTTCCTGCAGAGGTTACAGAGGGCCAGAAGCAACTTTAGTTTTGCTCTCCCTGCTCCCTCACATTCACCAATGGAAGCCTCCACTTCATAGCATAATGCTAATGCTCACATGGCTCGGGCTAAAAGTCCTCCACACAACGTGAGGCTGCTCCCTGTTAGCTCTTCTCACATTTCTTCTTTTCATTGCTCTGCGAAGTCAACACCACAAAAAGCCTTACCACAGAGACTGACAATGAGCAGAGGACAATGCTCCACACATGGAGATGTGCTATTAAGATTTTCACATGTTGCTATGAAAAGGGTGGCTTCTCTGAACATCAACTGTTTTGAGTCATTGATCAAAGTTCAAAGGCTGAGGCAGTTCAACAAAAACAAATGAAAATACCTACTTTTAATGACAAAAAATATGTTTGTTTCTCACCTAAATTTGTTGTACTTGGTTATATTGCATGGCATTTGCCTTTTTGCATATTCAAAATACTTCTCTGTGGTATGGATGTGAGTAGCCTTTTAATCATTAGTGATATCATCAGTGAATTGTTTGACATTCAGCTGCTGTACAATAAAATCTAGGCTAAACACCACATAATATGTGCCTCACAGTAATCCAGATAAACATTTAACGTAAGAATTATGTTGATCTGTGTAGACCTGATACTGAGCAATAAGATCATACACCTGTCATGGTGTATTCCAGAGGTGGCTATATGTCTGTCAACACAATGAATTGGATGCTATGAGGCCGGTATCCACTCAGATAAACCGTATAACCTCAGGAATTCTGCCTTAGCTGTAGAGTCATCTTGTGTTAAGTCACCCTAACTGCAGCTATGGGGCTAAAGTGTTGGATAAACGATGTTGCTGGCTGGCCGGGAGGCAGAGCGGGGTCGTGACATTGTCTGGAGAGGCCCCGTGGCCATGTCAACACATTCACTGCAGGCGCTGTTTCTGCTGTAGACTCTCAAAACAGCTGGCTTTCAGGTGCTTCAATTCCTCTTTGCTTTCTCTGTCCTCTCATTAAGCAGCCTCTGGGGACAAGCTTCTGGGCAGCTCTTCTCTGGCCCACAATGATAATGTTGATCCTCTAGGCTTTCAGCCAAACCCAGGGAACTTTCTATACTTAGAAAGACCATCATAAGCATATCTGCAATAACATTTTCCACGCAGAAATGAAAAATAAGTCTGGGCAAAGATTTTAGGGGTTATTCAAGCTTAGTGGAGTAGTTAGCATCTGCTGTCTGATCTGTCTTAGGGCAATATCATATCAGAATAATGAGGACAGATATACTCTAGCTTTGGAGACTCTGCAAAGCAATCTTTGAATATCTTTGCCTTAACATAGAATTCATTCAGTGGGTAGTCGAGGACAATTCCATATCTGCAGTGCATATCTCCATATCATATGTCAAAAAAGAATTACTTATGTACAGTAGAACTGTTATATAATGACTAACCACTTGAAGTAAATCCATTTGAATAGTATTGTGGAACCTAAATGAAGTTTTTAGAGATTAGTTTCAAATTTTGGCATTTGGTGGAAAGTGACAGCAACCACGGTAGAGAGAGCAGATAAGCTTTTGCAGAAAAAAAGCTAAAACAGCTCAAACATAGACAAGAATGTGTTAGAGATTAGGGAAAGGAAGATTATAGAGTAACCCTCTCAACTTTAATCAAATAATATTCTATACATCTTATTAAAAATAGCTTTTTTGTGGTTCTTGGTAAGAGGTCATAAACCATGTTTTACTCATCAGGAATGGGACAAAACTTTTTATGAACCTTTGCTCTGTCTTTTTTGTCATTTAGGAATGTCAATCTGCTGGCTCTCATAAAATACACGCTGAGGAGAAAACAACAATACCAAGAAGGCTTTGCCCATAACAGAGCTGCCAAGTGGTCTAAATATACTATACAGTATAAATTCAACAACAAAAGGGCCTGGAAAATCAACAGTCATGCAAACATCATTATAGGGTTACTGTTTAATCTTAGTGCTTTAAAAATCTATCTTTTGATATCGGATCTAATAAAAACAGAATGGTGTGCATTTTTATTTATTTTTGTTCCCTTTGAAATTGTAGTTTTGTCACCATTTTTCTCAAAAAATGGATATGTAAAAATGCCTCAAATAGACTGGGATGAGTGCATTGCATATTGTATTTTCAATCACCAGTGTATCTGATTAAATCATCTTCCTAAACATAACATTAAATGTGTCTCCATGCAGGATATGACAGAACTGTTCGCCAATATTGCTTTATAAAATACCCCCAGAAGTTGTTATCCCAGACTGCTATCTGTCAATCTAATCTGACAGAGAGGAACATCTGGCCAGATAACCTCTCATTGAACAAAGATTGAAAATAGCAGGGAGGGACAAACACAGTGGATCAGTGTGACTGCTCCCCTCCTGGGCTCTTCACAGCAAATGCATACCGAAATCCATTGTTTTGATAGGAGAATGGGCTGCACTGTCCTAAACTGTTAACAGAGTGAGAGCAATGTGCGTTGTTTTGATTTGCGTCCAAAATTTAACTCAATTCAACTAAATACACTGACTGCATCCAAAGGCTCTCTGACAAATTGGGAGTAGAATTGTATTTGTTCCACATTAGACTTAAAGTGGAGATTAAAATAGTGTTTCTGAATATAATGGAAGCATACAATAAGTACAAGAGGATGTGCACATCAGATTAGATACACACATATTATATTCTTTTTATATATTTCAGATACAGATTCAAATCTCCGGCTGAGATAGTGTAATGACTATGCTGTTCATGATGCTAAGACATGAAAGCCTTGAGGGCATTATTTATGTTACTGTTCGACTACTTAAGCATTGACTTCCTCATATAATATACTTTTGCTTAATTTTAAATCATGTATCTGCACTTTGCTGTGTCTGGTGTGAACGTCTGGATAAGCTTTATGCATTCTGAATTCTTTATAGAACTTTTCCAGGGGCCATATATTAAGTACACTGTAGAATATGGTGTTATAGTGGTGCTTCATTCCTCAGTGCATGATGGTACACTTTGAGCAATGAAGAATATTTTTGCAAGCACATAAAATATATTTTATAGAGAAATTGATTCATGCTAAGAATTATATATAAAAAAAAAACATTTTTTAAATAAATATCTTTGCATGCCTGCTATTATGCACATAAGTGCTAAATGATGATCTCTTCCACTCAGTTCTACTCATCAGTGTTCTTGCTGTATGATCTCAAACATGCTTTCACAGTGCCTGTCTTTCTCTCCGATCATCTCTGCTTTGTGTGCTCAGGTGTGCCTGTCTGCTCACACAACTTGAACGAGTGTTACAGTGTGCCATAATTTTCGCCAGATGGAAAGTTGGAATAGATCATCTAATTGGCTGTTTTGTCTCCAATCCAATTGCCAGAAGGAGTATCAGTTAATAGGGAATGATGGATAATTTAATGAATTATAACAAAACTCTCTGGTCAGTCTGTCGTCTTCAAGAAAATACTTAAATTCTGGGCCAGGAAGCTGTTGTACACACATACAGAAAGCGGTAACAGAATGCTGTACACACAATGTTGCATATACAAAACACCAGAAGATGATGTCTTATACCCCAATACTGAGAATAACAAGGTCATGAACTGATGCAAACAGCTTCAAGTTATCTGCTGGCTGCATCTAGTCACTCCATACAGTTTTGCTTACATAACTACAAATCTTTATTAAATTCTGTATGTAAGTTAGTCAGTAATTTATTAGCTTGCATGCAGCTTGCAGCATGAGAGAACTGATTATCATGGTGTAGTTATGTGCATAATGGCAAACACACCAAATATATTTATTGAGCAAAGAAAAGAATTTTGTTTGCTCAAATTAAATTCTTTGCATGATAACAGAAATATAATTCATGTGTTTGTAAAAATCTAATTTAAGAGCAATTATAACTCCATAACAGAACTTTATCTCAACAATGACACTGGAAAACAATTAAATTACTTCACAAAGATACACACTTACTGAATAAATAAGAACAATCACAACTTATGGTTTCATCAGGAGATAGATGACACAAGATTTTGAAGAAGTGCAGGTCGGGGGGTACTGTCAAGACAATGAAACTCAAGAGCTACCACTGAGGGTCCTCTTCAGTCAAAGGGTTGGAGTGCAGCTGCACCAGTAGAGCTGCTCAGCATCCAACAGTAAAGACTGTATCAGTGCAGGGCAGTGAATGTGCACAACTGTATGAATGTTAAGCAAGGCATTGTTGGCCTGCATGCTCAGCAAACCCTCCCTGAATAAATAAGGCTTAAAATAGAGAGAGGAAGACATGTGACGAAGGTCATGAGACAGATTCCATGATCTTGCAAGTTCACATTATGCACCTACGCCTGCTGAGACACCAAGTCAGCCCATTAAATAGAATTTAATATAAAGAAAGAAACAGTATTTCAGGGGCATAAGCCAAGGCTTTGGCAGGAAGGAACCGCATTTCACAGAGTGCTGTGCAACTTTGTCAGGTAAATGTGACTGTTAGGGACAAGCGAAGATTGATGGAATCTTTTTTCCCCTTGGCTCAGCAGTCTTTGATTTCCACAGCACAAGGGAGGAAGAAGGGGAGAGGGAAGGGAGGAGGAATGATAGATAGGAATTCATGTCATTTATATCCCTAGGTCAGTCTATCACAAAACTGACTGAGAGAGAGAGAGAGAGAGAGAGAAAGAGACAGAGAGAGAGAGAGAGAGAGAGAGAGAGGTGGTGAGAAAGAAAGATGGATCAAGTCTTGAAATTTAGAAAATGCCTGTGTTTATAACAACCTCCTCTGAGATTTTTTTTTTTTTTTTTTGCAGTAACTAGCATATGGGTTCAGATATTCTGATGAGCATGAGTGCAGTGATTCATGCTGTCTCAATTAGCATCTGGGTGCCTTTGTCTGATTGAATGAAACAACTCGTTTCCAGTCCTTGAAGCATAACTGTGTAGTGCTTTTCAATTTCCACCTATTGCTGCCTTGCCATCTAACATTTACTGGGAGGCAATGCATGACGATGATTTGGTTTACAGCAGAAGTGCTTCTCCTTATAATTGCTTCTGCAGAGACATTGATTGATAAAAGCCTTCAGGGTCTACAGGCCAGTTTGAATGACGTGCTTTACAAAAAACAGGGAAATGGTGGCCATTGGAGAACATCAGTGCTTATTGCATTACATTAGATTTTTTTTTCTTGGCTTTCACTGTGGGTCTTTTACTGATGGCACTGCCATAGTGTCAGTTTCTTTGCTGGCCTTTTGTCTACTATACATTAAGCGGGAGTCATGACATCCCATTACTGTCACTCACTCTTCCTTTGTCACACAGAACATCCCACAGCCTGCTATTTTCTCACATTAACCATAAAAAACATCAATCAAAAAATATAAACGCAATCTGTGGAAGATAAAGATCTGTATTTGTCATTCATCAAGCATGGATTGTTATTTAATGTAACTATTGCTATGTATTATTTAGCAATTTCCTTTCAAGAGCACAGTTTATCATCAAAGATACTACTTTAATCAAAAAGTAAGGTTTTTCTACCTGTAATTATTGTAGTGCATCCTTATACTCTACAAAAAGTGATATGTTCAACAAGGTAGGGGGAAAAAACAAAACAAACAGAAAAAAACATCAACAATAATTTTCCCCTGCATTAAACATAATTTATGGAGTATTAATCATGTTATGAAAATTGAGTAAGAAAGTATTTTTAATTTTATTGTTATTTTTATTCATTTGTTTTCCTGCTATTGCAACCCAACCCAGTCTTGGGAGTACAGAAGCCATATTTTGTTTTTGTTATTCATTTTAACAGTATGCAATATTTAATCACAATATTTTATCCATGTTTTAATTCTCTATTTTCCATTTTATAAATCGCCTGCAGTCAGTCAGCCCTAAACCTAAACCTCAGCCTGGATTGTAACATGACAGCATAAAGATTCTACATGGCTCCTGCTTTGAAATACTGAGCTTTGAACCTTGACCTTGGTGCCTGTTTGAAGGCTTATAATTCAACAACAAAAGGGACAAGGACATGGGACCAACTGTTATAGAGTGCTCTTGGCCTCAGCTATCATGTGAGTATATTCAACAACTGGGGGCACTGTCACCCATTTGACAACTAGATATTTTAAATACACAAAATTGTTACCGTGCCCTTAAACTCCTCGGTGTACTCTCAATTCAGTATTTATTCCCAAGAGCAATGCCATGCAGCTTTATACACCACACCACACCAAAGTAGGGTTGTAGATAGGTTTGTGAAAAGATATATCTACTGAATACATCGAATATCAAGTACAGCCAAACTAGTAATTACACTACATCTAGATAATATGTGTTGAGAAAAAGTAAAGATGTTGGTTTATTCCAGATATTTTAGCCAAAAACAGGAGCTGAATGTGCAAACTGCTGACAATACAATAGACCCACATGGTGACCATTTTCCTTCCTTCCTTCCTTTCCATTAACCATACAGCTCCTCTGTTCTGATCAGACCCAACTGCTGCTAATGCAATGTACTGACATGCTGTTAGGTTAGCATGTTAGTACCTGCTAGGGCCAATTGCTAAATACATAAAAAAGCTTGCAAACTCATTAAATCTGTATCTACAGAGCTGAGTGAAAGTGAATCAAGAAATGGAGCAAAACCAACTGATGCATCATCACAGAGAGACTGGAAATAAAGGTGCGAACATTAGCTAGCCCAATTTACTCAACATTCTACAGTTCATACAATTTAATCTTGCTGCTTTAACATTCAGTCAGTCTGTCAGTCAAACTGTTTTATCATCTTTTATGTGAGCAGCACACTTTCAGAAAAGGACTGCAGTATTAAATCTCAACATTTTTGAATGGAGTTCTGCACACAAGTCAGCGGGTCCTCTTGTCTGCCCACTGGACTGATGTGGACCATTGACTGTACTGATTAATTAAAATAAAATAAAATAAAAATAAAGAAATAAAAAAAAAAAGATAGACAGCTTGTGTTCTTGAGTCCCAAGTTTCATAGTACAGGCATGAAACATATACAACCAACTGAAATACATTAGTTTGAAAGTCATGTTGTGTGTCATCAGAAAAAATGGAAAATGCATGTCCACACAAATCTATAGATTACCTGCTGTGAGACTGGATTGGCTATTGATGTTGTGAACTAAATTTCATAACCGCTCTGTGTCTTTCCATCTCCCCTGACACCTTCATCCCAAGACTCCCCTACCCCTCCAGTTTTTCAACTCTCTCAATTTTAAGATTTCCCCTCAAAATGATTTTCCCCATTCTAACCCTTGAAGCTCCCTTACTCAAAATCAAGTTGAGAGGGGTATCATTCAGGTGCAGTTTTTTGTCTCTCCTCTAACCTTATCCTCACACTCTCATGTCTTTAGCACTCTCTCTCTCTCCCCCCTTTGTGCCCCTCTCCCTTGCTATAAACCTGCCTGACTTTCCCTGTTCAGTGACATGCCTTTCAATCTCTGATGGATTTTCTTTGCCTTCTGTCCTTTTGCCTCCTCTCTCCTCCCACACACACACAGATTTTGTGTCCTAAAACCTGCAATTGTACATCTTACTGTAGCCAGAAATTTCCTCCTCACTGTTACCCATCCATCCCATTTACTGTGCAAACACAGGGAATGTGTGCCACCCATCCAATTAATCGTCCATTTCCTCTGTGGTTTGTTCACACAGATTTGCAGTTCAAAATGAGAACACTCATAGGTTCATATTTAAACAGGCAAACAATTACCAAATTACGCCACAACATTACAGCAGCATGTTAAATGACCTGTTATTTGTGTCTGTGCAGCCAAATCCTATAGTTCCAAAGCCTGGCTAATTCTGTGTAAGCTCATCAATTGGATCCTACTGAGGAGAAAAACCCATGAGCTATTTCTGCACGTGCCCATCCACAAGACACATTACTCATCCAAGTGTTCATCCATAGACTGTAGACATCAAGCATTCCCCATAACAGTTTGTTCATATGCAAATGTGCCTCTTCTAATCCTCTATTATTCTGTATTTGCATGCTGTTCTGAAAATGCCTCAACCCCCCCACCTGCCTTTCATCATACAAAACAAAGGTGTTTACACGATTCAGTGCAGCAACTGCTGCAAGATATTTGAGGCACTGCAGAGATGCAAATGAGACACCAGTAAAATTCTGTAGCCACTAATCCATTTTCTATGCATATTCACACTGTGCCATCTCTTTCATAAATTGGAATAAAATGTCAAGACATGATAAGAACTTGGCAAACATATGTGATTGCCTTAACCAGGACAAATGACTATGAGAAAAGCATCAAGCCCTTACATTAGAAAGTCCAACATTAATGATAAAACCTGCATATTCAAGAAACATGCACATAATTTATATCTAGACTTACATTATTAGTCTTCACTCATCGATATTTTTATGTGTCTGGGAGTTTCAGTCTTGTATTAATTAAGTTACTTAAAGACAGCCTTTTTATATCTGTCTATGTGAACATTCCTGCATATTAAAGATACCCTGTTGAGTGACAAAGCCCTCTAATGGTTGTAATAATTATGACTCTCATCCATCAGGAACAAAGGAGGCAGTATTGTGTTACTGTTATAGAGTCACAACAAAATGACGGACTTTAACATGGGAATTGTTTCCTACAGACGTGTGTTTTTTAATCATGACCTGTTGTTCCCTAACTGCACCCAAGTGTATGACTATGAAGAGGAAAGTCTGCTATTGTTTTAGGCACCCCTTATGTGTCTAAAACTAACCAAGTCTTGACCATAATAAGATCAGAACACTGCTTTGTTTTTGGACCAATAATGTATTTTGTCACTGGATTTGGAAGATTTGTTGCACTATAAACACCACTATATTTATGAGAACATGTCACACAGCACTTTTAAATTATGAATTAGCAACTACATTTAGAAATATTATGCAATTTTTTTGTGATAGCATATTGAAAATCATTTTGAAGTTTTCTTTGTAGTAGTATGGATTGCATTTTGCAACATTGTCTTTGTCACTACAACTGGTGATTGTCAAAGTCAGAAATGTTATGACTGCACACACTGTAGTGGCTTTAAATGTTAGAAAGGAAAACAACCAGGTGGGCAGGTAAAGGTTAAACAAGATTGCCGTTTTTACTACTGACTAGAGTCCTATCAACGCTGTTTCTGTTGCATAACAATTGAGCCTAATTGTACTGACATTCCATTATGTACAAAGAATTGTAAGCAAATATTTTGAAAATTCAAACAGGTTCAAACTACTTTTTACTGTTTGTGTTCTAAAAATTATAGTTGCTTTGCTTAACATCAATCAGTGGACTTTTAGTGCTTTTCATTTTTCACTTTTATACAGACATGATTTTTCAATAGTGAATTCTCCTCTTCTTTGCTCTTTTGTCTTACAATTGCTGTTCAATGAGACATGTTTTGACCCTGTCTTGTAATGTTATATATGTTATAATTAATATTATGTATCAACTCCTTTCAACTTTACTATCAACAACTTTGGAACTCAGAACTTCTGATTGGGTAAAACATAATCACAGTGAAAAAGATTTATGGCAGCCTGCTGGTTAGGGAGTTTGTTTCATACTTGGAGAGCCATGGACAATTTTTCCATTTATGTCAGTGTCCATGGTACTGAGGTAGTATGTCACCTGCACTAAAAGTCCCACAAACAGTTCGCTGTACACTCTGTATTTCATCTCTGGTGGAATTTGTGCACGTATGTAAGTCTATGCGGGCCGTGCCAACAAACACTCTCCTAATTAGCATAATATGGTGATTGATTGTCATAAATGACTTCCCAGTTCTGCTGGTGACACGTTTAGATTTGATGATGCATTTAATGGCCCTAAACAACTTGTGCATTTATTGTGTAAGTAGAATGTTCAGCCTGAGTGCTGTCAATTTAAAAACTCTGTTAATACTGAACTGTCTTCTCTACTAGCACTTAAATAATAACTGCAACTGTAAGACAATTGTTTCATTTGGTTTTATCCAAACCGACAGAAAACTGTTGCAATGTTTATATTCTTCCCATGTCCTCCTCAGCAGGTGTTGTCTTATGTTCAGAGCTTCCTGTCAGACAGCTTAAAGGAGAACACTTGACGGAAAAAAAAAAAATTCACTGTGCCGATTTGTCATCCTTCTTGTTCTACTCATCTGACTGGATTGAGGAAGGGAAAGGGTAGCAAAGGGGATATCTTTGGAATATCTGTTTAACATCCTAATTGGAAATGACAAACACAGTGGCGCGTTCAGCCCTGCAGGGGAGATCAAAGAGTTGGAGCTCCGTGAGACACAGCAGTATGGATCAGAACCAAACCGATCCCCTCTCGCCTCGGCTAATTAACACCTGGCTCCTACTAATTAGCTAAATCTACTGGCATTCCAGAAACAGACCAAAAAAAAAAAAAAGAAAAAAAGATAACCAACGCTGTATAAGATTTACAACCCAGTGTTGGACCTCAGTTATATCCCCGGAGTCCTACCTGACTGTAGGAGCAAATGTAGGAACAGGTGTTCTACTCCCTCTGCTGTACCGCACAGAGTGCCAAATAAAATTGGAGTTAGGTGTTTGTGATTTTCAGCCAAGTGTTTTGTTGTGCCTGTTAAGTGGCCCCGTTGGTGTTTTACTCTGCACATGATGTGACAGTTCTAGTGGAATATAATTGCTCCAGTCTCATCATCTCCTCATTTGAACGATAACTTCATAAAAAAAATAAAATAAAATAAACACAAACATTTTCCAGTCTCATTTAAGTGAATATGAAACTGTCAGAAGTTCACCCTCAACAACAGGTTTGTGGTTATTGTTACTTTAATAAATGAAACCAAGGAAGTTAGTTGGTATTGAGTTTGCATTGATAAACCAACGCAGCTTAACAAAAAGCTTCAAGGACATACAGTAAACAGAATGAAGACTGGCAAAAAACATCTTGGTTTGGCTGCCTTGGCAACAAGAAAACAGTAATTATATTAGATGGTTTATCCTAGCAGGGTTCTCTGTGCTGGTGATGATAAATTCCGAGGTTGATCACCTCTCTGAAATTATTTTTTATTAGAATAAATGGGCAGCTGTGGCTCAGGAGGTAGAACGGGTCATCCACTAATCAGAAGATCAGTAGTTAGATCTCTGAGGGCTGCGCCATTGGTGTGCGAGTGTGTTTGAATGAGCATTAGAACTCTTGATGAGCAGGTTGGCACATTGCATGGCAGCCTCTGTCATCAGTGTATGAATGTATGTGGGAATGGTGCTTTGAGTGGTCAGAAGACTAGAAAATCACTATACAAATGCATCACATTTGCAGCCCATAAACCAGTATTCAACACACAGAGAAGGAAACTACTACATCTAATCTAATGACCTACACTTTACCCCACTTAAACTCAGGTATAAAATAAAATAAGCCAGTGATTTCCTATCAAGCTTGCAGTGGTTTCTTCCAAGGAAGAAACAGATGTCACTCTGTGAAAAAACATCATAATAAACCCAGCAACCACCAATTCACTTTGTCAGTCTTAACTTGGTGCTATTTGCCAGTCAGTTCCTCCCACCATTCCCCCTTTCCTCATAAGTGCTGTTAAAAGTTAGTGCTGATGTTTACCCAAGTGATGGAAATTGACTTAGCTTTCATTTGGCATGTCTATAGAGGGAGATGCTGTTAAAAGTCTATTGTAACACTGACGCTTCAGGTAATGAGCGAAAGGACAGTCATTCTGTTGGCTGATTACAGACAGTAATTAAGACACTGATCCTGTAATTAAGCAGCGGCAGGTATCTTGTGCTCAGAATACATCATCTTTTTCTTCCCAGCAGTCCATTTTCCCCCATTTTTGCATTTCTCATGAGGGAGAGACTTATACTAATATTGGAAAGAGGCACTTAGCACAGGTTATCAACTTTGAAAACAACTCTCTTTCCCCTGTGTCATGGCAAGATTATGAATTTTGGCTGAGTCACTCTTTCAGTCAGTGGCTTTCATCTGTCCCTCCATCCCCGGTCAATCTGTTGAGCTGTTTGTTTGTCTGCCTCAGTTTTGTCAGCCTCATTCTCCCACTAATCCTCCTCTTTATCCCTCTCTCTTTTCTTCTTCCTCTCTTTCTGTCTCCTCTGCAGTGTCCAAGATAACCTGGCCTGGCTTCAGGGGCTACTTGCAGAGGCTCCTCTGCAAGTGCAGCTCTGTATTTTAGTGGAGGGCTAATTTTCACCCTGTCAAATATTTCAAATAATTTTCCAGCCACCACTGCAGGGCCAGAACTTCATGCATCATATTTCAGCTCAGTTGGAGCATAAAATATGATGTGGTTAGACAAAATGTCACTCTCAACATAGTTCTCTTTGGCAGATGAACTGTAGCTCTCTGACTTTTAGAAAGAAGGAAGAAGAAAAAAACAGCTTATAGATAGTTGACAGATAGTTAGAGCTTTGGTTTAAGTGACAGCTAATCATGTATTTTATATATATATATATATATATATATATATATATATATATATATATATATATATATATATATATATATATATATATATATATATATATACACACACACAGTACATTTTTTTGTTCTTTTTTACCTTATTTTGCTTGTGTCCAATGATTGTACTTAAGATGTATTTATTTATCTAATTATATTTTTTTCATCGTCAGTGGGGAAATATTAATGCTAGTAGAATGATTTCAGTATACATGACACCATTGTGCAAAATTATCAGTGACTAACTTGACATGTTTTTTGTGATTTTCTATCATTTTATACTACTATTTTATACTACTAAACTTTGTTACTTCTATTTCCACAAATGGCCATCCGTTCCATAGTCTTTGTTGCTACAGTTGTTACTAAGGTTCCATGTGTTGTTTGTGATGTTTTTGAGAAGCTGACATTTTGAGTAAAGAACGAGAAAAAGAAGCAAAATCCTACTACTGCTGTTTGTTTACATAGCTTCAAGAGCCGGCAGAAATCTGCCATGGGACATCTTCTAGAAATGGGATCATCAGCAGTAGAGCCTTAAAGAGACAGGAGCTAGTAGCCTGTTTCAGACAGAGGCTGAACTGATGGATTGTATAAAGGGTCAGTATAAGATAAATGGATTTTTTAAAACTGTAATTCATGCAAAAGTTTTCCAGCAGACTATAAAAACAGACCAGGAAATGTGCATGATACATCCTTTTAAAACAACATAGAGACAAAGCAAGCAAGCAAGCAACAAAAAAAAAGAAGTAACATTGTAATTAAAGACATTCAAGTATGGTGATTAAAAATTAAATAAATAAATGAACTAACACAGAGTGAGTAACTAAACAACCATATAAAAGCAAGTGTCAAGTCTAGTAGGTGATACTGGATTAAAGTTAAACTTTGGTATGAAGAAGGAAGTTCTTAAAACCTCAACCATCAGTGATGGTCAAACTAATAAAGTTATTTTCTCTTTTTCTTCTTTTGTTATTATAAGCTTGTTCTATTGTTTGTATTTATTTGATGGAATGAAGTAAAAGCTTGACATGTGGCCAGCACAGTGAAGTAATACCATTGCGTTATTAATTAGTGTATAACTTCAAACAAGCTAATAAATCAGAAACAGCAGGGTATTGTATAATAATAAAAATCAAGAGAATTACTGAACAGTGGGTTACGCCACCAGCAGAGCATTCAATATAAGGGTCTTTTGTATTGCAGCTGTGGCACCCAGGAGAGAGTATTATGGATTTGGATCTATTGTGCTGCTGGGTTCAAGTGTTGCTCATTGAGCGGGGTTATTGCCTCAGTAAATGTAGCGATACACGAATAGTTCAGAAAACCCATCTACAAAGAACGAGGTGTAGTGTCTGCTTTCTCTATGAGTTCTGTACACCGTGCAGTTACAGTAATTGGAAAATCTGATACATTTGCAATCTGTACAGCTCACAACAGCCACAACAAAAGCTTATTAAGCCTATTACTCTGGGGAGTGTGATATATTAAGACATTATTTGCCTTGACTTCTGAAAACCTGCGTGGAAAACTTGCATGCATTTTTAAATACATCAGAGATCCAGAGCTCTTTGCAAGTCAGGCTGTCCAAAAAAGAGCCTCACTCTATTTGATAACGGTGTTCAGTTTGAGCTTTGCAACTGCTTAAATGGTGAAGTGATGAGAGCTGAATTCTACTTGTTACTCTCTGGAGGCATGATTCAGTTCTTTAGAAGTTAGCAGCCTTGATGCAAACAAGAGCTTTACCAAAAATAACATGCCACAAACTTTCAAAGACAAAGTTTGTCTGTGTATTTTTCAATTGAAGTTACAATCTATTTCCTGCATTGAGCTCATACATTTTTAGAGAACCACGTTTTTTGATGGCTAGAAAGAAGAGAGAGGAACACTCTGGAGCTTTGTTGGCATAGACAGATTGAGGACGATAGGGGATTTGAATTCTTTTGTGCCCTTGAAGATGACCACAAATGAGTTAGAGACTGCTGTCTGGAGCCTGAAAGGAAAGATCAGATGCACTCTATTGCTTTAGCTTAGACATTTTTTCAAATTTAATTTTGAACCACATGTCGATGAAAATGTTTCCCCACAATGGATGCTGAGTATGTAGAATTTACACATCAATGAAATCTGATCTATTTCAGTTGCCGCTGAGGCCTAAATACTAGAGAGAGAGTGAAAAAAAAGCTGAACCCAACTGCTTTAAAAGGCCCAGTGACACAATTTCAATCATCTGTCAAAGGGAAAGATGAAATATGTTAATGACACATCTAAATGCACCACTTCCTTCCTATCTAGAGACATAACTGAATACAATCCTTTACAGAGCTGGGTTTCTGTATCCAGCCATTTTCTATGGTATGAGTGAATGTGACATCTCTGTCTGAGCTCTGTAAGAGTCAAGAGGTCAGGTGCTATGGAACTTCCTCATGGTCTTCTTTGACAATTTCCTCCCATCCGGCCATTAGACCCCTGCCAGTGCAGTCCTTGCCCTGCAGAGAATGTGCCTTGCCGGTTATGCTGATAAATTAGTGGCCTGTTAAACCTCTGCATTCACTATTTGGCTGATGGCTGAGAGCAAGATGGTTGTCATTACCCTGTCTAAATGCCACTTTGTAAGCTTAATTTCTCTTAACACAGAAAAAATAAATAAAAACACGCGAGGAAGGAAATCAAAAAGCACCAAATAAATTAGATTAACCCAAAGAATTGAATGAATCAGAGCAAGACTTTGGATGTGACTATATGTACAGAGGAAAATGAGTCTATAAAGATCGGAGCATTGTACATGTTCATCATCATCAATGTTGGAGCTCAATTTTTACGCTTGATTGTTATTCAAGACTGCTGCACTGTTTGAGAGATTTCTTCGCTCATCTTTAAACTTGGCTTTTACCCAACACATCTATCTTTATTGCCCCTTTGAGAAAAATAAAGTGGTGCAATGGTGTCTGTGATAGAAATGAAACATACAGTAAATAGAGAATAAATAACTATTTCTTGTTTTTAATGGGGTATTTTGCTGCCATTCAATATTCAGTATTTATCACATTATGCTTCTGAATTGCTCACATAGGGCTACAGCACACATTATTCCAACAGATATTATTCCTTCAGGAATGAAAAAAAAGCTGTCAACAGATAAACATGCTGGGTTCTAGTAGAAGCAAAAATGCACCCACAATGCTATTTTTGTCAGTCACAACACCATTGTTTGGTACTTACATATTTGTTAATTTTGTGACTGCAAATGAATCAGCTTGTGCGTAGGAAGGCAGAGTGGCAAAGTTCAGGTTGTGTGTGCAGATCAGTGGAGATTTTGTAACTATTATGGCATGAAACTGCAAACACAGTCTAACGGAGCAGGTTTTATGGCTAACCCTAAGCCCTGGTTTAGGGTTATAGGTGAATCCTATAGTAGCGCATGGAGAATGTATGGTGGCTCTTGAAGGTGATTCTTCAGTCAAAATTGCTGTACCCAAGTAAGATCCAACTACTGTCTCTAATTTATAGTACATGGCTGTACTGTTCTGAAGTACAATTATCAGCACAAGTCTTATGAAGATAAATTATTATATTGTATGTGGATAATTTAGTCCATATCATGTATACCATTGTTCCTCCGAAACCCCTCTGTGCTGGGTTCAGGCTGGTTAAGTTGGCTGTTGGGCTTGGGCCAAAATGAATCTGGCTAGGCTGGGCTTGTGTCAAAGTTTCAAGCCTGTGATTAATGGCTAAATGCTCCTTTAAATGGAGCAGCACTCCCAAGAATGTGTTTCCTACAACACCAGAAGATGTTAGATGGTAGATGGGTTGCCACGCTTTTAGCATATCAATTGCCAGGATGATTGAAGATTGATGATTGGAACCCATGATAACCACTGATAACCACTTTTATCACTTTTACAAATGCCATAATGTACATGGAATAATTCCATTCTCATTAACACAAAATTCCTTGGAGGCTCTAGATCCCATAATATCACTTTGCAAAACTTAAAAAGACTGAATCACATGTATTTCTGGACAGTTCAAGAAAAAGCAAACTCACACATGCTGTGGCACAAGAGGCACTTACTACCAAGGATAAAGCTGAAATTTTAATACAAACACAAGGCAGTTTTCATATTAAATTCCCACTGTTGAGACCCAACTGAACTCCAAATTGTATCTTTAAAATATTCAACCCTCTCTTGCGGCTTCAGAAAATTTTGTTTGATACCAAGGTCATACATTTATCAAAAGCCACATCTAATTCTATCAAGTTGGGATTATGTTGGCTCCTCTCCTTTCCTTTACTCTTCTCTCCGATGCCTTTAACCTTTCTTGTTTTATTATCTGTAGTCTAAGTCAAGTACCCTAAAGACAACTTTTAACAAACAGATTGATTCCAAAGTGCTTTATAGGAGACAAGAGATAAGCAACACAAACACACACACACACACACACACACACACACACACACACACACACACACACATCCAATAGGCTCATGTTCTGGGCACTCAACCAATTCAAATGACTCCGACCGCTCTTGCCATTTGTACTCTCATTTCTTTGTCTTCTCCTCAGCTATGCTGCCTGTCCTCTTCCTTGACCTCTAACCAGCACATCCTGTCTGAACATACTGAACTTTGAACAATTACACAGATATGTGATTTGGACACAAAGTGTGAAACTTTTTTCATTGTGAATTAAATTACATTCTTGTCATTTCAATTGGAGAAAGCAGTTCCAACAACTTAGATGGTTAAAGGGAAATTCTGGTATTTGTCATCTTGGAATTTATATTTTCCCATCAATTAGGGTTAAAGTGATTAATGGAGACAAAAAGTTTTGGAATCAGTCCAATTGAGCAAGAGCGCTTCGACCAGCAGCCGCAAAACAAGCTACAATGTAGTCCCTGGGGGCAATTGTGCCTGTCAAAGTACATCCACTAAAAGTGCTTGGCTTTGCCACTGACAGGCTCAGATTGTTATTATGAGTGTCTGACAATGAAAGTAAACACAGGGACTGGCTGTCTGTAGCAGCATTATGGCTGACATTTTAGTTTCCTTACAGTCAAACAACAGTGAAAGTCAGCCTCATACCTGTAAACAACAGGCATGCGTGGATGAATATGTGGGCAGTTCAGTTAGCCAGCAAGCTACCCCAGATATATATCCCGATGCAGTTAGCCATAATGCTGCTACAGGCAGTTAGTTCCTGTGTTTACCTTCATTGTCAGACACTTCTGAGATTGTCTGTGTCAAAAAACAGCAATTCTTTGACAGGTTCAATTGCCCCTGATGATTACATTGCAGCCTGTTTTGTGGCTGCCAGCTGAAGCACTCTTGCTCAGTGTTGGACCAATTCCAAAACTTTTTGACCCTTTTAGTCACTTAGACCCAAAATGATGGGGAAAATAGGATCCAAGTGAAAAATACCAGAATTTCCCTTTAAGTCAGGGTAAGTTGAAATTGTAGCCTGTTGCTGAAAATCAAGGTTAAATGAATTAATGTGTTGAACAGCATTGTTCCAAGTGGGATGAATGAAGAGTTAAGGCTTGTTATAGTTTTTTCAGTTGGCCGTCTCACATGCATCTTACTGAACAGATACATTACTATTTTAGTTCGTACAGCTGTCTACAAACTCACATTTGTTTGGTTTTTAGCACTGCCAAAACACGGATGACCTACACTCAATGCTAATGAATGCATCCAGTGACATTGATCGAGGAAGCTGCTGATGCTCACGCTGTTTAAGCTACATAGCTTTTTATTAAGTCTACACAAGAAAAAAAAATACTTAGGTAAAGTCTAATGTAACCCCTTTCTGCTTCTGTCCCTTTAAGATAGTCAAATATGTGGGGTTATTTCTAATCTAGGCTCAATGAGGAGACTGCTGGTATCTACCTTATTGTTGTAGATGACATCCACCCCAAACACCATACACACAACAACTGAATTCTTTTTGGAAAGTATATTGGACAAAGATTTTTTTTTTTTTTTACAGTGCAGTATCTCAATTTTTTTTTAAATAATTAAAAAACACAACACAAAATGAGTACTGGATTTAAATACTGCAGTACCTGTACCAATTGTATTCACAATATTCAATAGTTACTTTGTTTCACCACACATTACTTTTGCTTTAAACAAAAATAAATAAAACAAAATTAAACCTCTGAGATCTCAGGTATGAAATAAAAAAATATACTCCCAAAGTCCAATGAATTGAAAGAATAAAATAAAATTGAGTGCACTCAGAGAGTCCTACCGCTGTCTTTTCGCAGTGAATGTCCAAGTGGGTATTTTGATGCGGGGGGGGGGGGGGTATTGATATGGGGACGTGGATGATCCTCTCTCTCTGAAGGTAAATGACAACAGGATGGGGGTATCGGCAGATGACAGCAGACGATGGTAGGCAACCCGAGGACACAAGGAGGGACTCCAACTAAAAAACCAGCCTACACAGCCATGGAAAATAATTACTCATCTAGCACTTCATCAAAGTCCATTTCAATATTTAAACAAAGTTACTGGTTACTGTGTCAAATGTTACTCTTTTCAATAACCTCTTGATAACTATCATATTTCAAGATACATAGAACATAAATTGACATTTCAAAAATAACCTCTTCCTATTGTAAATTATTTACATTAATTTCACTGTTCATAATAAAGTAAAACTCCACTCTTACACCTAACCACATACTCAGATAGTTTATAGCTACATGAAATATCTGTTGAAATCTCATGAACTTCCAAATAACAACTTCAAGTATTCACATTCACATACAGTAATTAGCAATATAAGATTCAATAACATGTTAAATAGACTTCAGACATGTATAAATTTATTCAACCCTGTTCCAAGTTCATCCCGACTGGTTTTAGTAAGAGTACAAAGCTAACCTTCACGTTTTTTTGCATCATTTAACATGTTGCTAGCGAGTTAGCATGCTAATGTAGCTAATCATCGTCACTCACCAGGAGATCGATTGTTTACAGGTCTAAACAGTTCAGCGTCGTCTCATATGAGTCACAGCTTATTATTCCTCTCGTCTTCTTCTGTGTTAAACTCCGTCTTATATTTTCTTTGTATTCTATTCATTAATCCACAAGTTTCCTTTTCTTCTTTCTTTCATCCACACAACACCAAGCTGCATCAGTCGGGGGCATACAGAGAATGGTAAATTGAAGTTGAGATGGTCACTAGGATCAGGTTTTGTCACACCAAAACCAACACATTACCGCCACCTGAATTAAAGGGGCAGTAACAACCTGGGGGTTCAACTAACCAGGGTTACACTAACATTAAGTTAACACTAAAAAAATAATTTGTCTGAATTCAGCAAATGCATATGCCAATCCCTAACCTGCATCTCAGTGCTCCTTTATTTCACTTCTTGTCTTCTTCAGAAGTTATGTCTTCTTCATGTATTCAATTTGTGATAAAAACAGATAAGGGGAGACTCTGAGGCACATAGTATGTGTTGGGGGACAAAAGTAATTAAAATTATTAAGAAAATGACCTATAAATATAGATATGTAGGACATCTTAGCACAGTTCAAGTCAAATATACCCATCTATCACACCAGCCTCCAGTACCCACTGGCCCTGTATCTGAATGATAATATACAGTCTGATTTAGACCTTGTTTTCACTGTGAAGATATGTGTTTCACTCACAAACTCAAAATTCCCTGCTGTTTTGGAGCTTCAGAAAAATCACTTACTAACATATTCTTGTTTCTAGCCAGTCACCTACCATGTCGGAGCATCACTGTTCTCTGATCTGCTACACTTTGCTTTGTTACACTGTAATGAAGCCTGTTCCTCAGTTTCAATGCTTAGGAATGGGCCCTACCCATTGGAGGGTTTTAGTGCAGCCTTCCCACAGTAAATTTTCAAATGATGCATGACTTGTGTATGTGTTCTGCCTTGGGAGCCTCTACATCAGGAAGGAGGCACCAATTTAGACAAAAGTGGTTACAGTCAGGTAAGAGAAGTCCAGTTCTGAAGAGTGATTGCACACCATGGGAGATTAAAACCTCCAAGGAAGGGAGTTAAAGATGGTTTATAGTGAACAAAGCAAGACAGACTAAAACCCCAGAGACATTTAAACCTCAGGCAAAATGTCCAACTGGTTCAACTGTGCAAGTGAAATAAAGTAGTTCCACTTTGCAACCACCTTGCAAACACAGAAAATGCTAAACTCATTTTTAGTAAAATCACATTATAGTGTGACCAAAATTGTTTTTTAAGCTGATAACAAGTCACTTAATGCTGCCAAATTCACATATTGGTACCTTTTATCTTCTCTGTGTTCTCACTAGATTCCTGGCTGTGTTTTGATCGTAATTTCATTTATATATGGCAAAGGTTAATGGATATTATTTATGCAGCAATGATGCAACCAAATGGGTGTTTTGATTCAAGAGTTGATAAAACCACCTCAACTCCTTCAAGGTTTTACTGTGAAGCAGCTGCAGAGAGAACATACTTACCTACACAAGTGGGTTTCAGTCTAGTTGCGGGCATCTGATGCTTTTTTGTTGGCAGATGAGTTTGAAAAACTGCAACAGAGGAATACATTTTAGCTCAGAAAAAGCATTGCCAAGGACAGCTGATCAGATAACTGGATCTATGATCAGCTTAAAACAAAACTACACACAGTGAGTTTGGATTTTAGGGCAGAAATCAAAAAGAAAAAGCATAAAGAAAGGAAGATGGAACCACAAGTTGATTACATTGGTGAAGGCTTGAAATTTTTAATGCAATTTGGACAAACCTCAATCCTCCAAAATATGTTCAAGATAAGAAACACATTCTGATGTGCATCTTGTCATACAGAAGCTATTTAGGCTACAGTGAGGGTCTTGATTACAGTTCCACATATAACAGCATTCCAAGGCTGTTTTCTCTCTTTTCAAGCACAGGGCACTATTCATGGGATTTCTTGAAGCCAGGCCATCAACCTTGCTGCTGAACTTAAGACCATGAACTCTCACCTGCATACCCTCTGCAAGCTTCATGTGTAAATAGTGTACAATACGGACACCAGCTTTGAAGGAGCCTTCTGAGCATTTGCATCCTCAACTCTCTTCCCTCTCATTAAGTGGTGCTAGGACAGCATGCAGCCCCCTCCTTAAGGGGGCTACATGCTGCATGGCATCTCATTTTCAAATGAGGCCCAGTGGCCAGGCTTTGCCCTCCTCTGTCAGAGGGGGTGGACTCTCCCTCTACTGAATCCTTTAACAGTGGGCTGTTGTAGTGGAAAACACCCCTACTTAAAGCTTCCATGCTGGCATCTAACAGCAGCTGTTCGCAGTCAGCTCTCTGAAATGAAAACTAGAATTACAACAAGGAAATCTAAGATGTTATCTTAAAGTTATTGAGTTAGTTGGACTGTTAATACAATTTCCCCTTACTGTAAATTACAGATAGCAAGTCTGAACATGAATAGATAATTACAACTTAAAAAAACAAACAAACATGTTTTTTACATTCTTAAACAAAAAACAAAAAATGTTCTTTTTGATTATACTTAGAACCATAGACTGTAAAAAACAAAACAAAACAATGGACTTAGCCACTGTGACATAATCCATCAGTTGGTGAACTCCTGTTTGAAGCAAGCCCCAAGGAATAGCGCCGGGAAGTGAGGCCAAACTGACATAGTGGCCAAACCATTTAATTCACGTTACTGGCCCAAAAATACTTTTTCCCATAGGCTTATAGTGAAAGAGACATCTGTAAATCAGCAGATAATTTTTTTGAGCATCATCGTCACTAAAATGACTCTTCTCTGTGTGAAAGAGCTTCTCTGTGCCCCCCCCCCGCTAGCGGAACAACAAGCTAACCATTAAAACAGAATGTACTTGAAAAAAAAAACGCAATGTCTGACTCCTTAAAGGGTCGCTGAGAACATTCTCATTTAAAAAAAAAAAAAAATCACCTATACTTCGTTAATTCAATCACCTGTGCATACCTATATAGGCAGGGGGTGTTACAGTGGCTCTGTGTTTAGCAGGTTTGCCTCACAGCAAGAAGGTCCTGGTTTTGAACACTGGCCATCATGTCCTTTCTGTGTGGAGTTTGCATGTTCTCCCTGTGTTCATGTGGGTTATCAAAGACATGCACGTTAGGGTTAATACTTAAGCATAAGTAATTCTTGTTGTCCTATTTTAAGAACCACAGGGGGATGATGAAGCAGAAAGCTCATCAAGACATGCCCCCACCCTGAGTCTTGAACCCAAGGTTCCTAGATGCTACAGCCGCACTGTGACTCCATTTGGTCCCCGGTCATCCCATGCCATCGACCCCCTTTCATCCCTCTACCCAACCCCATCATCCCACTGTACATGACCCAGACCAACCTTTGGTTCCCATTCATCCCTCGGCAATCAACCCCCATCATCCCTCTCCTTGACCCCCAATCAACCCAACATACCCTACCCTGATCCAATCCAATAAAACTACTTTTTTACCGTACAAATGGCATGGTCTTTGTTAGTAAATACAGCATGGAACTAAAGTTTTTAATGATTTTAGTTTTTGGAGCAGTCAGTAAGATTTGAAACAAATAGCTATTTTGTCATTAATTTATATTTGCCAATATTTACTTTCCTTGCCTGGCTGTTAATATTTATATTATGTACAGTACATCCATGAACAAAATGGATTTTTTCAATAATGTATTAAACATTGAATTCCTTAAAACTTTGGAAAGAAAGGGCATTTATATTGGGAAACATCAAAAGAAATATTGCATGAAAGCACAAAACTAAATAAAGGGCAAAAAGAGCAAAATGAAAGCTCTATTTTTAAATGTTGACTGTTCATTTTAGGTCAAGGGGAAGACACGGCACAGTGTGTAAAAGGAAAGTGCTGAAGGGAACAGAAAAAGGGCTCTCTTTGGCCTTCTATAGAGAGCAACAGTTGTGGAAGAAATTTACTTAGGCTGGATTCGCACTGTAGCAGGATGCAATTGAAAGCCAGTGTAGGTTGTCTGAGGACAAGACATTTTACATCCCAGAGGAGCTCCATTACTGACAGTGGATGTAGGGTTAACACCGCCATAGAAATCTTAGCCTGGTTTAAAAGAGTGAGAGGGTGAGAGAGAACAGTGGCAAAACATTGAGAAACAACCTCATAGTGTCTCCAACCCATGAATTTTCCATTTCCTTCCAGGAGAGAGTTTTCAGCCCCACACCACCATCACGCTGCTTTAAAGGTCACTGAGAATCAGACACTGCATACTTACCAAGCCACCTGACCTGGCCAATCAACAACCAGCCAAGGGCTTTTTCACACAGACTGAGATGAGGTGGGCCGTGTGCAATCAGCTGAAAGAGGCTGACCCCTCAGCCATGTCAGACCTTTTTTTTAACCTTTCAGATAAGGTGTATCTTTGCAGAGAAAAAAAGCTAGTACACTTCTAAAGCATAGTAATTTGGTGTATTTTGATATGATGCTGCTCACAATATTTCAGTATTGTACAATATCTTGAAATGCTTAGGAAAAATCACATGTTATGTTATGTTTTCTTTATTGTAAGATAATGGTAATAAGTTTCTTTTTCATGAATGTCAGCATGCTCAAGAACTTAAATTGGTATTCTCCACTTCATTGGCAGTATGGTTGGTTACCTGGCTGTGGTTTTAAATGTTTGACAAATAAGTACTGGATAATTGCTTGACATTTGTGTTGACGTTACTCCAGAGGCTGTGTGATCATTGGAGGGGAAAAGTAAAAGATAGCAAGACCTCATGTCCTGAAAACCTCTGTGAGCCGGACTGTGAGCAGGCCTGTCATGTTCCTCTAAGGCAGTGATGGCACGATGTGCGCATCTGAAGTGACAGCAGGCTGAAGCAAACAGATCTCCCATCTCTGTGACACTGACGGTACCCCTTCACTGAGGGTATTTGGTTCACTCAGAGCAAGTCAGCTACATTTATCAAGTTACTCTGGAGTGTTGGTACACTAGCCGTGTCTCACAAAAGTTTGTAAAATACACACAAACTTTGAAATGTAGGTTATACTGTCTTTGAATTTCTTAAGGGGAAATTCAACCTGGACCCTATTTTCCCATCATTTTGGGTCGAAGTGACTAATGGGGCCGAAAGTTTTGGAATTGTTCCAGTATTGAGCGAAAACGCTTCAGCCAGAAGCTGCAAAACAGGCTACAATGTAATCCTTGGGGGCAATTGCGTCTGTCAATGTAGGTCCACTAAAAGTGCTCATTTTTGCCACTGACGGACTCAGATTTTTATTATAAGTGTCTGACAATGAAAGTAAACACTGAAAGTAAACACAGGTCGCCTGTAGCAGCAATATTGACTGTGTTTTGTGCCATCAACCACTTCTCTGTTTGGAACAGGACCCTATTTCCCAAAAGCATCCTAGGCATCTAAAAGAGTAACTCAATAAAAGGCTGAAAAGCACTGTTTCATTGCCCTCTCTGGTTGTCAAAGTGTCAACGTCTGTTGCACCTCTGTTGGGCGTGGCTCTACATCACTGCAGCAAGGTGAGAAGTAAAACCAATGAGTGTTAGAGAAACAAGATTTTCATCAAGTATTAGGTTGCTATTTGAGATGCATTTGGGGACTCTTTCATGTTTGATTTCTGGGTCAATTTTGGATTAATACAGCAACCATGATGCAATGTTTTGTTCCTGATTACAGCAATAAACTGTTCTGAATTGATTTGTGTCTCTGGCTGACATCATCTCTATAGCATACATTCAACAGGCTGTAAGATTTAGAGCCATAGCAAACTGATGACTGTGTATGACCCAGATGGGGCGCACATCTGCAGCTACAAAAAAAAGAATGTACTGCCACTCCACTGTACACTGAGCATTTGACTCACTTTGCATCATGTGCTGTGGATATAAGCGATGTGAGGATTATTAGAATGATCACATCTTGTTTCTTCCTCTTGTCTGTGTAATTTTATTTTAGACATCCAGGTAGTGACATTTTTTTCAAAAGATATTAATCAAAATCTACAGAACTTTATCAAAATGTTGAAGATGTTCTGTTTAACTATGTTGTGGTGTGGCGTGAAGTGTGAATACAATAATCTCTTTTTGCAGGTGAGTGATCGTGGAGGAGGCGAAAATGTGGCTTAAAACTGAATAAAAGTCCATTTCTAACAGTTTATGTGGAACAAACACAATGCTGATATATTATCTTGTAGTGTGTAAGTTACTCTTTGGTAGATGCCATTGCAGCGGACAAACACAGCAGGACTCATGCATCTTGTGCTAACGTTATTTTACTCTGTGTTGACATATGATGCTATTGACATGCGACCAAATGAAACGGTCCGTTATTTTTATTAAATTACAGATTTCTCTGGGTTTGAAAATTGTTGGTAACAATGGGGATAATGTAAGTACACAACTCAACAACATATATAACATAGGTATAGTTGTTTTTAGACATTTTAATGTGGAATAATTACATATTATACCTTTAAATGTGTGTAATATAATCCTCAAAAGTTTTTTTTCTTTTGTTATCCTTATTGTACTTAACAACATATGTACAGCTCAGATGATGTTTTAGTGTGTAGACCATTGATGAGCCTGAAGCGATGTCCCAGCATGTTGGCAGGTTTCAAAAACACCAATATATTGTATGAAACTTCTCAGAAACTCAAGCCACAGGGGATGACAGTGTCCTCACACATTGTGCGGAAATTGTCACAATATGATCACAGATCACAATGTGTCTCACATTGTGGTCTGTGTTTCTTTTTCTGATGGTGCTCTTTGTGGACTGTGTTGCTATTTTAAGGAAACCCCAGTCAGGCTAACCACAGGCTGTCAACGCCTGCTGAGTGTGATTTTGTTCCCTCTCTTTGGACTGTGTGATTGCAGTCTTGCAGGTGGTGAAAGGTCCAGATTACATTCATTACAATGAATTTGCTGAGATGTTTGGATGAGTGTTGAACTGTCTTTAACTTGTCAGTTATAGTTCAGCCTAGCACAAATTGTCTTTATATTTCTTTGGACATCTTACTATGACTGAAATGAATCTTCACAAACACAACTGTGGTAGAATTTACCAAGGAAATCCTTAAATTGCAGCATGGAATTGAGAGGACATTTGCCTCAACTATAAGATATCTAAAACAGAGACTCATCATCACAAACAGTTAGAACTGGATTTTCTGGAAAAACAACACTGCTTTATAAAGTTTATTTTACCATCAGTGTTTTAAGCACAAATCATCATCAGTTAGCACCAAAAGCTAGCACTATAAAGTATCTGTAGAAACAAACATCAAACAGCAGTGATTTGGTTGGTTTTGCTTTTACTTGCAACTTTCCAGTGAAAACATTTTAAGAATCACTACCACTGCCTCACTCCTCAAAGGAAAACTATCATGTCTTCTACACACCTCATGTTATAAATTTAACTCTCATTATTAAACGCTCGTGAAATATCACATGCTAGCAATTATCAGTCATTTATGATTGTTGCTTGACTGCTTGCATCTGGTTATCTCATCTATGTGATCCCTGCAATATAGAAGAAACATGCCTTGCTTTTCAATTCCATGAATTGTGGAAATCAACTGATTTTGCCATGGCTGGTTGCATGGATGACTAACATTTATTTAATTCTTCCACTGCCAAAGAAATTGGAAAGATCTGAGAAGCTCCCATGACCCTTTCTTTTATGCTCAGTGCACATTATCTGTTCATATCCAAACAATACATGTGCATTCTTTTACAATCCTAGTTCATAATATGAGACAAACTCTGAAAACATTGGCATACATTACTCATGACTTGATAGTATTTTTTGGTGCAACATCTTTCATCTTGCAGTCTCCAAGTCCAACCCGAGTTAATTCCAGTGACATCATCAGGGGTGATTTTCTCAGACTTTAGAAATCTCCTTCAAGAAACACAGACAATTAGAAAGCACTACTTGACCCAACAAAGACATAATACAACTGTTTTCACAGGCTTGGTAGCACTGCCATTGGCACTAATCTGGATGTGTAAAATTGTTCAATCTCCCCTTTAATAAAAGTTGCAACATATTAAGGTAAACAAGACATCACGACTCCCATCTTTAGATGTTTATTTCTGATATCATCATCAAAATTTTTACAAAACATTTTCTGACAATAATATACTCAAAGAAGAGCCATATTTTTGCGCTTGGACCATGTCTCCACAAAAATGCTTTAGGTCTGAATACAGTAAAAAGAACAAAAATCCAAATAAGAAAAACAAATCAACAACAAACCAACTACCAAAGGAAACAATGCAGCGCATATTTACACCCTACAGAAATCAATGCTCTCTGCAGGAAATGAGTGAGAAGGAGACAGCGGGGATCCCGTGGTTTATACAGAAAGCATTTAAGAGGCAGCAAAAAAAATGGGAAAGGGAAAGTGCTTTGAGCCTGCAAGGAAACAAAGACTAATTCTGATATTGCTTTCTGTCAGTTTCTTTCTGCTCTCTCACTGCACTCTCAAGCCAACTGCAGGAGTAAAACGCAGCCCATTTAAATAAAAACCTTCCTTTTTTCGGTGCTCACATTAAATCCAATTAGGGGCGTAAACGGGCTTTGTCAGACGAATGAAAAAGTGTGTTTCCCTGACAGAGGTTAATGATCATGCCTTCCTTGTCTGTGTCCCCTCTGACATGAGCAATGGCAGAAAAACAGAGTCAGGACAATGCGGATCAGAGGTTAAAGACTTCGTGCTAATGTGAAACAGCATGGAACAATAACAATCAATGGGGACTGGGCTGGCCTGAACATCAGTAACGGTGACGTTGGCTCAGAGGAGGTAGAGGAGTAGGTGCTGCTCTAAGTACACACACACACATATCAGATCATGGTCACTTTTGGGGACATTACATAGACTTGCATTAATTTCCTTGAGCCTTAGTCTAACCCTAACCCTAACCACTACTTGCCTAACCCTAACATTTACCTTAACCATTGACCCAAACTGCGGACACAGCCTTTGTCCCCAGCTGGAAAGTTGTCACCAATTAACTGGTTATAAGTCTGAAATGTGTCCCAAAAAGTAGCCTATGATAGACCAAACACACACAAACACACACAGGCCCATTTTGGTACATGCAAGGTACAGCTAACTTGTCACTAGCAATGCTTCCAGCCTCTCTTCATGTCTTTTAGCATGAAAAAGTTATTCATTGTTACCACTTTGCAGTCTGCACACGCTAATGACACACTAACAAAAATAGAAACTCAAATTGGGAATCTAGAAGTGGCAGATGGGGAGCATTAGCTTGTTTTTTTTTTTTTCTGCTTTGCCCCTTATCTGTGTGTATACGTGCTGCTGACTCTCTAGAGTCATGACTGTGTGCTGTATGGGTATGCCCCAGTGCTGCCTACGGGTAAGACACAGATGTATGGCGGAGGAAGAAATGCTGAAAATCCATGTCTGGCTTGGAATTAATTTTTCAAATCTATTTATCAGGTAATGGATTAGAACCTACTGAACCGTCGCAGATGGCCTTGGGTGAACTGGAATGGATAGGAGCGTCAAAACCTGCAGTACTTTATTATCATTTATCAGGGCGTGTTGTGTGTGTGCTGCCTGTATTTGTAGTTTTTTCTTTCTTTTTGTGTGTGTGTGTCTGCATTTATGTGTGATTGTTTCTGTTGTTGACTGACAAGTTTAAGTGGATTCTTAGTAATATAATAAAATTATCATTTCAATTCAAATAAGGTGTTTAAAAATGTTTGAGTGTGCCTGTGAATGTAAGCATGCATATAATACATACAGTTTAGAAGATGCAAGTGGATTTACGTATACCTTTTGTTTAGTGTGTGTGTATGTGTGTGCCTTACAGTATGTAACTCTACAGAATACTTATGTGTGTGTCTGAGCTTGACTGAAGCTTTTTGTGTCATTTCTTAAACTTGAAATAAATCTGCCTGGGACATCCAGAAACAATCACAGAAGTTTTCATTGTAACAGAATAAAATGTTCTTCCACTTACCCATTTTGTCTCTCTCTATATCCTCCCTATTGTATACTATCTCTGGCTCCCCCTCTCGTCTCCACTGCTTTCCCTCTCTCCTTAGAGATTTGCATTTAGCTGTTCCTCTGAGCATAAACACTGAAATATGAAAGTTTTCACTGCAGTTCTTCAGACCTTTATTCACCCCACCAGAAGCAAAAAAAGAAAAGGGGAAGGAAAAAAATTTCCCAGTAGGGACTTGAGCCCCAGCTATAAGAGTGAAAGGGGGAATAGGGAGCTTGGGGTGGTACAAAATCATAAACAAACAAAGCAGAGGAGAAAATAAAGCCTGTTGGCATTGCGGGGCTAGCGCAGACGGTCCTGGAGTTCAGCTCAAACATGCATCATTAGCATGCAGCGCCTGTGCTTCCAGCTCTCTGATGGCAAAAAAAAAAAAATGGACAAAAGACGTAATAATTGCAGGCAGCAGGATTCTGCTGAACATATCTGATTTTATCAGGGAGGTAGTCATGATTACTAATAAGTCAATCGCTTATTAGTAGTTGATTTAATTGTGAACATACAAAGATTTTATTAGCCTTTTCTAATTACACATGAAGGGCAAAGTAGCTTTGATCGCTGTGTTTAGACTGAATTGTTCCATTATCACTGTTCTGAAAACTGAAGTAATTACTACATATGGGGTACTGGGCTTTAGCAGGAGACTATTAAAGGGAAAGCCTGTCCCTGGAGTGAGTGCCCAACACAAGCCTCTTTCTCTGCTCGACAGCCTATATAGTGCCAGGGAATTCTACTTTAGGTGTGACAGGAGCAGGGATGGGTCAGCAAACAAGTTGCTTTAAAAAGAGTTATCCATGACACGTGCTTTTGGTTCTAGGGCACTCCAGACAGGAAATATCTCTTGCACTGTTTGTCTCTGGTTCAGCGCTCCTCCCTAACTGGGCATAGTTTCCCAAAATATCAGCATGCGGACAGAAATAGAACATCATTAAACAGGTTCACCCGAGTCACCAAGAGGCAGACATGAAATTCAGGCCAAGGAGTTAGCAGGGGTGATATAGAGCAAGGCAAGACAATACATGGATAGAATTGAGAGAGCTCCCATTATAAAGACATTGGCACAGCTGCTATTACAAAGTAAACTCCACCAGCACTATAAGCAACCGTACTGAGCGAATCAACTGCTTTTTAGGCAATGTCCTGTACATGAAGGGGATACACCCTTCTTAGTCATGAAACCATGAATACTTCTGGGTCACTTGTTATTTTGGGGCTGGTTTTTGGTCAAACATTTAACAAAATAATGGCACATCAAAAAGAACATCCTTCATAAGTTAAACTCTTGGTATAAAGAATAGCACACTTCTTCTCCCCGAGTAGACCTTGAAATGGCAGATAGTGTTGAAATTCTCAAACAAGAGGAGTGGATTGGGATATGACTCACAATGCATCATATAGCCACCTCCTGCAAGATGAGCTCTAAAACATGTTTGAAATCAGAAAAGAAAATATGGATCTCTATGAGGTTTGACACTTGAAGTACATCACAATAACAGGGCTCCCAGTGTTCCCTTCTTCATGTGTTTCTGTGAAATGATTGGATTTGAGAAATAATCTCAATAACATAATTTGTGTTTAATGGTAAAATAGTGACGGGAGCAGATAGAAAAATATTTATCATTGAAACAACAGGAGCGGTACAGTAGGAACCTCTTCACCGAGTCATCTTGGTAACAGATTCCCACTGGGAAGTGAATAAGGCTCCTCTTCTGTTCACACGCAGTTTGTGTTTCAGAAGAAGTCAAGTTCATACTTTTTTTTTCATCTTTAAAGATTCACTATTTACACGATAAATAAGTTCTATTTGATTTTGTCCTTTGATTAGTCTTATAGAATTTCTTGACATCATCTTTGAACACCTCAAAAAAACTGTCTCTTTTGTTCCAAGCCAAAAAGAAAAAAGAAATAACAAAAGAAAACAAAAATAATTCCCTATGTTTTCTCTTATCTTAAGGATACAACCACCTTCGTGGGAAATTTTGGCCCCTCGCAGTTTCAGTTGCGCTGTGGGAGGACCAAGCACACTTTCCATATCTCCAAGGAGTATGACCACTGACATGTAGAAAATGACCCCAGTGCACTGCTTGGATTTAAGCCGGAGATGATATTTTACAGGCCACCACAGCCTTATCTGAAGTTCTCATCAGCTCCATGAGTCAGTGAGTTGCAGTGCTCGACACTGTGGCCAAAAGGTTACCGAGTGCAATAAAGTCCTGCACTGCAGGCACGCTTTCTGGAAAAAAAGGAGATGTCAGGCAATATTCCCAGTACAGTCCATGGGTTCATACGCAGGTCAAACAGAAGTCAACGTGCTGGTTCAACATGCCCCCACCAGGCACTGTTGTCCTCTGTGGTGGAGGGGTGATGGGAGCACATGGACAGAGCTTTGCCAACCCAGCAACATGATGCTCTCCAAATTGTCCAGTGTGATGAAAGTCAAACATTGACTCTGCAATGTTTCAAATGACTGGGGCAGTGAGAGAGGTTTGACTGTCAGTAAAGTGGACCTTTTTTAAGAATATGTACAATACTTTGCAATCAAATGTACTTATTTTTACCACATAAATTCCCCATGATTACCTCTTTAAAGCATAGTGAGTCATTCAGCTGGGATATAATCATATACACCTGTCATTCTGCTAAAGGGCCCCTGTATGTTAAAAAAATGTATGGATCATGCCACAATACCTCTTCTAAAAGTGTTTTTGTTCAGCACATCACCACAGTCATGTATAACAATTGAACAGATGTTGGGAGGATGAGGTAAGATCCATCATTATGATGAATGCCTCTTTAAAATTTCAGTTTCACTACTTCACTTTTGTGTAATGCTTGATTACTTTGCTAATCTGTAAAGACAACGCCAGTCCATCCGAGACTACCAAGAGATTTGGTTTTAATTGTGAATGTGACTTATCAGAGTTTAGTGGACCAACTGGCATTTTAAGAATGCCCTCAGGGAAAGTAGCTTATGTGCGTTTAAAGAAAAATATAAGTGAACTCTTTGGTTTGACATGCATATTAATGGAATTCAGAATGAGATCCCACACCCAAAGAAATAGTAAAACAAGAGAAAGAGAATATTTATGTAATTACTTGTCTTATGAAAATGAAACAATGATATGGATTTGTCTTTGTTAACAACTACTGATAAGAAATTTTAATAATAATCATATTAAGAAGCCCCCTGCGCGCTACATGATGTCTAGCTCTATCTCTTTTATCGTTCATGTCACTCTCATTGTTTCTCACTTTTTGTGACTGAGAACTTCTGTTTATTGCACTTCCTCTTTCACTCCTGAATCAGCGCAAGTGGACAGCTGTTATGCTGTGAACAGGTGCCCTGGGATGTTGTCATGGG
Source organism: Euthynnus affinis (assembly GCA_029490765.1). NCBI lineage: Eukaryota > Metazoa > Chordata > Actinopteri > Scombriformes > Scombridae > Euthynnus > Euthynnus affinis. The sequence goes on along the minus strand of CM055855.1, from coordinate 7,614,713 downwards.
ATATGGCACAAACCAGATTTGGAAACAAGATCATACTTTTTGTCATAATTATAATAATTACCTCCCATGAGTCAGTAGTAAGGGGATTATGAGGTGCTTTGGAAAAAAGAAATCAAAATGATCAGCAAGAATGTCTCAGCCTCCACTGTATATTGGTAAGATTGTGTGTTTCAGATGTTAAATCCTTCCAGGCAGAATTAGAAAATTTTGTCATCTTGTTTCACGTTCTCATGTTCTGAAAACAAGGCCCCACTGAATAACCAGCTCGCCTGCCCCTTCATTTCAAAGTCACGGTATATCAGAGGTCCTTGCCCCACTTCTAACAACCTGGCTCAGCTCACTAGCGTCCAAATTTGAGTGTGCCGGTGCGCTCAGTGGGTGGAAAAGGACCACTGCTGGGACCTTCAGTTGGTGGTCTGAGGGGTGGTGGAGGAGAGCGAGGCCCTGGCACAGGGGCACCCATGTTGGCAGCAGAGGGCACGGCAGGCAGAGCCACTGTCTGTATAGTGCCCCTATCACACGGTCCCAGATCCTCCAGGCCCTCCAGGCCCTGTGGGGGTCCCTCATAGCCCATGTTGAGCCTCAGGGGTTGATGAGCCTGGCAGTAGTCCACGATAGGCTGCTCATAGCGGTAGAAGGTCAGCGCACCCATCTGGTGGGGAACCTGTTTAGAGGAACAGTCAATGTAGAGGAAAATACAGAAAGAGAATGAAAGAGAATATGATGGAAAGCGTAAAGGATGAGTAGAGGATACAGGCAGGGTTGTACATGAGTGAAAAAAATACAGGAAGAATCAAAGAGAATAAAAGAGAAAGAAGACAGAGAAAAAAGAAATTAGGCATACAAGTTTGTAGCAAACTATATTCATATTCATATCTATTTATATTTATATTTATACCTTAAGATATACCAAAAACAGATTTGTGTGTACACACCAAAAAGTTGGCTGTTTCCTGTTACTAGATGATGCTGATCAGCCCAATATACTGTATGTTAACAGGAGGTACAACTTGACCTATCTAACTTTGTCACCCTTTAGTTATGGAAATATCCATAACAATGTACGCTAAACAAAGTCCTCTTGTAGTGAGCAAAGCTCAGAAAATTGGTGATCGATGACTAAAATGATGAGTTACACACAAGTCAGCAGTTCTACAGAGATGGGTAGTTTTGAAATCAGATTTTCATCCCAATGTTAGTTTATTTTTTTTATTAGTCAACCTGATATTCATCAAATTAACATATACGGATATGTTCAAGCCAATCACAGTTCAAATCTTGCGTTATCTGCCCATAAAGATAGTTTTGATTTTATGGGCCCAACTTTTGGGATATTTGAGGTTTTTGCCTTCCAGCCCAAACGTGAGAAAAATGTAATTTCTGTCACTCAAATATATTTGAAAAAATATATTTCCATTACGCAAGATAAACCTTTCCCAAAAATAAACTTTTTTGGTGGACTGAGAGAATGTAGCTCCAGCTGTTGTTTTTTGGTGATCTTGGTGTACTGATCTTTTAAAGTAAACAATGATTAATTACTGGATTTAAAAAAACAAACAAACACAGATAACAAGCCCTAGATATTCTGCAGCAACAACTGTCACAGATGGGTTCTTTTCAAATAGTTATTACATACTTTCAAATGATGTTTCATTTTTCCAATGCAGTTAATTTGTTACAAAATATTTCATTGTGCCTGTGTGACTCCAAGGCTACAGTGGTTAGTTTGGCAGCTCACTTCTGGCCCTCTGTAATCATCCTCACATGGTGACCACCTGAGCCTCCGGCGACCCAAAACCCATTTGCGGCAAAGACCCTTCAAAAAATGTGTGCATGGAAGCATCTGTGACAACTGTTTTTTTTTTTTTTTTTCTAACCCTTCCTAACAAGAACAAACAACAGTATAGATCTAAAATTCAAAACGAACAAACAAAAATGATCTTTACTTATGTTTACACCATCCAATAAGTATGACCTGAGGAAGTGACGCAGTTCAGATGATGTCAGTATAAGGTGAACTGATGATTTAGCCTTATTAGGAGGTGGTGGGTTGGGTGCATGGCTAGATAATTAGATGGCAAAAAGTGGACTTTGCTGCAGGAGACCACTGTTCGCTTCCCGTTTCCAACCATGAGTGCTGTGTTTTCAACCGCAAGCTGGGACATATTTATGAGCATAACTTTGTGCTGTTTACTGTAACCATGACAATGAAAGTTGCATAACTTCAAGGAAGTATAAACCGCATTTCAAGTGATCATTTAAACCCAAAGCACAATCTTTTTAACAGTGATTTGTAACTATTTTGGAGAGCAGCATAAACTAGATAAACATAACTATAGGTTGCTTTTTGCCAGCTGAATTTTAGACCTATACTGTTGTTTAATTATGAGGATGGATTTTTTTTTTTTTTTTAACAGATGTGAGAAGCATCTCATATAGAAGTCAGAGTACTCTTCCTGCCCATGACTTATATTGTAATCCTCACTGACTATCAGAAGAATAGAATATGTGAATTTTCATGTTTGGATGAGCTTGCATATATGAATGTCACAAAAACCATACTAAAGATGACAAAGCCACAGATGCTTTAGTGCTCAACCTTTAGTACAAGAGCTGGAGCAAATAAGCCTGTGCGCTCTCTCCAGTGCCATGTCACTTGTGTCACAGCCAGGAGCGCTCGTCACATCTGGCTATGTGTCTAGTCTCGTGCTCCCCTCCCAAACCTAAACACAATGCCAAACAAACAGATGAGACTGTTGTGACACTCCATCACTTTAACTTTAAATCACACACTTCTTCACCCTTAAAAAAAACGAGAGGCCAATTAAGAGATTTTTAACAGGCCATGAAAACAGCAGGGTAAGGTTGTAGCTGACCTGGATTTAACACCACTGCCTTGCAGAGCAACAGATCATCAGATCTGTACACACAGGCGACAAGAAGCAGACAACAACAGCAGGAGCCACAGATATGACACCAACACGGAAGACATGAATAATACAACCCCTGACTCTGAGGAGGTGTTGGAAGTCACAACTGCACCTTCTTTCATGCACATCCTGAACATTTGATTTTTATCCCCACCGGGCGTAAGACTGGAGGGCATCATGCGTTTGGTCGTGTGTGTGTAATCTAGCGTTGCATTAGGGTACTTTTGCCTTACCAAAAATGACAATTCCACCAATGTGATTCCTTGTGCATGTTGGCTATATAAATTGTGGTGAACAGAGCAGAATGAAAGACAGGAAGCACTAATCAGCAATCTGACCCTTATTGACATACAACACAGGGAAAAGGAACTCAAGAAAACACATGAGCAAAAAATGAGAGCCGTCGCTACATTATGAATGTTGCATAAACAGAAAAGAAAAAGTGCACAGGGACAGAGAGATAAGGTAATTAGTGATGGGCCTCATTTACCATCATGTTTTAACCATGAGTGAAATGGCTGTTGCATTTCATGACTGCAGCTGCACTTTGTTACAGTGTTTTTGAGTTCCTGCCTCCTGTGTCATAAGTCAATAAAATCTGCTAGGCTAAAAGCAAGGTTTACCTCGTCTGTTGCAGGCCACATTTTGGCCTTTGTTGTAACTCAGAAACTGTCTCATCTTGAACCAGAGCAGCTGCTGATTAATTCCATACCGAATAGGTTATGATCAACTAGAGATAGGAACAATACCCTACTTATAACCTGTGCTTGAAGAAATAAATACAATCTTCAATATAAATTACAAAAAACATCAATTATTCTATTCATCTCTGGTGGTTATAGACATGCAGATAGTTTTGGTGTTAAGTGCCAAGATTCTTAGATATCTATCTCTTAGGTAGGAGCGCTCTCTTCTGTATGACAAAGGCAAAATCCATTTAATTTGTGCTGTTCCAAAGCACTGAAAAATGACATTTAAAAAGCTCAAAAGCAACTCATCCTACCAAAAACAAAAGTCTGATTACCCTTTGGAAATTGTTAGTGGCAGGATTTCCAGAAACAGAAAATCTCAAAACCTTGGCACATGAAATCAAAACTAGCTGCATGGTTAAACGCCGCAGGTGAGAAAAGGTGTTCTGAAAGAGAAAGGGAAAAGAAACTTTATCAAACAGGAAACAAACGCCACACTATTAGTGATCCGAGATTAAATCTAAATCATGCTCTGGAGAAGCCAAGTAAAGAGAAGACAAATCAAGAAACACAGAAGATTTGAAAATAAATATAAAGAGTAATTGGTAAAGATCCACATCGCCAGTATCCTTGTAGATTAACATATCATATACAGTAATCCGGATTCTGATTAGAGAAATTTAAAGCAGGATTTTTAAAAATAGGATGGAGTGTGTCAATGAAATGCAGATGTATGCTGGCTGAGTGTGTGCGTAGTGTGCATGTGTGTGTGTGTGTATATGTGTGTGTGTGTTTGAGCAAGGACGGATTTCAAAGTCAAATAGAAACAGTCTGGGCTAACACAGCTTGGCAGTTCAGGAATTACCCTGAACCACGGGGCTAAGATAAAGCCTCTCTGGAAGCATTAACACCAGTTCTGTTTTAGATAAAAATAGTGTCATTTGTAGCCTCGAGCTTTACTGTAACACACTTCTATGATGCACTGCAGCATTATAATTCAGCAGTCACACAAAGTTGTAGCCATGTACAGTGTGTTTGCCCGGTGTAGTGCTAGTATAGGCTTGCGTTTTTTTTAGAAAATATGCTTTCAATCCTCCAACCCAGCCTTTCTTTCAATCACGCACCTCAAGAACCGCTACCTTTCTTCTTTGCCTACCTCCTTCCTCCTCAAATGGACTCCATTAAGCGTGGCTGACTCATTACATTATAGGCACTCAGTGGATTACTCCCCTCATTCCCCTTTCAGTTTAAACCCTTCACCAACCCTGCTGCCACCACCACCGCCACTGCCGCCACCTCATCTCCCGTCACACACCCCAGTCCACCTCAGCTCTGCTCACAGCTCCCTGCCCAGGTCCAATGAATTAATTAACCGATATTAACTCCTAACCGTTTCAGTGAATTCTATCAAATTGTCAGGGCATAAATCTGGCCTCATGCAGAGTGCGTGTGCACATGTGTGTGCATGTGTGTGCGCATGTGTATGTGTGCAAAGCTGTGCATGTGTGCCTCTCTGTGAATAGATTTCATAGAAAAAGAAGGGACATAATGGGATAGAAAAAGAGAAAAACACATGATAAAGAAAAGTGAGAGTTTTTTAGAAATTAGTTTGACGTGTGTGTGTGTGTGAGAGTGTGTTTCTGCCTATATATTTTTTTCAGCGCAAATCTAAAAAGAACACACACTGCTGAAAGACCCATAAATCTCAGACGACCTGACTTGGCTCTTTATGTCAGTTTCAGAGAACAAAAGGTGCTATTGATATTCAACGGCCATCCACGTAGTCGCAAGGTACAGCTAGCTCATTAGGAATGCTATCAGCCTCTCTCTGTGCCTTTCAGCATTAGGAAATTATTAATTCATCACTCTGAATAGTCTGTTGACAGTGGAGCCAGCCAAATATGGAAATGGATAACATCTGGTCAGACTAACAAAAATACAAAATAGACACTTCAATTTACTTCCCAAATGTCCTAAAATACGTGGTTTGGATGGAGAATGAGTGATGTTAAGTCGCTGATTTATCTAACACTGTGGAAAAGTTCCTGCTCTTTTTCACAAAGTGAAATCACAGTGCATATTCATCTCTCAGTTTGTGATCTGTCCATCACTATCACTTTAATTCTCATCTAGGCTCTTTTGACCTGATATCCACTAATGAAATATGCTTCCTGCCAGCCACTGTGTCTAATGTGCCTACCACATTTTTTCAGGAAAGTTATACCTTAAGCCCTGTATGACAAATCACATCTAAATTTTAATATTTCATGCGTGAAAATGCGACTTTATTAATTGATCATTCATTTGTTGAAATATTATGTTTAAGCTAAATTGAATGCAGCAACGGTTACTGCATAAATAAGAGTTGAGAAATTGGTAGTGGCATGCCACGCATAGGAATGATCCTGATTGCAGCATCCTATGCATCAGGACTGATTTTTAACATTTTGGTGATCAACATTAATATCAGTTTAATTATATTTTTGTACTGATATGCCCCTTATGAGAACAACATGACATCCTCAATATGTCACTTAACTTACGGTCATTTTTTAGTTCTAGTCTGAGGACGTTCCTCCATTCAGACACATAAATGCTGCATGATGTCTCACTCACTAAAATATGTACATTTCAGGCTTGTTTAGCACTGAGCACATAATTTACATACTCAGCTCTGAAAGGGTGCCCAATGACAGTGCCACTATCAGGAAAAGAGAGTAGGTCTGATATAGCATTTACTGGTGCCTTGTCTAACTTTACTGAAACACTCCCAAATGTGTGTTGGAAGACAGATCTAATCCTGGTCCCACAGTCTGGCTCTCTACACATGATGAGTGGGATGAGCTGTGGTACCTCAAGACGACGGAGCATGGAGTACAGTACAGAGGCAATTTGTAGCATGTCACTACACTCCCGGTAGCAAGAGAGCACCAGAATGTTTGAAAAGCAAAGTAACAAGTCCAGCTTTTATGAATTATGTATTTCAGTTTAAGACAGAAAAAGGTACTCTCCTCCCTCTGAGAAGGAGACTCTGAAAATCTGAAGATCAAGAAGGGTTGGGATGCACGAAAGCTTTTTCATTCTTTTTGTCCATGACTAGATACATGTAGGTTACATGAGGGGCATCTGTCATCACATTAAAAGTGCACTGAAAGGTCACTGACAAACAAGGTCAAAGTTGAAGCTGATGAAACTTCACAGCACAATCCAAGCGGAGGAGCAATGCCCAAGGTACTGCCGCAAGGTTTGGGATCTCCATAAAAAAATAATGGCTCTCACACAAAGTTTTTCTGTTGCTGTCCATGTTTATCACTTGTGTATATTGTATAATGTAAACTGCAGCTCCTACCTGTCAAAATACATTTACATAAAGGAAAAACTCCCTCAACTCCCCACGCTGCGCTGCTGGATGCATTTTTACCCCTTTGGATCTCTGCCACCTGTATGCTCCAACTGACAATGACTGGCATCCTGCCTCGAACTGGATCTTTATCTCTGGATGCCTGAACACTCTGTAGGGTGACCTTAGGCCCCAACGCTTTGAAACAAACTGCCAAGGAGACTGAGCTGGCCAGACGAGTGTTGTCTTTTAAATCTTTTGTTAAACTTGTTTTTGTGGGACTTTTGCTGCTTTTGTGCTCATGGTTGTTTTTTTCTGCATGTCTGATTAGTGTGTGTGATGTTCTCTTATTTGTGTAATTTTAACAGGTGCTGTTTGAATAGAGTTATTATACAGTATGTGTTCGCATTTTTAGTTTGTTTGTTTAGCAACACCTCTGATCAGAGAATCGCAAACCGTATCCTTCCTCCATCTGTGGATATTTTAGTTTTTGTGTATTTTCGTTTCCTCGCATCAGGTCTAATTTGTTAGGGGAGTCATCAGTGACTGTTAAAAAAAAGCCTCAAATCCCATAAATTCATTTTTACAGTATTCCAATGTCCCTCAGAAGTTGTGTTTTCTTTTTGCATTCACGCTTTTATGAGCAGCTAAGGAGGCAGTAACAGTGCCACAGGCAGACAATGCTAATGCCTCCCTGGGCTTTAGGAGCATTACAGTTCAAAAGTCTGCCGCTTTCCAAGCCAAACACTTTGATCCTCTCAAGTCACCGTATTGTGGCACAAAGAAGCATAACAAAGTGAAGAGGAGATGCAACAGACTCCCACTAAAATGTTGTTGAGGATTTTACTTTTCTTATATTCTCATTAATGTTGTTTTTTGTAAATGTCTTCAAGCCTGTGAATTGTGTTGGGAATTGTTGGTTATTGTATCATACTGTGCGGGAGGTTGTTTTTTTTTTTTGTTTTCCCTGAGTGGATATTACACAATATTCCTAGATATTTTTTCCCCCATACATTTTTAATATTATTGTTGTATTTTTCTGTTTTCAACATGTTTGTTTATATAATATGTTGTGTCATTCTGGGCTATTACTGAAATGAACCATGACCTTTACCATTTGAGGTAAAGGTTCAGTGTTTATACTGTTGAAACTGTTTCAGTATAGGCCTAACCTTGTCCCACAGTGCTGTGATGTTGTACAAAAAGTACTCACTGCCACTGAGAATAAATCTCAGTTTCCGGAGAGCTCTGAGATTTGTGATTGCCATACTTCCGCCACCCACCAGCATCATCCTCTCAGTCATTATTATCTTGTCTTCATTTATGATTAGTGTTGCTTAATGAAAGAGTTTATAACTGTAATAACACTGGTAATACATTTCCCATTTAATAACTTGGAAATTAAATGTGTGATTAGGAAGTAATGATGTACGTTGTTAATATAATAAAGGTTGGAACACTGTGTCAGTACAGTTACCATGGTTTCCAATTCTAAAGTCACTGGCTTGACTTCAATCCAGTTTGAACTTAATTTATTTCATTTTCCAAAACTATACAAAGATGAAACAGCTGCAGCTGCACAGATGTAAAGTATTTATGTATGTCTGTTGTTTACCATTAGCCTTAGGAGTAAGTTGACTTATGTGGCAATCATCATCATCATCATCATACAAGATGACAAGGTTATGTTCCATTATGTTGCTTAATATTATACACTGATATCAACATATAAAATATTACAAATATTACAAGTTTCCGTTGGATGGGACAACACATTTTCAAGACTATTACTGTTTTTATTATAGTTATTATCATAAGTGGTGGTAGAAGATAAGGAAAATATAGCAATGGGAAAGTCAATTGACAATTCCAACATTCAGACATATTAACTACAAAATGGAATAAATTAAAACATTAGAATGTGGAAAAAAAGATTAAAGAATAACATATGTTACACATGTACCTACAGAGTTTCTTCTGTAATATAAATTATAAAACAATTCTAAACATTCACAGTATATATTCCAGTGTATGCATAACATCATACAGTATATGCAAGGTGTACACATATGTACATAGTATGTATATGAGGGGCCATGTACTCTATACACAAACATCACTCGCTTGTAAAAATGTTTTGAAGCGTGAGAACATGTGAAATTATAAACCTATAAAATTAACTTCAGAAACCTCCATTAATTAAAACAACTAAACCATAATCACTTGTCCTCAGCAAACTTTGATTGTGTGTGTGTATGTGTGCAAGCGCAAGATGGCGTGTGCGTGTGACTGTGTGTCTCCATGTGGGTGAGTTTTGTGATGCCACTCTAGCTCTGCGGGGGAAGTCAGCACAGCTGTTACTGGGCGGGCATCAATGACACGGAGCCCACCAGTCAGGTTTTCAGCAGAGCAATGTGCATGGACGTGTCTGAGGGTGTGTGAAGCTAAACACCATCAGTTTGTTTTCAGACAGCACATCCCAAGAGGAAGTCTTCCCAGCTGCACGTGTAATTGTGTGTGTGTGTGTGTGTGTGTGTGTGTGTGTGTGTGTGTGTGTGTGTGTCTTTTTATGTGTCAGCGGAATAGACTTATGTGTGTGTAATAGCTCACATCTGTCTATGTGTTGACATCTGGAGTACTCAACATAATCGAAGCCGGCATAAAATAATATATGTGTTGGCAAATAAACATTTTCTGACTATAACATCCATCCATTTATAACATCTATCCATTTAAAGACACAATGAAGTAAACGTATCATTTACAAGCTCTTCACCCATGTCCCTTTGTTATTTTATTTTACTATATGTTGTTATACGTCAAATATGTGTAAACAAGACTAGACAAGTAGATAATTCTACAGCCATGCTAGTGGGCTAGTGAGGCTGTGCTTTGAGCTAAACGCTAAGGCTAGCATGGCAACGCGCTCACAATGTCAATGTTAATATGCAAATATAAAGAGCTGATGCTGATGGGAATGTTATTAGTTTAGAGTATAGGACAAATAGAAAGTTTTACCTGACAATGGCAAAAGAGATAAAGTTAAAGGTTATTACAGCTCATTCTGAGGGGACCATCAATGTCTGCAACAAATTTCATGACAATGTATCCAATAGTTAAGATATTTCACTTAAAACTGTAAAAGTCAACCTCATGGTGACACTAGAGGAAAAGTCAGGGATCACCAGAGTCATTATGTCATTAACCATGAATGTCTGTACAAAAAGTAGTACCAATACATCATGTAGTTCTTGAGATATTAAGTAACTATAAGTTATAATTTTATGGCACTATATGAAATGTTAAAATTCATGGCTGTTCATCTAATAGTTGTCAAGGTATTTCATTAAAAACTACAAACATAAAAATGACCAACTGACAAACTGACAGACGAAGAGACCAGCATTGCTATCCATAGTGCCATGCTGCAAGTATGGCTAAAAAAAGAGGTAGTAAAAGGTAGTAATAGCAGAGTGATATAATGGGTCGAGAGTGCATTTTTTACAGTCAACATGGCAAAAATTCTTTACTATTTACATTTCTAAAAACTGTTTTGGATCTAAGTGGCTGGAACTGACTCATTCTTCCTCCTCCTCCACATCATGATACAACAACACAGGTGATGCAAGTGTGGGTGGAGGCAAAAAGTCATGTATAGTTGAACAGAGGAATTATGTGGTTCTCCAGAGACTCTGTGCTCACTAAATAACACCCACTTTCAAGTGATCAAATCAAATCCTGGAATGATTCAATCAGATTTTTCCTGAAATGATTCCCTGCCCTCATATTACATTTCACCTGGAAATATAGCAATTCACAGAAGCTAAATATGCTCTAACTGCTGTTTTACTGTGTCTTTAAGACTAGAATCCATGATTAAAGAGGCCTCCCAGGACTGTACTAGCCATAGAGTCATAAAGGGTGAGTTAACATCAGAGCCAGAATGTACAACCTTGACATTCCCTCGCAGAGCTGTGTGGAAAAATGTGCCCACATGTCCACATTTTAAACTAATTGATTCTCTAAACAAGCCGTTAGCCTCCCACTAATTCCTTAATGACTGGAGGTCCCTTTATGTGCTGTGACTCTTGATTACAGGTCTGTGACACAACACACACAGACACAATAACAAATACATACACAACTCCACTCACAAAGCTGGTTTACAGGAAGGAAAAAGTGAGAGAGAGAAAACTGGGGAAAGACAGAGAAGGAGAGAGCGGGATCGAGGCCCCCTTCACGCACCGATGAGTGCCCATCGTCAGCTCATCACAACCTCCTCCCACTCTACGGTACGTACAGTAAAGGAGCTTCTGCAGACCATAGCAAATGGGCCGTGAAATGTTACTCAATGCTCAACACGTTTCTCAGCCCGGTTTGCTTTCACACACACACACACACACACACACACACACACATCCAGCATAACACACAATTACCACAACTAATGAAGGTGGGGGCTGAGAATTTGCAGAACAATGGAAATGAGACAGAAAGCTTGCAATGTACAGGATGAGTTCACAATTGTTACTTGTTTGTTTTGGAGGCTCACGTTGTCTCACTTCAGTCAGCAGGAATTAGGGCTGCAACTAACAATTATTATCACTATTAATTATATTTTTGATTGTTCATTTACTCTACAAAACATCAGAAGACTGAAGAAAAATGGCTTTTGAGATTTCTTATAACCCAGAGTTGCAACTTAAAATAGCTTGTTTTGTCTGACTAACAGTCCAAAATCCAAAGATATTCAATTTACAGTGATACAAAGCAGCACACCTCAGCAAAGTCTCACATTTGAGATGCTGCAACCAGAAAACCTTTGGAATTTTTCCTTATCTAATAACTATATAATTTTCTGTTCATTGACCTATCAACTAAATGATTACTCAACAATTTATTTTAGCAACAGTGCAGATTATACATGACAATCAGTATCAGAATCAATATTCAACGTCATAATGACTAAATGATTATTCAAATTACATTTTTTTTTTTTTATTAGATGCTAATACCCAAGGGGTTCATGGTGCTACCACAATAAATCTCATCACTGACATTAAATCTGGGTGGTGTAATATAACTTAACCCTAAAGCAGGCATGTGTGCAGCTAAACAATATGTGGCTCTATATCTTTATGTTATCTATATACATGCAAATGATCAAAGTCAGGGCACGCTGATGTTATTTCATGGCTTAACAAACAAATTTCAATTGCCTCCAGCTCTGCTTATACAGTAAATCTCCTGCACCCATTGCCGAGTGCCCAAATGCATATTAAGGAGTCAGAATGACGGGTTGTGTCAAAGGAGAACAATTTGTAGTTTCATTTCTGCTGTCCCATAATGAATTCAAAGTTCCCAAATCTCTTGGCTGGCGATATCTTGCATTATGTGCTGCTTCCAGTCGCGGCGGCACTGGCAGTGTGTCTGAGTAATGAGCATGACCCAACATAAACGCTGTGTGGCCAACTTGGCTCTACACTGGGAGCGTCAGTCGCACTTTAATCAGGGATATTGGGGAGGAGTGTGCCTGGGAAGGCAGGCTGAGGCTTTTAAAGACCTGACTAATAAGACATGTCAAAGGGAGCTGGGCAGCAGCCAGAACTGATATGCAGACCCTCTTCTCCCTATCTGCTTCTCATCCCGCCTCACCACGCACAGCCTCAACAGCATTCGGACACAGATGGCCTTGTATCAAAACTAGATATTCACCGATGCAAACAAACAACGCAAAGCATCTCAAAGCAACACGTGGCCTTCATGGTTAATCATTTTCTCTCTTTCTCTCTTGGCTCTTCTCAGAGTTTTGTCTTTTGTGTTTACCTTGCCTGATTGTTTTAAAAGTTCTGATAAGGTCAGGAAGTTTTTTTTTTTTTTTCTTCCTCTCCTAACTTCTTAAGTAATTCACCACAGTTTCAGCTTCTCAAAGCTTCTCTGTTTCTGAATGAAATGTGTGAAATGTCAGTTTGTTTTCATTTTTGCTTGGCAAAAGGCTACTTCTTACTCATACCTCAATTGCATTAGTGAGAAGGATTACAGGAGTGAGGCAGCAACTTTGACTGAGTGGTAGGTAGCTTATTTGATTGGAGAGAAAAAATGAGCACAGAGGAGGGAAGAGAGATCATTTATTTGTAATGATAACTTGAATGCAGCTGATAGATGCCTTTTTATGAAGAATTTATGTTGTTAAAAAAAAGAAATGGAGAAAAGGTGAGCTCATCCTACACTGACAGATGCTGCTTAAAATTCCTAGCTAGTACAATAAGCTTTGTCAGTCAGCTTTAGAAAAAACACATATTTACAAGTCATTAATATCATATATCTGATTTGCAAAATTTACAAAATTGATTTCTGTAGCCTATAAAGCTTATATTATAGTATTTTTTTTAAATACATTTAACATTCAATAATGAGTAACAGTACACATTTAGTGTATTTTTTACCAATTTCTTTTACTTGAACATGTGCACTGATGTGCATGCAAACCCTTTTAAGGCAGAATCACAACCACTAATTTAAATTAAAGCGATAACAACAACTTATTTGGCAGTAATTATGATAGATTGTGGAGTGTTGAATTAATGAGGAGGCGTATGTTTTCATCTCAAAAGGTAATTAGCCATAGGGCTTAAGTAATCGCGGGAAAATCCAGGTCGTTACAGGCGGTCCCTGAGGGGACAGTTTTGCATATACTCGTAGCAGAGCAAATCCCTCAAGAGAGAACCTTTTCACTGAGAAACCTTGACCAGACAGTTCCTTTGAGGCTAGAACATATCTAGTCTGAATTTCAATAAGAGGCAGTGCAAACAGAACTAAACTCCATGGAGCTAAGAAATGTAGGCATCTGGAATCCAGAGACTCGGTGGCAAATAACCTCTTTGATCACTTTTCCATTGTTTGGCAAGAAGTGGAGCCTGGTTCCTGTTTCACCCCTCTCCATTTACTTTGATACAAGAAATGTAATTCCCCAGTTGAGACATTAAAGTCATCTGTGTCTATCTATCTATCTATCTATAGGCTTTATCAACATATTTTATTTAAATTCAATGTACTGCATCATTTGAACAGATAAATAATTAATTGTCACTGTATCCCACCGAACATTTGCCAACATACTTAACAGCTTTACTTCCCACGCTTTCAGTCTTAATCTCCAACTTGACCTAGTTGATCATACTTTGTAGTGTTGCTACCTTGAACTTCTTGGTTGTGCATTGTAATTATGTGATTCTACACTGCAATTTTAGTACTGCTACTTCTGCCTACTCACTGAAGACCTGCTGCATGTATATCTTTCCTGGAAGAAAGATCTCAACTGTGTTGCTCTTCTTGAAGTTTCTTTTGTGAAGTTTTTCTTTATCTGAATCAAAAACTTATATTACCAAACATGATTAATCTGACTTGATTTATATATAGGCCTGTTGCACCATGATACATTATGCTCAACTACTGTAAGTTAAGGAAAACCAAGCTTTTTTGTTATGAAGTCAGACTGCCAATTCAATGAGAACAAAAACCAATAAGTTTCCTTTGTTAGTTTACCGTGTTATTCTGCTCATAATGCACACTGAAAACAGAGCAAAACATGTCCCTGTAAGCAGCGACAAGAAAACACTGAATGACAGGACTGATGGCACCGTAGTAAACCTTGTGAGATGCCTGTTTAGCAAATGGTAATTAAAACCCCCTGAATCCTCAAATCCCTGATAAATATTTCATCAGGTGGCTCTTGGTGATTGCTATTGTAATGAAGCAACAATATTCAAATTGCCTTTAGTGAAATTACTGCAGCACCCTATCGGCAGCTTCCCTACCCCTCATGATCCACCCACATACTCCCCCACTCATATACACAGAATTATGGCAGTATCCATAAACACACACCTGCATACGCACACGTACTGTACAGACACAAGCGCATGCATACACACACACACACGCGTACAGTGAGTAATGACACTTGTCTTGCTGTACACAAACAGATACACACATTTGCAGAAACTACTAGCTCCTGTTACAAAAGGAAACAGTTATTTTTAACTTCTCTCCAGAAATACCTAAATTTGAGCGGATGAATATATAAGTGCAACAATGAGCAGGAAACATTTTATCATGTTTTGGAAAGTTCTGCACAATAACATGAAGAGCATTGGACTAACAATGTGTTTCTATTAAAAAACAAAAAACAAAAACAGCAACAAATGTAACACAAATGAATGCAAAATAGTACATACAATGTATGTGTTTTTGAAAGACTGAAGCTAATAATGAATAATGCTCACTATGGAGATTCAAGTTTATGTAAAAACGTATCTGTTCATCATTCATTTCTTGCCTTTTATATAGTGTATGCTGGGGAAAGAGCCTACTTCTTCGTGACTCTGAAAAAGCATGTATGGAAAATGGAGGGATAGATGTCACACCATGTGCAATATGAAAAAAAAAGTGTTGTTGGAAAAGAAAGTAAAAGAAAGATCTATTATTGAGACTCACAGTTTGAGTGATCGCCCTCTTAGACCTACATCACTTTCTAATAACCATAAAATGACTCTTGTACCACCTGAGTTTTAGGCAGGGGCATTGCAAGATTTCAGAACTCTTCTGTTAACAGATAAGGTTATACAACCAGAATAGGCTGGTCCGGCGGGGATCCAAACCTAAAATCTTTTTTTTTTCAACAGTGAAATACCCCAGTCTGGTACATTTTGACCAGCCCTCTGTCCAAACCTATAGCAATATGTTTCCATGCACTGTCAGGCTCACTGTCACCGTCTCTCCCCTTACTCCTATGACACAGAACTGTTTTATTACCTGTTCTCATTTCTCTCTTTCCCCTCACCTGCCTCTGTCAACTTGTCCTTTCTCTTGTCAAGTTTAGGTTGTACAAATGAACCAGAGACAGTGACATCAATGACTATGTAAAGATTTAAAGGTTAAAACATATGGTCGTCATGGTCATCACCCTCATCTGTCTCTTCAAATGAGAACTGATTAAAGCCAATCCAATTGTTAGAAATTAAATTTGACTTAATTCTAGAGTTATTTTAGGAATCAAATGGCTTCTCATGTCATTTCCATATGCCATGTAAATCAAGATGGTATGGCTTGGGTGAAAGACTCTATCTATTTATCTATATATATGTATTATTTTTTTTATGACTGCCAAATTAATCTAAAACAGAGCAGTGTTAAGTGTGCAGCAGTGCTTTGAGCTAAATGTTAATGTCAGCATGCTGAAATGATCATAGTGATGTAAGCAGGTGTAATGTTTACCATGTTCACCGTACTAGTTTAGCATGTTAGCATGCTGACATTTGATTGAGTACAGTTGAGGCTTGTGGGAATGTCATTAGTTTTTCAGGTTTTGGCAATTTTTGACTTTCTGTATAAGCCACTTGGTTGTCACCTGAGTTTGTGTCATTGATGTGTTTCTATTTTCTACAACTCCACTATACCAGAATATTGGTATATTCTGGTATTCTGCCAGTATTCTGCCATTCTTTGGCTGACATGCTATCGATCAATGCTATATGATTGCAGTCATGGTTAAAAGAAGCTAACATTTCCTGACCTTTGTGAAACAAGAAACAAACAGCGGTCTCCCATGTTAAAGTAATTTATGAGACATTTTGTTGTCTCTTCCATCCACCCTGACCTCCCTCTGTGGCTGTGTAACAATGTCACACTACTTCCTACATTTCTCCTAGTAGAGAGAGGGCTTTGAGAGGAGGTGGAGGGCTTTGAATGTAAAATGTCATTTTAGGGGAATTAGCTG
Source organism: Euthynnus affinis (assembly GCA_029490765.1). Classification (NCBI taxonomy): domain Eukaryota; kingdom Metazoa; phylum Chordata; class Actinopteri; order Scombriformes; family Scombridae; genus Euthynnus; species Euthynnus affinis. Next base: position 7,597,976 of record CM055855.1, on the reverse strand, counting down.
AAAGTAGTTTTCTTGGGAGGACAGTCTCACAAAATCAAACTGCCTGTAGCTGCTTCACAATGCAAACTTTCCAGAGAAATGACTTAATGTGAAGCAGCTGCAGAATGCTGAAGTTAGCTTAGCTTAATGTAATTAGACTGTAACAACGCTAGTAGTTGGTCTTAATCCATAGTTGATAAATATATTAACAGTTTTCATTACATTTCAAATTATCATTTTGTTTGACATTACCATTATGTTTGAAGGTTTCAAGTTAAGTGGTAATATAAAGAGCTGCAGCAGCTTATTGGAGTGAACCTCAAACCTCCAACACAAATGCCAAAAGCAACACATTTTCTCAAGCTTTTAAGAGATGCAGTCTCAAGTTGACATCAATATAAACATTTCAATTGGAAGTGAATCATTCATCATGATTTAATTTTCTCAGTACTCAGAAAATTGCAAAGATATGCAGTACCTGACAAACCAGTCCTTCAGTGACTAGCAGACTGCAGACACATACGTTGATAAGAAACATCAGATGTAGTAGTGACTCAAGTAAACAGACTTTGGTAGATGTCAAGTCTTTAGAGAGAACTTTTGCACTTGGAAACAATAAAGAGTTGAGCTGTAGCTTGTAGGCATTTTACTGCTATGCTCCCAGCCAAGTGTCAGTTCAAACTAGCACTCCAGAGTCCATCTGGCTGATAGTGGCAGTCAGCTTGCCAGCACACAACTGACTGATTTTTGCTGTCTTTGCATATTTGACAATCAATTGCTCATTCAGCGAAACTGAGTAAATATCCAGCCTTTTGACTTTTAAAGTCCCCCTCCACTCATTTTTTTTCTTTTTTCTTCATTTGGATGTTTGAGTTTCACTGTGCAGAATGATGTATGTGCAGAGTTTGACACTGTTCATTTGCTGAAAGTGGAAAGTTTCTGTATTCGCCATAAATCTGAGTTTAAGGCATCTACCTACAAGCCTGATTTGTGACATCACAACTAGTTTGGAGCTTAATCGTGGTCAATTATGCCATTTCCACAAGTGTGATGTGGAAACTTGAAACCACCAGTGCATATGTGTGGAGAGGACCTTTAAATTCATGAAATAGAGTAATATATTGTATATTCATACATTGTGCCTTTTTTCTGGTACATTTTTTTCTGGCATTAAATTTCCTCCTCGAACCTAACATTTTACTTTAGCTCTACTGAAATTTACATTTCAGTGAATGGCAGAAGTCCTTACTAAACACACAGACAAACCAAACATACACAGGGAAGCTTCATTTGTATCCTGGCATGTGCTTCAACAGATTTTAAAGCTGACAGATGTAAAATAACTGGCCTGCCCTGCTCTGAATACCAAATCAAACATCCCCCACATTCTTGTGCAGTACAAATCTGTGGGAACATCCCTAATAATGGACCATGGATGGTGAGAGGTGACAGAAATTTGGAACTTTGTAATAAAAACCCTAGGGATCTCTTGTGTCCTTAGCAGAGTCAGTTATTTTTTCGCAATGCCAATGCAGACAAATTCTTATGTTTATGGATATTAGAAAATACAGAAATTCATTAATACAACCAGAGCTGTCTTAGGGCATGATCATACTTTACTAGAATACTAATACCTAGCTTTATACTTTGTTGAGACCCTGTCAGACTTTTAGCAGTGATATTTAGAACTGTTGCAGTACAGATTTTTTTCCTTATTAAATTTATCAAGGCTTTGGAACTGCTAAGTTAAGAAAAAAATTAAAATCCTAAAGCATGCATTTGTTGTAGCAGTTTCTTGAATAATGTCCACTTGTTTAATAAAAAACAATGATGAAATAATACAAGGCCTAATAAATTAAACTTTTAAAGCCATTTCCACTTTTTTCCACTTTCCATTTTAGCAGCTAAATACATGGAATAAGCACTCAAATGCTTTAAACACAGTTTTTAAATGGAGTTAAGGCCACTTACACTTAAATAATAGGCCTAAAATAAAATTAAAAAAAAAACAAAAAAAAAACAGCGGTCAATCATGTCATGCCTACAACAGGGTCAACGCTGTGGTAGGCATGACATGATTGCGTTACCACGGTAATGTGGTAACCACGGCAGCTCTAGTGTAATTTGGACGTCCTTAATAAAACACACAATAAAACTCTTTGTCTGATGACTGCTGGATTATGATTAACACTATTAATATCTCTTTTTTTCTCAGTTGTTACTTCCTTTATTCACAGACGTATAACATGTTCTCTACATTCACTATATGGCTTTTTTCAGGATAAGTTAGGCTACTCTGAAATGCAATCAATTGACAAGGTTTCCACAGTTGAATTTTTTCTATAGGTTTTTTAATATACATTGTCAGTGTTACATGGATAAAGCCATGTTAATGGGATTTTCTGAAAAAAAAGATAAAAATACACAAAATCATGCTTGGATGTTGTAAACAAACTGTGTAAAATTGCTATAGAGGTAGTTTGCTTCGGGCAGTGTTTGAGCCACTTAAAATCAATTTATAGATTTTTGTTTTTGTTTATCTTTGTTCACATCTTGGCAAATCTGAACCACAATAAGTCAGTATGTATTGAAAGTTCCTGTTTGCACTGTAACCATATATAGACAGACCACTAAAATAATTTGATTACTTTTGATATCGAAAAAAGCTGAATATTATGAGGCACGATCTGAAGTTATACAGAGCGTCTTTTTGTAAGATTTAAAAGTCAATTTCATGCGTTTTGTCATCATCAAATACATTAACCACTAGAAAGAGTACATTCTGCTGATTCCAGCAGTATGTGTATGATATTTGTACGTATGTTCCACTTGAGCTGCAGTTTGCCACCACTGATTAAACATTAATCTAAATAAAATAGAGATTAAAGTGAAACACAGATAGTAAGAAGTTACAAATTGATTAAGGTCCATCCTGTGATGTGAAAGCTCCAAAGGGAAATCTGCTACAAGAAATATCATCAGCCGGACAGCATATGTCAGATTAATGCCTGCGAGTAGGCATATCTCTGTATTTGAATCAGCTCCTCATCAAATGCCAGATACTGGCTGTATTTGATGTGTAGCACACCGATGTACATGACATGCTAGTCTAGTGATGATGTTACAAGAGTCTCATCACATCTAAAAGCCTCAAAATGCAGCACTTTGCGTAGGCGGAGAAAAAAAATGGAAACAAAAGATTGAGGACACTTTCTTCAGCCTCACTGATGTGTAACATGGAGCCATTCCTTCATTTCCTGTGTGTTAGTGTAGACATGAAAGCAGGCTGTTGGCTCCAGCCTTTTTGCTGAAGTTCTCCCAGGGTAATTGCAGTTTCTTCCTTACTTTTAAAGCCATGTCAGTCTGCCTGAGCTAAATGACAGCCTAGTGGTAACCGAATTACAGGGAGGAGAGGGAGCCAAGAATCACCTTCCTCTGACTTGCTTGCTAAGTGGTCTGATTGCGTGGTCATGTCCTGGGCATTAAGATGACCGTTTCCATGGTGATTCCTCCAGACACATATCAAAAAGGTTCTTGCAAGTTTCTGATGCAAAGTCAATTCAATCAATGCTCAGTATATGGATTTCATGGCATCACAGGAACAATGGATGTTTGCACCTTCGGAAATCACCAAAGTGTCACAAATTTCACCTGAATATGGGAACAACCACTTACTGGTTTTTTTCTCCTTTTAATTTATTTACTGCGATGGCAGAGAAGCTGAAAACAGCACATTCTCGCAAAATAAATGACAAAAGAAATATGTTAATGTTGAGTATTTTAGAAACATATGCAAAATTGTTAAGCAGGTTTTCACTGTCATCTTACTGAGATGATTTGTCTCATTTGTGGCTGTGAAATGCTGTTTGAAATCACAGAACTTGGCACCCTGGAGTAGTTGTCATTATTACACTGTTTATGCATAGCAAGTTGCTTAAATGTTCATATTTTTCTGCGGCAAGCTTCTCCAGCAAGGGTATGCTGAATTTAATATGAGACATCAGGTCTTCATATTAGCAGAGTGATATGGCTTTGTATTTTGCTAAAAGAGGCAGTTCAGATGAGAACTTCTACAATCAGCAGCAGACTGTTAAAAGAACAGGCTTTAAAACAAATTGAGCTGTCTGATTTTGATGAGACTTTGTTCCTCATGGCTTTTTACTAAATATGAAGGATGAGGGTAATCATAAACTACAGCAATAAGCCGTAGCTGTCATTAAAATGCGAAAAGTAAAAAGTATACAGCTATTCTATTGGTTTTAGGGCTTTTTTTTATCTTGTTAGGCTCCAACTGAAAACGATAAATACATTACACAGAAAATTCAACCTTGCCATGTAATAAAAAAATCAAGGATTCTAAGTTTCCAGCAAAAAATGAATAATTCTTTGTCAAACCATTTCCAAAAATGAAATAAGTTAATTGAATGGAGTAACTCCATCAAATGTTACTGCAGGTTTTTCTTGTCAGGAAAGAATCCCTGTGATATCAGCAGTGGACGACATGACTGCCTAGTATCAAATATTTAAAGAAACAACAACATCAGTCAAATATATTGGCAGTCCAACTATAGTCTAACTCAAGAGATGTTTGTTTCTTGATAATTCCACCATTGGTAGTGCGGGTTTTGGCTTGCTTTGCTGTGTATTAAAAAATCCAAAGTCCCCCTCCACTCTGCAACAGCAACAAAGTTGCAGGCCTGCATGCTAGTTTTCTACATTTCATTCTGTCACTGCTGTATTCTTAGTTAAAAAACAAACAAACAAAAAAAAAACCAAAAAAACAAGTATGGTTATCATTAAGTGCTGGTAGAACTAAATGAAAGTGGTGATAATGGCCTGGCTAAGCAAGACTAACTGTAATTATAATGAACTATAAATAAAGTGCTTTTTAGAACAAAGTTACAAATTGCTTTACAGAGACATATCAAGTTGAAAAAGTTGAAAGATTATTAGAGAATACAGCCACAAGTCATCATCAAAAAGGAGTGTATCACAATTACTACAAAGACTAAAACCAAGCATCTAAATAAGACTAAACCAGAGTTGATTGAAGCCAAATTTCATGGCAATCTAACCAACAGTTGCTGAGACATTGATTAAAAACCATAAATGTCAACTTGTGGATGGCGCTAGAGGAAAAGTGAGGGGATCACCAATGCCACAAATATATGTATACAATTTTAAGACAAGCCATCTATTAGATGTTGAAATGGATGTTGGTTGGTGCCTTAGGAAAGGTCAAGATCAACAAAGTAATTAGGTACAGAATTTCATAGCAATCTATCCTTTTTGTTGTAAAGACATGCCAGTAAAAAACAAAAATGTCAACCTGCTGGTGGTGCAATAGATGTAGAGATGTTTCAGTCTAGACCAAAGTGGTGGAGCAACAGACTGACAAATACTGTCATCTCTAGAGCCATGGTTAAAAGCAATGAGCATACTGCTTCAATTACTGTGGGAAGTCGGAAGAAGCTTTCTACCATAGACCTAATTTCTGACAATATAATGCCATCACTTAATATAATTACCTACCGATGTGTTATTTTAGTTGTGTAATCAGTAGGGATATCTAAAGCTCAGATAAATGGCATTTCACAGCAAGATATAACAACATGTTTTGATTCTGAAATGCATCAGCACTGCCTAAATTAAAGGTGAATATACCAACTGGAACATACAGTATTGATGGTATATTTCAAATCTGTGCTCAAGGTCTACTAATGACAGGGATGTGCATGTTTCTAACATTATATTGGAGTGCAGCATTTCAAGCCAATAACCTCCATTAAAATTCATTCCTGAAGTGGAGGGGAGGGCGTCCCTCTGCTGATTGGTGCCTAATGGAGGATCTGACTGTTATCATGTTCATGTCCCTGTGTGTCAGAGTTCATTTTTAATCATGGAGGTTTAATCTGGAAGGTTATACAGAGATAATTCCTTCTAAGTAAGACTGAAGATGAAATCGTAACAGCAAGAATCATATATAATTGACATTAAACTTGTGTTTTTTTTTTTTTTTTGTTTGGTAAACTGATAAATAACTTAATACTTGCTAATGTAAAAGGCTTCCTTGCTCAATAAAATATGTAAAAACGAGACAACACAATAAAGAATGTGTCAACGAACATTTCAGTATAACTGTTTCCACTGTGCTGCAGGGAGTTCCTTATTAAAAACAGTCACTGCACTGATTTTCTGCTGCATTTTGTTCCCACTATTTGAAAGACAGCTACCATGACATATCACTGAGCTTAGATGTGTCTTCATGAAATCCTGAACTACATTTAAGTGTCACACTGTCATGCCACCCATTGGTGCCTGATGCGCCAACATGTCAACAGTCACATCTGTCCGCCCTCCAGATTTTACTTCCTTGTCATTTCCATAGCCTGTATTTATACAAAGCGAACACTCAGAGAGCAGAACTCCATTGTTATACCTTAGAAGGTTATTGCTATTTTATTATGCAGTTCATATATAACAAGACTGTAGAAAATTGAGCAAATTTATATTAGAAAAGCAAGAAAACTGCAGATTAGACAAGCATGCCAAAAGCAACTAAAAATTAAATTCAAACAAAAGTGTATTATTTTTTAATGGTTCTATTCTATTCTATTCTCAGTAATTTTCTTAATTTAACTTGTGTCACCTACCAAAGTGATGGCTAAAAAAAGCTCTATCTAGCTGCATGTAATCATAGGTCACATTATCTGCATAGAAATAAGAGCTTGATGTACAGTATACATTTCAATAATATCAAAATATTTACTAAAAATATATCCAAGGAGTCCTTAAAGTCCATTCTAATGTCAACAGAACTGTACCCAGGTTTTAAGATACAGTAAACCTCACTTGCTTTTACGCTTCATTTAGCATGTAAAGGCATCTGGAAATATGAATAAAAATGAGGACAAACAGATTTGTGAAGGAGGAAGAGATTGATATGCAGAGTAATACATATAAATGAGTATGGAGATGGTGAGGAGAAAAAAGAGTGAAGGAGAGAATAAAGATAAATTGGGAGAGGTAAAAAGAGGGAAAGCAAGGGAAACACGGAGAGAAGGAGGAAGGAGAGAGAATGAGAGGACACATGAGAATACAGTCATGCGCTTACTGAGCCATAGCGCTCATGGCTGGGCTGTGGCACTCATTATTGATGTAGTAGAAAATTTGCGCCGACAGGAAACGAAGCTGCCAGCTGTCCCCCCCATTATGACATTATCTCAGAAGGATGGCCGACAGTGGTAGTGTATCCTATCACGCGAGCTGCCCCCTGGCGTGTCCAGAGGAGAGCTCGGCCTCATAGTGGACAAGCCCACTTACACATGTACACACACACACACACGGAAGCTACAAAAAGAAAAATCACATAGACATATGTACATCCACACACGCACAAACTGTTAATGGAAGCACACATCACACACACCCTGCATTTAAAACAAACAAACAAAAAAAAAACATTGCCTTCCAACAATGTTCCAATATGGTCTGCATGTCACAGCCAAACAAACAATACACTTTGAATCAGAACACATTGCACTTTAATGTGGGATGTGACATGGAGCTAAGTGTAATTCCAAATGAAACCATTATTAAAATAGTAAGCTGAAGAAAGCAGAACTGGACATGCGGCGCACAGCAAATTTGCTTTGTCTAATGTGCTTAGTCTATAATGTTCCTCCAGTGTTCAATGGATATTGACTGTGAATTCCATGATTGCAGCATTGTGCAAATAGAGAAGAGAACAGGGGGAATAGAGGAATAAGCCCAAGCATAGACTCATAATGATACAGGTTTTGTTTTCCCAAATGAAAAACCACTTAAACTATTGTTTCTTTAAGGCTTTTTTCTTTCTTTTGTTTTTGGTTTGAGCTAGGCCCCTAAATTCAAATTAAGAAAAATCTTAATGCTACAGCATACTATGGTATTTTAGACAATAGAGTGCTTCCACATTTGTGGGAACAGTTTGGGGAAGACTGTTTCCTTTTCCAGCATGACAATACCCATGTGCATGAAGTAAGTTTGGTGTAGAAGAACTTCACTGGCTTAGAGCCCTGACCTCAATCACATTTAACACTGTTGGGATGAATTGGAACACAAACTGTAAGAATGATTGCTCACACAGTGTGTCTGGCTTTGGCACATTCTGTGTTGGCTTTTCATATCTTTTGACCACAATCTTCTCCTAACCTTCACCAAGTAGTATTAATGACCAAAACTTCACCATTGAGAATGCACACACGCTAACCACCATAATGGTTGGAAGATGCCAACAAACAACCTATTTTATCATTTGGGTTTGAGGACTCGTTGGAGAAAGCAGAAGTGGACATGCAGTGCGCAGCAAATTTACCACATCTGATGTTCTCAGTCGATAATGTACCTCCAGTGTTCAAAGGGTAATGACAGTGCATTCCATGGTTGCAGCATTGTGGAAATATGAAAGAGAAAAGTACAAAGTGAAAAAGAATAAGCCTGTCATCTGGACATGCACTATAAACCATATTAAGGCATCCAAACAACCTCTGGCTTACCGTACATATGCTGCCATAATGTACAACAGATAGTAAAAGCTCATAACCAATTTCACATGGGCAGTCTCAGAAGGTGAAAGGGAGTTATAAAAAGTGGGCTTACATACATCTGAATATGATACATTGAATATATTGGCTGAGGGAGGAATGATATGCACATACTAACACCAGCTTGGATGGAGGGACAGCATACCATTTGTACATCCCGCTGCTACCTTATGTTTTATGCACATACTAATGCACTTCCTCGTGCCGAGACAGTGCAGGTGATGTGTCTGTTTATGGGATGATCTCATTAAAGCAGAGAGAGAATGGACTTTTCTGGTGGTGTCTTGGCAGCTTCTGTTAGATTCCTTTACACCCTTATAGCTCTTGCTGACACCCTGCCGAGGGTGGAGGGTGGAGGGTGGAGGAGGAGCCACCCCAAAATGCACTGCAACAGACAGAAATAGATTTGAACTCTGCCCGGCAACTAGCCGGTACTGCAGATCCCTGCACCAAGTGTGTGCCATGCTATCGGGCAGACTCCCCCCAGGGGCGAGGAGACTCCACCAAGCAGGACAGACGGAAGAGGATAGATGTGAATAAGACCTCCTCCGCACCAGCTTTTCACGTGAACTCTCAAAGTGTCAAAAAGATGAATGACTTTTCTGGAGTCTTCTCGACTTTCTCTTGTGCAATAAGGCCAAGAAGGATCACACTCAGTTGAATTTAAATCATGAGGGAAAAAAAAGATGTTTTCACTGTTTTCTCAACCCAGTCTCATATCAAAATGTCTAAAAAATGAAAAGTATTAGTTTCACAATAAGAACTCTAAAATTGTGAGATGCTTACATTTTTTTTGGACTATTGTTTGTTGGACTGTGTCCACATTCTGTATGCAAAACAAACAAACAAACAAAACAAAACAAAAGAAAAACAAACAAAAAAAGCCTGACATTTATTTTATTCTCAGAAATTATATTTTAAGATAGTTGTAACATTAAAATGTGTTTTGATAACATTTCGAGCAAGGAATGTGCATTTTATTTTCATATTTTCATTTGTTCAGTGAATGTAAATGGTTAGTTTGTTAATTATTATTGCATTACTGATTTTTGCAGGGTTTCTATAGTTGCTATGGTGTTTGATATGATAGCTGCTGTCACTGAAACCATGTAGTTGCATGTTATTTGAATCACTGTCTTTGCATTGTGAAGTTATCTGAGTTGTTATGTTATTTGTGTTATTTTATGTAACTGTTTGCTGATGTTCTTTCCGTAAAAAAAAAAAAAAGAAAGAAAGATTTTAGAGCACCTAAGGGATGAATGGAATATGAAAGCCAGAATCTGAAGCTTTGTGATTGGTTGACCCGGAGGATAGGTTAACAAGGATAGGTTAATGTTAAGGCCACCTGTTTTAATTATTTCTCCTCTGATTTGAGGAATAAAGTTTTTTTGTTAGTTTTTGGTATCGAAAGGCTGAGGAAGTGAATTGCATTGTGGGCAGAATTGATGTGTTTGACTGCTGTTCTGTTGTTGTTGGGCTTCAATCGATTTCAAATTGCTAAATTAATATATTGAATTTCCATTGACAATAAAAGGAATGGCAGCCATTTCGTTGTTTTCACAGACTTGTGTAGAAACCTGATAATCATGTAACGTGGACATAGGTCAAAAGAGAGGAATCGGTAAAAAAAAAAAAAATCTCAAAAATTTTAGAACTGTTATTGTGAAACTAATACATTTTGCATAGTGGCCCAATGTAGCTATTAAACATTTTGATGTAAGACTGGGATGGTTTTCCTGGAAACAAATTAGGCACAACAGTTCATTAATTCTTTTTGTAGCTATGACTGCCATTGACTCACCACCTATTTACAACCTAGGGGAGATGAGGAGGATTTTTTTCTCATTAAAATTTCTCGCTACATCTACATAGTCATGTAGTGATTGTCAAAATATTTTCAGTGCACACCCCACTGAGACCTGAGAGGTATGCTCTTAAGTGCAAAATCTCGTCATCACTGAACAAGTGAAGTAGTCACTGACCTCTGTAGTGTGAACCCCTCTGGTACAATACAAGGCTATCAGCCTGGCTTATACCACAGGAAACACAGAGGAACACACTCAAATAAGAGCACAAAAACACACGTTTCCCATTCATAAAAAAAGTGTGCAGGATGTTGGAGAAAAGTTAAAAAGAACTTTCTTTAATTTCTTTAAACTTTCACCAGCTTCAGTTTTTTCATACTTCTGAAAAAAATGCCAGAGCATCAACAAAGTCCATCTTTTATATCACCTTTCACTTTTATTGATGAGCCTGGTGGTAATTAGGCTGCTTAGATTAGCTAATTGCACTCACTGCCTCAATTTATAGTTGTCTGATGCTCTTTTATTTTGTGATATAATTATTTTAAAAATGCTCTAAAGGCACAAATCTGGAATTCGAAACAGTCAAGAATTTGAGCCACAGCCACAGTCTGGTGAGATCTGTTGTCTTCTTTTTTTTTAATGAATTGCTATCACCATGTGGTCCAATCAACACACCAGAACAGTCCCACTCTTAGCATCGATGCAGTTTTGGCAGAACACCCATCCAAGTGTATATATTGAACAGCTTAAAATCAAACCTCTCTGACTGCATCAGCAGGGTCTTAGTACAGCCTCACAGAACTACTAGCATGTCATAGACTCTTGATCCAGTGTCAGTTTGCTCTCGAAGATTAATAATAGATTTTTTTCTCCTCTGCATGATGTTTCTGTCAGCGTTATGTTAATTCATGATTACAAAAATATGCACCTGCTTATTATTGCAGACATGTTTTCAAACATCTCATGATTTTTTAAACATATCGTTTCTTAAGTGCAAACTAGCAAACTTATGAACATTTCATGAGTAACAGTTCAGCTCACTATAAATCTCTCAGCTGTTCTTCTCCTCTTTTATCTTTATCCTGTGAATTACATGTGCAGGATTCTTGGTCTTCTCTTCACTTCTTTTCAAGGGTATTAACTGCTTTGTTTGGCATGAAATGATACATCAATATGTTACACGTGCACTGAATCCCAAGCGCTTTACTCTTGTGTAACTGTGTTTTGTGAGTGTATAAGGGAGTTAGAGCTACTGTACCAGTCAAAGATTTGGACACACTTCCTCATTCAAGTGAATCAGAAAGTGTGTCCAAGCTTTTGACTAGTAGTCTACAACCAAATATTTTTTTATATGTTTTTTTTTTAACAGATGATGTGATATTCTAGAAAAAAAAGGCTAAGAGCAACAAAAATAGACAATTACAGCTAATTTTATGTGCTGCAGTTTGCCAAAGGAGTTTCTTGTTACTTTGCTTGGTCAGGGTAAATGCCACATTATATGTCCTGCAGATGCGTGAATGGAAAAAATAGGTGTGTGGAGGGTCACATGTTTGCTCAGCAAATAGATAATGCAATGTGCTCTTTCAGCCACTTGCATGAGTATTTACAGCTTGCTTCTAATGGGATCTTGCCTCAAAAAAGGAGCCAACTGATGAGCAGGGCTTTGAGCTCTCTTGTAAAAAGCAAACATTTCTCTTTTTTTTTTTTTTTTTTTACCATTCTCCTGTCGGGGGAGTTTCACATGGACTGTTTTTGACTCCCTTTCACCCCCACGTTGCACAAGAGTGCATTCTGGAGGTCCAATGAATAAAAATGCCATGTCAACTAGGAGAGAAGAAAGAAAATCTCCACTCTGAGCTGTCAGTGATTTTCCCTTCTTGCCTTTACCATGGAAAGCTAGTAAAAAGTTCACCTTCCTCACATAAATTGGCTCGGAGATTTATTTCTCCCCTGACATTCTCTCTGGAGATGCCACCGGGAACCTGGGCATCTGCTCTTTGGAGGGAGATGACAGGGCTATTGTTAGGGGCGGCAGCAGTGGAAAGCTATTCTATTGCCTCGTCCCCTCTGTCCCTTTTCTATATCTCTCTATCTCTCCCTCATTCTCTTACTTTCTCATTATGAAGCCTGTCAGAAAGTGATGACAGCCACTTAAAAGGCAAAGGCCAAGGCTCACATCTGTCTATTTCACCTTATTAATTTCAATATCATTCCACTTTATCATATTCAAAATCCTGTGAGACAACCCGGCCAAATCATTGGTGTCAGGTAAGAATGTGCATTATGACAGATGGAAAGTGTGACGGTCCCATAGGTTTAAAAATACTCTGAATAGTAATTCTCTCGCTCTAGCTATCCCCACCCCCCTTTTTATTCTAATCTCTGAGAAAAGTGATATATAGATCAAATACAAGAGGAAAACCTGAGAATATTTAACAATCGTTATTTTATGGCTAGAGTTTAGGAATGCGAGAGGAGAGATAAGTGCCAGCATTCATGGACTATAAGCTGCTCATACGATCCTATTGTATTCAGGAATGTCTGACTGGGTCAAATTGTGACTGCTGCTCCTTCTGGGCAGCAGAGGCCTCTGGGAAGGCGGAGTGGGTGTCAAGGCGACGGGGACTCGTGCAGAGACGTCACCGAGGCCAGATTAGCAGAGTATGACAGGGCAGACCCCTAATCCATCATCTGAGAGATTACAGGAACATGACACAGCGCACCACCAAATCCCTTTAATCATCCAAATGTTCCATTCTCAGCCAATGGTGGTGTTGAAAGAACAATAAGGGCTCAGGGGAGAGGAGCTGTCGTAGAATATTTTCTCTCCGGGCCTTGTTGGCTTGCCTCATGACACTCACAAGCAGTTTAGGTTTCAGTAATATGGAAGAGCTACTCTGGATGGGGCCAAGTCAATTAGGCCAGACCAGTGTTTTTATAATAAGGGATGTTAAAGAGACAGGGTATATAGAAATGAGCAGACAATGCTTGGCTTTGATGTCCCGTGGGTTCCGACAAATCCCTCTGTGGTGTAGTTGCGAGAAAGGGCAATTAGTCTGATGAAGCGGGTGTGTCATCTGAGTCAATCTTATTACACCCTGAGAAAACAGACTGTCTCAATCATTTTCTTTCAAAAAGAAAAAAAAAAGGTTTGTGTGTTACTCATGAGTAGGGAAACGTGTACCATACCATATGATGTAAATTTAAACAAATTTTAAAAATAGAGACAAAGAGGAGCGGTTGTGGCTCAGGAGATAGAGGGGGTCATCCACAAATCAGAAGATTGGGTTTTCCACCCCCGGATCCTCCAGTCCGCATATTGAAGTGACCTTGGGCAAAATACGGAACCCCAGATTGCTCCCAATGGCTGTGCCAAAAGTGTGTGAGTGTGTGTGTGAATGTGCATTAGATAAGATGCTGAGAAGCAGGTTGGCACCTTGCATGGCCACTTCTGCCATCAGTGTAATAACGTGTGTGTGAATGTTGTAAAGCGCCCTGAGTGGTTGGAAGACTAAAAAGGCATTATATAAATGCAGTCCATTTAAAGCAAGTTTTCAACATAACATATTGTGGGTTGTTTGTCAGTGTCTTCCTGCCAACTTTATAGTAAAACTTTAGTTTCCAAAACTTATCAATACATGAGTTTTGGAAACTAAAGTTTAACTTGTTTAAGATAAAAATCATTTCATGATTAAAATAAACGCTTAAAAAAAAGACATAATCACTACTAAATGAAGTAGGTGACACACCTTACAATTTCCTACCAAGTCCTTTATGAGAGAAAGGGCAATGTTTATCTGCACAGTCACAAGAGGTCTCTAGTCAGAAATCATGTTTTGAGTGTTTCAATTTTGAACTGAATTTGAATTTATTTACTGTATAGGGATGATGCAATTTAACATAGTTTCAATACAGAGCATGAAACTAATGTGCTGCATGGAGAGTTTATAGCTATTGCTAATTTTCAACTCTTGTCCCTAGTTGGGCTTTACATGTACAGTGTAATTAAAATATACAGCTTTCATTATCATAAAACAGTACACTGCACTGCAGTGTACTGTGGTACACTATGGAAGTACAATAGAATACACATACTAAAATACATTGATTGTGATGTACGGTTTGAAAATAAAATAAAAATAAAAAACACACACACACAATACAATACAATTAGCTGATAATGGTTACAGCTCTAGGTTGCTTTTAGTCCGCACTCGACCTTTGTTGTAAAATATTTTGTACCTGGAATTAATTTGATTTCAGTTGGTGATGAGTTCCAAAGTTGCCAGGCATTCATAGAGAAGGTTGATTGTCTAAATTTAGATCTACAATGTGGTTTTTCACACTTTCCATTCACCATGCTCCTAGTTAATCTGTTTCTGTCTTGTCTTTGATATGTCAGGAAAGAAGCTCTGGGGCTAAACTGTTGATGCATTTGAAAACTAATTTCAACCAATGCTGTTGATTTTCTGGTGAAGATATTCTCATTTAAAACATTTCTAGAGGGGGAGCTGGAAAACCCAGTGTTCCTTCACCAACTTCCTGACCTGAGGAGATTCTCCTCTAAGAAAGTGAAAAATTGACTTTTTTTCAAATCTCTAAATTAACTGGGTCCCAGTACCCTTGCTGAAGGGAGTGTGGATCAGCACTGGACCATGACCATATATCCAGTGGCCTTGTCCATATATCCAGCCTGTCTGGGAGGATGTTTAATTGCAAAGATGTTGGGTTTGAACTAGTTTAACATCACTTTCCATTCTCTGTGTTTTGGATTTTTATGTAAAATCTAAGCGTACCTTTTAAAGATCTTTATAGCTGCAAGCTAAAAAGTATCACTAAACAGTGGCACCAGAGAAACCATCCAACAATTAGCTTTTTCATAGACATTATCTACACTCAATGGAAAAGATGACTTATAACCTCACAGAATGCAAATGGTAATAAATACTTGATGAAATGAGATTCCTCCATGGAAAAATTATAAACATTATAATATTTTTTTTCATTATGTTATCCAATTTCAATGTTATTTTATTCATGTTTTATTGCTATGAACTATTTAGAGGTGACTGTATCTAACTCTGTGTAAAATCAACCGAACCTGTGTATGTGTTAAGCCTGTTCTAGGTCTCTGTGTACATTGAAAAGAATATAAATATATATTGGCATGTAACCTGTATCTATGCAGCTCTGTCAGGGACTAGACTGCTGTCATTTCTGTAGGATCTCACTTGATGTATATTTTATGATTGCACATGCACTCTGCTCTTTCATATTTTTTTCTCTATTTTAAGAATTTCATACCTCTAGCAACCATATGCATATACCAACATTTGTTTCATTGGAAATGCAACGCAAACATAGTCCTAAGCTTGTTTTTGTTCAACTGCACCTCGCTTTTGAATGTTATTTTTTCTGATATGTGGAATATAAGGTATAAACACAGATAGACATATATAGCTTTTTATAATTCTTAGCCAAAAAGTGTCCCAGTTTTATTGCTCTTTTAGTACCATTTATGGATAATGCACACCATGCACAATCTTTCATATTTCAAGCTTAACTAATTCTACACCCACAATCCACTCAACTCTGCTACCAATGATATGAATCATGCATCTGCGAATAACTGTACTGAACATGTCAGATGTCAAATTAACAGCTAATGTTTGAATAACAGGACTCGTGATGGGAATTTGGGCTTTTTTCAGTCACTACCTTGACTTAGAAGCATATTCTAACATGAACTAATTAATCATACTGCATTGTGTACTATTTAAATAATAAAATAATTATGATTGGTGATACTGGACACAAACATAAGCATTACACACTTGGTGTGACATTCTAATGTACTGAAGTCAAACAACCCTGTGAGTTAACCAATTCAGCGTTCAATACAGCAATCAAGTAAGACTGTGACCCTCACTTTCAACTCTACACACACACATACACATTAACACATTCAAGGCAACAAATAAGAATAACATACACAAAAAAGAAACCATATATGAGTCAGCTCCTATTGTTCACTCAAACAAGCCTGAACCTGCTAGAATAACAGACCTGTTCATGAATGGCTATGAACCTATGTTGCAGGAAAATAGCGTGTTGACCTTTACTGTGTCTTTTGAGTAATGGAAGAAAATGAATGAAGAGTCATGAAAAGGAGAAAGAAATACAATATTACATAGTCACATATTGTGTGAATGACTGTTTAGTTCAAAGACATCAGTGTGTAGTATTAACCCCCTACTGTTTATGCTCATTACAGAGAAGCAGAATATATGCATCCTTTTATGAAAATAGATATAATGGCTGTACCGTGAAACTGTTTAACTAATTACCAATTTTCAACCTGAATCAGACTGGCACATTTTAATTTTATTTCAGTGGTTTTAATAGGCTTTGTGCTGCCATAACAGTAGCCAGAGGTAATATTGGTCCTCATCAGTGACACATGTCACACACACACTCATCAACCTAAAAAAAAAATGTTTCTCAAAACTGTAAATCCGCTGCTTTGAAAATATTCACATTCGACTCCTTTGCTGATTCACTTCTTGTGTTGGGCTAAATATGCTGCTTAGAAAATCATCCTGACAGTGAAATTACTTCAGACACATTCTAAAATATAATTAACCTTACATTATTATTTAACCAAGATGTTAAAATAAAAATTAAAAACAGAAATGAACCATTTATATTCCTGGGAGATACGTGCTGTTTAGCTGGCTTTTTCCTACTCATAAAGTATGTTGGTATCATGCAGACAATTGTGGAATCAAAATATTATCTTGAACTACTTTAAATAACTTTTCATTCTTTATTTTAATGTGAGATACAATTAAACCACCCACTCATAATCTGTAAGCGATTATCATGCTCTTCTTGGTCATCTATAGAAAGATGTTTTTTAAGCTATGAAGCCAGAATCACACTGTAAGAGTCAGTTTCTGTCTTCAAACACAGCAACTGTTTTGGTGTCCAGCAGCGAGTCAAACTGCCTTGATGTGTTTACTTCAAACTGTCATCTAAAACCAACATACTGTAGCTGCTTCCAGGAGCTGCAGTGCAAAATAAATAAAAAAAAATACATATACAGTATTACAATCATTGTAGTATACAGTATTACAATAATTTATTTCTCATCCCAGGAAGATGATGCTCTAAGCTGTGTGATAAAAAAAATGACACATCCATATTATGATGCGTTATTGTTTTGTTCTTTTGTAATTTTTGAGTCACATGGCACATGGTGTAATTGGTTTATACTCTGTGGCAGCAAGTCAGAACAGCTTGCTGAGGTTACATTTGAATTTAACTTGTATGACAGGTCATGAAATTTGCAAATATATATTGTTGAGACTGCAGTGAATAACTGTACCTTGGTACTGAAACTTCATCTCTCACCTGCCGCAGCAGTGTCAAATATAATGTGTTAAAGGATAAACTTATTATCATAGATTTGGCTATCCAATTTATCGGTTGTGATAACACTGCACAAGTAATTGCTGGGATCTGGGAACATGATGTCTATCACAGCGTGAAAGGAACAACTGCCAAAACTACTAAACTACTAAAACACTACGAAGTCGTACTAGACTGGATTTATCCTTTAAATCCGGCATCTAATTATTTTGGGCCGATGTTGTAGCCTATTTTTATCTTTGATATATGGCAGCATACTGTGATTTATGGGTGCAAGATGTTTTTTTTTTTTTTTACAGTTATTTCTTGCTTCTATTTGGAGACAAGAAATTTTACAATTTTTTGGGTGGGGAGTGAGAGATTAGAAAACAGGTGAACACAACTGAAATAAACATTCAGCTTGATCTTAAACCACAAATGCTGCTACAGTTAATGTGGAAAAAAAATCAAAGAGGAGGTAGTGAAGCACCCTGACCTGTTGACAGAGCCATGCATGGCTCAGCCATGATAGCAGCTGGGTCTGTCTGCCTTGTTTGGGGCAGCTGGGGCGGCATCGGATGAGATTCAAGCCAAAGCACATCCCATCACTAGTCATCACCATTCCCCTCTCCTCTCTCCTACTGTGTTTGTGCAAGACAATGTGGTTATGTAGGCACATGTAAGTGCGTGGGTGTGTGAGAGAGACAGAGTGGAGAGAGAGAAAAAGACAGAAGGAGGGAGAAAGTGAAAATAAGCAAGAGGGAAAGATAAGGAAAGCTACAGAAGCCTTCTCATGATGGTAAGATTTCTGAGACATGTTTCACACCTTATAGGCAACGTGCTGCACATGAGCAGCCAAGAAGAGCTACTGTAAGATAGGAAGGATGCATGAGCACATACATATGGTTGTGTATATATATATATATATATATATATATATATATATATATATATATATGTGTGTGTGTGTGTGTTAATCTCAGTGTGTATATTATTGCCCTGATGGTGGGTTAACTAATGGAGAATGGTGTGTGTGGGCCCTGCAGTGCCATGTGACAGGGGACAATCTGCACACCTGTGTTCTCATCTGCTCCACCGTGGGAGGACTGATATTAAGTCATTACTGCAGGCGCTGCCAGCACACTCGGATTGCGCACACGGCTGCCAGGGTGAGTGTACTGCCACTGGATCATGCAAGCGGGCTTTTTCATCAGCCCTGCCTTCACGACAATAAAGAAAACAAAACTGCTGTCGTGAGCACTTATGAAACACACAAACCCTTTTAGTAGTAGAATAGTCAAAGAAAAACATAGGATGTCATATTATTTATTTTTAACAGTGGGGAACCTGGAAATGAGAAGTGACAGCAAAAAGAGTTGGAACATTCAAAAGTGAGACGGATTTTCCAAAATACATCCGAGCAATGTCTCGCAAAACGGGCAAACAGCAGCTCATTACAATCACTTGATTTTGATTGACTGACTTGCCGTACAAGCGGATACAATCAGGATCTAACATGATTTCAAGGTTGCAAAGAGTACTCAAAAAAGTGGAATCATTATTCGGTGTGCTATGAGAACAGCACATGCCATCCAACAGTAGTAAACGCAATACCACCCACTTGGTGCCAAAAAAGAAGGGGAAAAAAAATCCTGCTCTCAAGTAATGTGTTGTATGTTAACAGCACAAAAGAGTACGCTTGGAGAGCACACTCCTCCTCTGCAAAAAAAAACAGTGTAACGCCTGGGACACACTGCCTACCTCTACCTTCACATGTGTGTCGCTGAACTGTTGTGTGCGGTGTCCACACAGACACTGCAGTGCTGCTAGTGCCAGCTCTATCTTTCTACATAGAGTTTGACTTTGACAATAGCCATCAGTAATAGGATGTTTCATATCATTCCACTATAAATTTAATTTGTATTTCGTTTAGACAGAGAAAGGTTAAAAAGCGTGTGCTCAACTGTGAAAAATAAATAATAATATGTGAGGTGTGTTACTGTGTGTCTACTCTGTTAAAAGTAGAGCTAAAATGAAAAGCAAGAGGTTCCGCGATGCACACGCACTGCTCATGCAGGCTGTGTGTCTCGGCCATAACACAGCAAGTACCATGCGCTGCCTTGAGTCTAAAGATTTCAAGGATAGTGATGATACCATGATGCTATACCTCTTCTATTGCAGATAAAACATCTCACCATGAGCCATGAAAAAGGCAGATTTGTCACCAACGCACAATTGAAAGAGGTAACTTAAACACTTCAGGGATTTTGTTGAAAATGCTTCACACCAGAAAAAAATGTGTAATTGTGGAATATTCAAATGTTTTTGAAAGGAGCAAATGAGCCAGAGGAGTTGCCAATTTATGCACTGACAAACATATGACATTTATAATGGTGGTTTAAAAGCAACCACACAGACACACGCCCATACACACCCACATAGTGATGAAATGCATCTGCTTTTGCCCCCATCTTCCCTTTGGAGAGATGTACCTTGAGTTTACAATAATTGTGTTTCCTGTTTCCAAGAATCCACCTCCGGCCATTCTGTTGGTTTATTCATGAGATGGATGAGGGCTTGAAGGGAGGGATGAAAGAGAGAACATGAGACATGAGACATAGGAAGAATTCCTAACTAGATAGGACGAAAAAGTAAACACAATCTCCTGCAATTTGACTATCAATCAGGCCAGCATGTCTCTGGGAGAGGGGGCCTAATTACGGCCCAAATGAACATTGACTGTTTTCTAATGGAATTATTCAGACAGCCTGTGTTTGTGTATGCCAGTCCCTCATTTACTATTCCCATTCATTAGAGCTGCACATTACACTTTGGTGGTCTTTGGCAAATGATATTTTTTCGCCAAGTTCAGATCATCCTCAAAGAGAATTTGCTTCCCCTCCTTATCATCTCATGCTACCCAGCCTGAACCCCATTGCCGCCATTGTTTTTGCCCCTTCCTCTGGATGATTTTGCAGGAGTGACAACCATTATTAGAGGCCTGATGAGTTGGGCAGAGGATTATGTCTCTGTGGTTGACCAGTAACTACGCGTAAAAAAAAAAGGAAACATTTGTAGATGAGTGGGTTTTTCGTGATGCTGCATATAACGGGCTGGGGTAACTGAGGGCGATGTGAGACAGTGGGATATGCTGGACTTACAGAGAAGGATTTAGGTGTGGGAAATGGAGTTGAAAATTGACACTGAGCAAGAGTCAGGCACATGTTGGTTGGGGAGAGTGAAGCTGCAACAGGAACTGCGCTGTCCGAACGTTAATGAGCTGAGGGATGCGAGTAGGAGTTGCAATCTGTGGACTTCTGCCACCATCACTGTAAAAAGAAAGAGGGAAGGAGACATGGAGAGAGAGAGAGAATGTTGTGCATGTGTGCACAGATGACAAAGAGAAGAGGAAGAGGGAGAGATTGAAATATAATATCCCAGGCCTCATTTATGCTCCCGGACTCCTCGGGCCATTGCTGCAGACTGAGTACATCCATTGTGCTTACAGTAACTTCACTCTGCGCAATGACCTCCATTTGAGTTATTTGAGGAGCAGTGGTATAGTTCAAGGTGGCTCTAGGCCATGCTCCAGTAAGTCTTTTGGGAGCGATGCTCTTCTAGTTGCAGCTCACGGTCTTGGATGGTGCATTTTGGCTGGAGAGACATCGCACAAAATGCAACATAGCATCCTTGTTTGGAGTCGACAGGGCTTTGTGAAGCTTGATGAAAGTCATCATTAAAGTTGCATAATGCCTCTTGACTGCCAACGACAATAACTTATGACATCTGTCTCAGTATTTCATGTTGGCTGTCACAAGCAGTTAAGAGCCAGTTCTTGCTGTAATCACTGAGAAGATGGATTACTGGGGATTTTGGAAGCCACTCCTACATTGTTTGCTGTCATATGGCAGGAAGATTTAAATGTTATGAATAGATAGGTAATACTGTCAGCTTAGTACGATGCTAATTATGGCAGGGTGTGCTAATGCTTGTTTGAACAGACTATTTTCACAGATTTTCATTTGATGCATACTCTATTTTTGATATCTGAACATACTTTTGGTTTGTTTCTGTTGCTTTCTAATGAAATTGAGAGGGATGCACGATTAATTAAACATATGAAAAAATACAGGTTTCACCATTTAATGGTGCAGAAATATAAATGGACTGAATGGCAACACTGAGATGCTAGAAGGGAACTGCTATTAACGTGACACCTTAAATCGATCTGTCCCCTCAGTTTAGTCTCAAGTTCAGAAGAAAGAGTTAGATAGTCAGGGATGAAAGGCTTGATAAGGGAGGGAAAACATATGCAGAAAGGACTTTGCTATGGGGAAAGGTAAATCTATTTACAGCTGCAATGTCTTGGGAAATAGGAGGGGAAGAGAGTGGAAAAAAAAGGGCTTCGGGGAAGATTTCACCAATGTACAAGGCAAACAAACAAAACAAAGAACATAAAATGGAGCAAGAAGCAGAGCTTCAAAGCCTGCAGGTTGATTTTCAAAAAGAATTCCATTAGCATATTGTCGACTGAAGGACATCTCTTGAAACAGTAAAGCCATTGGACCACATGATAAAGCCAATTTTAGCAGTATCAATGGTACTAATACAATTACCTTATACTCTAATGATAATGGTGATTAAACAGAGGCCAGAGAATCATATACTGTAGCTATCAGAGAGAATATGCTGGGCTTAAAAATATGGTTAACAGAATTCATATGCAGATAAAGCACATGAGAGGCACTTAGTTAAATCATTAACACTAGATGAAGAAAAGGCCCGTAGCTCATCGACTGAAATACAAATCATTCAGCTTCCCCTGGAAATAATTAAGAACTGTCACATCCATAAAGACAAATGGTATATAGTGATGCTGTTGGGGTTATGGCCTGAGACAGCAGTGTCTCTGTGTTTTCTCTTAGAATCTGCAGCTTTTCAGCTCCCTTGCTCTCCATGTCTGGGTTTTACAGGCCCTTATGTCTCATTTTAGCACCTGTCAGATGTGTCAGTGCAAGTGTTGTGGATATAGTGGAGTTGTCTTCTTCTGTTGGTTACACATCCTCTTAACCCACATGGCTTGGTAAATTAGGGAGGGTTGCGTATGGCTGTATGCAATTGCACTATGTGGCACCGATAAGCACCGGAACAATTGCAACTTCTAGCATTTTCAATCTTGGAATCAAATAGTGTCTGCTCTCCTGTGAAGTACCTATGCGAGAAGTGACTCTCCAAGCATTTTGGCAGATGTCTTATTCAGAATCTATCAGCGAGTAATATCCCAGAGCAACTACTGTATATCTGATAACTGGCGGTGCACAACCCCTCACATCCTCCTCCATTTCCTGAGAGGAAGCCTTCAGAGGGAGCATTGCAGTGCTGATAAAACTCACACAGCCCTTTATTTGCCAGGTAAAAGATTGCCAGGGCAAAGAAGCATTGCATAAGCTGATGGCTTCTCCTGTGCTGTAGCGGCTGTGAGATTTCTTTGTGCACCTGAAAGCAGGCTGGACACTGTTTTTACAAGCCAGGGTGAAAATAATGGGATTGGATCCATCCCACTGCCACATTTTCATGGGCGGCGTTTCACTCTTTACACACCTGACAGTGCCACAGACAAGTGTAAAATGCAGAGATGCACACTGAAAAACACAACTCAACTAGATATGGGGACATTTTTTGTATGTCATGCTTTTAGGTTCACAAGGCGGTGAGAACATTAACAGATTTAATATGCATCCACTTGACTTGTCATTGCTGCCTGCTGCTGTTAGCCATTCTTTGAGGGAGAGAAAAGACTTTTGCAGAATGGATGGTAGCTGTCCGAGTGCACAGTGCACAGGAACCAATTTTAGCTGAAAACCCACACAAGGCAAGGAGTTTTCTTTTTCTATGTGCTACATTTCCCTTTGACATCTTAAAAGCCATTAGTTCAGCAATGCACACCAATGCTTTACACAAAAGACTTGGAATGCTGCCTTTTAGACATTATATGGGAACAGATGACAGAGAACTTGCATAGAGAGACGTGCAGAAAGACTATAAAACAGAAATACAGTATTTCAGAGTGGAATGATTCATGCTGGGTGGTGGTAGAGAGAAATGAGCACAGAAAGTTGATTTAAGAAAGAATCTTAAGAAACACAAAAGCCTTGGATATTTGTCCTAGCCAGCCAAATCCATTATGTTTTAATAAAAAGACCATTGCAAGGGCAATAAACTTAATGGAGTCTGTAAACCTTGACATGGCCTACTTTGTACATATCCTTTTGTCATTTGTTACATTGTATAGACAAGGAGAGATAAACAGATGCTGATAATTTGTTAGGATTGGATATCTACTAAATTGTATTTACAGGGTTTTCCATGCCTATCTAACTCAAAGGCTTTGTATTACTGGCCAGCATGTGATGCTGATGGAACAAAAAAGGCGGAACTCAACTGCGTGGGCAGTACAGCACCCAAACAGTCAACAGCGTGCACATGCTAGAGTTATCTCGTAATTCATCTTCATAAAAGGCAGCGGTTGCAAGCATGTTTTGATTTAATGACTAAATAATTACCTTTGCCAGATCAACGTGAAGTATATTGTGAACTTTCTATGCCGTCACTCAGAGATTAACATCAGCAGAGTGGAGCAGCGAACTCCAGCAGTAACAAATGAGACCGGCTGACAAACACACACTGCAGCACTTAAACAACTTAAACTAACTCTGAAGTGAAGAAAATAACTCAGTGCTCAGTCTGTTTTACCTCAAAAACCCTGCGCCTGCTCAGCGTCTTGGATAGCTGTGGCTTTCCCTGGAGTTAACGGTGCGGCGGAGAAGCTGCTCTCCACTGCTGGAGACATGACGTTAATAACAACACAGGGGAGCACGACTCCTACCTCCCAGGTTGTTATTCTCATACAGGCAGGAGATTGTAAGATGCTCTCAAATTAATTAATTCATTAATTAATGCAGTTAACTTTTTAAAATAAAAAGGCTGCAGACCATTTATCTTATCAGCCAGTTATGTTTCATAAGTGAATGGTTTGGCACACAATAAACTGGAGTACACAGTTTAGCGCCCCCTTTTCTATGCATCCATTTGAGATTCGGTTTTGAATTGAGAATTGATTCTGAATCAATTTGGCACCCAAGTATCAAGTATCAAATCAGGAGAAAAGCTTATTGTTCCAGGCTTACAAAATAAACTGTCATTTGTCACAACCTATATTTTTCATCTTTCTGTTCCATCTTAGTATGAAATTGAGATCCTATGGATGCTTTAATCTGTCAAATCATGATTTTTTCACTTGAGAATACAACACTCTAAGGATGTATGCGCAAATTGTGTGCACCACACCTTTAGCACGTTCTCCTTTGACTCATTTGTCTAAAAAAAAATCCAGGGAAAACCTTGATTTATTATAAAAATCAGCATGTATGCGAGTGAAGTTTGACCATCAGCCGCATTATCTCACCATATCCGCCATTAAGGTCAGTCAGATGTCATGGGTTCCTTGAATGACCTAATTAGGAACCACATTATCAGTATCCCTGAAGTATCCCGCACCACACTTAAAATTCACTTCCCTTTTGAGGTTCTTTTCTTCCTGCTCTCAGACTTTCAGATGAATAATTTCCAGTTATCTTTCCCCCTTTCCACTCTCTCCCCCTCTCCCTGACTCTTTTTTGTCTGTATGTAAATGGATGCCCCAGATAGGGAAGCATTTGTTATTCCATTAACTGATATCAGGTAAGTCAACACAACACAAAACAAGGCAAGAAGCGTCAATGTTAGGATTTAATTTGGTACACAGTTACGAAATCCATGTGTGTCAATGTCAAAAGTGTTAATAAGTATTCACGTCCAGAACAAAAACAATACAAGAACCAAGACTGTGGATCATTTTCAGTTCTGAAAATATAACCTTTTTTTAATGCCCACTGATTAACAGAAAAACTGTAAATGACCCAGGTTAGCCCAGAAAGATTTTTTTTTTCCTGAACAGATGTCACCACCTTGTAAATCAATAAAACTAAACTAAATTAAACTGAATGGTGACTGTGAAACGCGCAAAAGGCCCTCTATAGAGCCAGTGTTTGGTTTGGAAAGCTCTGTAGAAGAGGACTCGTTCTCCATGCAGATCTAAAGGGCTCATTCTAAAGTAACAATAACACAACGATTCTTATTTTCATGAGATTAAACACTAATTAAAATATATCTAATAAAAAAAACAGTGTGCAAAAGACAGCACAGAACAGAATACATGCAGAAATAGCAGAGAATAGAGAAGAGGAAGAAGATACACTGTGATTGTTGGGTATGGCATGTATCTGAATTCAGAGCATGCATAACTCAGCATTCAGCAACGTTCACCACCATTGACCAGGCAGCATCGTTTGATCAGCACTTAATGACACTTAACGCAATCGCTTCAAGACAGCCATGCTTATTAAGAGCGGAACAGATGTTTTACCAAAGCGATCTTGCAGTTTTAATTAGCCATTGATACTAAATGCATTAGCACCAGCAAGCAGTGCAGTTTGAAATATAGCCACGTGCCACAGGAGCTGAACCCGGTGGAGAATGTGAGGACGAGGCGAGGGATTGAGGGGTGGGGATGAGTGAAAGAAAACCATCAATGGTGGTTGTTAGGAGAGCAAAAATTGTGGGGTGCTGTCACAAACAGTGATTTGACCATATACTCGTTCTGTCATCCAGGGGTTGAGCTGCACTTAAGAAGATTCATAGCTGAATACACAGCGCTGAAACATCTGGTGGTTTATCTATGCAGTGGGCCCCATGCTGTGGTTGTGGAGAACATCTCTTGGAAGGAAACAATCACCATTTCTTTCCCCATATGACGCTCCTTAACAGCACAATATTGCGCAAGCCATTATTCATTCAAACAGGTGCACTCGTGAGCCCGGTTCGAAACTCAAGAGTACAGATGGCTGCAAGTTGGAAGAATAAAATACAACTATCATTAACTGCAGGATTGGAAACCTATAGCTCAACAAAAAACAATTTCAGAAGCCCATGACACCATGAGGTGCAATACACTCAAAACTATCAATTTACAGAGGAGAATTATTGAACGGTCTTATGCTCGACACCGAGACTTTATTCTAACCACAACGAATTCTGAAGGGATTTTCCAATAGATGTCTGCTGAGGCTATAATACTAGTCCATCTACAGCAGAACACTCCAGCTCCCCTGAAAGCAATTCTCAATGCCATACACAATTCCATTCTCTGACTGATCCCCTTTTCACTTGTACAGGAGTGTGTGAATCATACACACACATACACACACAAATAAAAGGGGCACAGGGCTGATTGTCTTTTGTCCACCCCTGAAAGGCTGGCCACCTGGCGCCTGCTCACCTTCAGTAGGGTTCATTATGGTGGCTGTGCACCTGCCCAGCTGCTGCTTAACACTGGAGACATAGATCCGTCTTTTTTGCCTCCACCACTGACTTCCCCATGCAGTTAAAGCCTTAAACTCTTCACCTTGCATTGGCCTGTCACCACAAAAGCCACAAAAGGTGTTGTTTCAGAGCATAAACTGGCTTTCCTCTTGTCTCTGTTTTTGCCCCCAAGGGCACATCTTCAAGTAACACTGCAACAATAGCCATTCCTCCTCCACTAAAGATTTCGAGCTCGGTGTCTGTAAATT
Organism: Euthynnus affinis; assembly: GCA_029490765.1. Lineage (NCBI taxonomy): Eukaryota > Metazoa > Chordata > Actinopteri > Scombriformes > Scombridae > Euthynnus > Euthynnus affinis. The sequence goes on along the minus strand of CM055855.1, from coordinate 7,570,529 downwards.
ATATACGGCTGATGTAAACCGTTTTCTCCTTTCACGGTGACAGAAATGAATCCCCTGTTAGAGATTACTGTGGCATGTAACAGCCCTTGAGCGGCCTAGTTTAGAGGGTTTAACAAGGTTAAATGAGTGTGCTGGGATGGTTAGGAAATGGGGGGATGGGGGTTGACGGTGGGGAGCAAGAGAGAAGGGCATGTGGGCTGAGTTTTCATGTCTGAATTTATAAAAGCATGATGATGCGTCATGAGCCTTTATAAACTCATAAACACCCCCGCTCGCACCACAGGCAGTAAAGGCAGAGCGACAGGGGAACGACAGTAAATGCAGCACAAACAGACTCAGGGCTGGTGGCTGTCTCCATGTAAAAGCAGACATAATAGAAAGCTTTTAATAGAAAATGTCCCCACTTACACTTTAATCTACCCAAGCATCGTATTAACCAGACCTGGTAATGACTCAGAGGCAGTAATGCACATGGTGAAATCACAGTATGCACTGGACAAAGGCTGCAAAGCTCCTGTGGGTTCACTCAGTGGTTGATGCTCTGCTCATCGTCACTTAGTATCTTTTTTTTTTAACAAGGATTATGTGACTTAGACTTGACTGACAGCAGAGAATTTGAGAGATTTGAATTTGCATTTTCTCATGTGGTGTAAATAGACAAAATACCTCAGCTCTCCTGCGCAGTCTTACGCTCATTCGTTGCATACACGGACACGCGCACACACACACATACACAAAGAGAGACTTTCTGTCTTTTTTTTCACAGTTACTTTAAACAAACCCCTGGAACACCCTAAAATATTAAGGCTGTTTTCACAGTCCTCTCTAACAAAACCACACTTGTTCACACACTTACCCCAACTTCCCTGCAGGAGGACAAGGATGAAATAAATTAGCATCCCCTTGTATTCACATTGTCATTTGTCCTAAAAACAAGACTTATTTAAACTGAGGTCCCAAAGATCAAATATATAATATGCAGTAAAATATACAGGAATATAATTGGCCAAGTTTTGCCATTGTCAGGAAGGGCTTATGAAAATAAAACAAAACAATAGATTATTGATCCACAAACAAGTGTCTTTTCACTAATTTTCATTTCCTAAACCACTGGGGTGAATGTAATTCTAAGCTCAAACACAAGCCGGCATAATAGCAGGTAAAAACATTCCTGGAGTCTATGTATGTGCATGTTTGTGTGTTTTTTCTCAACTAGAGTGAAGCTAAATGGAGACTGTGTGACTGTGTGTGTGTGTGTGTGTGTGTGTATGTGTGTTTGATGGGGACTGTGATTGTATTTTCCTTTCTCCTGTCCCCTGAGGAGGTGACATGGTTGGTATTGTAATCCCACTCTCATTTCCTACGTTGCAGTGGCGACTGCAGACTTGTCACTCAGGAGGAGCAGAGAATAGGCCTGTCAATCAGTCAAGGACCCATTACCGGAGCAGCTCCTGAAAAGGTTGCGTTTGCCCTGCTCCTTGTTAGCATAACTAAATTTTAACACTTTGGCCAGTCGCACACGCTATGATTAGCGGGATGGGCTACTGCGAGGAAATAATTGGGAGCAAAACGATGGTAGAACAGAGAGCCTAATGGAAAAAATGTGTAAAAAGGGTAACATTAGATTGCATTGTCATTGTCGAAAGACAATAATGCAGAGTGGAATGTTAAACTGCAGAGAAGTTTCAGGAGTAAAATTAAATGCTAAAACCGTGTGTCTAAATACCATGCAGCTAACAAGTTTACTGGAGGAGACAGTGTTATTACCTTATGCAAAAATAATGGGAAAATGCAAATGCACAAAGAATCACAGTGCAAAGTAAAAGACAATGATGGACGGTCTGCAGCATACAGATACACAGCAGAAAGACAAATAGTGCCAGACGAGAGTGAAAAGCCAACAAATGGATGGGAATCCAGAGCAAAGTTGCTTTGAGAAGGAGAGGTGGTAAGAAAGAAAATCTAAGTAATACAGGGTGACGTGTGTTGGGTGCGGTGCGTGACAGGTAGAGTGGGAGGTGGCAAGGTGCCTCTGCCCCACTGTGTGCCTTAAACAGAGCAGAGCTCTAACCAGAGTACCATCCATCACGCAGTCAGTCGCAAGTGTGACATGACAGGCGAAACCGTTCCCTGTCAAGGCAGAAAAATACAAAAAGATAGCACTGGGTGGGGGTAAGCTAAAACAAAAAATAATAGAATATGAGAGAAGAGAAAGTGGAAACTTGAAAGGAGAGGAGATGCTAAGAACAGGCAGGATAGAGGAAATTATTTTAGACGGGATGTGAATGTGTTTACGCTGATATATTGTGTATAAAATTGGCATAGTTGGTGAGATAAATCCATATTCTCTACTATAAATGTGAAAAATTAATAATTTCAATGTCTAATGCAACATCTGTCTAGAACCTGGATATTCCAACAAGTCAGCAGACAACAGAATGCACTAGTTGTTCATTTCTAATTTTCCAGCATTTTCTAATGGTTAAGGCTCCACTATTCTTTTCTTTTTGGATAAACTCTGCGGCTCATCTGAGTTTTTTTGGCCTCTTGAGCTCACTGTTTGAGCTGTTGGTTTCATTTACATTTACAGTATTGTTCACTCTGCACTCATCAACTTGTGAACATTGAACAACTTCTAATATACCCACTGACCACTACCTGCCCAGTACCACAATAATAATAATAATACTAAAGCTGTAGTTGCTCTGAGTGGAGATTTGCAGGAAAAAGAAATGAAATAAGTTGTCAGTCAATGAATGAATGTTCTTTTTAATAAATGTATCTGCAGAAGTCCAAAATATTTTCTTATTATGTTAATAACAGATGTATTTTAGACAGCATTACCTTTCTTATTTACCGTTGTGAACTTGTACTATACAAACATAATTTAGCATCAGTTATTATATTTCTTGTTCTGTCTCTTCAAGTTCTGTCTGTCTCAAGAGTGTCACCCTGTGTCTTTGACTTCTGGAATTCAACCAAAGCATATTTGACCAACCTTTTTATTTCTTCCAACAAAGGGCAAACTCTGTAGCATCTATTCTCACATGCACCACTTAAATACTCAAAAATAGCCAAAATCCATTTCATGGTGGGTGTTTGGAATCCCTGACATAAGCCAGTGTGGAGATTGTGGACCCTGGAGAGAGAGAGAGATCACTCAGCCTTGTACTGTATGATGCATGAGATGGTTATATTTTACATTTCATCTTGTGTAATTATTTTCAAGGCCGATGGTTTTCTTTAATCTTTCTTGCGCAAAAGAAAACAAGACTCACTTTTTCACACTGCCAGACCGCATGTTGGAACAAAGCATGTCAGTGAAAAGTGTTTATTGTTCAAAAGGCCACAACAATTATGATTTCAGCACGAAGAGCAAGACAAATGTGCTTTTTTTTTTTTTTTTTTTTTTTTTGATGAGTACTGGACTGAATGAGGCCACATGTGTTATAAAGTCCCAGTTTGTTTGTGCTGTAAAGTACAAACAAGCTGCTGTTGGGCTGGGAAAAAAAAGGAATGAAGTGTATCTCCCAGGATCATGTGGGTGTGGGGGGGTATAGCACAAACTAGCGCTCTTGAGGAGAAGCCTCAGGAGCCATTAGGGTGAGGAACTGCAAAACACTTAACCCTTTCATCAGTCGGACCTCATTCATTGCCTCTGTCCATTTTTGTATTCAGCTCCATCCCTGCTTCTCTCTCTCTCTCTCTCTCTCGCTCTTCACATCATCTCTCTTGAGGGTTAGTCCCTCCTCTTTTTATCCTTTGTGTGCTCTTTTCGACTCCCTCTTTTTCATTTCCCTCCCTTGTTCTCGGTGTCACTCTATCTCCGTCTTTCTATCTCCCCTTCTCTGCTCTCTCTGGCGCACAGAGCAAAGGGCTCCACAGGGGACCAGTTATCGATTGAACTGAGTCAGCTATGTCCACTTTAATTCATTAAACCCACGCTGTCAATGCCCATTGGGCAATTCCAATAATGTAAAGGTACGGGCCTGAGCCTATACACGTTGGGGTTATGCATAGGTATATGTATAAGGACCATATGGAACCAATAATTGCATGCATGTGAAAAAAAATAGGCATGGACACTCCCGCCCTGCTTTTCTCTTGGTAGGAAAATAAAAATGAATAAATCACTTGGTAGAAGAGAAATCCAATAATATTTTCTTCTAACTTAGGGGGATACCAATAATTGAATTGAAGTACTGTAATGCATATGGTAATTCACAATGTTTCATGCATGCGACTGCTTGCATGCATGCATGACAATTCACCCACCTAGTTGCGTGCTTTAGATGAAAACAATTTATTCTTTGGTGTCAGATAAGTTCCACAAAACATGGGCATCTAGAAACAGTCATAAAGTCATACAGATATCAGTAAATCATCACAGACTTTATATTTTAGTTGGAATGGAAACTAACAAAAACTAAGAAGAAGAAAAGTAGGAGTAGAAACAATAACATAAGGAGCGCAGCAAAGCTAATCAGGGTGGATTTATCTTCAATCAGGACATTGCTCTGTTTCATCTCTTCCTTGCTTAAAAGGGCGAGTGGTATCACAACCACTCTCATCCCTCTCACAAGCTGCTCTCCCTGCTGCGTGAAAAGGAATCTCAAGAAAATAGAAACGGAGCTGCGTGCACGCAATCACATTACACACTTGTCAGCTTAAAAGGTCAACATATTAGTTTGGTCCCAACTACATTTGCAAGTCGCCCCAGTCAAGTCATCATAAGAACTCAGCACTCATGTTTTCACTCTTGATAAAATAGAAGAAATGCTCTGCATTTTCTATATGCAGCTGATGACATTCAATATCTTCCCTGCTTTTGATCAAAGTCTCATAGGAAACAAGGAGAGACCATGCTTTAACTGGGCCGGGGCATCCATGCAGAGATGCATTACATAAATTTTGACACTCCTCAACACAGAATGTTGCTAGGAGTAAGAGCTGAGAGTGTGACAACAGCAATCCAATGAGCACATCACAGCAAGCCAGCATCTCCACCGCTTCCACACTTCAGATCGATAGCAGAATTCGGCACAGTATGTGTGAACATTATGTATGTCTCTCTCCTGTCATCTGCATTGGTCAATATGAGGCAGCATTCATCTATCTACATTACTCTGGTATGTCCCCTTTGTCTGTTGTACCACCTCTGGATGTGACACATCATGCTACAATCGACGGCTGATAAGCAACAAACACCAATATAAGCCCTGTGCCGTGTTTCAGCGCTGCTGCAATCTTGCTGTTCCCTCCCACTCCTCATTGTCAGTAGGCTCTGTGCTTGACATGTGAGAATGTGAAAGCTCCCTTGTATTCACTCAGCCCACCCTTACTGCTCTTGTATGGACAGTAATGACATTACAATTTGGGCAAGGTTTCCCTGGTGGCTATCGCTGCCAGCCACTTAATTTACCATTTATAGATTTACTTTTGAAGTAATTCAATATCTAGAACACATTCACCAATGTGCCTTTATATCTTTATAATATGTAGACATGGAGGTTCTTTATATACCCTACATTGCTCTGTGTACACTAGCTGCATACACGCCTACACATGATTTGTGCCTCTACCTCCCTCTGTACTTTGTGCGCATGAGGACGAAGATGTGTGAATGTGTGTGTTCGGCTTCCCCTGGAGGATGAAGCAGTGGTATTCACCAACCCTTATTAAAATGCCAGTCTGGCCTAACAGAGTTAGGGAAGACACAGGCGGCTGTCCTTGATTTTTCTCATCACCTTCCAACCCCAAGTCACACACACACACACACATTCACATGCACCCAACCTTCACACTTACACGCATGCTCTGCTCCCCCCTACACTCACAGCTTCACAGTGGGCCAAGACCCGATGAACTCTGTTGTTTTCTCTATCCGTCTATCTCTATCTCTCTCTCTTGCTCTCTTTGTCATTGTCTCCCCTTCAGCATACAACAAGAAGGTGAAAAGCTTGCTGTAGGGAATTAATGGCTCTGCTTAGATACATTATACATGTGATATTCTACTGGGACTCTAGACTAGATACTTAATTCATATTAAAACTATTACATTTAATATAAATCCATTAGGGTGTTGTTATCTAGAGTGCTTACAGTTATCTGTCAAAAAAGTGGCTTATTTTACATCTTATTTAAATAATTTCAAGCATTACTTGCACTAAAATGTACAATTTAGAACCAAATCTGTTTAAATGAAATTTTAATTTTACATAACTCCTCTAGAGCTTTAGCTTTTGCAAAGCATCACAACAATTTATACCAATTACAGTAGAGTAGATTAATGACATTTAGAAATTGTCTGTTTACTCTATATAGATTTTAATCTTGATGGGGAAGGTAAAACATGGATTTATTGCCGTTTGCAAACAATCGGAATGCATTCATGTTCTTATCCAGTTATAGAGTGGCTATCTTGGCAACATATATAGATTTATCTAACAGTCTGAACATTCAGTAGGTAGTGGTGTAAAAACTGGGCAAACAGGCTTTGTGATTTCAAAATTAATTTCTATTTTTTCCACTAATAAATGTAGTTTTTGTAAAAATAGATTGTATCAGAGAGATTGTAAGACTTCCTAAACACAAAAATGTCCGTATTTAATTAGAGTCAGAGTCAATATAATGGGTGTCTCAAATTGGGATTCAGCTCTTTTGTCCTGTCCTGCCCTCAAAACCAGGAAGAACTAAAAGTAATTCAGGCTAGGATTTCTAGTATATAAAGAAATGAACCACAACCAAAAGTTGGATTCCTGCTTGGTATGAGACCAAAAGGCAAACCTGAAACGACAAATGCATCAGAAGAGGCAATACTGAGTGATGGCGCATGGACAAGCATTACCCAAAATCACTTCCTATACATACTTTTTCACATCAGTGTTTTTCTACCAGTAAAATTCAAATTTTACTCCAATTATAGTTTTGAGCAGACATCTATGAGTTTAACTACACATGACTACTATCAGCATCATTCCCAGTCTGTCTCATGATTCATGTTTTACTTATGGGAAAAGGTTTTCACAGTCTGGTATTTCGTTTCCCCCTGGACCCTGTGACTATTTGCTTGCAGACTATCACTGTGAGGAGGTCAGGGTTACTGACCCGTTGTTTGTTCTGCACATGAATGCTCAACAGCAGCTTACCATTTTTCTTTATCATCATGTCCGCAACTAAAACATTCTACCGACTTGTCCCTTGTAATCTAAAATGCATAAATAACCTCTCTCATCCTACGTTTTGTGTATGCGCATGCGATCAGTATAGTATAAATAGATCTGCACATTAATTGTTTCTGCAGTGCATATTTATAGACACACATGTACAAAATAGTACTAGTACAGTATACTGTACATTCAATGAAAATCCTTCAACAAAGGGGAAGCCGCCACCAGCTCTTTCACTCTTGTTCTGTATTCACTTCTGACACTCTGTCTCTATTTGTCATTCACTTATACAGAGGAAGACAAGTACCTCTAAAGCACCACATCCTCTCACAGAGAGCTCACCTTCAGAGCCTAATGAACATGTTGAAATTCAATGAATTTTAATTTGCCGTTATATTAGGACAAGGGATAAAAGCGAGAGAATTTATTAGGAAGGAAATTGAAAAGAAAGGGCCACACTTCTTGATTTCCTGCACATTTTCCATGAAAAGAATACGAAAGAAAGAAAAAAAGAAAACAATTAGCTTTGAAGCTATAATCTCCATCTTAATGGATGGAGAGGTACTTAAAGGGGAGTCTTAGCTTATCTTCTTACTCAGTTCTTCTCATGCCCTCTAATAAGTCTCAGTTTGCCAGAGAGTAGGGTTCACACAAAACAAAGAAAAAACCTAGTAAAACAACAGAAAGGTGGACAACAAGGTGTTGGCATTTTGTTTCCTCCCCTGCAGGTTATTATTCTCGAAAGGATGTTTTCAGGGGAAAAAAATAAGGTCATGGAATGAATCTATAAGGCAAGGTTGGACAGGCAAGCATTTGCTTCCTTTCTTATATTTCCTATAAGAAATATGTCTTCAATATGATTTGTATGTCTGTGAATTTTTCTGTATCTGTCCTCTTTGTCCTTTTTTCTCACATTCTGGTGTTTAAAGCTAATAAGGCTAATGCTAGTTCCTTTGAAACCTGGTAAAAAGTCATATTTCTATGTGTACGACACACTCACGGTGAAAGCACAGATGTGGCAGAATATGCACTTGTGCATAGTTTAAATTAACAACTGGCCTAGTAATTCTTCCCTTCTACTCTGCCCACCAGGCACACTACTCCTCCAACATTGATGGAATCAAACCAGGGCTGGGTATAAGACATTTTTAGAAACCACCCCACTTTACCTCTACATGGTGGCATTTCTCTGTAGTATCACTCCACGGAATCTCTGGCATGTGGCACAAGTGATTTTTACACTGCAGAGGAAACCAAGCCTCATCTGTGAAGAGGCCGGGCTGCAGGTAGTAGTCTGTCTGTAGCTATAAAGCATGGCTTTGTCATTGGAGGTGTCAGCATGAATTGTCACCTGTGAGCCAGATCCATCATGTGGAACTATCAGCCAGAGTCAGTGTCTCATCTTCCTCTGCAGCTAACTTCCTGTGCTGCCTAACTGCTTCGCTGAAGATGAACAGGAAAACTAGTGTAGGTGTAATGTACATATCTTAGGCATGACGCTCTCATAGGTTAAGCTCCATTAGTCATGTTTTTTTGTGGAATGAAATGTAATGTGAAAAGAGTCGCTTACAGTGAGAAACCTAACACAGCAGCTCTACTTGTTTTGGTTTTATGGCACATTTAATGTACGGTTCAGCCTCAGCGCTTTCATCAGTCCTGTTTTCAGAAAACAAGCTCTGATAAACCTGCTGCATGCTACCTGCCCACCGCTAGCAACTAGTGAGTGAATAAAGTTCAGCATTTAGCAGCTAAAGAGCTTTTTTTCATTCAGGAGTTGGTGGAACAGGAAAGCTAATATTGCTTCATATCTGAAGAATGTTTAAATAGGCATGTTTGCTAACATGTTAGCCATTGTGTGTCTGTAAGCTTGTTGTCAAGTTTGTCTGTCCACTAGTGGCCAAAAATTAATCAATGCAGCTTAAAGTATAGCTGCAAAGCAATAGTGCATATAGTAGTAATAGCATAGTATATTGTGGTTTTCTGGTCATCTGGTTAATTTACCTGCATACTGCATCTATTATGCATCTACAGCCAAGAAAACTACAGCTGTAGAAATTATTATTTTTGCATCTTTACCTTCCAAATTAATAGAAGTTCTCTGCAGCTATGTCATCAAAGTTAAAACTTCTAGAATCGCTAAAAGCCTAGATACTCTGGGACTTCAGCAGGTGCACTTATTTTGCTGCAAGAGCAATAAATTAAAACATGAGTGGAATGTGTTCTGACAGCTACACCTGCATGGTTTCTTTACACTCTTCACACTCTGTCATTTACGTAAAAGGTGAATGGGTTGTTTTACCACAAGTGTGCAGTAAACATGGAGACTGTGATAACACTTGTACAGCCTATTATTACTATTTTTTTTATTCTTGCTGTTTTTTTTTTTTTTTCTGCACTTGTTTGAAACTAGCAGTGCTACCTATGTTTACAACAGCAACCAGTACCTGAAATAGCTCTCTGAGTGTGTGGGCTGTTTTATAATATTCCTAAAGCTGCCATTTTATTGCAGCAGATACTGTATATTGTCACTTGATACTATACCATGCACACCAGGGGATTGCAGTGGGTGGTGGGGGTGGGTGTGCAGGGGGAGATAAATGAAGTCTCTCAGTATAGCAACTGCAACAATGCATCAAACTGAACCTATGGAATTGACTACGGAAAGTCAAGATACATAACACACCAGGAGCTCCTGTATGTGTTAATCATTGATTGTAATTTTTTAAAAAAAGAAGATATTGGCAAAGATATATTGGTCATGGAAAGAGTAATTGGTAAAGGAGGTAAAAAAAAATACTGGAAGAGGCAGGTCTCTTTAATTTAAAAAAAAAAAGTTCATATTGTTTTTTTTAATTGAAAGTAGAGCAGTATAAAATACATGACACTATTTCATCACATGCATATTCAAGGCTGACATGTCACATCCCACTGAAGAAATTAATTGCAAATAACTGATAACAACTTATAATAGGGTATTGAGGAATTAATCATAATACTCAGAACAATTAGGCCTAATGGCCCCTCGTGCCTTTAAAAACAATTATTTCTCAAAGCTGTCATTTTTTTTCTGTAGCAGAAAAAAAAAAATAAATAAAAAAAAATCCTGCACTGTTTCTGTGGCAACTCGATTTCAAAGCATCAGCGCTGAATGCCAGACATCACTGGATAAATGAAGGTTATGTAAGTCTGATGCCCGGAAATGATTGTAAATTGAAGACTGGTGGGCAGAAAACTGTAACGTTTAAAGCAGGGAAAATAGCAAAACTGTCCAATGACACAAAGCAAAGAGGACGCATACCATTATATAAACGCACACACAGACACACAACCACACACACAAACATAAAGAAAAACATACTGTTCTAACTAACTTTGCAGCTGTATTTGATTTATCTCAGTGGGGGTTGTGCCTGGATGACATCAAACTCCACCTATATCTCATCCTCCTCCACCCTCCCCATCCCTCCAGTGGTAGGAGTGAGCAAGTCCTCCCACACATCACATAACCACCCCACTCCTCCCACCCCCCACCATCCTGTTTGCTCCTCACCCACTGGTAAACATTTCATCACTCCTCAAGGAGAGCCATAAAACACAGTCACTGCTCAGTGGATGATTCACCAGGAATCCACCAGCACTATACTTTTGTGTTTAAAGTGAGAGTTTGAATAGAATAGGCACACATTTAAGGACAAAATTATTCTACGTGAGCCTTTATTTTTAAAAGTAAGACAGGGTGTTCCCTGGAGCGAAAAAAGAGTCGAGACAAAGAAGGAAAGCGAGTAAGGGAAATGTTATGTGGTTTTCTTGTTGCCTAGATACAGAGAAAGTGGCGGTCTACTCATCTTATCATTTGGGATCTAATACTTAAATTCAAATGTACATGCATTTCATGGTACAATCTATTCACACAAACAACTGATTCTTGTCTGCTTTAGCTGTGTGATTATCTCCATGCATGTATCAGGCTGAGATCCACAAGAAAAATCATATATATGAGATAGTACCTAAAATATAGAACATCTTTACTTTTGCAATAAAGCTATACACTCACTGATCACCTCATTAGGTACACCTGTGCAATCTAATGCAATACAATGTCCAGTACAACAGCTCTGCCATGAATTCTACTTTAATGAAGCTTCCCCATTTTCATTGACATTGTCAGAAAGGTGATCATTCCTCTTAATGTTTATTATAGAGGTTGTAGTGGGTGATGTACTGGAATTCATTATACTGAAAAGTGTTCCTATTATTTTGCCTTCCTCATGTAAGTTAATGGATTGGACAAAATAGTAGAAACACTGTTTAATATAATTCACCACAGTACACCACAACCACCCACTACAACCTCAATAATCAAGTAGAATTATCACCTATCTGACAATGTCAACAAAAACTGAAAATGTATAAGCTTTGTAAATGTAGAATTAATGGCAGAGCTGTTGTATTGGTTGCATTAGATTGCACAGGTGTTCCTAATGAAGTGGCCGGTGAGCGTATTTCTGTAGCATATTCTTGAGATGTTCATTGTTCATCAAAATGGAGTGTAAGATGCTCATGTGGATTAACATAACTTCCCCAAACAAACAATCCAATCTTCCCCCAAGTCTCTCAATGAGTGAGAGTCTGCTTTCACGCCGCTCTCACTCGTGTGTGAAGTGCTGATTTCTTGCTGCTGAGCCCAGAGGAGAAAGGAGCTCATTACAAACTCTGAAAGATTTACGAGCTATTACAGAACGACTCCAACTGTTCATTTACTTAGATGTGCTTTTATTTGTTTACTTCTGTATTAAAGCACGGATTAAGTGATTAAAACTAAACATAATGAAGGTTGTTGCTCCTCTCGGTGGGGGAAGAGGACTGCTGTGTACCTCTGTACCTCGGCTTGTAAGAAGTGGGATGTGAAGCCAGTGCGACAGCTTTATGGCAGGAGTAAAGCTTTACTGAGAAAGGGAAATCATGTGCTAAGCCGTTAAATTAGCATCTAAAGTGGCTGGTCTTGATTTCTTGCTGTCAGACAGAAATGTCAACAATGATGAGGCACGTGGAAATTCTCTGGAACTGACTTCTTACCTTGCCTATTTTGAGCACTATAGCGCTTATTTGAATTCTGGTTAAGCTGATCACAGGCATCTGGTTTGTGAGTGGGGATGGAATTACACTGTGATTTGCAGGTACAAAATTTGAGTTTTCATAAACTGCTTTTTGAATGTCCATGGGGATGTCTATTTTCATTTACTGTAATTGTTTCTCAGCCATATCTAAAGAAACCAACTTCTAACTGGTCTTGTGGGACACCTTATCAAGGACTTAGTCTGATTGGATACATATGCTTTTATAAGAAGATTCAGACTATTGAGGATAGATTTACTTGAGGAGAAACTGGGGTACGCTTATATAATTACTAACCTCTGCAGTATCCCTTGCAACAGAGGGAACAGAGAACTTTCCATTCCACTCAGTTTGTCAAAATTAGATACAGTATCATCTGTCTAATAATGCCAAGACGACACAAGACCATTAAAGAAAATTCAATCATAATGCCATTATACTTGCAGTAAAAAAATATAACTTTAAAACCAAAATACACTTCTCGAGCTCAACATAAAGCCATTGGGTGTTGTTTTGTTATGGGGCATTCCACTCAACTAACTGCCAATGGGTACAAAGAGCCTGGGTCACAACCAAAGAAAGTAATAATAAAGGTCAAGGATGACTTGTAAAAAGTCTAAATGTGATAGTGGGACTAAACTATGTACTTGGAGGGGTTAGGAGGTGCTGAAATGAGGAAAACATTCATACTAGAGTGGGGAAGTGAAAGAATTAAAGGATATTTATTTTTTATTACAAGTTGGTTCTGAGCTTCAAGGTAGTTTTATCAGACAAGAAACAAGTGCTTGGATCATCTGACATGTTGGAAACAAGCAGATAGTTCAGCCAGATTATCCAAACCTCTTTATATGTTAAGAGTAATGCCTAAATCCATAGGAAGACTATGTGCACAAAACTAAGGTAAGTAAGTGTGACCTAGTCAGTCTGTAAACTCTGACAGATAGTTGTCAACATCCATGCCAGTGTATGACATGTTTCTTGTCAAGTCTTTCTCCTGATAGCAATTAACTTGATGAGTAAAATGTTATTATTACCAGTAGGAGTGATGACCATAACTATGACCTAAATTGTAATGAACCAACAGTGCCCTTAACAAATTGTGTGACGAGGAGTAAACAAAATCAGATTGGAAAAAAGAAAGATGGAGAGTGAAGAAGATATGTGGAGGGAGATGGAGGGAAAAGGAAGGAGCAGGAAGGGAGGAAGGGTAGAGAGAAATGTTATAACTCAGAGCCGCTCTCTGGGGTAAGGTCTCTAAATTACAGTGAGATGTGGACAGCTTGTCAATGCCGAGGCCTGAGCCAGAGTTGTGGAGAAATACCACACACTCTCTTTTTGTAAGCCCACTGCTTTCATACTGTACATCACATCACATCATCTATCTATCTATCTATCTATCTATCTATCTATCTATCTATCTATCTATCTATCTATCTATCTATCTATCTATCTGTTTCGCTATCTATCTATTTCGCTATCTAGCTATTTCGCTATCTAGCAATCTGGCATCTATTACTTATTTTCTTTCTTTGCCAACTCCAGACTGAAACCTACATGTGTTACCACCACAGCATGGCTTTCCATACATTAGTGTTCACACCCACACACATCTACTGAAGCAGAAAATTGAATGGCCCATCCAAATTCCATGCTGGCCACTTCCCCTCTTTGCAAAGAAGCATTCTCGTGCATTAGCAAAGCACCTCCCGCTTCTCAGCTTGGTAGGTGGTTACAATGATGCATGGCTTGCATAAAAGTTGACTAGGACATTTTTATGGTTCATCAAGCCTTCACCTTAACGATTAATCTCCCACAGCCATAGTTAAATCAAATGTATTAATTTGTCTTAAAAGATCCCGTAGCTTGAGTGTACAGAAACATTACAATGACTGTGTCTTCTTGCAAAATCAATTTCAAATGCAACGCTTGGTGTATGGGTTCAATGAATGCCATTTCCCCCATTGAGGCAGCTTACATTAAATCAATAGGATGACCTCAGTGCAGACATTGTGTATCTACTGCAAATTAAAATGGATATTAGCTTTGGATCAGATATTGTTTATCAGCATTACTCAAGAAGATGTTTAAAATGTATTGAAATGGTGTGGTTGCTAACGTCCCGTGGCTCAGAAAGTTTGCTTTGGAGTTGCCACTTAAAGAATAGAAATGAGTTAGACAAGCAAGGTCAGAAAATAAATTACTTCTTTTAGTAATATTAGGTCAGCGAATGAGGTACATTACAAAACGTATTTTTCTCGCAGTAACTGGGAAGTGAGTGGCCTGGACAGAGGCAACTGAGAATGTGTAACATATGTTTTTTGGTTCTGATATTGCTTTCTTAATGATATGATTGACACAAAAGTGTACTTTTATGTACAGTGTATTTGGTGGATAAAGTAGTATATATGTGTGTTTTAAAATAACTATAACTTAACTTAACACATTTTTCCATCCAAGACTGGCTTATATTTTTTGATGTGTCTTGCACTGCAGTAGCCAACTATGGAAGAAGTTGCAGCAACTGTCTCTTTTGTCTTGTTGGGTTCTCTGAGGCCTCCAGTGCATGCTTCTGTTCTATGTGCAATATCCATTATTTACTAATCATGGTCTTGTTAAGAAAGTCTTCCAGTCCAATGTAGTGGGCTGGAGCAAATAATTGGAACACATAATTTAATACATGACTGATTCTGCTGCTGTGTTCAAAAAGACCATCAGGCCCTGCTATTTTGCTGCAGGTATACATCTCTATTCATTCAATAATTCAACCACTGAAATGCTTTATTTAGTAGACCCCCTCAGCTCCATCTGATTCTAATTTCTGCCTTTGGAGCATGGAGACAGTATTTATAACGGCAAAGAAAACTCCCCACAACCAGGATGGTGGTGGTGGTGGTGACTCACAGCACCCCCATCCACATGTTTATGGAAAAGACGAAGTGAGAATTGACTAGCCGAGTTCATGCATCTCTGCCAAAATATTCAGGATTCATCATTTCCAGCCTATCTGCTGAGAAAAATGGTGGTGGGCTACGGGCCTGCCGTTTCTTCCGAAGCCAGCCATCAACCAGCTGGAAGACAGTCAATTAGTCTGGCACCCCCCCTCTCAACAGGCTGCTAGTTCCCTGAGTGTCAATCAATGTAGATAGCTGTCACTCACAGAGAGAGTCAATGAGGGAAAAAAAAATCCTGAAGAATCCCATAATACCCCCTCTGTGGCTCAAGGCAGTGTGAATGATTGGAGATGTTGAATCGTCTGGTCTGAGGCCTCCTGGCTCCCTGCCTTACCCAGCCACCTCCATTCTGTGCCCGCCCCACTTCCTGCTGTCTGCTCCCATGCTCATTTACAGTCAGCTTGTGTTGTTTTTATGTGATCCATTTTCTCCAGCCCTGCTACAGGCCTCTGCGCTTCTGTCTGCCTGGTGTCCAGCTCCTCTGAGAGGAGGAGCTGGAGATGGATACCTGCTGAGTCGTGCAAAGCTGCTCTATCACCAGCCTGATGCACCATAAAGGACTGCGAAGGACGCCCAGAACCTATAGCAGTCTCTCAGGGATCAGACTCTGTTGTTTTTGGCTAACAAGGACGGACAGGATTGAAAAATTCACAGTGTGAAGAGTTGGAAACAGTCTTGCTTTGCAATGCTTTTCTTTGAAGGAGCTTTGAGCTTTAGGAAAAAGGATGTGGCAGTTGAGAAGTGTTTGATCCTAAGCACAAGGTGTAAACTAGGTTTAGTCATGTTGGACACTGACGGGAAAAAAGTTATGAAGCTGTCTTTTAAATATACTAAAAGTGAGAAATACCTTAGCCTATAGATGCAAATAGGCATTATGTAACTTTCTTCAGCTAATAGGCTTTAGGCATGGAAAACTGAATGGAAATCCTTTTTGTTTTCCAAGAGCTGTACTTCAGAGTTATATAGTATGTTGTTGAACCTTCCCACCTCAGTTCTACCCAGTTTAACCACTATCTTCTATTTCTGGTGACTGAATAGCTCTAAAAGCAGCAATACTGTTAAGTGACTTTCTTAATAGTACATAGAGTAAGCTGCCTAGGGAGGTTAAACTGTTACTCATTCATCTTTGCCACCTACCATTTACCTGACAAAGAATGTGTTTCAAATAATCTCCAACATAAAACCTGAAAAAATGTTATTTAATATATGTTTAATGAATGCATATTTAATTTAGCCTATGCAATGTACATAAACTACAGCATTATCTTCTTTTTGTAGCTACTTTAGTGCTGTGCAGTCATACATTTATGTATTTGGTGCCCTGCAATGTTATGACTTCAGTGTACACAGTGGTTTGTTGACTACATTGACATTTTCACATTTATATTTACCTTATATCTGCATGTACTGTAGACTTGTATATAGAAAGATGCACATACACAATAAGTACAATATAAGGTGATTTGAAAGAAGACAAAACACAATAAATGTGGGTAGAGTCTGCCGGGAGATCTGGAACAGGTGGGGAACTGGCTCCCAATCCTTGGAAAAAAAAAAGTAAAATGTGTCAAACAAAACCTGACAAAGCTGAAATAGAGGAAAACAGCAGTACACAAGATGGCAGTGTCCATGCTCTTGCTATAACTTTTCTCTCTCTGGCGAGGTCCTCGCTGTCCCAGACTTAGTACAATGTGCCCTATTAATAATACATAGCTTTACTCAGTATGTGACAAGCAGAAGACTCATGTGCACAGTGTAAGTTGCATTCCAATTTGTGTGAATCATGTTCCCATTGAAGTCACATGTCCAAGGTGTACACAAAGTGTCAGCAGTAGACTAATGATTGACAGATGGAAAGATTACCAAGTAGATTATATTAGATAAAAATGTAATAGAAAGCATTTTAAACATAAAACCACCCCGAAGTTGTTGTGTAAATAAAATATAACACATATTAGTCTGCCAATACTCCTTTATATCCAACTATAAATCTGTTCCCCTCTCCTCCCTCAACAACTCTTTTTTAAAAGAAATAAAACCCAACTTTCCTGGCCATATTTTCATGAGGACATTTTTCAGAAAAAATATGCAGGGATTTGTTCAGCTTAGCCATGATGGAACGTGGCAGGGAATCTAAACAAGCTTAGAGAGGGAGATGGAGACAGAAGGAGAGGAGGAGAAGGGCGGGATGTGGGACGAAAGCAAGAGCAGCAACCTCACGCAAAATCCTTGAGGCATCTGAGCACCCATTCCCAAGGAGAGGGGCTTAGTGCCTCCCGTGCAGTTACACGGGCTACACCTGGGGAATAAGATCTCCGCTGAGACCATGAGTGAGCCGAGTGGCACATTGAGACTCTTCTTGCACAACAGATGATAGGGGAAGGGTACAAGGAGGAGGCTTGAGAAGGAGGGTCATTAAAAATATGCAAATTTCTGACAGAGCCAGGAAGGAAAGATGGTGTAAAAGAGATTACTGTAGATAAACATAAAAACAAATATCCACTAATCAACATAATAGACTAGATTTAGTGATTAATGCTATTAATAAAACTATCTAAATTGATACAAAAATGCCCTAAAATATGTGAGCTGGATAGGCATTTGTGAATGAGGACTTACTGTGTACCCTGTAGAAGTGCTTATCCCACGCAAATGCCACATTTTGATTGAGAATTAGTATAACAGCATCATTTGAATTTGGTTGGAAGCTCAAGGATCACCTTAAAAATGTAGTCAAGATGATGCAAGTTAGTAAATGACCCCAGCAATGTGGAATCTGCCTGCAGCAACCATGTTGTTAGAATTTTCTCTGGCAGGTGAAGAGGGGAGACACTCCGTACACAAGCACAATTTACCAGGGGGCTCGTTAGACGCACATCAGGTTTGAGCCTGTCATAACTGAGCAGTGTACACCTCTGTGGCGCTAGGGGCCCGGGGCCTACGCTGTTCACCTCACACCTTGCTAATGGCCATCTGTGGTCATTATAGCCCACCAGTGAGTCATACCCACGCTCCTGAATGCAGCCTCTGCTCCTCCAGGGCTGGCACTGTGGGTTTCTCTACAACGCTACAACCGCCACCACCGCTACTGCTGTTGTTGTTGCTCACTGTGGCTGTTGTTATTGATGTTTATTCTCTCATTCTACCCCCTCAAACACACCATACTGACCCACCAGTATGCCTGCAGTCATGCAAGGCGTTGTTTATCTGCCAGCAAGATGGGTGAGATACACACACACACACACGTACACATGCCAAATATGGACTCTCTAATGGAGGATCCTCTCACGCTGTTTCTCTTCGCAGAGTATATCCTTTTCATTCTGGTTCAATCCCCCGCTCCTTCAGCTCCTTCAATCTCTCTCTGTCTCTCTGCCCTCTTACTAGTATATCAGCCGGTGTCTGGGCCCAGCTGCGGATTAGATCACTGTGGGTAAACTCATAGTGGTGTTCCATCAGGCCTGAGAATGGTGGGCCGTTTCATCAAAAAACTCATTCCTCATGTGAGAACTAATGCACTGTAGGCGAAGTCCTGGCTGTGCCAGGGCCAGGATATGTGGATTCAGCTACTGCTGCCCCCAGATAAAACCCCAGCAGCAAAATAAAAAGCACAACCCATAAAGGGATGTGGGGGGAAATTTATCGGCCTGCAGCCTAGTCCAATGGCGACTTTATCTGTTTGTGTGCAGGGGCGGACAGCTACATTTCCACAATGTGTGTCTGCATGCCCTGCTGTGTGAGCACGCATTTATATGAGTGTTTTTCAGTGTGTGTTGTGTGCATGGATGGTAGTGTCCAATCATGTCTCAACATCAGTGCGTGTAGGTGCATTTTTTTCTTCATCAAAGTTTAGGTTTTTATCGGCTGTTGCGCACCAGTTGACGGGGTTACAAAAGAGTGGCATGTATTTCTCTTCCTCCCCACTAGTGGGCAGCTCCCAGCAGGATTTCCACAAACCATAAAATTCAGCTGCCTCCCTGCGGCTTCAGTAATTACACCACCCATCAGGACAAAGAATGTAGAGGCATACCAATGAGTGGAGAAAGTGAGGATGACAAAGCTGCCATAACAGCATGAACTCTCATTTATATGTGTGTGGACAAAGCCTTGTCATGAGCAAGGAGCCAAATCTAAAGAATGAAACCACTCATGACAAATATAACAGATATTCCATATAAATAAAATTATGCACTATTCAGCTGTGGGAGGTGGGCAAAGCAAAAGACCCCTGCAATGAGAAAACTGCATGTCAAATTAAATTTGACAGACATGACTACTTTTTTTATCTCATTTACTCTGCACAGATTTCTCATTCCACCTCTCAAATTGACAATTTTGGCATGTGGCCAATTTTTGGAAGTTAAAGATGCAGGGAGACGTTGCATGCAGGGTCACTCTGAGGATATTTTCTGTCACTCATATATTCTATTTCAGGGGGGAGGAGCAGAAGAAGCCAGAGGAGAATGATGAGGCAGCAATAATACAGAACAGCCATCTGGCTCTGCCAACTTCAAGCACCAAGGCCTTTTGGGAAAGTGAAAGACTAGGCTGAAGTCCTCTTAGACAGACCATTATCTGGACCAGATTCCCTAACCTCAGGGCAGCAGAGTGATAGCTCCATCCCGAGGGGAGATAGAAAGATAGAAAGCAGAGCCAGATCCTAACCAAGTACAGGCTCAGTGAATACAAATTGGCAAACGAAAAAAGGACGACACAAAAAGTCATGGCATCCAAAAGAAAAAAAAAATGTGGTGACTGTTCGACAGGTGAGGTTGAAACAGAGATGCACTCCCTCCTACAATGTAAAATATGTAATGAAACATTTACTCTAATGGGTTCAACTCTGTAATTACGAAATTCACAGAGCTTAATCACCTCTCAAGATTAAAAATACTCCTATGAGGGCATATCTTGCTGCCCAATATGGATCTACATGCTCACTGAGAGACAGTGAATGACCTACACACACACACACACACACACATTCATGCGCATATACATGCATAGGATATACTGTTTATATATATCAGTATAATATAAAAGTATAATATGTATCAGTAAAATATGTATCAATCTTGATGGTCCGTTAATGTTGATATTTTATGTTATTTTTAATTTTTTACTGTCCAAATATTTGGACAAATTGTATTTTGATGCTTTGGTGACATTGTTCTCAAAAATGTCATGCCCACAAACCCCATTGAATAAAAAAAATAATAAAAAAACTGAGAAAAATAAAACTCAGAGGGAAATGAGAAATCTGCATCCTTCCTTGGCAGAGGCTGTATGGAGAACAAGCCCTGTGTTTTCATTGATAAATGGCTGCGGAGAGAGTGAGTGGGCATTGTGCCTCACTCTATCATCCAAACAACAGTATCTCTCTCAAGGAGTCCTTCCGCTTCCAAACCACCCCTACTGGCTTTGGCTTTGGACAGATCTGCCAAGCCTTCTCGCCCATAGCCGCCAAACACAGAATCATCCATTGCTCGCTTGCTCTCTCGCTCATTTCCCTCCCTACTTCCCCTTTCCTATTTCTCTCCTTCAGTGGAATAAAGCCACTGACAGGCAGATGGGCAGATGGGGATCGACAGTGTTCCCCGGGCCGAAAGCTAATTGGGAGAGACTGGGAAAGGATTCAGCGCTGCTGAATAGTCCTGACATGATGGGAAAATCAATGCACACTTCCAGTGTATTTGCATCATGCTGAACTGAAAGACCACAGCCTAATGTTGTCTCTGCTGGGAGTCATTAAGAGTTTTGTTTCAACTCTGACCCCTTGATCTGACAACTCAGCTGGTCATGTGGGAGTATGAGAGGTGCTATACCCATGCATTTACCATGACAGCCAAGTTCCTGCACATGTAAAAACCGCTTTACACATTCCATCCAGGTTGTTGTTCAAGTTCAAATGGTCAAATGTGATCCATCCATCATATACAGAGCCCAGAACCTATACTTGGTAGCGTAAAAGGTTTTATACTCTTGTGTGAAAATGTTGATAATATAGTCAGAATATTGCTCAACAGAATGCAAAAAAGTAATTTTAATTTTTTCTTTTTTTCAACAACAAGTACAGTTCATATGAATGGTTGACTCAGCTCTCTGATGAACTGCACATGTGTATAAAAAAGGACAAGTCCCTTGATTGGCATCAATCACCCATGTAATCAATAAAATTTACATAGTTTCAGTTAAGGATCAGTGCAGGTAATAATAGCATTAAAAGAAACAGATGAGCATGGACATCCGGAACCCATTTAATCAATGAAGTGACATTATTTCAAATACAAATCAATGCATGTATTGATTAAAAGAAAAACTGATCAACAAAATGGCAACAGCAAAAAAAAAAAAAAAGGAAAAAAAAAAGAAAAAGAAAAAAAAACTGATTGATTTTGGGTATGAGTAATGTTTTGGCCTAATTTCAGCCTGGACTTGATTGCTTTAGTAAAACTCTAAAAACTTAAGTTTCTTGGCAAAGACCTCCAGAGAGTTCTGCCTTTAATTGAAAAACATGGTTGCACCAACAGAAGTTCTGCAATGTCTGGGCCACCTTGGCGGCCAAATGGTTAAAGTTGCGTACTATATAACTGCAACACTCTTTAGGTTGATTTCTGATCACTGCATGCCACACCCCTATCCCCCATCTCACAAAACTGACTCTCTAATAAAGGCAAAAATACAAAAAAATATTTATTAAAAGAAAAAGTTATGCAATGCCTGACAAGACAGTTTCCTTTACTTTGTGTGTTTTACAGACTTGACGTAGGGCACAAGAGCTCAGCTTTGCTTCTCCATTTGTCCTGTTTTATCCATCTTGTTCCACAATGACTACACTCCAAGCTGAAACGTCTCTCAGGATGTAGAACTACGAGATGCCATTCATCACTGGATTCATACCATTAAATTCACCATTATTTGATTGCCTCGCTGACATTTAAAAATGTTATTTACTATTGAAAATAAATATAAATGCGATACCCAAGAAATTATTCTGAAACCAAAATGCAATATGTTGATATAGCACATAATAATCTGCTTCACTGAAGGTGAAATGGACCTTGATTATAACTGTTGCCCAAAGTAAATACATCTTGAAAACCGGTCCTGGTGCGTCTGTCAGTACCTTGGGAAGTGACTCAGTACCAGGAGGGGATAGGAGGAGTTAGAATCTGTGTTTCAGAAAAAAAAGCCCACCTGCAGCTCCCAAAATGAGAGATGGTGGAACATAACGTAAACGTTCTGCTTTAAAATCAGTGAGCCTACAGGGGCACTGTCTCTCACTGCATGGAACAGATTGGCCTCATCATTTTCCAACTGCGTGACAATGGAAAAGTGGCCTCTGATTTTGCTGGAACTCCTTTCTTCTTTCTACATCAGGTCTGATTGTGCGCAAGCCAACAGTGCTTCAACAATACAAACCACAAAACACTTTGTATGGTGTTTTATGGAAGATCTTTTCTGAATCAGTGCCATCACTTCCCAATTCCTCCTAACAGAAAAGCCTCAGACAAACGCTGACTCCACTTTAAGTGTTGGTTCACCCAATTACAAAGGAAAATGTATTTTCTTACTTACCTCTCAGGGTGTCTAGACATGCAGCTAGTTTTTATATAGTTTTATCTGCAGAGGTTTTAAAAAAAACTGCCTCTGAGATTTCTGCTTCCACCAAAACATAATGGAGGTGAATACAATTGTGTCCCTGTTTCTCACAGCACTAAAAATATACATTGTAAGTATTGTGCATTATTGTGTCTTTTCATTAATAATGTCCAGGTTGCTGTGGATAATCCACAGACATCCAAATGCTTCTTACTGAAGAAACAGTCCTTATAAAAAGCACTTACAGCCTGTTTTGTGGATTATCCATAACATAGACACTGATTCTGATATTTTCCGATGTTTTATTTAATTTACTTTCTAAAATTTTCTTTGAGCACCACAGTGAAAGTCAAGTCAACTCCATTGTATTTGGTTGGCTGGATAAGTCTCATAGACTGATATCTCAAAATATGGGCAAATAAAGCCAACACTATCTGCATGGATACCACTAAAGGTAAATGAGAAAACTTGTTGTTTACAATTTGGATGAACTGACCTTTACACATACACACTCCCTGTAGAGATAAGTGTCAGCAGAGGTTGAGTATGTCCCCTTTTTTCTGCAACACTTATTAAACCACTCGGATGAATTGAATCACTGCTGTGTGTCGGTATGCAGCACCGCCTTATCCTGAAACACAGCGCTGATACAGTTCAGCCTGGGGATTTCATGGATAGAGCAGGAAGCATCCTAAACCCTTTGGGTTCTTGTTATCTTTATAGGCAGCAAAGTGATCTTAACCTGTGCACTCTTTGTTTTGTTGGACAAAGTGGACTCTCCAGTGGCTCTTTGTCCAGATCTTACCAAATCACACTTGCCAAAGACTTGATTGTTTTGACTTTAGCCAAGATGTTAAACACAGATGTAAGACATTAGTGGCACCAAGGCACAACAGACTATAAATTTACTCTCACTGCCAGTGTTTGATGTAGAACAAGCTTAGTGACAATCAAAAGGCACAGCTTGATATGAACAGAATTAAACAGCAGCGTGAAGAAAGCATCTGAGGAGCAAAGGGACAACACAACGTCGTTCTCACAGCGTGGACAGAATAAGTATTCCTCTCATTTGTGTTCTGTGTAGGACAGCACGTCCCTGCTTAAAGACCTTATCCCATGCGCCAGCTCAACACAAATTAGGAACGGGGGGAAAAATGTCCTAGTTGTCATGGAAACATCGCCTGTCCTGGTGACATTGCCCTCATTGTGACAGGCATTTCTTTTACAACGACAGGTGAAATGAAAAACAGCCAATTCTCATTCTCTACCAGTCAGCTGTTATATATGAACCAACCGACCCCCCACTAACTCATATCCATTTTCCATCTTTTTCTTTGCTACTCCCATCTCAGGAAGACAAACCTCCATGTCTATCTCCTGTTCTCTCAAAGAAACCCCCAACACAAACTCTGAGAAGTTGTTTATAGTGTACAGACGGCTTCCTCCTGGGGTTCTGGTGTCCCAGAAAGCCTTGCAAATGCAGTGGGAGATTAGCTTTCTGAGATCTTTTTTTTTTTTCTTTTCCTCTCACCCAAATACTGAAAAAATACATGCAAATGCGTGAATGCTGCTGATCATTTGCTATGAAGTTATGCATTTGACACTTCCATATGGACTTATTTTCTATAGGGAATACTTTAAGGAGAAATACTGGAGTGCCCTGGAGGCACATGGAGAACAGACCCCTTGACTGACAAGTGAAGATCGTAACGGGTATGATGGTTTTATATTAACTGCTTATCTTTTATATGTACTGAATGAATCTTGTTTATCATACAATGCATGTGTTTCTATATGTAATGCCTCTCTGCGTGTATGTGAGTGCTTACATTAAGTAAACAAAACGCAAAATGAAAGGAATAAGAAGTTAGAAAGTATATGTGACAAGTTAAAATTGCATATCATTTCACACCCAAATGCTTCAAATATGTTTTGAGGAATTCTAACTTGGTAGTAAGCATAGAGAGAAACAAATCCTGGATTTGCATGCAGGAACACAGATTCCCCTCAAGTAAAAGAGGAACAGCTGTCTTTTCTTGACTAGATTCAGCTGTTGCACATTTGAAACTCAATTTGAAAGGGACTGTGACAGGTGGAAATAAATGCACAACACTTTGTGGTTGCGACTGTTCCAAGGAATCTAGACAAACTGTACGTCAAAATTGTGTGTGTTCTCCTCTGCTGAAAATCTGTCGGGTAGGATCAATAACCATAACCTTAATTAGCAGCAGATGCCTTGTAGGATTTTTTTCTTTTCTCCCTTTTCCCTGTGGAGTATTTTTTTTAGACTTATGTTGCGTCAGTCATGAAGTACTTACATGGTTCACTCTATCTGAAACAATTCTTGCTGCTACAAAAGGCAGGTTTTCAATACTTACTGATAATATAACTCAGATTTCATTGTGTTCCTTATTACACCTGGTATTAACATGCATTTGGGTGATCCAATCACAAGTGGACAGCTCTAAGCACAAGTGTGAATGCACCAAAGAAGCATTGAGGATGCATTGAGATCTGATCACTCAGACCACCTTTGGAGGTGGTCTGGGCTGCATGTGGCCATATTATTTTAGCAGTGTGAACTCAAAATGTCCTGGGCCACATTGAAGGACCGCCTACTTAACTGACGTCCTCTATTTTCCGGCAGACTAGGCACAGGAATTGAATTGCTGCCTCCCAGTCTGTGAACTCTCCATCCAAAGTGTGTTCAATTTGTTTGAAACAGGACAAAGAAATGCATGTGAATTAAAAAAAAACGTAATCCACCCGTTTTTTATTTGTGTGTGTGTGTGTGTGTGTGTGTGTGTGTGTGTGTGTGTGTGTGTTCAGATGTAGCGCTAGAGCAAATCAATAGGACAGGTATTTAGTTTTTGTGAGGGGGCACACATATTTGTTTATCCTGTTATCAAATGAGCTGAACACAGCTTTAGACAAAGGATACACAGATCCCCATTTCTCCCATCAGTTAAAAACAACAAATTTGGTCTTTGCGCATGGAAATGATGTACATGTGAATTTGCACATAGAGCGGGAGAGTGAGATCCAATCACAAGTGGTTACTCAGGACGCACGTGGAGACGCATATTAATGTTAGGTGTGAACAGACGTACTTAGAGCTGTCCGCTTGTGACCGGATCACCCAAGAAGCATGTTAATGCCAGGTGTAAACAGGACCTATGACTTCAGTATCTACTGAAGTGGCAAGGGTGAATCATTAAAAATACTAATGCTAGCAGTAATATAGGAGTAGCAGTGTGGTAATTGTAGAGTACAGATTATGTGTCTGATATGTGTGACTACTTGGTCAAGATCCTGGAAGGAAGTGTGGGTTTGGATGGTGTAACAGGCATTATACAGATCATGCCTTAAGTGGATCAGTTCATTCAGGAAAGCCCAGTGGTAGTCACAGCAAGGGAAGTGTTTACTGCTCAAGTGTCTACTTGTGGGTATTAACCGAACCCAGTACAAAAAGTAGGCCATGCAAATGATGCTGAGCAGGCCCTGGGAAAGAGAGAGCTATAGAAATAAAGAAACAGAGAGAACCAAAAACCCACATAGAAGAAATGGGCCACACTGAACAGGCCAACAATTTTTTTGCACTGAAAAAAAATTCTGATATTCTAAAAGAGAAGATGCAAAGCCAGTGAATCACTGCGTCCAAGACACAAGCAATGTGGGAGAAAGAAACAGTAAACTGGAGCAGACTAAAAAGATTTATGCTCAGTGTTCAGGGACTGTGATGGTTAAGTCTGCAGACTGCAGTGTAGCGGTGAGTCACTACAGACACTAGCTAGAGTGCAGAACCTTGAAAGCTTCCAGATCTCAGACCCACACAGCATTGGAGTAACCTGGGATTACACACAGGGGTAAGGAGTTAGAGAAAAACTCACCAAGCTGTTACAGAGAAACCACATAAAGCTAACAACTCTGGCTTCTGTTTTGGCAACATACTTTCTTAGAGGGATCACTCTATCCAAGGGTTTCCTGAAGATGAGCTGTCTGATATGCTTTAACTTACAGAAAGCTAAAGTACACTGCTGAAAATGTCTCAATTGTAAACCTTTCAGTTTCCACCTGGAAAACTAAAGAAAAAATAAGCATCTGAAATAACCTGAAGGATTTTATCTCATCTGAAACTGTGTTCACTGCGAAATGCCACCAAAGCCTCATCTAATATGGTGAAGGCAATTGCGACTTAGGTTTGACATTTGAAGCATTATTACAGGGGAGCATAAAGGAAAAGGGATTTTTAGCTTCTGGAGTGTAAAAGACAACTTCACCTCAACCCTCTACTGGGTCCCTATATTTCAGGTTGTGTCCTCTCCTCATTGAAATAAGAGGTCAAAAATGAAAGACAAATAAATAAATGTATAGAGGGTGATGATGAAAGAGAAAGAAAGAAAAAACTGGCAAGTGTTCTGCGAAAGTACAGCAGGGATGCAATATGACCTTGATACACAAATAGCCCGTCTTTACAGGCAAAAAAGGGGGAAAATATGAAAAATCATCCCTTAAGATATTTATCACAATGGTCCATTGGCAGTAAGGGAGGTCTGTTTTCAGTTATTTTTCAGGTATATAAAAAGATGATGGGAAATATGAGTGAGTAGACAGTCATATTTCCATCATTTATCTATATACCTGATGGAGTGAAGGTGGGCTGGGAGCTGACTTTTAAGATTTATGTGCACTATTAAAGCACATCAAACTTTACTCCATTTTCCTAATGCGCCATCTGTGGAATTATATGATTAGGTAATTCCTCCTGTTCTTAATATTATTTAATGATAATTGTAATGATGTCATCAAAACAATTGAGGTAAAACTGATTAGCAAGATAAACATTTCACCAGAGGTCGGGTATTGATGTGCTTAAAATGTACCTTAGCAATGCTTGAAGTCACATTCAAAATCAAATTTTGGCTAAATTGATTGAAAATAAAATGCCTTTACACATCCATCAGACACAGAGCAACACTGGTAATAACCCTAGGTTCGGCGGATTCAATGGTAAAAAAAAAGAAAAAAATGATTAAAGCAGCTTTTTAAAATGTTTGACTTTAAAATAAACAGCATTTTCACAGCAAACAAACAAGGTGCATTCATTTCAAATATCTTCTAGCTAACACTAGTCAGTAATAAATTGGGTAAATTTTGCTTACAACACTTGGAGTAGCTAATCTTTTCGTTTGAAGTGGATTATATTACATATCCCGCAAGTAAGACAAGCAAACCCTGATGAGTTAATCATGTGGCTCATTATAAAGCCAGTGTGGTGTATGAGAATGTCAACAGTTAGTCTTGATCAGTATTCACAGTGCAGTCATTTTGAATGGTCATGGCCACTGGTGGAATAACTGCCTCATTATTCTAGGCACAGAGTGAGTGGGTTGGGCCTCAGTGTCGCACAGCGTCATTAAAGTCAACATCTTTGAGCATAGCAGGCTTGGCCCTGGTTACAGCTACTGCCACGGCCTGTTATCCAGCCATGCTGGAGGGATGCATCCAGTATTTTCATGTGCCAGTATTTGCAGATTACTGCCGTGATCTGCAAGCAGGAGGTGCAGTCCTGGAGGCATCGTGCCATCCAGCCGAATAGTGACCACCTGCATTGTGAGACACACCATATATCTCTAAAGATAATGTGATGCAGGCAATCTCTGCTGCCTACAGCTGGGCTTTTGTCTGGTCCTCTAGTGGCAAAACAGGCAACAGCACAGACAACCATAGCTTTGACTAAGCTGCCCTCTGCAGCAGCATGTGCTTGTTTATCACCTCAGAACATATTGTCACCATTCAGTCAAGCCTGGAAAGATGGCAAAACAGAGTCAGAGCAGGACATAAAGGGAGGAGAAAAAACAGAAATATAGATGGAGAAAAAAAAGAGAGCATATGAGAAAGATGGGAAGAGCAGAGGAGGAAAAGGGAGCATCAGAAGATTGGCGAGTGCGTCATGGACGGGAGAGAGACTAATTAAGGAAGGCTGGATTAATTAGGCTTCCAGTCTGCCTGCCTCTCATACTCCCACTGAGCTTCATGCCAGTACAGGCCCCAAACCAACTCCCAAAAGCATGCCCATCTATTGTTCCACAGATTTCCCATTCATTCATTGGAATGTGTGTTTTCACTATCAATGCAGGCCACCATGGGGTTTAGGGCTATGCTGTAAATTGGTAAATTACAGTAAACACATAAAAAGGACATAACCTTGCACTGAAAGAACGTGCTTGCTTTTGCACAGAAATTTACAGTAAGCCACATGTGGTTAATGATGCTTGCAACAAGGTGAACTATTTTCTACTTGAGGGACAGGCCTTTACGTTGTTATTTAAGGTTGTATAGTGCACTGCAAAAAAAAAAAAAAATCTTTTCAAATAATTTGTCTGTAATTGAGTTCTAAAAAGAATTATTTTCTTAAACCATGTGAAAAAATCTGCCAGTGCAGTTAAAATACCTGTTTTTCCTAGTTTCTGCTTTTTAAAAAGAAAAGGCACTGTACTAACACTGAGAAAAACTAATTTTAGAAAATTCTTGATTTGTATTAGAAATGGGTTGAAATATTTTTCACTTTTTACAAGGAGAAGAAGAACCACCACAATGACAAAAACCATTATAGACAAACACTTTGAGGTTTTTGCAGTGGATGAACTCAGACTGAGTCAACATTTGTGATTTATTTCATATCTTCATACAGCACAAAAGCGAAAAGGCTATGGTCTTTACATAGCCTTGTCAAGTTACACCATCACCTTTGTTTCTGTTCACCCATTTGTTACCCTATTGTTGTCCATCATGATGAAGACACTAAAGTAGGTGAAGAGGGTTCTTAGTGTTGGAGAGATACAATAAAACTACACAACCATATTCAAGACAGCCCTTTGAATGGCTCTTTGCTTCTTCTGTGTGATCAAAATGGAGTGAAAAGGCTCAGCAGATGATGAGAGATCAGTGTCTTCATTTCAATTTCAACAAAAACAGTCAAAGAGGCAAGTGCCCCCCTTACCCAGTGTTCAAATTATGGTATGCGCTAAGCTGCCTCTTAGGACAGAGACCCAGTGAAATCAATATTAGAATTATAAGTGGGGTGGGGCGGTCATAATTAATGAGCTATTAATTATATTAACACTCATGTAATGGTGGATATTAAGAGATACAACTAAAATTCAGCTGTACTCTAGTCATTGTCTACAACAAGGAACAAAAGATGCTATTCAAAACTGGTCTATATTTCAAGTGATTTGAATTTCTTAAGTGAGCTTGTATTCTTCTTTCCTACTATATTCTTTAAAAGATTTTGGATAGAAAGGGAGCCCAGAATTTGCCTCTATAGTTTTTGGTTTTACAAATAGGTTGAAAACAAATCATTTCTTCAAAAAGCCCACAACCCCTGCTGTTGATGACAGAAACGCTCCGATCCAGAATATAATTCACACCAGCCTTTAGCTCTCCTTCACCTAATATCCCTGGCCCCCGTCTAGGATGGAATATGATGGGATGAATATTTATTGTGGGTCCTGGCTTTGATGGGCCACATGGAAAGGTTGGGAAAAACCAAAATGGGAAAAAGCTGGAGTCGCCATTTCTGGCCTGATTGACGCTCCAGCTTGCAGCAAGTAATTCATTCTGAGAGGGAGGCACAAGTGCCCCTGCTCCTTCTCCCAGCACAAGTTTATGATAATCCTAATAAATTATGATGCACTGCACAGACATTAAAAACTCTGATTGGCACTAAATCAAACAGGCTGTGCCTCTCAGGTCAGAGAGCTGTGAGAGTGACTGTGTGTGCTCTTCCCTGCACTATCAATTTCACTCTGTCCTCAAATCCTCAAATCACTCTCCTTTTGTCTACCTCTGTCTTTGTCTCAACATGTAATTTTCCATTGCTTTTCTGTGCCCTCTCTGTACCACACCTTCCTTTGCAGCTCACTTGATAAATTTCTGTGACAGCGTAAACTGTCCCCTCACCAAAGAAAAAAGTCTGAGAAATGAAATAAGGTCCCTGATACCCTAGGAGTGCATGTTACTGCGCTTTTCCTGTATTTATCAGGATTCCCTGCACTGCTCTGTATGTATTTTTATCATTTTTGCAGGTGTTTTAATTCACAGTTGAATGGATAACCAGATTGACACCCACCACTTTAATCTTACTCAAGCAGTCAGGCACACTGTGCAGATTATTCTACCTTCATCAACTATAGTGGTCATAGGTTCAACACATCAATTTGTTAACCCAAATCTGGTTAGCCTGATGTTGATTACTGCCCTGTACTGGCCCTTATTATGAGGAAATTGAAAAAAAAAACTACCAGCCTTGATTAAAAAGAGTGGGAGGGAAAAAATCTGCTTAACTGTTAATTTGTGGGCATTTTAGAAAAATATGGGAATATAGAATTTCATTATCACAGGTCAAGTACACAACTACTTCAGTAATGGTCCTCTGCTCTGAAAATAGCATACAGATAAAGGTTGGAATCTTTCTTTAGGAACGTAAGGGCTCGGTTATGTCACAGTAGAGGAGCTACATTGTTAAGTCTGACACGTATATGCCACATAAGTGAAAAATTCAATAGATCAGAGCGGAGTTGAAGGAGAATGACTGAGGTAGATAAAATTTTCTGTTTGCATTGATTGTAATGCACTTTGGAATATGACCTATTTTAAATGTCCACATTACAAAGAGAATATCCTCCCATTTAGTAAGAGCTCCTAATAAATCAAATTCTCTGATGAATGTTTTAATGCTGAGGGTAGTGACCCCATCCATTCACAGACAGACTGCTTGTTAATGGTTATAATCAGTGACAAAATAGCTGTGAGGATCGTACCTCAAAGGCTGCATATCAGGTACGATGAATGAATGAACAAAATGTCACACTGCCGATGAAAAAGGCAGTCCCTCGATGGTTTCACCTACTGGATCCACTTTGCACATTAGATGAAGGAGAGACAGGTCAAAGAACAGTTGGCACATGCAAAATGCAAAATTTGGGCTGCTAGATTATTTTTCATTATTGATTTATGTGTCAAAAACCAAATATATTCCATTCACATTAATATTAAACAGATAGCAGAAAATATTCACATTTGAGAAGTTGAAACAGTTGTGGGAAAAGTTGAAATTGTGCCGCATTAGAAAGAGGTTTTTTATCGAATTCATGAACAATGAGCAATCCAAGAACATCAATGAAAAGCACAAATAGGACTTCTAACTGCCCTCTTAGAAACTGTACATTACTCCCAGTCTCACTGTATGAGTCAGCACAAGGAAGAGACAACATGCAGCTCAGTATCGATCTTCATATTTAAGTGTTTTACTTATTTATTTTTGTATGTGTACTAAACTGACTAAACCTCACAGATGATGCACCATTCAGTAGTAACTACTGCATGTGAGACATGGCACACTTAAAGGTATGCTTTAGCATGATTACAAATACAATAATGGGAAGGTTTTGTAACATTACCAAATGTCTAATGTCCGATAGACCCAGACCCTCAGGGGCCCCAAGTTCAGTGTGGTCTTTGGTAATATAAGCTACTTACACACAATTTAAATTAAACTAATAAGGGTCTCCTGAATTTGTATCTTATTTGTATCTAAGGATTTTGCAACACAAAGTAACAGATGCCGTGATTTATAATACACCCGTGGCTCAGGTGGGTTTTGCACTCCTCCTCATTTCATCTTTTTATGATCATTATTATCTGTGATCTTTTTCATGTTTCAAGATGCAGTCGATGAATACAGAGAAGGGTTGTGGTCCCTAAGTAGCCCCACAAGCTCCATGGCACAATCAATCCCCAACGTATCCATTGTCAGTTTTGTCAATACAGAGCTTTTATTGCCTTGCTAATCCAATCTATAAGAGAGACCATTATATTTTACAGTGAAAGATGGCCTCCAAATATATGACATTTGTTACGTGTAGTGTGTTGCATCGTAGAGCAGATATGGCTTGAGTATGTGTGTTGGAGAGCAATAACAGCCACTTGCTCACCCCTTCTCTTTCCCTTTTCACAAAATGTCTTGGGATGTCATTTTGTTTATGCCAGAATGTCATGCATGAAAAAAGTCAACCACAGGTTGAGACTTATTCATACAGCATGTGTTTATGTTATTTGCAGCTTGGACATGTGAGGCTGGAATACTAAAGTGTAGCTGTGGGAGAACAGAAGTCATCAATCATGAGAAGTGTACATTTTCTTGCAGTGGTAGACAACCAACCAGGATCGGGCTGATGCAGTGAGACCACAGAGTGGGATGCTGGAGCTTGACAGAGACAGGTAATTAACTGAAAATAATATGTGCTTGACACAGCAGAGAAAAGGGCTTAAAAAGGAATACGAGACACAACGAAATGAATCCTCCGAGAATAGCTTAACTGGGGAGATGAAGGTTACTTTGTGTGCCGGCATGAGTGGATGCAGCACATGCAGCCAGCCTGCTCCGACACCTACACGCTGGAGAAGGATCAAACTTGAAAGGCATGGGAAATTTCATTAGATTTACAACATCAATATATTTCACTCACCCACACCCCTTCATGTGAGTTCTTTCTATATACAGCATAAAAGCCTGGCAGCACATCACAGCAGCAACGGAAATTTGATGTCTGATTGCTTTTGCCACATGCGGTACGACTCTTGCTGAAATGGTGTAACTTGTTGGAAGTGTTAGGAAAGGCTTCTTCACATAGTGTACATGCCCTCTGATTTGAATAATGTATGTAACATGATTTGGGTGAATGGAATCTGAAACTGAGGGAAGCAAAACCATGTGTGTTAATCGCTGAAAATCCCGCCATGATCTCATGAAACAAAACCTCACATTATAAACACTATAATTGAACTAAGTGAAAAATTCACCCATGGAGTTGTAATATTCTAACTAAAAATGTGTTCATACTTCATTGTTCTCAATAGATTGAAAGTGTCCTGCTGTAGTTTTCAATAATTATGTGATAATCATGCCTAACAACCTTTAGTGAAAATTCCCATTCAGCATGCCATTTTGTATACACAATGCATGTGACAATAAACTACTGCTGCTATATGTAATCTGCATTGACATGCATTGTGGTGATTTTTTTGTCAGTTGACTCATTCAATTAATCATCTAATTGGCCATATGTCTAATGTAATGTATCTAAGAATACACTTATCATGGCCATGTAGTGAAGGTTTTGTCATATTAACTAAAGCAGCTTCAGTATTATTTGCACTGACCCACTGTGTTGGTCTAATTTTTCGGTCTGAGTTGCATAATTAACCAAACAAGTTTGACACAGTTTTGATCAAACGTGCCCTTTTACTCTCAGGACACAGACCATCTTTGGTGAATAGCAGTTTTGATCTGACCACTGAGGAAAACATGCCAATCTGCTGGGTCTTATTACCTTACTTAAAAAAAAAAAAGCTTTGAGTCTCCACCGATCAGAGGATAGACAGCTGTCTATGGACAAAAGCCTGTGTGTCTTTGTGGACGGATGCCTGCCAATCTAGCTGTCGAGTCTAGATGACTGCCTGATTTCTCTGGCTTTCCTGCTGCTTCTCTTGTCCGCCTGTCGACTGCTCCATCCTGTTGAACGTGCCTCTCTGCCAGGTTCACTAGCCTACCAGTCTTACTACTCTTCAATCCTGAGTGCCAGCCTATCTTTTCTGCCTATTGAGTTTGCTGAACAGGATGTCCTAAATGCTGTCAGTACCAATAAACCCACAAATATGTCCTCAGCTATGGGAGGAAGGGGCACTGCTGGACTGGCTGAGTAGACCACTGCTTAGGTTCGCATTGCTCAGAGGTTTACTGGCATTCCAATCACTTACATTATAATTCTATCCAAAGAATATATTCTCCATCTCTTATTCACTTCAACTGAAGCCCGGATGACTAATGAATTCAAGTCTGAGTTTTCTGCTTCACTGTGATCTCCTGGCAGGCTCCTGCATATCAGACTTATAGAAACACTAACAGATATGGATAAGTCTTTACTGTAGCAATTTCCCATCATCTTATTTTATATGATACAACAGCAGACTACAAATTGTACACTGTTTGTGATCACTTTATTCAATATTTACCTATCG
The DNA here is from genome assembly GCA_029490765.1 of Euthynnus affinis. NCBI lineage: Eukaryota > Metazoa > Chordata > Actinopteri > Scombriformes > Scombridae > Euthynnus > Euthynnus affinis. Next base: position 7,535,608 of record CM055855.1, on the reverse strand, counting down.
CCGATTTACATGGTGGCTACTGGTGACCTGTACTGTAGGTATGGTAGGTACTGTCGATATACAGTCAATATAAAGATGGACATTTTCACATTGTAACAGGTGTACGAAATCAAAAGCAGATGCTAATCAAGCACACTGTGCACATTACATGCCCACACAATGCTGGGAAGAGGTGTAATCACTTGAAAACACCTGTATCAAGAGGTACAAGGCAGGGGTGATCAGGGTGTCAGGACCCCTGCATGGCCCGAGATGATTACTGGATTAGGAAATCAGAAAAAACTAAGTTCTGCTACTGCAAAATGTGTTTATTCGTGTTTAAAAGTTTTTTTTTTTTTTTCATTTGCTTTTTCCTAGTGAAATACTTAATCATTTAAATAGATATATATAAAGCACTCTTGCAAGAGACATAAAGCGGAAAGATCAGCTACTTTTTACTTTACTTTAGTGAGATGTGAAAAAAAAAAAAAAACAGACCAGATAGCCCCAGGCACCTTTTCAGAGATCTTAATACTCTGTCCATCCACAGAGAACTGCAAAGACAAGGTATCTGGCTTTCTCTTTTTGGAGGGTATTTCTCTTAATTACAGTTGTTACTTAAATAGGACAAGCCACAGAATAAGATAACAACATTTCCTAGAAGTAATGTATTAAGAGTTTATTTCCTTGAAAGATGCAGCCTTTAATTCTAAGAAAATTTCTTGACACTAGGCCCTATGAAACCTATTAGACAGAAATATAAAATTGACTTTGGGAAGCTAAACTATTTTCATCTGACAGCAGCGTTATGCAAGGATGACAGACTAATTATACTTGACTCATTGTCAATTCATTAAATAGCACATCATTTCTTGGTAAGAGTGAACAAGTCTGTGCATCCTCAGCAGAAGAGCTTCATTCAACAGCAAGTGTTCCAAAGGTTTAAAAAAAAAAAAAAAAAAAAAAAAACTGATTCAAGTGCCTATCATAGGGATGGGTTGGTCACCTTTTACCTCTACATTTTAAAGCACTCCAGGCCTGAACAGATGTACTGCTGCAGGTATTTAGTGATGTACTTAGGTGCAGGTCCATGATGACTCATCTCCATCTTTTCTCATACTCCCTAATTTACAAGTATTTGAATTTTATGACTAATGGGCAAGGTGGTAGTGAGGGTGTTCAGCCTCACTAAAAAATCATCATATACAGTAGTTAATGAGAAAAAATAGTGTATCAATGGGCTGAATCTTTCCTTTTAGTCCACACACTTGCCATGCAATTAATTTACACCACAACACCAACAGTCAACTACATGAAAAAAAGAGTAAAATTGTTTTGTTAATGCCAGTTATTTCTTTCTAAAGAAGTATGTTAAAATTACCCAAACATGCTGAAGCTTTTACTGCACTGGCAGATTGTTTTCGTTTAAAAATAATGGAGATTTTGATTGAGAGAAAAAAAGTATTTGGCTGTGTCCTTGCTGCACCTCTGCTGCACTGTCTCTCTAGTAGGGAGAGTTTTATATTACAGTACATGCAGCATTGGGTGTTTCTGTGTAGAACAGATGTAGAAGAGATGCTAGTTTAGCAGAAACATTTTTGATTGCTGCTGCTGTAAGTAAATACTGCGTCAAAAATTCCAAGACAGCAGAACGCCGATTACTCTGGGGCGAAGCGAATCGCAGCTCTGACATGATGTTACTCTTTAGTTTGGCGCTCTGTCAGTAACATGGGCTTTCCTCAATGAATCTAATTTGTAAATGAAGCAGGTTTCCTTGTCCATTTATATGTCATTCTAATTTTCTCATTCATATAGAGGACTGTATAGAAACCGTGCAGAGCAGCAGTAATTGTATCAGTAAGTAGTGAAGCAAGTAAGAGGTAGTAAAACAGGCTAGAGACCTCCATGAAACAAATGATGCGTGGCTTTGAAAGATGCTTTTGGAGGTAAACAGACTGATAGGGGGAAAATAATAATAACTGCTGAGCGAGTAGGTACAAAGTAAGTACATCAGATGCAAATTGTAAGGGATTTTTAAATGAGTATTTCCAACTAGAAGAAAAGAGAAGGAAGCTTAGCATTAATGATGCATTTGGGTTGCATTGTGAAAACTAGGAGGAAAAGAAAAGTGTCTTGCCTCTTTTCCAGGTAATGTAATTGCTATATTGGTGATCTAACACCCTCATTAAGCATGGATCAAACAGCAGTGCAGAAAGCAGCGGCATGGAACCAGAGTGTGAAACAGACAGGATTAGCGGATGAGAGAGATGTTCTCTGACGCGCAGTGCATGTTTGAAGTCTCCCACATGGCTAATTGTCGACTGAAGACACTAGCATTGAGAAGTTCAGCCTCCCTACTGAATTACAGATAGCTTACTTGCCCTTGGCTAGCCTCCCAGTGTTTGTGTTGATTTTTTCTGAGCAATTAACAATCTGACACCATGACCTTGGACTGTGGAGACAGGGAGTAAGACAGGCAGAGAGAGAGAGAGAGACAGAGAGAGAGAGAGAGAGAGAGAGAGCGCCTCGTATCTCAAGAAGTAGTTATCGGCCTGTAATATAGTAATCCAACAAACCCGACTACATGCTTTCTCAATTGATAAATCTATACTGTTGGCAAAATTGACTAACAGACTTAAACACAAGGCCAGGATTTCCCTAGAAAAAAGTGTGTTTAATTGTTAAACCTCCATACTTTGGATATAAATACAGCAAGCAGATAAACATATATAGATAAGGTGCATGCTTCATTATGAGACCATCCTTTCCAGAAAATTAAGACGATTGTGCAGAATTGATCTTTTGACGTGCAGAAGATGAAAGTAGCATGATGTTATACTACAACAAAAAGTCTTAGGTGTTTTGGTGGTCAGTTGGGCACACACGTGACTCCAACATTATAAGTTAGTATAGTTTCTTTTAATGATACAGACAGTCTTTCCCTAACCTTAACCAAGTAACTTTTAGTAATTAAATAGTTGGGTTATGTTGCTACAATTAACAAATATTTTCATCATGAACTGTTTTCATATTAATCTTTGATTCCCAAGTTGATCATCTTTAAATTGCTTGTTTAGTCTAACCAAAACACAGAGTTTCTAAATTTACAGTATTATAAAACATAGAAGAGCAGCAAACATAAACATTGGAGAAGGTGGGACTGCTTTTCAGAAACAATTTTTGTCTGGACTGGGGCATTTGTTGTTGATAAATGGCTTAAAAGATTAATCCATTGTAGTAATTTTTCTGTCGATCAACTAAGTGATTAATCATCAATCTATTTTAACAAGATAATAAATCTGTTTTAACAGATAACACTGTATGTAAGACATTTTCAAGTGAAATTTCTGAAAGAGTGAAATCAACTCAGCAAGCTTTGCAAAGAACATTTGATGATTTACTGCATTAAAGCCAGCAGACAGGTGCAAAGAATTTGATTAATTTCTCTCTACACTGTGGTGAATTATTATAGTGACAGCAATAACAACAACCTCAGCAAGGTGCTGTGTAAGACCTATTCAGAAACTTTATGAAAGGGCACTACATTCAAGGGAAGTAGGTGCAACATACTGTACAGTAATTGTCTAGTTTTAAGCATCACATGAGTCAGGGTACCTTAAAAATAGAAATAGCATGACTTATTTCAAAGGAAGCCATATGCAGTGTGACATTATAGTAAGCGGATGATTGTAGTTTGGAAAAGGTCAGCAGCAGTATCAGAAGAAGGGATGAGGAGGTAAAGTCAAGAGGGCATATAGCACTCCTGCTGGCAGAGGTAAGTTTCAGGACTTTAAGAAAAGGAGGACATTAAGTTAGTTTGGTAAGGTAAGACAGTATGGAATGAATTAAGGGGAGCACTACTTGGTAGCTGGCAAAGCAGGGCTTCTGCATCATCAAAATGCTAATCAAAAGTATAAGATTTGAGACACTGTGTGAGCTGCAAAAAGCGATGTATGCTTAGTTCACTTGGGTTCAGCCAGCCAAAAGTTAGAATGCAACAATGGATGGAAGATGAAAGATTTCAAAGGGATATAATATAGGCTTGATAGGCATGATAGACACAGGTGAAAATTGTAAAAAGTGAAAGGAGATGACAGGGAAAGGAGGAAGAAAGGAAGTGGAAAAAACACAAATATTACCGTGTAGTGTGGCCAGGTTACAAGATGGGTTTAAAAAAAATGGCAAACGATACCAAATGATGCTCTGAGGCATGGAAAGGTGTGGGTGGCAGAAACAGGTCAAGTTCACTGCCCACATCAGTATAGCTAGAAAAGAAGAGATCAAAGGAAGATAGAAACAAAATAATATAAATAATCCTTTCTATGGAAAGGTTGAAGTGACGTAGGAAAATGAGGGGTGCACCATCTTCAGGCAATTCACTAAAAGGCTGCCAAACTCACATCCATGTCAAGTGGACCTGGGGGCTGATAAAGCAATCATGTGAAGAGGCCGAGGTGAGTTATATTGATGGAACTGAATCCAAATGAGAGAAATGGTAAGAGTGACACCGGAGGAATAAGCAATTCCCACTCAGGAGAGATGAACAGATCTGAGCCTCTATGGCCTCAAGCCTGAGGAGAGGCACTGTGGCTGCGAGGTGGGGGAGAGTGCAGCAGGTGCTGCTGCATTCTGCCGAGTGATTTATGTCTATGCGAGAGCAACAAAATGTAGAAACAAGATCGGAGCACATTCTGAGATGAACTCAGGACTTTGTGGACTGCTGACTGATAGTTCCTGTCTCCCCTCTGCAATGTTTTAAGATGAGACAGAGGGACCGATAAGCCTGGAGAGGATGCATTTTCAAGGATATCTCAAGAAACAAAATGGAGGAGAGTGCAGGGATAAAAAAGAAGCTTGTGGAAGTGGAACTCCTAATGTGACAAAAAGTAACGGAGTGCTATGCCCACACTCAGTTTCCTCCATTATGTTTACATAAACAATTTCCATGCAATATGGCTTGATATGACTATAACTATGCAGATTGTTCTGTAAGATACCTGAGGCCCAGAAGTAATAATGTTGACAGTAACTATCCCCTACATGTATACTGAGGTAATTAGCAAAAAGCAGGGGAGAGAGAGATAGAAGAAGCTTTTAAAAAAAGATGAGAAAATCAGCCAATGGAAACTATAACCATGATAGTATAACCACACCCGGGAGCATATCCTGCTACATCTGCCACTGTGCTTCTCACATATGCCCTTTTTCTAGTTTACAGAGGAATTCCAACTGGATAACATCTCCATCTTCAATCTAAATATATCCTAAATCAATACACTTTTCTTCGTATACTAAGTCAATACATTAACTTAAGGATTTCCTATATTTTTTCTGTTAGATTTAACAGAAAAGGTTAGGATGTTGACCAGTAAGCTCCAGTAAAGTTACAAAAGACCTTATGCAATAACATATTGCTAATTTGTTCAGCTAATAGCCTGATTGGCACCACCTGTGTAAGGCAGAAGTGTGTGCCGAATATCAGAAGTGAATAAGATCATGTGATCAAATTGCTGTTCATTATAACAGATTTAATATAATTAAAAAATATATATATTGGAAACCATACAGTGTTGCTATGTTTTATTTGTTTTTTTCTGTGTAACGTTGGCCTTTTTTAGTAAATGGTTCACCTCACTTTCTCCTTTACCATCCTCCTTCATTGATTTTGTTCTTAATCTATTCCTGCTTTGCTCTAAATTATAAAAGGACAAAAACTCATTGCTTTTGTTCGTATTCCTAATTCTTTGTCAACAGTTCCTTCTTATGCTTTCTTGTTGACAAATCACAAATATTTCCAGTACCCTTTATTTTTTCAAATCGTTTTGCTCCGCTGCCTCTGTAATGTTGATTTGGCCCTTGCCGCTCTCAGTATGGGTTAATTCCTGCTGTAGTTGGCTTACAGGATGAAAGAGTCAGCTAAATTGCCAAGTTCAATCAAGTCAAGATAAAAAGGCTAATGATAGATTCAGTGATTTCAATGGTAAACAGCAAGCCCACTTCTAGGTAACACTGATAGAGAGGCTGTGAGGTATTTTGTGTGGGGTCCCTTAAAGTAGAGAAGGGGTGACACCTTTCATAGGTTACGTATCTTAGGGCCTCCCTAGACTGTGCAAAGTGAGTCTGTTAATAGTCCAACTGGCATGGGGGAAGAAAAATGTGTGCTGGGAATGACAATCCAAGCCAGTTTATCCCTTGTAATGTGACATGTTTTAAGTTTTTTTGTTTGTTTTGTTTTGTTTTGTTATGTCTTTTGCCTTCACCTAGTGACAGTGTCCCCTCCTCCTTAGCACTGTTAATTCCTCCTGATCCTCAGTGCAATAGCCTTTTATTGTTTGCCTTACATTATATTACTGCTGACAATAACAATTCTACAGTAAACATAGTAAAATATGGTATCTCAGTTCTCAGATGTAAATTATGAAGGTCCAGCACACAGCTGGGTGTGAGCTAAGTCCTAACACAACTTTGCGATTTTCAGCAATATAAATAAAACTGTCAATAAAAATTGACAGCTGAAACACTTTTTTTTTTTTTTTTACAAAAAGCTGTTAGGGGTCCAGGGATCCATATTGACCCTCTCTTTAAAGTTTGTCTTTATTGTTATTATTGTTGTGCCTGTTTCATATTGATATTATTCCCATAGGCAGCTGTCTCCGACTATGTACTTTGCAAATTAACTAGCTCATCAATTATAAGAATCATAGGTGGTAGCCACGGGGGAGGCCACAAGAACATGAACACCTGTCTAATGAATTCCAAAACACCTATGCAACAAATATTACCTTTTGAAGCTTATAACTTAAACTTTGTTGGGTATGCATGAATATATCTCTACAATGTTTTGAGGCATATTGGTGATGCACTTGTACTGGATTTTTAAGGGTTATCATACCCAGCCTCAGTACATTCTGTGCACATCGCTGGCTTGAGATCATGCTGTCCTCCAAACATGTGTTTTGATCAAATGTCTTTGAACACATTTTGTTGGCTTGAAGACAGCATAGCATGTTGGGTTGAAGCCATAAAAGATGTGTCGAAAGAGGTCATGCGAAAAGAGCATCATTTAAATGGAGGTTGCTTGGCATGGCATATAATAATGTACAGTCGCTGAAAATCTTTAACTGGAACGTCTTCAGCTTTTCCACCCCGTCACACCCCGTCAACATCAGTTTCAATGGAGTATTACATTTAAAATTTCACAATAAACATAAAGCAGCACTGTAGGCTGAAAGGAGGCACTCAACGCCTATATGGTGAAGGGCAGGGGGGAAAAACAACAAATAGCAGCTATGATTTGTGGTTTCCAGTGTGAGTACCTTGCAAGTATTAAATATTACCAAGTGACCTGCCTCCAGGAAAGCCAGACGGTCAGTAAAAGAAATGGAATCAAGCCCTCTCCTCCTCTTGCTGTTTAAACCTTTGCATTTATAGTCATTCCTCCAGAGAGGACTGACAGTAATGCATGGCATTGAAATGCTGAGAAAATCTAGAAACTAGAGTGAGTATGAGTGGGATGGTAATGTGAAAATATACATAGAGCTCAACCAAGATATGCCTTATGCCTGTGGGGTAACAGCTACACAGGGTGGGCAACCTGACCATCCAGGTAGGCTTAAATAATCTGTAGCCCCCTGTTACAACTTGGCCAGTTAAACAGTGATAGGGAATGCATTTCTTCAGAGCTCTTACTTAGTTGTAGCTTGGAAAACTTGGGGAAACTGCAATAGAATAAAAGGTTCAACCAAGAATGGCACAATATGTCAGGTATACTAGAGTGTAGCTGTTGAAAGCAAGAAGAGAAAAGTGGTATTCCCACATTGCTGTACTCTGTAAATACTGTTTTGAAGAAATTCACTTCTCTGTGTACAAAAGATTTCAAAGGATACCCACTCCTTTCGGGACTATCAAACACTACTTATTTCTGTGTGTGTGTGTGTGTGTGTGTGTGTGTCGCAAAATGTGTATATTTTTTTCTATCCTTGTGTGAGTAAAAGTGTGGATGGGTAGGGAGAATATACATTTATTTTTATATGTGATGACTAATCAATTAGGCCAGTGAGTAAACAAGTGAGTAACTTGTAGCAAGTCAGTATGGAGGAAGGGAAGAGGAAGGGAGGGAAAAATTTGAGGCATCAAGTATTGTTGGGAAACTAAAAGCATTAAGTATTTTACAACAACTATCTTGAGTCATAGCTATGTCAAAAAAAGTGTGAAGTCATCATCTCAGGGGATGCTCTATTCAGTGACAAGAGTCTCTATTAGCATTCACATCTAGTGTCCAGGAGTGAATCTTCCCACCATTCAGCTATTCTCCCTACACAATACTGCTCATCAAATACTGAATAGCAGTAGAGCAAGCACAAAGCCTGTGATATGCAAGCAAAAATACCTTAACAAGCACAAATGTCTTATCAAAAACAACAGAGCTTAAGTTTAAGATTATGCAGAATAGGAAATGCAATCAGTCTCATTTATCTGTATTTTTGTACAATTCTGAGGCAAAACAAACATTTGCATCTCAGTAGAGATTAAGGTTTAAGCGAATATACAAAGACCCATCTGAAAACAAGAGATATCTTGTTATACACAAAGTGGTGCAAAAACCACCTCTGCTCCATTCAATGATAATACTTGGGCACACAGGTTTTTTTTTCTTAACCTGCTGTGTGAGGCTAGGTAATCAAGTAGCAGTCTTATCATCTATCAAAGCAGTGTAAATAATTACCTCTGGTCGCCTTTCTGTGGACAGAGTTTTGTTTAGGAGGAATGGCGGTGGTGTGGGTCATACCTCGCATTCTCTGGAGCCTGAGATGGTATAGGTGCAGGGTCCGGTCCCATTTACAAGCACATCCATGGCCTCAGAATTGGTGGGCTTGTAGTCCACATAGTACTCCTGCAGAGGAGAGCTCAGGGTGCGCTCCGTCTCTCTAGATTTCTTGCGGCGTTTGCGGGCTGCTGCTGAATGCTCCTGCAGCTGCTTGACACTGCTAGGATAGCGCTTCCAAGACACGTAGATTACCAACAGGATCATTGCAACAGATAGAAAAAGGGCAACGCTTCCAGCCACAATCTTATGGAAGGACACGGGCTCCAAGTCCTGCTCTGGGGGAAGTGCCATAGGTGGGGTTACAGCTGATGAAGTGGGGCCTCTGACAGAGCCCTCTCCTCTCTTTTCAGAACCAGTAGGTGAAGCCAGATGCTCAGTCTGCACAGGGGCGCTGGATGAGGTTGGAGGAATACTAACAGTGAGCGTTGTCACTTGGCTTGATTGACAAACACCAAAAGCTTCAACAGCATCCATCACTTTCTCACCCTGGGCTTTCTTTGGGGAGGCACAGATCATGGCGGTCTCCTTTGCTCCTCTGAAGTTTCTCAACCAGGCCACCAGAGGACAGATGGCAGGGCCACAATCCCATACATTCCCAGCTAAGCTAATCGTAGTCAAAGAGATCCAGGCATCCACCACCTCTTGGGAGACATTGGTCAGCTTGTTGGAGTCCAGATTGAGGGTCTGCAGGTTGGGCAAGCATTGGTAAACTACAGCATCTACTTCGGTCAGATCATTCCCAGACAAATCCAGTTTCTGGATGGAGGCCCAGGTCCAGGTGAGGCCCTGGCTCATTGAGCGAATGCGATTCCACTGCAGGTAAAGTGCCCGCAGATTGTAGAGACGAGGAAAGTGAGAGAAATTGATCTTTGAGAACTGGTTATGCTCCAGATGCAGCTCAGTGAGCTTGACTAGGCCTGAAAAAGCATTCCGAGTGATACTGCGCAGGCGGTTGTAACCCAGATCCAAGAACTCAAGATTTCTGCAGTCTTGGAACAGACGGACTGGGATGGTTTTTAGAGAGTTTGAGCGTATGTGAAGGCTCAGAAGCTTCCGTAGGCCCTGGAACTGTCCAGGCTGCAAGGCTTGCAGTTTGTTGTATGACAGATCCAGATTGCGCAAATTAGGGACTGGGTGGAATGTGGTGTTGTGGAGTGATGTGATCTTGTTGGAGCTCAGGATTAGCTCTTTGAGCCTGCGAACCCCCTGGAAGGCCATTCCATCCACAGATGCAATATAATTATGGTCCAAGTAGAGCCAGATGAGGTGGTTGAGGCCAACAAATTGGCCTGCACGAAGACTGGCGAGGCTGTTGTACCGTAAAGATAGGCCTTCACATCCTCCTGAAAGGTTCTTGGGGACATCACGAAAGGCGCTTGACTCACAGTAAACAATTTTTCCATCACAGCGACAGCTTTTGGGGCATGGGCGCTCACTCAGAGATGGATTTGCCGCTAGCCACACCTGCATCAGGAGTTGGACCACTAGCCAGCGACGCCGCAGAGCAGAGCCTATAGGGAGGTGAAAAAGGAGAGGAAAAGAGAAAAGCTTTAAGCAGATGAGCTTATTACAAACTCCAAAAGTAAAAGCCATTAATAATTTTCATTTTGTAGACAAATGCATGCTACACATTCAATGGATTACTTTTTCCGAGTTTCCAGAACTGGGAAGTATGGTGTCCAACAATCTATATGCCTTAAAGATTTTTTTCTTAAGATATAGATATTTATACACCTTAAACCTAACTTACTGCCAAAGAAAAGATGTGTCCCCACAAAAGTCCATTCCTCAATCACTCCTGAAGGGGTATCCTGACACAATCATGTATCTGTGATTCTACAATTGAATGGTTTTCTTCTTATTATCAGGTAATAATGCTACAGTAAAAAACTGTACACTTTTGTGTTTGTTTTCTCATATTCAGTATAATGATTAGTGTGTGTGCATCTGAACGGGAAGGACACTAACCTCTTTGTCACAGAACATAAAAAAGCTTAGAAGCAAAGTCACCAAACAATATAACACTAAGCTGTGAAAGTGGAGGAAATTAAAAACAACTGCTGTTATATCCTAAGGAAGGAAGATATTTCCACACTCATAATTGATGTGGAGATGACAGACCATTAAAAGCAGGACCTGTCTTCACGCCCCTCTTTTTTTATCACCTTCAAAAATGGTTTGACTTTCACCCCTCTTTGAGAGATATCAGATATCTCTCCTTTACCATTGCAGTAGTTCAGTAGTTCCTCCTTCTACCATCATTCAGATTCATTCATATTCCTCCATACAATTTCCAGATTTCAGGTCTTTTCTAAACCTTCCTTGTTCGCTCTTCACACCAGGTCCCTTCCCTTTGCCTATATCCTATATCTGTCAGATTAATCCATTAAGTGTCCAGCTATAGTATGCCTTTTCAGATCCATACTTTTTATTCACTCCCTTAACTCAACTCACACAGCTATGATATAAGGTGTACTTTTAATTTTCAGTATCCAAGGTTGTCACATCCATTGCTAACCCCTCTTCCTCATACTGACCTATATACACCATCCTTACAGCACACCAACACATATGTCCATATCATATTGTACAATTTGTGAGGAGAATTCACACAAATTGCACAGTGAGATTTCTATGTAGGTTGTAGCAATGGAAGTGCAGCCAAATAAAGAGTGATGTTTCCTTTGCTTCATATATGTAAAGACAAGTCCCATCTGTATCAGCCAAAGTACATCTTATGAGCTTAGTTTATGCTGTGAGATTAAAATCTGGAAAACATCTAGAAAACAGCATGTGGATATAAATGATATGATACCATCTATCCCCAAGGCTCCCAAATGTAATCAAATGTAATCAAGATTAAATATAGTCTAGTGTTAATAAAGGTAAAATTGAACAGGATTCTGCAACTGCACTGCTTAAGATTAACATTATTTTTGATAAATAGCTTAGAAGATATTTAATATTTACAGAACAGACATCATGATTCTCCAGTTTGAAAATCTGAATCTAGAAGACAAATGACAGCCTAGTAAGTATTATGTGACCTTGGTAAGGAGAAAGGGACAATAACCTTTTGTGTAGCCTACCTTGTGGTGAATCTTATGGTCATATATCGAGTGGGCAATCCATAGGGAAAGCAACTGACACCAATTTGTTCCACATGACAGTGACAGTAATATCACTGAAAGTGCAGCATGACTTGTTTAGAACTCTTGTGACTCAACATTATTTAATCACTGCAATTTGGGAAATTCGAGTCAAAAGCATTTGAGCCTTACATGTGAACTGTGAAATGTGAAATGTTCTCTCCACTGCTGCATTTGTGTCTTACGTTTAAAGATCTGTGAATACTTTTTTATTAGTTTCTCAATTTTTAGTACTGATTGTGAACTTTTATTGATTATCGTTAGTCCCAATGTAAACCAAAGTTCACATCATGTGGACTCATTCCCTCAAACTACATGGTCATGTGGACTGCTTGGATTGATGCCATTTGCACTATATGTTTACAATGAATACACACTGACAAACAATGTTACAGCAAAGCAACTCAGTCACATCTTTATCTGTATTTGTATTCAGTCATTCCACAAGCCATCATTGCACCAATGGTAGAAGCAGATAAGTTATGAAAGGCAGTTTGTACAGAGCAAATTAACATTCAAGAGCTGATGGTTGTGTATACAATCCCGGAGGCGTTTCAATTTAGACTCTAGCCATTTCATGTTTAACCAAACCAAGGCACTACAAGTTCAGCATGAATCATCGCTTCTGTGTTCCACAAGTTCAAATAAAAAAAAAATACTACAAACCCTATGGAATTACATAACTAGTTGGATACCAAATGTGTCTGTTAAATGATGGTAATGGCAACACTGGAGAATGACAACATATTCATAATGCAAATTTCTTATTTTTCAGGTGGTTGATGCTTTTTCAAATACCTTTAGAAAACTGAAGAAAAGTGGTCATCACTCCTTGTTCTGAGGTGAGACAGAGTTGTTTCCATTAAAATCGTTCCCCTTTACAGAGCCACTAATGATCTGTCATTAAGATACATTGATTTCCCCTTGAGGAGGTGGTATGGGGGTATTCACTCCTTATGGGTGTTTCTCGAGGCAATATCATCAAGTACAGACTTTATTGCCATTATCAAAGTGAGATGTGATTAATATGTCAGGATATAAGTTGTCCATACTTTAACTAGCTTACAAAATGTATGATGTGTTGGCAGGTACCATATTGAATTTGCCAACTTGAATGAATATGCTATGTAAATGTGTAAAATGGATGCTGAACTTGAGCAAAAACCGGGAACCTGCAGGATTTAAGGATACTTGTGGTGCAGTTTAGGCAATAAGCATTATTTCAATTTTCTATTTTTTTTTCCCGTAATCTTTGCAGGATTTGTCAGAAATAATTCCCTGACATAGAGTGGCTGAGAGGCATCATACAGCATATGCTATCTAACATAGCTATTTCGCTCCTTGCCAAGCATCTGCTGATCCCATATGGGTATTGTATGTGTGTGTTTGCATGTGTCTCAGAGTGTGATGGAGAGAGACACACACTTACTGTTTGTTTTCAAAAGAATCTTTCATCATTCGTTACAGATGGAGGGAACCATGGAACTGTACAGATAATTTGTGCTGGCTATTGATTATACCAGCAAATACATCAATCATGTTTCTCCATCTTGGATCCCACAACTGTGATACTTTCACATAAATATTGCAGCAACAAAGATGGTGATCACAGGATGCAGTACTTCTGAGTGTACCCAATTTGTTCCTCTCGCGTTTGCGAATATAACTTTAACTAATTTGCCAAACTCTTCATGCCTCAAAGGCTTACAATGAAAAACAGGTAGAGACAGCAGAATACTGATATAGAACAATACCAGTGTGTAATGTCCCATGTGCATTTAAAGTAATTTTAATAAATACTTTTGACTGGGGAACAAAATGTGTAGGCTGTTAAACTTGAATGCGTGTTTTCTAAATTTCATGTTTCACTCATGTCCCAGGAGAATGCAGAAATAACCCCCCTTTGCTTTTATTTCACATATGCATAATAGGCTTGCTTTATTAGAAGTGACTCTGCCATGTCTTTCAGTTTGAGCCTGCCTCACAAGACACCTCACTCCCCTTACTGACACTGTATGTGGTTTAATGAGCGCTCTGTGCGCTAATGCCTCTGTAAGCCATCTCCTTCCCCACTACTCCTCTAATCTTATTCACAAAGGAGCACAAGTCACCCTCTAAGGTGTCACTCATGGGGTTTGTGTCTCTATTACCTCTTACCTGATGTACCTCTCACCATTACTGTTCTTCTGCCGTATCTATTTAGATGAACAATTTCTCCTTTGTTTCATTCTCCAACCTATGCTAGTAATGCACATCCTTGAACCCTGTTGAAGACTATTTTTATGCATGTGGTCAAAACCATCTCCCTTTTGCTTCCCTTGTTGTTTTCTTTTTTCACTCCCAACCATCTTTTTTCTTGCTTGCTTGCTTTCAGACACTGCTTTTAGGGCATGCATTTGTCTTACTTACATTTTAGTGTTCAGAATGGTAATATATAGATCTGTGCTTCTCATTTTTCTTTGTCACCCTCTGTAGTTATCTGTCTATCTCTAATATGAATGGATAAGTCAAAGCTAAAGTTTGTCTAGAGGCGTGTGCGTAATGCTTAGTTATGTAGCAGACAGTCCTGCTGTCCTCAGCACGAGAAGATAGCTGTTTCTGCCTCTCAACCTTAACACATAGAGAGAGTAAGTGCACTTTACTGCTGACCTAAAATAAAACCAAATGTAGCTTAATAACTTGGCAAATGGACTCGCTAACTGGTGCACTTTGAGTGCACACAAGTGGCTCATTGCTATTTGCTGCCTGTCATTGACAAAACTGCAAGCAGCTTCAGCCTTGACTGCACAAAGACGCTGGACAGCAGCCTAACACATAGGGAAGGACATCCCCAGACCAGGCTAAGCCATCCTATTAGTCTCCAATTATCTTTGAGATGATAGCAAGGCCTGCCAATTTAGACCCATTTCAGCAGTGGTTGGAAAGCATTGTATTTGTAGCACTGATTAGGTAGAATATAGAAAAGCACTGCATGAGTATTGTCATGAATACTGTGCACATACAAACACACACACACACACACACACACAGTCGTTTTTCCATGTTTCCATCACTTCAGAGGACCAGAGGACATTACACCACCACATTCCTAACCCTAACCCTTACCCTAACCTTAACGTAAGCCTAAACTTACCTTAATTTTAATCCAAGTTTTCACCCTAAATTAGTGATTTTAAGTTAAGGGGTTTTGCTTTTTGTCCCCATAAGGGGGCGAGTCCCCACAGCAACTGTGTAAACAGATATACGTCCCCAAACATGGAATACATGGACCACACACACACACACACACACACACACACATATATATATATATATATATATATATATATATATATATATATATATATATATATATATCCTGATTATTATATATATCAATCAGGTGATTATATTTAAGTAGTCTATATCAATACTACTATTTTACTATTTTCAACTGACAAAAGCGCACGTAATATTGTCATAAGAATTTCTTCTTAACGACCTTAAGTTTAAGTTGAATTTAATTTCTTGTACAAGAAGGAACGTTTTACAATGCAACACAGAAATGGGGTTACAGAGAAAAGGATCCCTGAGGAGCATTCACAGTCTGCTTATATACCTGGGCTTTGTCTTGATGTTTTCAAACACATTCCACAGGTAAGACATTATCTTAATATATGACCAAACCTCAATCCACCTACATCCTTCCAGGCCTGTCCCAGGCCATTTATGACCTCCTCATAAATATTTATCATGACCCTTCACCCTAAACTTTAACTAGGGTTACTAACTATACAAGTTACTGAATAAAAGAGAAACCTTCATCTTAACACATAAAAAGAAAAGGAGCACACCCTTAGTCTAATCCTAATTTTTATAACAAATATAAATAAAAAAAAAAACATTGCTGATCATTTGCCACAGCATGCTTTTGCTGTCAATCACAGTCTATAAATTTACACAGGAGTCTGACTGTTTACAAAGGTAAGAAAAATGCCATTTAGCTTAACTGTGATCACTGACTGAAAATAGAACCTAGGAAAAGATAAGTCTAGTGTATGCTTGGCCCACTGACTCCAGCCAAACTTTAAATAAGCTAAAAGTAGAATTGTACTGTTTCTGAAAGGCTGAACTGATTTAAATGTTAACTAACTTTGCCAGCCTGCCCCCCTAATGTTAGCCAGATAGGATTCGGCTCTTTGTGAAGTAGCCAAATCAGAGTCGGCTTTGGTGTAACGTTGCTATTAACAGGTCTGACGACTAAATTCAAAACTGATAACATTGCAGCATGAAAAGAGGACATTGACAGCACACAGACAGATAAGACAGAGCAGGACAGTGCAACAGCAGCAAGTTATTCAGACCATCAGGGGGTAGATCTATTATATTGTAATTTATTCCAATGCATGATGCTCAGAAGAGTAAACTCAGTCAGCAGCTCTTATGGCAGCAGCACAGTGTCTCTCCCACTCCTCTCACGTTGTGTGTGCGCAGACAGGAGTGAGAGTGAGTTACAATGGTTACAAGGACGCTCTGAGTCTCTGTTGCTCTAAAATTTTCTTGCGATTCCCCATTATATGCTGTTCTTGTTGCACTCTTAGTTTTCATAGCAGTATCAATCTAACTAATCTAGCAGAGTGCAGATGGCCGTTTCTTGAGATTAGATGGTGTAGAAACGCAGGAAATTTGTTTTAAATTACAATTTTTCGGACCCCCAGACCCGCCTGCCAATTATGTATCTTTCCAAGTTTGTTCCCCATTTTAAAACATAACCAGGTGCCTTGTACCCCTAGTCTGATTCCTGATTTTTGGTAATATTTCCATGCAGGTGGAGTGATGGCGAATAACCAATCAGCTGTCATCCATCACTGTGCTTCAGTGGACTAAGTCTCTGGCCCTGTCACAACTCTTAGCTCTTTGAACTCACATACTTTTCATTGTGATTACTGTAACAATACAACTTTTTGCTAAATCTTCCAAATTTCTGAAACAAAAATTTTTGTAGATACAAACCTATTTTGAGAATATACGGTAAACATTCAGGAAAAGTAAACTTGGCTAAATAGGAAACAGCTTTCCTTCTGTTCATAATTGCTTCTAAATTAAACATCACTGACAGCAATTTTATTCTACATACAAACTGAGTTTTAATCTCATGACACTGAGCTTAGATATCCAGCAAAAAAACAGCATTCCTGGTCAAGTTGACCCAATCAATCCTTTGTGATGTGAATGTGTTGGTCAGTAAGCAACATACACAGACAAAAGGACACACTTATCACACAACAATAAATAAACACCAATATGATGCATTATATCTGTGTGGGTCCTGAAAGATACATAGGTACAAATATTGGGGATTGCAGGGTAGTACTCCAGCATGAGTAGCACATTTTTCAAATCTTTGTATATCAGATGTTCTGAGGGCCTCCCCTTAACCTATCAGACTGAACTACAGTGTGCTCACTTGTCTCATCTGGTCTCTAACATCCTCTTCATTCCTCTTCATATTCCTTGCTAAATTTTGATTTGTTGAAAAACATTTTGCTTTTGACTGGATCCATTGTACAGAAATGCCGAATTATTTTAGTAGGCATGCAAAGTGTCACTATCAAATCTGTACATTGTATTGTGTACTCTGCCTCTTGCTCAATGCATCCAGCTCTCTGCAGCCCTGCACGGGACAAAAAGGTATTCTGAAGATAATGGTTACTGGATCCAAGGTGCTTCACATGCCATTGATTTTCTACTTTAAAAATGTAAATAACATATGCACAGACATCACCCTCAAAGGGCCTGTTGATCTGCTCCCTTCACCTGACATTTCAAGAATGCTGCCTGTTGGATGCTGTGGGGCCAGCAGAAGGTCATCTGTTGCCTATTACTGTGAACTTGCAGACTAGCCATTGGATGGTCAGTATCAACCTGAATGTAATTTTTATCAACAAATATTGCATCTATTTCATTTCTTATTTGACAGACAGCTGGTTATACTTTTTCATAGCAAAAAATATTTCTTGGATGTAGGATAAGTGTTTGAAATGTAATTTGAGTCTCTGCAACTATATCTCTGGATGTGGCTTATTTTACTATCCCTAACCTACCATTCTCTTCCTGCAAAGCATATCTCTAATGATATGGTCCATGAAACCTAAGTGCATCGCATGCTGTTAATGAAAAGCATCACAGTCAGCTACATTGGTGGATAACTGAGACTACAGCACCATGTAATCATCAAATAATTGTGGGCAACAGCATGAAGTTTTATATGGTTGACAAAAGTTGAGATTCTGGCTGGGTATGTGCATTTGGAGGCAAATGTGTTTGCAGGCATGTGTTTGCACCTGCCTACATGAGCTACTGTCAAAATCACTGCAACACATGTATGCAGGGTTTTCTGGCATGCTATGCATTAAACTAAGAAACAGGCCCATAAGCCGGACTTCTATGGTTGCTTCACTGTACACATAAATTGTGTCTGAGCTCCTGCAGCCTGTACAGTATAGCTTTGTGTGCTGTTGTAGCTTATATTGATGCGTGCAGTAACCCACGGTGGGTCGATATATCATGCAGCCTTACAATTAATGGCACAGCACTACTAGTGAACTTGTCCATCTGTATGCTAGTTAAGAAAGGCTGAGGCGATTAGGCTACCTCAGACAATAACATCAGACCAAGAGAATGAAAGGACATAATAAGCAAAATACTACAAAAATAGCTGCGGGTTTCTGTAGTATTTTGCTCACAGTTAGAACTGTATTACCAAGAGAGGGACGGAGTGAAAGGGGAGCCAAGAAAGTGGTAGGGGGTGGATTATGAGTGTGTACGCACGCGTGTGGAAAACAGAACGGGGCAAAATGGTAAAATCTCACTCCGTAAAACTGAGAATAGGATGGGGATGACACGTGCACATATCAGAAATCCAATTATGCATTACTAAACACACACACACACACACACACACACACAGACAACATTGATATATGGACGCACAGTTTTATGCTGGATTTGGAGAGTCTCTCATGATAGCAGGTGCAGAATACCTCGGCTATCTTGTATGAGAATCAATCTGCAAAGCAAAACCTGCACGACTCGTGCCTTCAAACCACGAGAGTTTTGGGGGGGTGTTATTAGCTGGACAATTGAAACTGGACAATAGCCCTCGTGCGTACCGATTAAGGACAATCAATGATTATGCAGGGACACGCTTTATAAAGTTGACTGGCTTCCAACATTTACCGTGATTAGAATTCCAGTCCATGTCAATGAGCCAGCCACTCTAACTAGACAAGAAAAAAATGGTTGTTCTCACTTATTTGCTTTGCTCGTGATTTTTGGACCAAACCCTTAAGCGTTCAGTCTTGAAAAATACAAAATAAGTATCCTTAGTATCTCATAAGCCATACTGCCAGGAAATGGAGGAAAAACCATTGCAGCTCTGCGACTAACAGGCTACAGCACAGGCTTCAGCCACATTTCTCAAGCTTCCCGAACCACTTAACGAAAAACACCAAACCCTTAAAAGATGTGACAACATTGCATTTGAAAATACGATCATTTTTCATTTCAAACATCTGATTAAGACCAGATTTTGCTCGGAAGAGGCAAGACATGTTGTGGTGTATTGTGAAAAAGGAGGACAAGTGGAGTATGTTTTGCAATTAACCTACGCTATAAAAAAAGATGATAACATAAACAGAACTTACCCATATCCGCGTATCTGTCAGCTCCAGCCTACAGGTTTTATTGGCTTCTAGTGCGCGACATCCGAGTCCGCATGACGCGCTCTCCACAGACAGGTACCGTCCTATTCCACTAGCCCGGTCTCTCCGCGCAGCCGCCGACTCCAAAGCGCACCTGCCCTTTACTCTCCCGGACCTGGATGTGCTATCCGGTTTAGTTCTGCATCTATAACCGTGCAACTGAACCGGGGCGAAAAGGCTATCATTTACTTCCAACTCCAGATTAAAAGGGAGAAAATCCGGTTTCAAAACTCCCTATCCATGCTTCGCAGCAAAAGAATCGTTCTCTTTTTTTTCAAGTTACAGCCAGCAAGAGCACTGCAGTAGGCGCAGACAACAACGAAGCCACATCCAAGTAAATCATGGCAGTCTTACAAGCGTATGGAGATTCTGCATAAATCCTGTCACTCAACTTCACAAATGCATTGACATGATGCAAAAAAAGGAGGAAAAAAAAGAAAAAAATCGTAATTTTCCAAAGGAGTCAAACTGCCGTTATAAAGATTCCTCTCCCAAGTAAACCCCGGCGTCTCTATTCTAAATGTTGCTCAGTCTGATCCGCGCATGGCGCACAGAGGAAAGTAGCGGTGGGTTATCCACAAGTCTCTGTGAAACGCTGTCAACGAGTCTCGCGGAACAGTCAAATATCCAAAAATCCACCTTTTTGTCCAAATCTTCCTTTCATTCTCGTTGCTCCTCGGTTTGAAATACAGCATGACGCTGTTGTTAATCACGTCTGCATGTCAAGGCAACTTTGTCAGGCAGAATCGGAATGCCCTCTTCTGGTGAGACTGCGACCCACGAGCTCGTCCAAGGGTGCATCGTGAGTTACATGTCACAGTACCACGATTTTTTTTAAGGATGGTTGTCACTGATAAAAAGGAAACGAATCCAACTGTCAACACAGTGAAACGTAAATCAAACATTCATTTTAATCGCGTCTGTCTTTGCTTGCAATGAAGCAAATTATGCCTTTTTTTTAAAGAATCGTTACCATAATTCCACTAAATGAATGCAACATATGCATTTGTAGATGACAGAGAATGAATTAGTTATGGTTTCCTGAATATGATATAGTATTTTCTGCAGTCTGTGTGCACGGGCGTCTGTGTGTATGAGCGCTCCTCATGAGGATTCTTCAGAGTGTTTGATTTTTAGAGTGAGGGCATGTTTGGAAAGTGATCACATTTTGGACGATCTTTGGGGTTGTTTGAAGGTTAAGACTTGGTTCCTGGCTAAAGCTTAGAATTTAGTTGAAAGAAATGTAAAGGTTGTGTTGTTAGAAGCTGATGTACAAAAAGCTCATACACAGTTGCACGAACACACAGTATGTGTGTGACAACGAGGTCCATTGAAAAGGCAGCTGTAAGCACAGCCTGTGAACCAATACAAACTGCTGCAGGTCGCTCACCATGGTGCTGAAATGGTACAACGTGTGTGACTGCATACAGGAGGACTGATTCCTGGAACTGTCCAGGGACTGATTCCTGGTTTCTGTGTAAACATGTGTGAGAAACGACTGAACTAGGAGTCATAAAAATAATTCTACTTAACATTCTGCACAAACCCATACCGATAATGCTATGGCACTTAATCGACAGTCCCCCCCCCCCCCCCCACACACACACACACACACACCCCAACCCCCGCTGCCTTTTAAAGCTTGGGTGTATTTAAGGAAGAAATGGGCAGCTGAATTTTTAATGTGAATTGCATCTGCACCGGGAAAGCTATGTTACCCCTTTCTCTGTCTCACTTGGATGAAGTTGGCCTTATACTAACATACCAGATATCCTCTATAAATAACTTTAAAGTACAAGGAAGTATTCTAACAAGCACATTTATGGATTGTTAATGAAACACCTTAATAGCAGAGGTGTGACTACTTAACTTGGATATTTCCATTTTGTATATTTTTAACTACACAGTTAAGAGGTAAATGTTATGTTGTAAATGTTATTTCTCCACTATCTGATGGCTGTGAAGATAATACATATTTTAAATTTGAAATATTTATGTTCACTATACCATACATGGCTTAACTCCCAGACAGTAAAAAAAAAAAAAAAGCCAAACTCAGCACAACCTGGGCCAGCTACAAAATTAAAATGACACTTACTGACATGATAATTTAATATTCTAAAGGCAGCAAGCCTTACTTATACTTTTGATTCTTTTGCTGAAAATACTTTTGGGCTTTTACTTCAGTTAAATGCCTGTAGAATGTAAAACGTTTCCTACCAATGGAGTAGTTTTTCATCATAGTACTTAAAAATTTAAACCCACCACTAATCATTTGTTGTATTCCACATTAGGTTCTCCAAGCCTTTGTGAAATTAAACACAGAATAAATTCTTGGTAGGCTGATGCATGTCTTTCATTGTGAAAGTAGGACTATTTCAACGAAACTCTCTCAGATAAGCTTTTTAATTTAGCACAGAGGTTTATTCCCTGTCGCACCTCTTGTGTGCTCAGCTAATCACTGGTAAGACTGCCATCAAATGCCACTCTTCGCTTGATCTGATGGTATATCCTATTCAGGAATGCTAAGCAGTATTGTAGATTAGTCTTGGAGCATCTGTCATGGAAATGTCAATGGTGGCTGCACCATTGACAATTCCATCACTTTTTTTTTTTTTTTTTTTTTTTTTTTTTACAGTAATCCTATCCTGATAAATTAGCAATTTGTCATGATACCAAGCCACTGAGTATTTAGTGTTCCACTCATTCATCAACTCAGTGTTGGTTACCTTCACTCAGAGCACCACTTAAAATGGAGCCAGACACTCTCTGACACCATCTTCCTGCTGCTCTTAAAATTCACCATCTTGCGCCGTAGCTCAGTCTCAGTATCTGCTCCCATGCAATTTGGCTGATGACTTTACTTCTGGATTCGGTTCAACAAGCAGAGGCCATTCTGCTGACGGCGCTGAAACAATTAATACCCTGTGAAGTTATGGAGATACAGACAGTGCCAGCCCACGGGCTACAGCAGTAATTTCTCTTCTCGAGAAATATAACTGTATAGTTTACCCTCACCTTTTTTACTCCACCGATGAATTGCCTCTGCTTGTTGGTTTAAATGTCTGTCACTTGGTACTATTCAACATTTGCTGGGAAAAAAAATGTTAGCAGCCTTGTACATGAAAAATCTCTTATTCTCTGTTCAAGTAATATTGTTTTTCTTTGCTTTGATAATATGCAGCCAGCTGTGGCTGGTCACTGTCATGAGTAATTGTGTCCTCCTGGAACAAAATGTAGTTTTAAAGGTAATATTTACCAAAACACTCTTCCCTGGTTGGAACTGTGTTTGTTGCCCAGCAACATTCACATGTAGAGTAATTTTTCAGGTCACAAATGTTGAAGCCTTTGGTGAATTCAATAGCGCTGCTTTTTGAGCTCTCTCAGAGCCTATTAATAGATCAAGTGGAACTGTACATGGTTATAAACACATCTGGTATTTGTATTTCATTTTGTTTTTGTTTTCGTCTTTTTTTTTTTTTCTAAGGAAGTTCTAGGCATACAGTATACATACATTTAATTATGTGTACTGAACATGTGTGAACATGACTCAGTCATTCAAAAATAGAAGTGATTGTTATTGCCTAAAAGCTATTTTTGAACTTAGAAGTGAATCTGCATGTAACCAAATAGAGACGGAAGCATTTGCCCATCTGTCCTTTATACTATCACTGACAAAGCACCAGTTTGATAAATATAATAGCATTTTAAGTGGTTAAATGTTTTGGGGTTTTTTTTGGAATTTTGAGAGAATAATACAGATACAAGTTAGATAAAATGATACCGGAGATAAAATATGAAGACGGATAAACTGGCTGTGGATGCTTCAGTGACCTTACTGTACAGGTAAATGTACGGCCATCCCTGGTGCATGTGTCCTGTCTAAGTGACTGTGACAACAGACGATATTTTCAGGCTATCTCCAGGGTGAGAGACAGCTCCGTTCTGTCCTTCCCATGTTCACATTAGACTGGGACTTGTTCTCTCCAGTGTTCTTTTCTTTTTCCATTTCCTCTGATCTTAAGCCTGGCAGAATAATCTTAACCTGCCTCAAGGCAATTTTCAACCTGACACTGAGTTTCTCGAGTTCACCTATGAATGTGAATCATCGAGCAAATATCCAGGGAGAGCTTATACAGTGAACATTGAGCCATGAGAAAATAAAACTTTTCCTTGTTCCTCTTTTTTTCTTAAAAAAATATGTTTTTGGTACAAAGACTGTTATGATGCCAAGGTTCCCACAGCAGATTTGGTAGTTGTAAATCTCTGTTTTGCAGGTCGCTTCCATTAACCTTTACCCCAAGCTGGGTTCCAATCTGGTGGGCTGCGTTCCACACACTGCAGCGAAGGTTGGGGCTGAAGCGTTTGAGCTTGGATGTACGTGATACTAGACATATTTAAAGTACTTGTAACATGTCAAACAAACAGGACAAAACAAGTCTATTTGTATCAACCACAAAGGAGTAGGAGTATAATTCTAATAATTATAATACTATTAAAGGATTGCACTGATGCTTGTGCATGTTTTAGCTCAGTTGCTATCTATCTATCTATCCATCTATCTATCTATCTATCTATCTATCTATCTATCTATCTATCTATCTATCTATCTATCTATCTATCTATCTATCTATCTATCTATCTATCTATCTATCTACATCATCTATCTAATCATTGGTTTTCATTCATTTGTGTACAATATGAACATCATCTATTTGTAAACTCTTTAAACTTGCTTGGGTCTTTTAATCCATCAAGGACAACATTCAGTCCATATTCAAGTTATTTTATCATGAAAAGGTCATGAACTACAGATTTTTCAAACCTGTTTGCTCAAACCACTTCATCTTGCAAGGATAGCGTAACAAAATGGAATGAATTATTAATTCTAATACCATACAGAAATTAAATAAAACCCTGAATAGTATGCACTCACAGACTTTGGCGCACACTCCTGTTAAGTCTGTAAAGCATCAGAGCTGTCCTCAAAGAGCTCAGAACTGTAATTTTTTGAGCCCTTTCTGCACACCTCCCACAAGTCCACCCTCCAGGCATAGTGTCGTGACATTAATACTGCAATGAAAGTTGAATTGAGTAAAAGAAAACATACTGGAGTTGGCAAGATGACATCCTGTTAATTAGAACTATTTTACTTATCAACAGAAAATAATGAACACTCCAATTAACTAATATGAGAGCAAAACTTTACTGTCCATAAAATGTCTCTGTCCAGGTAAGATCACAAAGATCACAAAGAGTTGGCCCACTCCTCTGAGTTTGGAGCTCTCAAATGGTCCTGTACTCACTTACAGTGATGTCTCAGATGATTTCCAAACCTTCAGCCCTGAAGGTTTGGGGGGAGATGTTGGAACTGGGCCAATATATCCAAACATTGACAACTGGTCTTTCTCTTTGGATTTATTTTGACAAACCAGCTTATGGGTGCATTACCAGCACCTGCTGGACTGAAGTGTGGAGTAGGAGATATAATAATAAAATAAAAATAAATGAATTATCTCTGTTAAACCTGCTTCTTTTAAATAGTTCAATGACAATATATTTTCTATGATGTGATTTCCTAATTTCCTAATGTAGTATGTTTTGCTCCCCTTAGTGCTGATTCTAGTTCCCTTTGGTCCTCTTCATATACACAAAATTTCAATAGTACACAGATAATGATGGTTTTCTCTTCCTGATTGCTGTCCTGTATTCATCCAGTAACAATATGATATTCATGCATAATTGCTCTACATTTGGCATATATCTTTTTGATAAAAAAAAGTCTCCACTTCATCTTTACTTAATGGGATATGTAAACATACTGCAAACCCCCAATTTGCAGTATGTACAATATGTGGAAAATTTCATTTCTGCATGATGATTTTCCAGACTTGATACTTAAGAGTACTGGCAAGCTATCAGTGGCAATTATCACATCGTGTTGTTCTCCTCCACCCACTTAAAAGATGTTATTATTGTCAATAACTCAGCTGTATATAGTGATAATTGATATGTTGCACTACTCTTCATGTAGGTATCAGTAGATTTATATTCACGGGTAGTGTCATGAATAACCAGGGAGTTGTAGCTAATAATGGAACAGTGGGGCTATATTTCAAGTTACACAAGTAACTCCTGCCTCTGCATCCTCTATCCAGCCAAGACTTCGGAAACTGTACAGTATAGCATACATTCAAAAACAGACCAAAAAATATGTCAGATATACGTGATTTGTAATCAAGAAGCTAAAAGTTACAAAAATATTGGTATGGTCCTTGGAAACAGTAGTTCTTATCTTTAATCAAACATTTTTTTCAATAGATTTCAAAGCAGAAGCTTTGTAGTTTTTCATTCCTGAACACAGAGAATAACTGTTAGCTGTATGTTACTGTGCCAGACATGACAACATTAAAGACACAGAATTTTGCTGATTAGACACACTCTATCTTTGTAGTGTAAGTGTCCGCCTTTCTTCCTTCTGTGTTTCTCCCCAGATTTTGTTCCCCTAACCGCTCGATTCCATGCCTGCTTCATGTGTTTTGTCTTGGCAAAGATGTTAGAGATAAGAGGTGGGCATCTGTGTATGGCAGTGCCTTGCCATCTGTCAACTGCCCATGGGGTCTCTGTGGACATAAGCTCACATGGGTAGAACATGGGTAGGCAGATAGTCCCCAGATTAGTTCAGGGGATATTCAACAAGGATTTTATTCAGGGCGAGAAAAAAAAAGGTAAAGCAGTGACTAGAAAGTCATAAGAAAGCAAGAAAGTACTCAAATCATCCATGTTAATTTTGTTTTCTTGATGAAATAGAAATGGCAAACTTCTAGTGTGATCATCTTGATTTGCAGCTCATGTTGGCACTATCAGGGAATACCAGGAAAAACAGTCCAACATCATGTATTTCATTGCCATTATTTCCTCTACACAGTGAACCTTTTACAACCATGCGGGGTCAAAAGTAAAGACACAAGTAATGTCTGCTAATGCTCTTGTGAGACGGAAGAATTTACATAATGTGAGATGATAAAGATCTATAAACCCAGCAGATCAATGAGGTCCAATTACAGGCCACTGGAGTTTCTTATCTGCTTCAGTTTAACTTTGTGGTGCCTGTGGTCCTCCACTTTCATTAAATCCCCAATGTGATTAGGCTGGCTGATTGGCACAAGTTGAAGATTATCACCGAACACAATCGCTGTTTGCCTGCTTACTTTTGTGTTCAAAGACACAAGAAAAGCATCCTCAAGGACACATTTTATGTGGTGTAGTGACAAAGGGTATTTTGTGGTGTTTCTGTGCTGGAGATATCATTTATCAATCATCCTATTGTATGTCATTAAGTCTAACTACTGTTACTGACTCTTATTTGTGACCTTAAATGAACACTGTAACTGTAAGCATAATCATTATGTTTTGTTTTTTCTCCCCATCTTGCAGTTTTCAGGGCCTTTGGGAGGGCTGTGAGCTGTGGAGCTGCGCTTTTGTTAAAGTGCATTCACCTGTGAGGGAGTCTGACTCTCTCACAGGTGAATGCACTTTAACTTCTGTTTTTGTAAACAGGCACACACACACACACAATTACACACCTCCACAGATTTCCTCAAAAGTCGCAAACACATTTTTTCACACCTCTCTTTCATCTACATTTGTTATTCTAAGGCTTGTGTACTGTAGATATATTTATTTGTTTGATGTTTCCCATTTCTGACTTTCATCTGAGCTGAAAGAATAGTATTTGACAGTTGAAGAAAAAAAGGGGGGATTTTGTCCTTCCCACCAACTTTATTGTTGATTTGTGGAACACAGACTGCGTGTGAGCATCTCTTTCTAGTACTGAAGAGGAATGGGAAAGACATTCCTGCACAGCACATAGTGTTTATGGTGTCATGGTGACACACTGGAGGCTCATAGATTAGCAAGGTTTTGAAGAGCACTTCCATGTGACTCAGCATGTTTGGCCAATTACTCAGCATGCTACCCGCTCCCTATCCCTCGACACACCCACTTTGTGCCACATTCCAACAGTAGCCTAGTGGTAGCACGTCTGACTCTGTCCCCTCGTCCTGCTCTCTCCCCTCATTCCTCTATTTTTGGCATCAGACATTCTGGGCACGTAGGCCTCAGCACAATGTAAATTATTCAGCCTGGCTTGCCAGAGGCTGGGAGCGAATCATAAATCGCAGATGGTCTCAGGCTATTTCATACGGGTGACCGTGGTTAAACACCAATGCACAGAATCATTTTCAAACCCACACAAATATAAGGTTTCATTATTTGTACCTTGGTGGGAAAGTATTTGATTTGGACACGCAAGCAGTGGCCTTTTTGTTGTATTCAAATGTGCACCATGTGCTCGTAGCATGTGACATGTAGAGCACCTCCGAATTCTGGCTCAGCTTCAAAGAAGATTCCTGCAGAGGTTAATTAACCGTTGATGAATACAGAGTATCTCAGGTTTTGCAATGGCTTTGGTAATGTTTTTCCCTCAAGCAAGAAAGCACCTGAACAAAGATGCTTATCAAAATTTCCTCACATACTGTTCCTACACACTATCTATCTATCTATCTATCTATCTATCTATCTATCTATCTATCTATCTATCTATCTATCTATCTATCTATCTATCTATCTAGATGTAACTGACAGCAAACCCAAAGATACAACTGGTATTCATAATCTTGAAGTAGATTCCCAACACTTGGACCTGAGTGATGATATAATGCTCTATACAAGCTTGTCACAAGATTAGCTCCAGTAGGCAAAACATAGACCGGAGATATATATGAAAACAAAATGTGTATTAATAGACACACTGAAATTTGTGGTCTAAACAAGTGAAAATTGTGTATCTCCTTTTATATTTCCAGATATTATCCGCATGTTGACATTAAGGTAAAGGGCTCAGAGTACTGACTGAATACCACTTTCTCTTTCAAATGCTGTTGTCTTTGACATTTCCTGACATTTTTCCTAAGGAATACATAAACATCATCTTCAAAAGTGTGCTCTTTGCTTCCGTCTAATACCTGGCATCTCTGCGTTCTGGTAGATAGAGTATAATGAGGTACTTTAAGATGTGTTTCTTTAGATGAGAGAAACTTTTTTGTGTATTTTCCAGCGTTCCTGACTTATAACCTGTCAGGTTGATGGCATGGTGCAACTCTTTTCCCCCTGGTTTGCTTGTTGACTTCTTTGACAGCATGAGGAGTACCATGAAAAATGGGAGAAGGATGCTGGTCTGGTGTCGGGCACAGATGCCAGAGCAAGGAGGCACTCAGTAGGGTGGCATCCATGTTTAGTGAGGCAGTTTGCTGTTTAATTACACACTGTGGGAGTCACCTTCCTCAGACCTCTGAGTTCACACGGTAAGGCCAAGGGCACAGCATTCTGGCTTTTGCGACCTAGATTTAGAAGGCATGGGAATACACAACATAGAGGTGGGTACATACACACACAGATACACACAATGCATACACAGTTTAGACGACACTTAATTGGCATGCATTAATTCCCTGGAGGCTACTTTAACCTGTACCCATACCTAAATCTAACTTTTACTCAGAGGTTTTGCCGCTATAGCCTTAAATGCTAACTTATGTTAGTGAACTCGTGTAGTGTAACTAACATTATTGAGCTCGTGTACAGACAACCCAATGTTTAAGCATATCAGATAAAGGTTTCAATAAAAGAGAACAAGTAAAATTAAAAAAAATAAAAGCACACGGTACCTTGCCAGACTACGTTTGTAATGCTCTACTTTTGCCATCATTTGATTCACTCATGATTGCATACTACAACATCAGTAAAGCAACATAGTGACATAAGTGAAATAATGGGATATTTGTAATATTGTCACTCTGGACAGCTCTGATCTGTGCTGTGGTTTTGCCACAGTCATAATTGCAGGTCATGTGAAGCCACCTGGCCCTAAAAACTTTAGGTTCAATTAAGACAGGACCATCTTCCAAAAGATAATCCAGTTCTCTCAATTTATCTATCCATGTTGACAGCATCCACAGATCAATACACAATCATGTACTTACCGTTGGCCTGTACCCAGATAGCAAAATTGCAGTGTCCTAGATCCAGCCCACACCTGACATTTTCAGAACTTTTGGAATGATGGCACTTGGGCGGTCCGCTCCTATTTCAAAGTTCTGGGCCTAAAGCAAGCCGTATGTCAACCAAGAAAAAAAACAAAAAACAGATAAACCAGAACTGACAGCACCACATCTTTACCAAAAAGGCCCACATTTAATTTGAGATATTTGGGCCATATTTGCTATTTTACATGTGGGTCATTTCAGGCTCACATCCATTTTGTTTGGGCCAGAAGAAAGCCCGACAGAAGGCCAGACATTGCCTGAAGTGTCTCACTTCCATATGCTATCTAGGTAAGTATATAAAAAAGTAGACTTGAAACTTAAAATGAGGCTTCAGTAAAAAAATAAAAATAAAAAGATTACAGTTTACAGTTCAGAGACAGTAGAAACTAGACCATATTTGTTCTGTTAGACTGACACAATATAGACTAATGAAACTTAACCTGTGTATACAGTTAAGTGAGTGTAACATAATCTCAGTCAAGTGAAAAGTGAAATCAGTTGGTGAGATCAGTTTTCTAGAAAAGCTGTTCTCAATCCAAATATTTCAGATTCAAGTTTTGACCCTAATTGCGCCAGTAGACACACAGATAACAGAATGATGCACACTGGGCACAAATAATGAAAATCATTTTCAAATTTCAGCTAATGAATTTGTCAACTCAGCATTAGTGAAATGTTTCCCTTCACACTGAATGCACTGCTTTGTCCTTGGCCTTTCATGGTTATACAGTATGTGGCTCATTTGTTATGGGGAGAGGCCATCTCCTTTGTAAGCACTGTTCACTTTTCACATTTTTCTTCACACAGCATCCACACTTGCTCCATCCCTGCTCGTGCTAATTTCCACTAATGATTAGTCAAGGATAAAGAAACGATGGGGCTTTTCACACGTTGCTAACAAGTCAAAGGCTCTCACCCCACAAAGATTAAAGGCAGGCTGTTTTGTGCACTGTGGAGCGAAGACCAATAAATCCTCATTGATGCTCTAGCAGGGTAATTATCACAGGACCCGGAGGCAGAGATCAAATCACTGTGTGCTATTGACAGTATAGCTTGATACAAACAGGTATGTTAGATCAGGCCACCAGAGGAACCACTGTGGGGGTTTATCAGTTTGACTTATCAGCCCTTGATAGCTTTAAAATCTCATACCTCTGTCATCTGCCTCTGTAGGATTTTGGTAGATCTAGCATGACAAATTGAAAACATATGATTTCTCAATAAGCAACAGAAAATTCAATGTGTACATGAATCTTAGAAAAACACCACAAAGACAGGGTTAGCTGATAATAAAAGACTGCCAAAAGAAACCAAATGTGCTAGCTCCAACTGTGACAGAGCAGGCAAAAACAAATCCATAGATCTAAAGAAATATGGACTGTTTCTGATGCAAGAAACTTGCATCTCTAAATAAACTGTTTCACATACTGCTATTGGCTTCTATCATTTACATTTTTGCATCCCAAATTAGATATCTTACTGTACACTCTGTATATTGCATCACCACTGCCACACAGCATGCACAGAATAATCTCAGCTATTTTCCTTTAATGCTATAGATTATTTGTAAAAACATGGCTGAGAGGTTTTGAATGACAGCTTTCCACACAAATCCCAGCTTGATGGGGTTTGCTGCTGTGGAAGAAGAGGAAAACAAGATAATCTCTGAATGGCATGAAGTATTGAGGGGTAGAAGAGGCAGGGAAAGATAAACAGCCAGAGAAAAAAAGAAAGAGAGGCAGGGAGAAATAGACAGAGAGAGAGATTCAATTCTTCCCTCCTCTCATTCTCAGGGTGTGTGGCATGTCTGCTCTGTATGCGTTTCCGTGCCTCCAGAAGGACTGGTGTTTGTGTGCACACACTGATGATTTTGACAGCCAGGCTGTATCAGCAGAAACAAGGCCTATAAATTGCAATGGTTTCAGATGCCTTGTGCAAGTATTGACTGCTAATATCTTGGCTTGGCCTTTATGGAATAGCACAAGAACAAACCAGACACAGAGAAATATCTGTTAGCTCTGAAAGACACTGTTATTCTACAGGAGGAAATATGTATGAACAAAGTCAAATGCAACAAAGACATATGCATACATACATTTTAATGGACACGAGCATGCTCACCTATACATCTATAAATAATGCTTTCTTTAGTATCTACAGTAGATGTTCATACAAATATACTGTCTACCCTTATGCTTGCACCTGCTGTACATGAATGAAAGTTTTTGTCTTGCTGAAAGTGACACTTTTTCCCTGCTCCTTTACTAAACATTCACCAATACTGCACATTCACCAAGGCTACTCTGACTCTGTAAAACAGGAAAACTTTGGGGGATGCTTAATTATATGCATTTTTGGTAGATTTGCTTAATGACTAATGCAGTGTTTTAAATGCACAATACACAAATTAATCATAATTAAAAGAGCAACACAATAGCTGTTTAAGTAAAAGTGAGGGTTAGCAATGAAGTTATTTTAGTCATGACAGACTGTACATCATCTCCTATGAAGAATATATACTCAAAGGGAACCAAGAAACAATAAACATGGTGTCTGGCCATGGGCCACTCTCTAACAAATGTCTTTTGACCTGTAAACATACTGCTCTCCTTGGAGTAAAGAGTATTTCTTTTTTGAACCTGCTGGAACATGTTGGCGAGATTAATCATTTATCAAGTCAACAACATCTAAAGATTTGTGTATTTAAAGTGAAACAACAATGTGGACAAACCAGCAACCAATGTGACTTTTTTCAATCCAGACATTGCTGGATTATATCCCCAGTTGTGATTTATGAAGCCCACAAACTCTCACCTTCTTAACCACTAACCCTAATGTTAAACTACAAGTCCCCTATACCATAAACTCTAAACATATGTAGATTTTTTTAGTCTTGATTGAGAGATAAAATATTAAATACAGTGTGTTGTCATCGTGTCACTAGGCAATACTCAAAATTCAACAAAAACATGAATTCTCATGTGTAACTTTACTGAAACAGAGACACACATCTATCCAAAACAGTAAATCTTACTGCGGCAAAAGGCAAAACAAAAATGACAATTTAGCTGAGATGATGTAACTCTACAGAGCCACTTTGTAAAAGCAAAGGTGAACTCTGGCTCTGCACTGAGACCCTGCTGAACCTGCAGTATATTGCAAAATGTTACCATTTTCTGCTAGTTTTCTTATCTCTGCAGCTAATATGTGATGTTGACAGTCCTGATTTCAATGATAAAAATCAAATATGATTAAAATATTCTTAATGAGATCATCACCATCATCATCATCATTAAACGCTGCACACTGTATGACACATACCCACTGACTTTCATTACCCACTGACCAAGATGGTATCCAGCTTTGTCCAACTTAAATTCTATGTACAACAAAGACAATGAAGTAAATTCTCAAACCCAGTGAGTATAGAATAAATGTATCTACCTGTAAATCCAGTAAGACCTAATCTTTGAGACCGAGTCAGGTTAAGAGACTGTAGATCCCATCCGTGTTGTGGGGTCCATGGAATTCCTAGACATCCATTAATACTCATTCATGGGATTCTTACAGGCTTAAGGCTGAGGCTGATCTCTTCTAGCGGGTGTTGCTTTCTTTCTGCAGCCAGCTGGGCTGACCGATGACTGGATGATGAAGCAAGAATACTGCCAAGGTAGTTCATCAGAAGCTTGGCCAGGATCTGAAATGTGTTATTATTAGACAGAAAGACATCTTGGAGTT
Source organism: Euthynnus affinis (assembly GCA_029490765.1). Lineage (NCBI taxonomy): Eukaryota > Metazoa > Chordata > Actinopteri > Scombriformes > Scombridae > Euthynnus > Euthynnus affinis. The sequence goes on along the minus strand of CM055855.1, from coordinate 7,502,067 downwards.
CATTTCATCAAGTAAATTTGGGATATTACCACAGGGTTTTTTGATTTATTTTTGAACGTTTATTCTGCATAGGGACACATTGGCACAACAGGTTGATAAGATTTTGTAAACTCTTAGCAACCCCCATCTATCTGTGTCTATAGTATATCTGTATCTATTCAGATTTATAATGTGGTTTGTTTCTGGATATGAGATCTTAAAGCAGGAAAAATACAGTCACTGCCCTATTTGTGTGCACGCCATCCCAAAGTTGGTCATTAATTTTCATTAAGTGCTGTCAGTAAGGACCATTAACCAGGCTAGAGAATAATCACCTCCCCGGAGTGGTGACCCGTTTATGGCACAGGTAAGGGTTAACAGAAACAGCCCACCTTAGATGTACCGACACAACACTCACGACACATACCACAGTAAGCATTCTGTAATGAACCATTTTATATCAATAACAGCAAAGTGGTAAAATACTTCACTGAAAAGGATAAAAAGGGAAAACAAATTCAGCCTTTGCATATGGCAAGGTTTAAAAGTTCAGAGGAGAATTATCCTTATCAGACAACATAAAACGATAATAGACTTAAGTCCCTCGTATTGACGGTTATTATATTTAGAGTTATGATTTTCAGTAACATTGTTTGCATTGGATAAATGTTTCACTACTTGAATACCCACTTTTTAGCATGCTGGCACATGTTAATGTCTATAGTCTGACCTTAATCTACTGGATAAGAGCATTATCGCCTGTATTTCACACTACAGCTGTGATCACTGGGATTACTGTGAGCATTATGTGAACATTTTTTTTTTTATCAAATACATCTTTCAAGATTAAAATGTATGTGTTCAGTGATGGTTTACAGGGGGTGGTTGTGTCATTTTTTTTATCAGCATCATATTGTAAAGTTGGCTTAATCCTCTGGAATACTAGACAACAGCAAGAGTGTTTTTTTTTTCTGTCATTGATTTTTCCCTTTAATAAGGGAGTAAGCGATGGTGGGGTTTAGACTTTAATGACACCCTAAGAAATATGTGACAATGTGCTCAGTCCTGACATTTGCTGAGTCACTGGTTTTGGAAACAACATGACAGTAGGATTTCATCTTAAACTACCAGTTTGCCAAGGTTTCCAGTGCCTTTAAACATCTGGACGATAGTAAAAGATGACAATGGACAGCTTAGACTAAAGAAAAAAGTTGAGTCAAGTGTAATGTGTAGTTTTGAGCTAAGGTTGACAAGCTGAGTCTGAGATAACAATTTAACCAAGGGTGTACTTTATAATGGTCAACATTTAATGTGTAGCTCTACGTTATATGCATGCACTAGATTTGAGTTATAGAAATGGAAGGAATTTCCAAAAACTGGGACTTTTAATATTTATGTTAGCTGCAGAGGTTTCTATTAAAACAATAATGCAACACAAAGTTATTAAACAACTTTAAGCTTTTAGAGATTTTAGAAATAAACCTGTGATACAAACCCAGTTGCTCTCTGTATGGAATGGCTTTGATAACTGTGGAAATATTTATCTTCTGGGTCTGAAGCCCTGGTAATCTCCAGCTGAGGTAATAGAAAACTCAGAGGAGAGACTGTCTGGGAGCAGAAAAGGTCAGGTCTCAGTGAGAAAAGAGAGTGGCATTTCCCAGTCACAGTCTTGGAAAAACAGTTGAGGTGAATTGAAAACTTCAGCCTTTAAACATCTCAAGAGTGTTATTTGAACTACAAGACACTTGAAATGAGCATAACAATGTTGAGTAGCGCCTAGTATATATTTCCACACCTGTCTTCACGGATACTGTGGTAAACTGCATTGAAGAAAGATAGATAAAAACCTGATTTTATAATATATGTATGTGTGTATATATGTATAAAATTATTATTATTATTATTTCATTTTTATAATGAGGCCATAATGCCCATTACAGGTTCTAAAAAAAAACCTTTTTTAATAATATGTCTCAGAACATGCTAGAGAGATATGGATTACAGGATTTCATGTTACATTCCTTTGTGCCTTACAAAATGCACCAACAAATCCTTGAGCTTTGACACAAATAACACGTCTTCCTATTGCAGTATAGATTACCGGATAATAAAACCATCCACTATAAATGTGTAAATCCCCTCCTCAGATTGCACTCTGGTATAAGGAGTTGCTTTTCAGCTGTTAGTGTGGTACTGCATTGAAACCCTGGGGTGTATCAGTAATTATAGGCTTTTTAAAATCACTCCAAATCTGACAGCCTCCAGAGCAGCAAATTTAACAAGAGGAAAGAGTGGGAGAACGAGACAGAGATAAATTCTTATAGTATTTATAGTGTTCATAAATACAACTCTATTTTTACCATAATGTATTTTAAAAGTGTTTCATAAAATACTTTTCCAGATGGTGAACATTTTTATTGACTGTAAAGGCTCTTTGGATTTCAGAGATAAGTCAGGTTTTCACCAGAAACTTGAAGTCTCACTGTAGGGAATCACTGAATACAAAGAACAGACTGCGGCTTGGAAAGTGTAGGTTGAATTAACAATAGACTGTATTATTGTCCTTCATCAATGAATACAGGAAATTAATAGTTTGCACTCGCCCATTCTTGAATGCACATTAAGAGTCATTGACCATTTCTTCACTGGGCCTGAACTGTGACAAGCGTCTTTATGAAGTTTTTATTAAAGCCAGAGTGAAAGCAAGGAAAGCTCAAGAAGCCAGTGGGAGCTAGCAGCAGATGTTTCACACCCAAGAGGGTAAACAGCATTTGTAGGGCATGAAATTGATTCAGAGCTTTTTGATGGGGAAAGAGAGGAGAGGAAGAGGAAAGGAACATTTAGGTAAGACCAAACCAAGTGTAAGTTCATTTCAGGGTAATTGAAAATAGAAGAGAAAAACATATAGAAAACATTGATGCCTTTATCTAAATTCAAAAAGATTTTCCTTGAAGATTCAGCTCACTGAGGTTAGCAAGTGCAGTGATGTAAGGTGATCCCAGCAGGCATCTCAGCTCTGAGTCTAAAGACCTGAGGCAAGCTGTGTGATACACATATTGTGCAATTTTTTGTATAACGCCTTTGGTTTGAGGGGAGGTGACATCTTCTTAATGTACAGTGAGCTGTCAGGCCTGAGGCTGTGTACGAATGGGTGCTACATCCATTTTAGTGTTCACTCCTTGGAATCTTATCCTTTAACAGAGGTAAAAACACAGCAGCATTTAATAAGGTGAACATGGCTTTTAGTTTTCTTTTTTGATTTCAACATTTTATCATGATTTAAGATTTTGTATTTTTTACATACTTTTGTATACTTTTATGATATTTTGGTGGATGCGTAACATCCATTAGAGGTGAAATAAGACACTTCTGAGGTGGGAGCGAATTAGTCTGACTGATCAGATGTGGTGTTTTGCCTTGTAACAATAGCCAAGACAAAAAAAAAAAAAAGAGTTAAATTGGAACCATCTAAACCTGCTCTTTTTCATATCTTGTACATATATATATATATGTACAAGTATATATATATATATATATATATATATATATATATATATATATATATATATATATGTATATATATATATATATATATATGTATAACTTCTGATGATTTTAATTATTATCCAGATCAGACCATATTTTTGTTATTTGAATATTTTTCTCACTTAAGTTTGACCTTTTTCAGACTTTTCAGTAGATTCAGTAACAGCATTGACTTCAGAGGCCTGGACCACCTCGGGCTGCACCACGAGCTCTCCCAGTCCAAACACTTAGTTCTCTCCTCAGCAGTCCCTGTGTAATCCCAGATCAAAGGTCTCAGAAAATCAGGACAGATTCTCTTGGGTAAGAGCCACATGAGTGATATGAAGCAGCGTTTTTATCTTGCTCCCGCGGGTTAGCTCCTGCTAAGCTTGCAAATTGTTTTGTAACTTTTTTCTTCGAATATTTTTTTCATTCCCAAACTTTTCAGGATATATACAAATCATCAAAATATAGTTATCTTAAATATTATCAGCTCTAGTTTCTTGATCACAAACTAAGTATCAAGAAGACATAAGCAAACCCACACGTTTACTTTGGCTTTAGATATTATCGGACGAGGTGCCTAAAACTTGCCCAAGAGTTTTTTCCATCTGTATAACAAGATTAAGAGTCCATAATCATGCAAGCAACTCTGTGAGGCTGTTCTTAATGCAGCCCTCTTGGAAACAAGGTGAAGTTGTGCTTTCCATTCTTTAAGAATTTAGTCTTTAGCAAATATCATACCCATCTTCAATGTTATTCGTATATGAGAGAGAAGGGTTAAATAGTCTTCTAGAGTCACAAAAACCAAAGCCAAAATCTTGGTGGTTCTGCAAGCTTTTTGCTTGTGGAACCTAGAAGCAAAGCAGTACCTACTGTCTATCTATGGACCCATTGTCATAGTGTGTATGTCTATTGGTTGAACACCTAAAGTTTAAAATATAGTAGTGCTAGTGCAATTTGGACCCACAGGTTTTGAATAACACTATTAGGTATGGATGAGAGATGTTTAATCAAAATGTGTTTAACACTGCCATTGTAATGTTTGGCAGAATGGATAATGCTCCAATCTCTGTTTGTTGGGGGCCTTCACACTTCAAATGCAGCCAACAGTCGATCCACCAACTGTCATGTCACTTTCATTTGGATTTGCTACTAGTTTCACTAGTTGTGGGTAAAAACATTGTTTGTTGTGAGTTGAAAGTTGGGAATGTGTGAGTGGGTGGAGAGCAGTGGCTCAGCAGACAGCTTCATTTGGTTTCTCACTGGGTCCTTCTGGTGACTCTGAGCAGATGTGTCTTACAGTAGCTGTACTTCTTAACCCTTCTTAACTACTACTTGTCCCGTTCAGGAAAGTCCTGAGCTTGCCAAACACACAAACACACACAAAACACACACACGGCACCATCCTACCACCATAGCTTGTTGTGTTGTAAATCATTGCCCTTTCACTGGTCTATTAAGATATGGAAAGCTCCACATGGGATTTATACAGTCAATCTATTTTACTGGTCTTTGGTCTCTGTGCTGCCATCAGGTTTGTTCCTTAAGTGCCTTATCAGTTAAATGCAGCTGTGATGGACCATGTGCTCAGTTGCAAATGTAACTCTGACTTTAGTATGAATAGAAAGCTACAATATATTTACTGCATAAACTATATGTCTGTGTACATAAATATGATATGCTGTATGCATGCCAACATTGTATACAGTATAATATATATTTCTGAGTAACTTACTGCATGAAAAAATGCATTGCATTTTTACAATTAAAAGTGGCACTCCAAACACAGTTATGATATATCTAATTTACTTATAACATGTTTCTTTAACATAACCTGTGGTAACAGCGCGAAATCTTTATTTTATCTAGACTAGCATTATATCAATGTATGGTCTAGTTTCTTTCTCAGTATATCAGACTGCAACACAAAAAGATTCATATTTGTACAACTTCATACTCCACTGAGTGCGGGTTTCCTATCAGGGAAGGAAGGATCTTGATTTGTGAGGTGACAAAGAACAACCATTTTCATGATAGTAGTGTTGTAATGCACTTAACCTGAACACAATTGATATCCTCTCACTTACAATGATGGGTTTCTCTTTCTGTCCAAATTCGATGTCAATATTAATGTTAAATGGGTGGAAAATGTAAAGCATCACCAGAAACACAGTGAGAAGCAAGTGATTTCACCTTTCTTTTTCTGTTAGAAAGCTGATATTTTCCTAACTGCATCACACTGTAGCTGCAGTAATAAAGATTATGCCATGGACTGGGCGAAAAGCCTATTACACTCTGCTGTGCATTAGTGAAATATACAATAAAAGTGAAAAAAGGTACCAGAGCCAAATCTCATTTCTTGAAAGGTTGTTGCACCGCTGGATTGTGTATTTGCAGTTTCCCTAGTTTCCCAAATTAACTGAGTAAATCCAATAGAGCAGCAGTGAGCTCACCAGTTAGAATTCAAGATTGCTTTAAATGTAACACCTTGGCATTAATATAACACCGGAGTTAAAGTGTTTGACTTTACAGAATCATGAGACTTGATATCTTTCACAGCAACCGAATGAGAAGAGAGATGGATGTCAGTGCCCATATTACACATTGGAAGCATCGCTATACTAAAAATGTTGCAGTTGTTTGGTTCAGGGATGGAACTCAGTGTCCACGTACATCAAAGTTTTCCAGTTAGTTTTAGCTTTTTTATTTTAGTACTACTTGAATTGTATTTTATTTGGGAGAAAAATGCAATTATAAACCACTCTGGACCTTTTGAGACACAGTTCTGTACATTTTGAAGGTGAGCATTTCACTGAATCTTGCAGACATCACTAATTCAACAAACAATGTCACCAGTGCTGCTTTTTCTCTTCTTGTCCTCTGCTGACTGCTCTGACCACAGCAGCTTTACTGAAGCATGACATTACAGTCTGTTGGCTAACCGCTCTCCCCCCACCTCAGACAAACGCTGTTCGCTGCTTTTTGGACATCTTTCTCCTTTTTAAGCCTTTTTTTCTTGATTTGATCTTGATGTAGGCAGCTCAAGATCACTTCTCTCTCTTTCCCTTTTTCAATGCAAGTGCACAAATATGACTGCCAGAAGAAACTAAGCACTCACCATGTTTACTGTATGTTATGCAACCATATTAAACATACTTTGGTCTGCAGGCTTATATAAACTCAGCTGCACCCAAAAATCCCACTGAGTATGTGACCAGCTAATCCATATACAGTGGGGTACATTTTGTAAATAATAATGACATTTACATTTTACCACCTACTGTTCCAACCACAGGGCTCTTACAGAATGCAGAACTTTTATGGGCTGCTGGTTCTATTAAAAATAATATGAACATGTTTTACAGAGTAAACAGAGCAACCGGAATCTTAGTAGATATGGGTTTCCAAGGGGGTGAGTTTTAAAGGGTTAAACAAAACTGATTGCTTTTTATATGTGGGAGCCCATTTGTGAAATTTAAAGAAAATGATGTTTTATTTAGAGGGCAAATTTATGCATGCAGTGTTCAGCAGAATAAACAAATAGTCCTGAATGACAAGACTTCAGTATTTTACTGATTCACTGGCTGGCATCCAGGAGACACAAGAGACAATTTATTGAGCATGGTCCAACTTATAACTTATAACTGTAGCCAAACAAAATATTTTTTGATGTGTTTGTTTTGCAATAAATTAAAGGCTTATAAGCATGAAACCATTGAAGCCAAGTGTCAATCTAAACTTTCTAGCGTTATTTCCGGCTTTGTGTTCGGACAGTGTTTTCCTGTTGAGCTGTGTTGGAAATAACACAAAGAGAGACTTTGGCACTAAAAACACTGTAACGTTGAAAGATATCTACTTGATCTGACTAATTTGGACAGTGAAGCTTCATATTACCTTGAAAAAATGCTGAAATATGTTTTTTTCACAGAATGACTGGATTTTGGCCTCCATCACTTACATTGTAAGTGCATTAAGAAGGGATCTTCTAAGGGCCAGTACAGGAACAGGAGGAATGACTATGGCAAGGGAAACCTGTTTGAATGTTCTGCTTTGGTTCACTCAGGACAGATAAGCAAATGATGAGGTGTAACAAGTTCTCCATATCAACTTATGATATGTCAGTGTTGTGTTCATAACACTGTCCTCAAGTGGCCAAATGATCAGTTATGCAGGTTTAATGTGTAAGACTATCATTTTGCCACTCACACGGCAATACTTGATTATAGACAACCATGGGAGTATAAGTATATTGAGAAAGAGTCAATCAACAAAGTTGAATTCAAATCATTTGATTTGAATTCAACTTTACTCACAGATATGTTACAAACATCTCTTAGAAAACAGCACGTTATGTTGGAACCATTGATCACATTCCCCCATGCTATGAAGTCAAACTTGTGCAAGTTTCCATTCCTGTTTTCTCCTCAGATGATAAACTGAGCTGAGGACAAACAGAACAGGGAGTGAATCGATATCTCCATTTACAACATGAAAATTACCTGTGGAGAGAGAGAGAGAGGAAAAACAAACCGATAATCTTCAGACTGTCATTCCCCTTGTGCAAGGGGGAATCAATCACAGGTTGAATTTCATACAATGTGCACCTTGGAAATCACAATCATACATCATAAAAGGTACATCCCTTTAGTGGAGCAGGATTGCAAACATACAGACAACAACAACACACACAGAGACTTTCTTTTTGTTCCATTGCCCTATAATGGGTTTGTGAAATGTGACTTTTAGAGAGCACAGAAACCAAACCGAGAAACATGTGCCCTTTCTTTTCTGTGTGACATGGTCAACAAGAAACTGTTCAAGTGCTAGCTTTTGTTCAAGAGTTGGCTTTTTACTTTGGTTTTTGTATTTCTTTTTTTTTACAATACAGATGCACTGTATCTGGAACTGTATCAGTGTTTATTAAAGATAGGTTCAAATGTAATAAAATAAAATACCACTTGTCACCCGTGTCATCAAAATTATGCAAGTTTTGGGCCCATTCACTTGAATTTCAATTAGTAAATTGAAAACTCTTGATGAGACTTTTAACCCACATGACCTGATCAAAGTTTGATTGAAATGTGTACTGTCAGGTGTGTAGAGACAATAAGTAACTGTGACTGGACACAGAAAAATACTCATATATTTGAATAGAGAGAGTGAGTGAGCCCACACCTTTTTGAACATTTACTGCTTCCACAGTTTTAGATACAGACTTCATTTGAACTTTAAATGAGTCATGAGACTTACGAGACTTGACCTACAATTCTTGAATTTACATGGTTTGGGTGTGGGTGTGTGAGTGTGGGTTTTAAAGTCTTTTCTTGCTCCTCCTGTGATGTTATCATGAGTGTGTATTGCAGAATGTTTCACAGCACTGAGAGAGTGACATTACCAGGAACAGTTAGAGAGGAGAACTAAAGAGTGCACTTCTTGTGAAATACCCTCAAAAATTCCATGACTTTGGCCAAATCTTACATTAAAAATCATATTATAGTAGGAATTTTGTAGTGAATCCATTGATACAGGTTCAAAAGTGGTCAGACTTATAGTTTAAACATCAGAAGCTTTTGTTTGACACAAAGTTCATGCCTCCACATTGCTTTATGTTGCAAAGTTGAAGTTGCACTGCAACTTTCAGGGCTTATAAAATCCAAACCGTTCAAGTTATTAAAAAGTTTTTAATAACTTTTTTTCAGCACAGTGTAAGTAAGTCATGTATCAAAGTTTGAAGCTCTCCTCCATTAATGTCCTCGGAGGAGATAGCTTTTGTTCAGGGCCCAAAATTAGGGCAAGGTCTCATTTTGAAAGGCTGATTGTGGACTCCCTGTTGGATTTAGGTCAGGGGTGTCAGCATTTGATTTGTAGGTCTTGATGAGACAAATAATCGAGTTTTGGTTTGATCTCTGTATGACATCCCTACGGGCCATGGAAGCCAATTTTGTTACATAGGTGGCGCTAGAGAGCACATCTTGGCACATTAGGGATGAATTTTTACATTTTATCAAATTTTTAACCAGACCTGATGTATGTGCCAAATTTGGTGAGTTTTTGAGCATGTTTAGGGGGTCAAATTTAGGTTTTATCACCTGTAATAATAAAGAAAGAAAGAAACAAACAAACACACGAAAAACAAAAGGGCCCTTGCCCTTGGGCAAGGACTACTGTTTTACGTTCCCTAATAATTAGAAGGATAAGTTGTGTTATTCAGGATGGATGAAGTAAAAGAGAAGTGTGGAGATAATAAAGACTAAGGGCCCTATTTTAACAATCTAAAGTGTATGCATTGCATTTAGGGTGTGTTCAAATCCACTTTTGCTATTTTAATGGCAGAAAAATGGTTGATGTGCCAGGCGCATGGTTCAAAGAAGTTGTCCATAGTCTCCTCATTAATCATGGGTGTGTTTTCGGCGTAACATACAATAAACCAATCACAGTGTCATCTTCCATTCCCTTTAAGTGCCAGATGTGCTCGCACCTTGGCGGATTGCTATTATGATGGAGCATCTTCTCTGCAGAGGAAACGAATCTGCTTGTGATAGCACACAATCCATAATGACCACACTGGCCTCTGCTGTTCCTAGACCTTCCTGTTGCCAGCCCCAGGCCACCAGTTTGAGATCCTGTTCATTAATTTGTTGCAAATGTATCTTTGTTTGGTTTTTGAAAAAGTTTATTTTTTTAATTACAGCTTCAGTTTCTTTAAAATCATTTTGCTCAGTCATGGAGTAACAGGTCATATCAGCAGGGTTTTAATTGCTGAAAGTATGGAGACCTGATCACTGTAATCTCAAAAATGTTAAAGAATATTTGTTAAATATTGTTCAAAAATTAAATATTTTAATTCTAATCATGTAAAGAATCATCAACACAGTGATCAGGACTTGATCAGTTCTCCATGGTGTTGATCCTGCTGCTGGCAGCAGCTAGAAGCTGTGCAGATTCATTTCCTTCATGAGTTTAATCGTTTTCTCCTCATTTATTTCCTCATGTGTTCCTCATGTCATCATGTATTGATACAGCTGGCAATCTATGTTTGGTCCATTGTTGTCTGCCTGTTTAAATACTTACATGTATTGTTGCAATTTGGTCAAATAATTAAACTATTGAATCCATCATTACTGCGATTAGTTGATTCTGATAAATATTATAATTAAGCATTATGACATATCTTTTTTAAAATATGTTAATATACACAATGATAATCTTTCATATTTTAATCCTTTTACTTGTTACCTTTTGCATGTTTGTGCACTGCTGCATGTGTAACAGGCAGGTGCACCCACCTGTGTAGGTGCACATTACTGTCTTGATAATGTGCCCTGAAAATAATAGTGAAACATTGCGCCATTGACTTTAGACCAGGTTTTTGTTGGTCAGTAGTGCAATCACTCTCTGCTGCCTCAAGATAGCAATGTGCCACCAATGCGCCTGACCACACCTCATTTTAAGACCAACATGCCCATGGGCACAATGATGGGTGCAAGTTTCTTTGCTGGATGGGATAATTACAACTGCGTCTGTCTTAAAATAGCAATTACACTTGCGCTGCATTTGGCGCCGCTTTGCCCCGGGCATAAGATAGGGCCCAAAGCTTTTTCTGATCCCTTTATCAGCAGGACAACATCGCAATTACAAAAGTAAAGTAAGTTTTATGTCACCATGCTATGGTTATGACATCAAAAAACAGTTATGGGTTCAGGGCTAGGGTTAGGGTTAGGGTATTTTGTTTTTTTAAATAATGGTTGGTTTAGAGAGAATTTGGTGTCAAAATAACTTAACTTAATTTTTAAGTTTATGTGCACTGTACTATGTAAATGTGACTGTACTATGTGACTGCACTATTTCATGTGCAGTCACATTCTTTTTCTTACATAGACCTTGTGGGTACTTATTTATTTATGGCTATTTATGTTTTTTTGCAGTTTGAACTGCAAATGTCCCAATTACGTGCTCTGTTTTACTTGTGTTTACTCTCATCACAGAGGTCCCTTACCTGTCTCCCAAATCCAACAACCATTTAAAGGAACACTGAACATTTTAAGTCCTTTCTTCTGTCTCTCTCTTTCTTTCTGTGTGCGGGCTCATACACGTGTGCATACATACATGGACCAGACAGGAACATGGTCATTATCCGTAGGGGAACTAAGATGAGATAGCATTGAAGCATGATGAGTGGGAGGTGTATGATGCTGGCGTGCCACTTCAATTCCTCTGGCTCTGCAGATAACATCGGCCCTGAAGGCAAAGTCTTGACACTGGATGTCTCTGAGTCATGGGGCAGAGGGCCGCAGTGAGATGAGATCTCTACTTCCTCACTGTCTCACACACACATACACAAACACACAGATACATACGAATACATATGAATCATGAAGGAAGGAAATCAATGTGAATGTTGTATTCGTTTGGGGAAAAAAAAGAAGTTTGTTCATTAATGATGAAAATGGCATTTCATGGGTACACACTTTACTTTAAGGTAATGCTGATAATAATGTCATTCTCCTATCAGCAATACTAAATGCATTCAAGTAGATTCTTGTTTGCTTGAAGAGCCCAATTGAACAGACCACTGATGTAGTACGTAAGTGGACTGAAAGCCTTGAGATCAGGAGCAGCTTGCTCTGTTCTTGGTCCCAAATGTAATTCAGTGTACAAAAAAGTAATTTACCATTAATGTCCATTTTTGTTGTTAGTTGCCTAGCAACAGTGTTCACATTACTTAAACTACTTAAATGTTGAGCATAGAATGTACTTCCATGAATATATTTATCTAACCCAAACCCATTTTCGATTTTGCATATCACTGCAACTGCCTTGAACTTGTTCTGTCTGTCTGTCTGTCTGTCCGTCTGTCTATCTATCTATCTATCTATCTATCTATCTATCTATCTATCTATCTATCTATCTATCTATCTATCTATCTATCTATCTCACATTTCCCTTTCTCATGTTTCTCATACTGTCAGTTTCTCCTCTACACCTCTTCTTAAACATGAATTTCTTACTGATGATGTTTACTGAACAAACTCAGTATCACTGACATTCAGCCTTGCTGTGGCTTGCCTTCTATTTTCTGTTTAACAAGGCAAGTTTGAGATATCTACTCCCTGCTGCGCTCGGAAAGCTGGGCTGAGGAAACGGTTCGCAGAGGCTGAGAACGATAAAATGACATGCAGGCTGGCAAAAAATATGACAATGGAGATAGCATGTGGTGTGACAATGAATAATTACATACAAAGAGATGTCAGAGCCTTGACAAAACTGGTTTGGTTGCTTGAGTCTGCCATGGTCAAGAGAGGTGTTAGGAGATCATTCTTTTCTATTGCTACTGTTGTTTCCTCAAAGCATTTTTAAAGATAAATTTGACCTGACATTTAGATTGACATTTAAAATTATTATTATATAATTATACAGTATGGTCATATTTGATTCTCTACATTGTTGCAAATCAACAGCAGCAACAACAAGGGCGCAAAAGTAGTCTGAACTATTTTGCCACGCCTAATGTTTTATTGGATATGAGATAAAATCAAAATTTTGGTCAAATAGATATTCCAACGAAAATATTGTTTTGTTTTGTTTTTGTTTTTGTTTTTGTTTTTGTTCTTTTTTCATATCAAACACTAATCCTGTAAAATGTAAAGATGATTGCAAAGTTTGGAGCTTCCTCTCTCCTAGACAACAGTACCTGTAGGTCTCGATGCAATGGGTGGTTACAATCTAAATGTCCACAGAATAAAGACAAACCACTCCTGTAGGAAAATCTGGTTCTGCATTGTCCATTGATATGCTAAGATGTTCAAAATAATTACATTTTATTCCAAAATATGGCAGCTTTAGTCTATCGCTTTGCTAGCATGATTGCTAGCAACAGATTAAAACAGTGAACCACAATAGCGACAAATAGAGGTTGCCTTTTTTGTGCCATAAATTGTCAAAAACTTGTGTGGAATATTCTGTGTGATAGGCTGTTTCATACTTTTTTATCATGAAACTGAATTGTTGTTAAAACTGTGGAGCTGTAAAGCTGGCAGCTTTAAGCCTACAAGTGGTGAGTATTTGACATTCAAACATGGGTTTTTGATGGAGTATTACATTAATAATCTCTTTGGTAGCCTATGTGACTCTTTCTTCCCAGATATGGATTGTACTGAATTGTCTAATTGATTTAATCCAGAACGGATGAGGTGGGATTTTGTACAGACCCAAAATAGACAAAGCTGTAGAACAATGGAATAAAAAAGGTGAAAAACATATTTAGCAGTGTCAGTCTGTGGTACACACTGTGAGCCACACATCCAATGAATACTACCCTGCCTTTTTTTCGTTCACTTTGCCTGTTTGCCTGTTCAACAGTCAGTCTATCCTCATACTATAATTCACACAATCCACTGCTATTGTAACTATTATAACACTTCTTTTGCAAGGATTTGCATAATTATCACCTCTGTGCCAAGTGCTGAACTCCCCATTTCTGCACAGTTCGTATTTCACCCACTTACATCCCTTTACAAACAGTCCTCCAAATTAAACGACCACATAAGTCATTTGACTATGCAATCCAGAATGACCCATAGAAGCTTTTTCAGAAAGATCCACAGGAGCGTTTTTCTAACCAGGCACCTCTATTAGCAGTAATTGGCAGATCATTTAATGTAAAAAAAATAATTATGTTTTATGGTACAACATTGGGGTTGTAGGTGCAATATATAACATTCAGTCCCACTAGATGTTGCACTAGAGCAGTCGCATCTCAGACCAAAAAATAAAAACAAAAGTTAACCAACTTTCGTCATCATGACAACAGTAAACACCATGACAATTGCGGTTATAGTTTTTAAGAAAACTGTCCTGACTAACAGTTGGAAATGGGATGCGAACAGTGGTCTCCTGCAGCAAAGTCTACTAAGTCCACTTTTTGCAAGTTAGGATCTAACCAGCCACCAGACCCACCACCTCTGAATATGGAAATACTGTATGTCATCTTATATAGACGTCATCTGAACTGTGCCACTTCTCCATGTCATAATTACTACGGCCATTAGATGGCATCTGTCACTCAAATGTAACTCTATTACGACCTATTGTGTTGTTTTCTTAAGAGGACGGGCTCCCCTATTAAGCCTTTTCCACCAGGAGCTCCACATCAAACTGCCTTCAAATGTCAAACAAGGCAAGCTCAGCTTTGGAAATAAGGAGAACTTCCTTGACAGTGACTGTAGAAAAATATTTCTGAACTGAGGGGAGCTAAATGTCATGATGAATACGTAAAAACATCCTGACTGTCTTCATCAGTCCATCAATCTCCCACTCCTTTGACTTGCATCAAGCAGCTCTTGTCAAAACAATAATCCTTCTGCGTTTGCTCTCCTTGTTGCAGCACAATATGCAGCTTGTCATACTTCCTTCTAATAATGCTTTGTTCACTTAGCTGTTTTTTTTAAATTCTTTTTTATGCAAATAAGTGTAAAGGAAATGAGTAAATCTAAATAAATGCAATGAAAAGAAGTCAGCCCAGGAGATTTCATGTGTGACAAACCAATTAGTCTTAGAAAGCTTTCCTGCATTCATCAGCATAGTTAAATGAACACACTTAT
Organism: Euthynnus affinis; assembly: GCA_029490765.1. Lineage (NCBI taxonomy): Eukaryota > Metazoa > Chordata > Actinopteri > Scombriformes > Scombridae > Euthynnus > Euthynnus affinis. Next base: position 7,486,960 of record CM055855.1, on the reverse strand, counting down.
GTTACGTTACTATTTTGTGTGATTTTCTCACTTTGTCAAATATGGTAATTACCAGGCATCTACTTGCTGTAATTTTTTCACCCTCGGGAGCTCTTTATTGCCCTCCCCGAGGGCATTAAATTCTGTCTTTGCTTTAATTTTCAGACTGCGGTACAATATTTTCCCTTATGATCAAAAAACATAAAACAACTTCAATTCAGCTTTATATCTTGTCCATTATCACATGGGCTTCAACTAGCAGTGCTTGAGTAGTGGACACGGTGAGAAAGCTTAAACAAATCAGCTTTACAGTGTCCTGTAACTCATCTGAGTTTGCAGTATGCCAGGTATGCTTAAGGGATGTTTGGTGCAATACACTGAAATTTGAATTACAAATATGCTTGCTTGCACTTACACCTCAATTTATAATGTCATATTGAGCCAAACTGCTGCCCTTGCTGTTGTACTTAGACAATCTGAAGACTTTTAAAGCCCTAAATGGAGAGGGATGGGAGAGTTGATCATGTTTATTAAGACTGCTTGGCTTCATGCGCAGAATCGGGCTCTGCAGCAGCCTACAGGAATGGTGTGGCGTGAAGCTGAGTAGATGTGAAATGTGGGCACAAGCTGTGGGCGAGATCCACTTCCTCTGTCTCCATAGAGATGACAGAAAGACAGGAAGGCCCTCTGCATGCTAGGCTGTCACTAATTCAAGATGGCAGCCACAGTCAGAAGAGCTGGCATCTAATGATAATGTGTCTGAGGAGGTCATTGCTGGTGACAACAGAGCAAAACATCTGTAGCAGCTATGTGAAATACCTTGTATCATTTTCTGCTTGATAGAGCTCTGCCATCTGCCTGTAATGTAACATTCATCAGTGACACAGATTCACAAAAAAGAGACCATCTGCTTATGAGAGAAGGTCATTTGCCTATATTTGTTTTTTATGACAACGGTGTCTCACTGCATTAGTCTACTGTCATCACCAGAAAAATAACAGCACTGGTTGCTTAAAACAATCTATGTTTGCAATTCTGACAACTGGGCAAATCCTTTGCTGAGGCTGCTGAGGTTTAATACGATTGAACACTCCAGAACTAATGGAGCTTGTGGTTAGATTACTTTGTCAAGATCTGTTGTATGTTTACATTTCAATAAAGATGAAACTTTGTGGCTGTGAGAATAATGACTTTGTCTCAAAGTCCTTTTCAGACTTTGAAACAGTGCCAGAAAACACCTCTCTCCGCACCTTTCTATGGTTGAAAATGGGAAAACTGTGTCTGACAATTTTTGTAACTTTCCAAAACTGACAATCATGCCCGCTTCATGCAGCGAGTGATGTGGAGTGGTGAGATAGTAAGTCAGGATTTAAACTTCTCTCTTGCTCTTTTTTGTTTTTTGATTTTTCACACTTCTTTAACTTTTTGCATATACAGATGTATGCAACCTCACAAATGCCTTCAAGGAGCATTCATGGAGTCATGCTGTTATCCTCAGATGTAATGTTCATTTCGTCAAGACTACAAAGAAGCACAAATGACACTGTGCTCAGTGTGATGTAGCTAAAAGAAGACTATGGTGGCAGGTTTTTTTCCCCCTCCCTTCATATGTGGCAGTTTGAAATGGGTATAACCACTTTTGCCTTCAGATGTGATATTTCAAGAATTCTGCCAACTTAGCACTGCCACATAGTCTTAGGAAGGAGATATGGGTGGATGGTGGTTGTGTGTTAAAACCACAGTCGATGGATTGAATCCTCTCTCCTACCAAATGTCAATGTTGGCTTCTTGAAGGGGTATTTTCACATTTGGCCTGATTAGAGAGGTTTTTCAGTGCTGGAGTCATTTTCTCTGAGAGTTTGTTAGGTAGTATGAGAGGTGTTGATCTTGAGCATGGTCCAGAAAAATGGTATTGGGTCCACCACAGAATGGTGGTCTGGGGTTTACTTCAAGCAGTTTCCAGATCTCATGTGTTCACCAGTGGGATGTAGATGACATAATATTGTGCTGTCCAGATTCTACAAATAGAGGCTTTAAAGTATAAGTTTAGTGTTAAAACAGCATCAGTAGTCTAAACTTATACTTTAAAGCCTCTATTTGTAGAATCTGGACATGCCCAGCCCCTCAGTGGTCATATCAAAAAAAGATTAAAAAAAAAAAAAGACAAAGTACTCATCTACTTCCCATGTATTTGACCTGTAGACACCAAGACAGTAACACATTGTGTGTTGTGATTTTCACTGGAATTTTCTTATTTATCACAAGTCATTTGTGGAATAGTTTTGATATCAGAGCCTATTTGTTTAAATTTTGTCGAAACAGGGCAAATTTAATGCAGTACAACTAGAATGGAGTTAAACTGATAAGAAGGTTTTGCAGTATGGTGAATTTCATGCAGACTCTGACTTAAACTCAGAGGCAAAATGTAACATCCAGATTCAGACCCCCTACAGTGAACCTGGCAAATCGTAGTCTTGCATAGCCAGACTTATCTCCACAGCACTGTGCCAGTACCGGAAAAAGGTCTGGCTGCACCCACTATCAATTCTGCAATAGGAGAAAAAACGCTCTGGCTTGTTTGTATTTTTTCAAACCAGTCACAATCGTCTTGGGCAGCACTAAGCCCAGGGTGCAGCAAGGGTGCCCTTGCTAAAATAGTGTCAGGGAGGAACTTGTTTGAGACCTGACATTAAAATGGCCAAATCCCTGTGAAAGAAAACACCACATAAAACAGTAAAAGACATATGTCCACTATGTGATATGACTTTTACTGATAAAAAAGATAAACAACTTGCTATTTTCAGTGTGTAGGTTGCTAGCTCAGCGGGTGTTGTTGTTGTTTCCTGTAGCGATGGGGGTTTTGAAAATGGTAAGATGCAGATAGCGGAAGGGGTGGAGAATGCCCCCTGAAATAGCTGGCCAATGGCAGGCTTATACCCACAGTGCACATCCGCTGAGTCAGACTAGGCTCATCATGGACCTGTGTTCAATGATAGGCTGTCTACTTTTATAAATGGGCTTTTCCACTCTCACTCGTTCACTGCCAACTGTTCTCCCTGAGCTCTACTTGTCTTTGTCTCAAAAGGCTACAGTTTCCTCAATAAGACAAGATCAGTAAGTGTATGAGTTGCTTTGATCTTTATATGATTCCAGTAGGGAATAAAGGCTGGCCCTCACACTCCCTATCACCATGTCAGTGAAGTGTATATTTATGTGCTTGACCTTAATAGCTGTGATTGGCTAACCTCCATTTAGCCCTCTTCCAGCATCCTGTCAATAAGTCAAGAGTGAAAAGATAATGGTTTGACTGTTCTCGTCCAAAGAGGCCCACTACCGGGAATAGAGGAATGGAAATACTCTGTGAGTGACACATCTTTTACAAATCCCTTTAGTAAAAAAGCGCTTTAACATGAGTCATCAGAGTGCGTGACGGGCTCAGTCAATACTGAGCCAACATCATTCACCTCTAACTGGTGGAGCCCTGTTTTGTGATGCCACTCTTGCTATAAAGCCAGAACAAATAGGAAGGCACACATGGGGGGTGCGAGGGGAGTGTGAGATCATGAGAAGCAAGAGAATGGGAATGGAAAAAAGAAGAGAGAAAATTAGAGACGTAAGCTGGATAGACAAGCAGAGAAGTGGCTGACTCTATTTTCTTCTATTAGTCCGATAAAGGTAAGTTAAATACGAACAGTCAGATAATCATTAATAGCTAATCAATTCCACATTAATATCACAAAACAAACCAAAGATGCAACTTTCTTTTAAATATTATTAGAAACTCAACAATTAAATTAACTTATTAATTGTGTTGGTGATCTTACTATCATCTCCTAAAACATCAACAACTGTTCTGTGCTCTTTCCTTTACTGTTTATAAATGCTTGGTACTGAACTGTTGAAAACCGTGTTTTCTCAAACTGAGAAGGTTTCCAGTTACCTGAGTGTTGTTTTTGATGTGTGAGTGACAGGTTCACCAACTCCATTCAGCTCAGGGTCTGCGAATGATTTCCCATTATTCAGTGCATCAACTTACCTTTCAGTTCAAGGTGAGTCTGCTGTGTGTTTTCAGACTGCAGGCTCCTCCAAACTATTCAGGCTGTTAAAGTTCCTTTGGCTCAATCATCCAGTGTATTAATGTATATGTGCTCTCTGTTACCTCCATGCTACGTTTAAGCTGTCTGTTGCCATAGCAATTTAGCACCTTGAACCTGTTTTTGTGTAGCTTTTTGAGGTCCTTTCCATTATTTTGGTGGCCTTTGTGATTTAATTTCTACATAATAGAAGTACCTCCATCATTCTGGCATTTGGAGTTCAATCTTAGGGGCGACACTCAGCTTATACTGATTTTTAACAGATTTTTTAAAGGTGCTTTGTAATTTTAGATACTTTGCACAGTATGTAATACATACCTATAATACATAGATTTAGTCAAGTATGTTACAGCCATATTAATCTTGTGCATCTCACTGGCTTCATGCCATTTGAAAAATACAGGAAGATCTACTATAGCCAACTCATAACAGATTTTCAGTCTTAGAAACTGGATACAACGGAAAGATTTTAAGAATGGTTGAGTGGGCCAATATTTTGGGAGGTTGCATTTCATAATCCTGAGGGCAAAGCTGCAGTTCATCAGTTAATTAAGCACAAAATCTCCCTGTCTAAACCATTAATCAAAATGTGCACATATGTAGTTAATATTGCAAGAAGAAACTGAAGGGGTTTATTCATTTCCTCTTACTTCAGTATCACAAGTATGAGGAATCAAATGTTTCAAATATCCCAAGCGTGTTTAGTGAGAGCATGAGAAAAGAACTTCAACCAAAGGGCTTTTGTAAAGTGAATGTTATTGTTCGACAAAATGAGGCATTGCTCACGTTGAGACCTTTGAATTCTCGAGGGCGTCCATAGAAATATAAGGTTCACTGTCATTTGAATTCCATTACTGCTGCATGCTGCGACCAGCATTTGTTGAAAATATTGTTAAAGAAAATTGGAAATGCAATTTAATGTCAGGACCTAGAATCACAGATGTGCTCTTCCATGTTGATGATCAACAGGAACTGCAAAAGAAAGAGAAAGAAATAGACAGACAGACAGACAGACAGACAGACAGAAATAGAGTATGTGTCCCACAAGGATATTCTTTCTGTTCTCTCTTCCTTTGTCTTTGTCTTTATATTCTTGCACTCTCTCTCTCTCAAATACACACTCTCCTTTGCTCCACAGAGAAGAATGAAAGAGTAAAGCACAGAGAGGAGGCCACACAGCGACATTTTTATCTGTGTTGTGCTGACTCGGCTGAACTCTCCCTCTGAGAGGCTGATGAGGAGGAATGGCCTTGTGGAGGAACCAACCGGGTGCATCCATAGCTGTCATCATCATCTGAATCCAGGACTGCTGACTTCGCAGCTTTGGCCCCCTACATGGATGGGAAATGACCTGTCTGTGCTTGCCTGACACCCTCTCTGTCTACAGCGAAACCGCTCATCCTCCGTCCACAACAACACAACCCAGCTCAACCCTGTCAGCATGGGTCGATGAGTTCTTTTTAATGTAAGGACTGACACAGGTCCCGCCTTAAACCTGCGTCTTCATTTTTCATCCGTGCCTGTTCTTGTGACAGAACCGATGTTCCTACAGGAGGAATGAACACAGGTTCTTAGAAGAAGAAAAAAGGATCTATGGGAAAAAACTGCATACCTCTTCAAGCTGAACCACAGCAGATGATAATTCTGCAATGATGTCCAGGTTTTGAATCTTTTTCATGATGGATCTTGATGTTTTATTTGAATGTTGAAAGACAGAAAGCCATACGCACCATAAAAGATGTCTGTGCTGGTGGTCCATGCAGTCCAATAAACCTATAACCACTTTGACACCATTCATACTGGTGGATAAATTGGCGTTCTCCTTGTCAGATACTGATCCGTATACAGTGCCAAACATGGTTTGCCTTTGACTCTCTCAACAGCAAAACCTCTAACCAGCTTAAAGGTTAAGCCTTTCACCTGGCTGTTAGCCTAAGCTCCTTAGTCCACCTAATGATCCCAAACACGTCCACATACCTGACATTAAAACACGGTAGGCTGTGTATATACTGTTATAATTTATAGCTATATCAAACAATGTCTTATTTTGTGTGTTTGGGAAGGAACAGGTCAAACAATTACACTCCCATGTTATGCCTATCTCTATACTATAAGCCACTATGGTAGCCACATTAGCAATTATAAAATCAGCTAATTATACACTAATACCTTTCTAGCCACACAGAAACAGAATGCTATCATATAAACATATTGTATATCCATAGGTAAATGTGCAATAATGGTGGACAGTCTGTTGACATTGACATTTTCTTTGTTTTAGAAGCATAATCTTACAGACTAATCCAAAGTGAAATCCACTATATCGTAGTGATTTGGTTTTGGAAAGCATGGTGAGTAGAGTGCAGTGCACCTATGAGTCAGATCTGCCTTGTCAGCTCCTAGCAGCTCTAGCTGTCACTATCCTGGGAAGTGGTGCTGCAACTGGAGGCCAGACTGGACATAACACAGATCCTCCTCCCAGTCGGAAGTGTTGTGTCATAGTGACTATCACTGGGCCTTGTCAGACATGGCCTGAGTACAGGAACTTTAAAGTGAGTGAGATCAGTCTTCAGATTTAGAAAAATTGGCCAGAATCATGGGAAATCTAAGCAGTCTCCTAGAAAATGCGTTTAAATACTATTGATTTGTTTTTCCAATATTACATTGTGAGGTGAATGTCTGGATTATGATCACTTTCATTTTTTTTTCCAGTACAGGAAGTGCTATTACATTGGGATTACAAGGACTTTGACACCAGAGACTGGGGTTGTGACTTTCACTCATGGTTAGGTTTAGGCAACAAAAGGTATAGATTGGTATAGATTAAGGAAAGATTATAATAAATTATATTAAACATTATATAGTACATACATACAGTGTCATACTTCACAAGTCATTGCTCACTTAACCAAGTGTTGTGAGTGCCAAAATATAACAGTAAAAACTAATTGAGTTGCTCACAATGAATGAAATTGTCTGTATTTTAATACAGCATTCATTCTTAGCAACTCAATTAGTTAGAGGAGTTAGAGGAGTTAGTTAGTTAGAGGGGAGATCTGCAGGAAAATAAATTACATATATTGTCAGTGAAATGGTGATATTCTATATTTTTCTTATTGTCAACAAATCCTATGAAAAGACTAAAACCACTAATAAATTGATCCCACTAACAAGTATTTTCTGTTTTATTCATCTGTGCATCAGACCTCCATTGTTATCCAACGACTATTAAAACACATCAATGAGTCACACTGTTGCACTGGATGACGTGTCCCTTCATTATCACAAACAGAGGCCAGGATTTACGTCTTCAGTAGGAACAAATGGGTTTGGTATACTTATTGAGAGACAGACTAGCATACTGTTTGATTTGGACTTTCATGAGATTTGTTGACAATATTGTAGAATAACACCAGTCTTATTCTTAAGCACTGGCAATACAGTACCAACAGTACCTGCAGTGTATCATAAATGCCACATTGGTTGGCTTTACAAAAAATGTCTCTTTTGCTCCCAGGAGACAATGTTTGTGATATGAGACCACATCTGAGCTAAATTGATCGACATCCACTTACACCACAATATATAAAGGACCGCTACTGTGATATAGAAAACATTTGTATTATCAATGTTTTAAACACCCTTTGGCAGTGGATTTAATGTTGAAAAGTGTTGCTTAACACAGTACATCATACACAAAATCAATCTGATCAGAGCCACTGGATTGGGTTAGTAACTTCTCATACAGCTGTAAGCCAATCAGTGCTAGAGGGAAATTTGTTGATAATAACAACTGAAGCTTATCATTCCTATAAATATCCACCTGTCCTCCTCTCTTGCTTTCGTATTTTCGCTCTCATGCTTTATCCCTAATCGCATGATTGCATTGTGTAAAACTTGGACAAATGTCAAAATTTTGATTCCAAAAGGATAAAAAGAATCAACACACACCGTGTATCAAAAACTGCAGATCAATCAATCTGTACAATTCAGATGAAGATTTGTTTGAAATTGGTTCTCCTCCAGCCATGACACAGTAATCAGACTGGCTTTGGGATGCCAGTTAATAATACAACTAATCTAACTTCAGTAATGTCTACTGCCACTTGCATAGGCTTGCCAGCTACTAATAAAATTAATCTAATGTCACATCAGTAACGTCTTCCATTATGGGCACCAGGTTGCAAGTACCTAATGCAACTAATTTAACATCACTCCAGCTCATTCTTGCCTCACTTAAGTACTTCAGATGTAGCACCTAACACCAGAATTCCAGAGCCCTCCACCTCCCATCAGGCTTTCAATACCAGCACTGGCAACTTACATCATCTAGGGCAAACGACATTGGGATGTCAGTATCTCCCGCCATTAAGCTCCAGCAATCACTTCAGCCAGTCTTAGTAGGGGAACCTGGCACTGGGGTGCCAGCAACCCCCGCCCTCCAGCTCCAGCAACTGCACTAACTGGCTTTAGTTGGGGCATCTGGCAGTGAGATGCAAGCGCCCTCAGCTGCCCACTCAAGCAAACGCATTAGACACAGAGTCAGACGACATTCAACTCTACATAGATGCTGTCCTGCCAGTTTTGGGGGTTTCCATGGTGGACAATGGTCTGCCAAATGGCCAACTGAGATCACACAAAATCCTTGCCACCTTCCTCTTACTGCGGACTTGCTGTCAGTCTGCATCCACACCATCTGTTCTGCATACAGCATTCCCTCATGTTGCCTAAACTTTAGAAGTCATGCTCTTGCTTGCATTTTTTGGTTTCCTAAGATGCTTCAAATTCTTTGCCTCCACCCTTTACTTTGACCCATGCCACCATGCCTGCATTTCAGACTTGTTTTATAAAACAGACGACACCATGGTATTCTACTTAAAATAGACTAAAGACAATCAATCACTATTACTTCAAAGTCCAATTTCTGCCTAAGCCTTTCAAGACCATTGCAAACTATTTACAATTCTGGAAATCCCAGAGCATATCATTGACAGATCATCTCTTCATCTCTGTATCCAGACAAGTGCCTACTCATTTCAGATTGTACCAGCACTTCTGTCACATACTCTCCCTGTCTTGCATTTCTCTCATCCATTACAACAGACACTCCTTAACAGTTAATACAACTTTTAGGCCATTGGTCCTCCCAAGTGTATCATCGCTACGTCCATCCAGATCTCAACGATCTCAGATGTGCTCAATCTTGGTCTTATGCAACAACAAGTGAAAGAACTACAAGCAAACTTCAAGCCTCGCACACCAATCATTTCTTTTTTGTCAATAAATTGATAATCTAATCTCAATTAAATTTAAATTTGTTCCTCCATGAGACATGCGTTTCTTTCTTTTTTTGTTTGTTTTTTTGTTTTGTTTTCAGAAAACAATTATTGTCTGAGAAAAATATATATCTTTCAGTTGCCAACACCTCCAGCTCTGAAGTATACACTGTGTGCAACATTTTTTTCTCTCTCTTTTTCACTAATCATTCAAATATTTAGCGCTCTGCTTGTTTACTCTGAACCCTCCTTGCTTCAGTGCTGCCAAGCTCTAAGGTGAATTAATGATTTTCTCCTCTTTACTTATGCATCTTTTATAGCTATGTTCAAAGTTCACATGTGTTGTTGCATGTTTTGTTATGTTTACTACTGTGTATTTGATTAGAAGAGCATGCTGCAGGCTGCTATGTGACCGTGTAGCTGACATTGCTATTTTGCTGCGGTGATTTCATTTGCTGTGGGAACATCGGGTTTCTAAGCCTTCAGGGTTAGCTGCTGAATGGCAACTTTTTGAAGAAGCAAAATCATGTTATTCTTTGTCATGACATTACAGTAAGTTTTGCCTATTGTTTTTCAACTCTGACATTAATACAACATACCTCATGAAGGCCATGATGTATGTTTCATAACCTGAACTTAAGTTTCAGGTACCAATGATTAATCATGGTTGCTTGAGGCTTTGCTTCTTGTTATGAATCCACATTTGAGTACAGAACCCTTGGCACAGGGCTATATTTGTTGTAATATCAGATTTTTAAAAAAATACTTCACTTTTTTTGTCTGCTCTTGCATTGGTATCCCCAGACTTTTGCTTTTGATCCATGGCGCTTTCATAAACCCAGTTGGACTGAGTCTGTGGAAGCCTTAGCTTCCATCTGGTGTGGTCCGCCAAGCTGGCTGCTACCTGAGAGCTGTGGGGAAGCAGGAGGAGGAGAAGACAGGTGGCTGCTTACTCACCTTTATGAATGTGTGTGTGCATGTGTGTGTGTGTGCATTCAAGAAACCGGATATGTACACATATTGATATCTATGAATGTGTATGTGCATGTTTCTGTGCCAGCTTTGTGTCTTTGACTGTGTGTTTGGGTGATGATATAACAGCTTATTCTGTGAAAAATGAAAACCGTTGAACTGAAGTCTAGACCCTTGGGAAGGTTAAACTAGTTCAGACACACAGGAAAGTGCTCATGAGGAGTGTGTAGACTTTGTTGTGTGGCCTATTTACTGTACATATTGTTTGTAACTGAAAACATTCTCTATTTAAACTGCAGATAAAAAAAAGCTACAGATTAAAGCACGGTACATTTCAGCTGGGCCTTGTCTGGAGAATGTAGATAACTAAAAGTCCATGAAAGGTCTTGCAAATATACAGTGCACATATGTATTGATAGCAGCAAAATAAAAATCTATGATTTGTGAATCCTTTGATTGCAGTTTGAGTGCCCTATCCATATTTATAGGTTGCTGTCAGCACTCCTTTCCTCCAGTATTTTCTGCATAACTGTAAATCAAAGCCTGTCATGTTGGAGCTCTTTGACAGAATGCTAAGTAAGTGAAAGGCTCTTCATTTCATTGAACTGTGCTTCAATGATTGCAGATCTGTATATTCTAAATATGAAACACAGTCATCGGTGTGCACTTTTACTGCCACCCAAAGTGTTATCTCTTATTTCTTTCTTCAGTGTCAATTAATGGTAACACAAAAAATGTAATTTCTTCTGCACAATAACTCACCCTAGTCCACAAGTAAAGACACCAGAGAAAAAGATAAAGGTAACTCTTTCTTTTTCATGCTGTCTCTTTATTATTTATTTTAGTAAAATGTGTTAGAACTCTTCCAGAATAACTTTTCATACCTGAATTGAATTTTAATACTGTCAGAATTGGTATGGAAGTGCATCCATTAATCAGAATCATGTTATGAACACAAAACAAAATTTCTCACACTGCTGAGTCTATTCATCTGTATACATCAAAAACAAATACTCATATTTCATCAGATGAGCAAGCTAAAAATGTAGTTGTATGCTGTGCATATATGGCAATAAAGCTTTGAATCTTGAAAATAGCTGAAAGCTGTTTATAGCCATTTGGCATAAGAGAGAAATTAAACCAAACAGGACTATATAAGTCAGTTACTGAGACATTGTGAGTTTTCGAAACCCCCAGATTACCACAAATTTCCTGTCTTCACAAAGCTCTATTCCTTTCCCTTACAATAGATCAATTCACAATTAAGATAAATTATTCAGAGCTTTACTTTAAGGAATAATTGCAGTGCTGGAAATGAGCTGGAAATGATATTGATCTCTGACTTCCCCATTAATCTGTATCAATCCCTTCAATTACTCAGCAAATCCTTGCATAACTAGTTGAAACAGAACCTGTGTTATTATGTGCAAAATATGAGTTGAGCTTTGACAAAGAAAGCTTTTATTTTACTGAAGTCAAATCATGGATATTCAATTGCTGTTTTCTTTGGCTCACCACACTTTAACCAATAGTACAAGCTCTATCAGACATATGCAGTTCAGGTGAATAGATTCTTAACCCTTCATAAACTCTCACAAATAATGTATACAGCTATGTATTATTAAAAGACAGGGAGTTGAGGATATGGTGACCAACTATGGAATGATGTTTTAAAATCCTTGTGATGTCTCACATATCTCACACACTATTGTTTATAGTCTGAAGAAAAGAAAAAGTCTTTCCACCTGGGACAAAATGATACATTTTTGAGTCACCAAGCTGACTCTTTAAAAGTTTTTCCAACTTGATTTTCTACAAAGATATCGTCAAAACACTTGTCTCAGGCAGTAATTTCAATCTTTTACAAAAGTGGCTTTGAAGAAATTTGTAGTAACAGCAGACACAAAGAATGGTGCAGTTTGCTTGGATTCCTCCAGTAAGAGAGATAAAGGCTTTGTCATTGTTTGTGTTACATTCACACACACAATATGCCATGGCACATCCGCTGCTACAATGTCAGGGAAGTATGAACCTATTGCTCCTGACAAAACATATACAAGCAAGGGCCGAGTAGCGCGGGGATGCTAGAGAGGCATCACCTCAGATGTATGAAGAAAAATAAAAGTCATGACAGCCTAGCCTGGGAGAACCCAGCGAAGAAGTGCAGCCAGCGAGTCCTCATCAGTTTCTATTACTGTGGCGTGCTTGCTGCGTGTTGTCACCAGTGTTTGGATCCAGCTGCAGGATAATTAATGGCTCGGGTCAGACAGGAGCAGACGAAGGCCAGCCAGATGAATAAAGGTGAGGGATTGGCTCTCTGATGCTGCAAGATCGAACTGGCTTAAACGGTTATCAGCCCACAGATATTGATATATTTCACCTGGGCACAACTGACGTGAGATGCTTCACTGAGAACTGCACCGGGGGGAGGCACACACCAATAGTAAGTCACTGTGGCTTTACGGACCACAACGCTTCAGATCCTAGAAGATTAACATTACCTATGTGACTCTGAAACATCAGAGAGGGTAGATTATTGGTTGTTTTTTTATCATAATTTCACACATAATAAAGTGGAACTAAACCAATCAACATTGTTTTCACTTGAGACCTGTCTGAATGAATAAATTAAGGCATGAATGACTCAGAACATGTCCTCAAAAATGCCATTGTTCACTTCAGTGTGATAACAAACTCAGTAATTTTCAGTTAAATACCATTTATGGGGGAAAAAATCTAATTTTGTTGTCTCTGTTTGCTGTGCAGCTATCTGGATTTGTGTCACACATACTTACGAGTGACAGCTTGCAAACTCAATTTGTTCACTCCGAAATTATATTTTTTTGGTAAATATGACTCATGCCACTGTGTTTGTAAACAAGAGAATGAAGAAGCTGTTGTGAAAGATGTCATGTCCGTTACAGTGCTGCTTCAGGCCAGAATACTGTCAACAAGTGGACACATGGTTACTTATGATAAATGACAATCTTGATAACACCAATGCCCCTGGACTCATCTGTCACCAGTAGTCCTCTCAGACTGACCAGCCTATCAGGGAACTGAATGACAGAGGTGATAACAAAGGATTGTCAACTGACTTCACACACAGAAGACAGAAATATATTCTAATACAGCAAATATTAGGAATACAATTTGTGTATATCATTTGTACCCAACAATCAGTTAATGTTTTTAATGTTTTAAGTCACTATAGCTGGTCCAATCATTTAGAGATGAGCACCAAGAGTAGTAGCAGCCAGCTACTGTCTACATTTACTTATTATCAGCTGACCAATTTCTACTCTCTTTCTTTTAAAATTCCTTCTATGTTTAAATTTGGCCAGTGAAGGTAATTCTGATTCTGATGGTGTTGGGAAACTTCTTGCACACATGTTGTTGTGTAACAGGGAAGACCCATTGAAAGGTAGCCCCTCATTCATTCGCTGTAAGATATGAGCCAATTGCTTCATAAGGCAGAGCAAGATTCCAGGCAACACAGGAAAGACCTGAGGAGGGGTCGAAAGTTGAAAAATGTTAACTTTATGCAAATTTGCCAGGATCTGATGCAGTGAAACTGATAAAGTGGGTTGGTAGTGGACCAGGAAGCTATGGGAAGATGTCTGTGAAGGTGATAATACTTGTGAATTCCCCTTTTAAAGAACCTTCCCTACCAGATTATGAGGACCAAGACAAAAGAAATGTGTCTACATGCCCATAGCGATGACTGAGAAGTGGAGGAGGGAATGTTGAGTGATTTGCTTGATTCCAGTTGGTCTTCAGTATAACACAGTGACAGATTTTATCTTCAGATATGGGGCTTTGCAGATTAAAAACAATGTTGTGTTAACTCGGACATTACTTGAATGTAGTTTATCGTCTGTTCATTTGTGCACACAAATTATTACTTTGAAGGATTGAACAAAAACTAATTTCAGTGTGCTGATTGCAATTTTGTTCGCACAAGTTGATTTGAGGGCTCAAATTAGTATTTTGTGGACATGAGTTATTCATTTAGGGGAATAAATTACCAAACTTTTAATACTGATAGCTGCCGGGATCCCTATGAATTCTGTACAGAAGAGGGTATTAAAATGCAAGTGTTTAAATAAAATAGTCCACCTCAGGCCACTACCCCTGACACTGTCGGTATTTTATTTGAATGTACTTAATGGTTGGAAATGAACAACATGATTAATTAATGAATACAGACTATTAAGTGGACAGCCCTTTTTTGTCAGTTTTGCTTTCTTTTACTTTTAGTGCTTGAAGTCAAAGAAACATAAAGATGTGTGAGAGCAACAGAGAGAAAGTGTGCTATGAGAGTCAGGGTTTTAATGAAAAAGGAGAAAAAAAACAAACAAAAAAACAGGTTGGCTGTGACAGCTGCAGGAAGTAAGAGAAGGTTTTTTTTGTTTTGTTTTTTCAAACATACATAATGCACAAGAAACATTTTTTTTTCTGACCATGATTACTGTTCTTCCTCGTGTAAACATGTGGGAGGGAGTCTAGCAGGGGTGGCCAGAGCTGTGATGGTGGGAGGCCACAGTGGAGACGGAGAGGAGAGGAGCAGATGGTGTAGATTTCTTAGGGTTTATTTCAGGAGAGTTCAGCCTTTACGGCTCATATACTGACTTAATTATGAGACAGAGGGGAGAGTGAACCCCTGGAAGAAAGATTTAAAGAGGCAGGGAAATCTTCATTAAGCCCACAAGGAGAGAGCAGCACTCATTGAAATGACTTTGCTATCTTATCGACACCACTAAAGAGGGCAAAAGGAGTAGTATTAGTAATAATAGTGGTGGTACTCAAACTGAGTGGAATTATATCTCTTTATGCCATAAGATATGAACAAAGAATCTTCATTATAATCATACAGATATCATTAAGTATATGTTAGCAAAACATGAATCCGTATTTAAATATTCAATAGTTCTCTACTCTTTAAAAGAAATTCTAAACTCTGCCAGAAAGTGTAAAAGGGACAAAATTATAGGGATGTAGGCACTCCATTTTGGTCTGCATGACCGCATTTCACATTGGTTCTGTGCTTATGTCAAAGCTTTGCATTCAATTAAAAAGAAAAAAAAGTATTAGAGACAAATCAAAGTCAAGCCTTGTACTGGATAATGAAGCAGGCCAATTCCAAATATAAACTCTGGCTGAAAGTATGGAGGAAAACAAGCGCCTGGGACAAGGACAGATGCTGGAGGCAGCTCAAACTTTGTGCTCCCTCAAACACTCTCAAATGCAATTATCACCTCAGATGGCCAATTTGGTGGCCAATTCGGTTATCATCGCCAGGTCCTCCTGTTGTTCTCATAGCAGCTCATCCTTTATTTCTCCTCAAAAAGATACACTGGTTGGTTAGGTCATAAGAAAGGAAGAAAAGAAGCAGTGTTCCACCTACGATTCACATCGAACACCTGCAGTTTGATAATGCCACATGCCTTTTATATTGTGCAATAAATACAGCCTCTTTGCAGCCTCTTGTTTTGTCACCGCATGATCAAACACCTAACAGAGCTCTGCAGAAAAGACTTAGAGAGACTGATGTGTTGGCAACTATTGCTTGAGTTTTGGCCCAAGCCAAGGGCTGGTGGAGATGAAAAATATTCACTGACTGACAATACAGGCACAGTTTTACATGAGAATCAAATTTCCTATCTTAGTATATTTTATGTATCAGTTGAGAAAATCTAAATATCAACCCAAGGGTTATTCCTTGCTAAATATGCAATGGCAATATAATAGAAGATATAGACCTGTGTGCAGAAGCACATGAGTCTGTTAGATGGATCTGCTATAATGGAAGAAAAAATCCATTTTCATATTTTCAGGATCTTATTTCAGCTAATAGAAGAGGGATTTACTTGTGCTTTTAGTCCAGTATAAAACATAAATAGTAGCTAATCTAACTGGTCACTGACAAATGAAAGAGACACTGGCACACATGCGTGGGAGTATGCAATTCTCTATTTGAAATAGTTCAGATAACTGCAATAATTTGAAACATATCACTGGCAGTCAATTTCAGTAATCTCAGTGCTACCAGACAGCTACGAGATAAACGGTAACATTTCATCATAAAAGGATAAAAACATTGCGAAACAGTGACGTCAAGAATCAAAATGGAATTGAATCTTAAAGTGAGGGAGCATAGTATTTTAAGAATATATGCATTTAGTTTCTTGTGCTAACACAGGTCACATGGATATCAAATAATTACTGTATATGTGTGTTAAAAAAAAGTCACACTAGTCCAGGGCTGCCCAGATGAACAAATCATGGTAAAGGCTGCTATTCTTATTCACAATTCTGTATGGCTGGTACAGTAGATGTGGAAGGCTCAGCAGGTCTCTGGGTTACACAAACATTTCACAGGTTCGAGAAAGCTTGGGTCAAATGCCCAGGGATGAGGAAAAGCCAAATATCAATGCAAGCAAACAGCAAACTGCATGAGCAGGAGGCACTGTAGAAGTAGGAAAACAGTGGTTGTGTATGCAGTGAGGATTGCCATCTTGTTTGGGGAGCTGCTGGGCCTGGCTGTGCTCCTGTGCTCCTCTAAACATGCGCATGAGCGAAATCACTTTGATCTGGCCATTGTTGAGTCGTTGTTTGCCTGAGGACAGAGCAAAGATTCCAAACCTTGAGGCAGAGCTACCTCTGGCATTGTGTACTAGTGTGATTTTAAGCCTTGTCACATTAGTTTCAAATGTAACATTGTTTGTCAGTGTGTTCAGAGCTGTCAGTGATGTAAGCTGAACTTGATGGTGCAGAACTCACCTATGCTACACCTTGCCTCTGCACCTTTGAACTTCTGGACAGAGAAGACAGAACTTAATGACTCCTCTGATGTGGCTGGAAACAGGTGCTGTTAGAAAGCTGCTGGACAGTTGTGTCAACTTTGGCATCCTTGCCCTCTAGCTTGTCAATTTGCCTTCCAGTGTCACTCTAATCATTGATAATCCCTCCGCAAGGGAGTTCAATTACACTCGGCGCTCACCAGTGGTGGTTACTTGAAAATGAAAGGCCAGGAACCGGGTCAGTCTCAGCCGAGTCCTCATGATTCATGAGTCTTGCTATGCTTGAGTAAAAGTTTGACCCATGTACAGACACTCCACAGAGACAGACGCTTAGTTCAAAATGAATTACTGAAAAACACACTGCAAAGTATAGAGGAAAAACAACAAACACAACTGCCAAGGCAAGACTATCAAGACTAATTACAGCTCTGCAGAACTACTGTCTCACCTCACCGCAGAAACAACACAACAAACCAGACACTAACCTAACCGTACACTGTATATCTGAACAATTACCACGCAAGTGATCAGACAAGGTCAAGCCTGATGTTTTCTTTGTATTTCTTTGATTCTGTTCCAAACCTCCGCCATCTGCAAACTGAGAACAAACATTAAAACAAGGAGCATATGTGCTGTCAACATCAGCGGGCCACAAACCACAATAAACAAAACAATACAAATGATACAACTGACATCCATATATTCAGCATTAGTCCTTGAGAACTTTGATAAAATAGCGGTTATCACCTCTTACCACTGGTAAAGCAAAGTCACACATTACACAATCATTTATTTTCACAACAGCAATTCAAACAAGTTATAGCTTAGTGTAACATAGAATCAGTGTGATGAACCATAATATATGATAATTTAAAGGTGTGATGATGCTATAAGGTTTTGGTGAGCTCAAACAGATGGCTCAAGGAAACCCTAATCATCAGTGCTGTTCAATGCATAATGTAAAAAGCAAATTAATAAAAAACAAAACTCAAGCTGATTTATTTGTGAATGTATTTTATTGTAGTTGTAAGGCAGGGTTATTGTTGCACCATGCTGAGACAGTTGTGTCAGTTTCAATGAACAGATTGTGAGACTGGCTCTGTTATTTTGCTTGATCAGTAAATGAAATATTTCTTTGATGTGTTTCAAGATGGTTCTGCTTGAAGCATTTGAAATATAACAGCTAGAATTTGTGTATTTTGAATCCAAACTAACTGAAGTATTGTTACAGATTATGTGCATAATTTAGACCTTGTGTATATTCTAGCTATAGACTTGAGTAAGTAAGCCACCTCATTGCTGCAGGCTGCATTCACACCAAATCAAGCATTGCAGCACCTTCCTGTAGGGTTATGTAGAGGTGTGGGTGTGTTTATTTGTGTTTTAGAACGTAACTGCTGTGAAACAATCAGAAAATAAAGTTTTATTTCTCTCATTCACCGGCTTTGTGCTCACTCTTCAGTAACTTTCTAGCTCGATGGACCACCACTGCTCTCTCTCTCTCTCTTTTTCTCTCATCTTTTTTTAAAATGAGTCTGGAAGCCGACAGCAAAGTCTAACTTTACTTTTAACATTATCAAACAAAGAGAAATGTCCTCCCCTCGTCCTAGTAATGTCTTTCCTCCCTCATGGCAGGGTTTTACAGCTCTGATTAGTCTGATCGCTGGCTTACGTGATTGACCACCACAGCGTGACGTCGAGTTGGGTTTCTGCAAAAGTCGATTGTGGTTCAATTTCTTCCTGCCAAGCGACTGCGTTTTTTTGCGGTGCTCCATGTTGTCACCTTTCCTGCAGCCTAAACGCACTACCCCCATTCAAAAGAATGGGAGGACTGGCGTTTTCCCCGCAATGCCTGAATTGGTGTGAATGCAGCCTTAAGGTAACACTAATCCTGACACTATGTATTTCTTTTTCTTTCCTCCAGTCACTGACTCACAACTACTGTTAATATAAGAATATGCTATTTTGTTTGCCAGTGGGCACAATCAGTAATGGTACACAGATGATCCCTAAATTCTGCCTTCCCCTACTCAAAATGAAATGTACATAGCCTCTGGGCTCTCTTGCATCTCTCCTCTATGTCAGATAGCTTCCTAAAAGTGCTGAGCCTGACTGCCTGAGACAATTACTGTAAGTTAACAATGAAAGGAAAAATGACTGCCTAAAGAAAATGCAGATGATGTGCTGACGGACAGGAGAAAAGACAGCTAACATAAAGATAATATGGAATTTAGTGGGTAGATGAAATAATGTACTCATGGAAAAGTACTTCAACTGTAACACAGATGCTGGGTCTAATTGTAATGAAAACAATGAGCAGCAGCTAGAGTTAAAGGCTTTTCTTTGTGTAGTCACGTTTTGACTAAAGGAAATTTCCCCAGGTACTAAGATCTTTTTGAAGAACTCAATTCCTCTATCAGCTTTTTCACCGGAGGGACCAGGGTCTAAATTAAGTTCTTGAGAGATTGTTTTACTCATAGATATAGATGTGACGTGTCACAATGACTTGCCATTCTGGGATGGAACCATATGGCAGCCATCTTACCCAGGTCCAGTTTTAAAATTGCTGTAATTTGAAACTACAGGCTTATGTTGTCTTTATAATCATTAATCATTATGAGCATAAGACAACTGTGCCTGTCTAGAATGAAACAACAAAAAACAAAAAAGATTCTGGTAGAATTCTGATTATTATAGTTCCAAGAGAACAAATCATGCTTTCAATCATGAAGATAATCCAATAATTGTGCATTTATATTACAGACAACTACTTTTTTTCAATTTTGGCTTATTTTAATATTTTAGAACTGTCTTTGGTATTCTGAATGGCTAATATACTACATTAAGCAATATATTTTATGTAGTAACCAAATAGATTAAGTATTATAGCCTATATATTGGCAGGCAATAACGTAAGAGAGAAACACACCCACTGATCTCTCTCTCTCTCTCTCTCGCTTTCTCTCTCTCATACATACACACACACACACACACACACACACACACACACACACACACAAACACACAATTCAAAATTGTAACTGTTTATTTAGAGCATTCATTGTTTTGTTCTATATACGTATAGCATTTGTGGGAAGCTTCAATTACAGAACGGAACAGGTCTGTAACAACTTTAATTGCTAGGTTGCATTTATTCATGTATAGCCTTTATTTTATTTTTTTAGCTGTTTCAAAGCATGAGCATGTGTACGCATATGCAATAGCCTAAAACACCAGAAAACATTGGTGGCAGCAACTTGACAACTGCGCAGTAGTGCATTGACTTAATGAATTTATCTTTTTTACATTATGTTGTAACAGCAGAACCATCTGTAAGATGCACTGAAAACACACACTAAAATAGACAATGTTGTCAAAGTAACAGGCCTATGTCATTATGAAAATGTAGGCTTTGAATTGCCATTGACCAATTATGCAAACTAATGTCAAATGCCCAAAATTATGTACTAAAAATAAAATATGGAGTATGCTCAAATATATGTTTTTCCACATCATACATCATACATTTTCATGCAGCAGTAAATGCAAAGAACAGGACAAATCTGTTGTTGTTTCCTCATGTATTAATACTGCGTCTCTAAATGCTGCTATCATTTTTAAATTCTTCATGGGTCTAATTTGCATGATATACCGGGTTCCTCAGGACTGCAATACAGGGACTTCAAAGCTTCCAGAAATTTGACTTGAAATGGTAAACATGCATATATGACATCAAAGTTTAGTGTCTTGTTAAGCATCCACAAAATAAACATTCATAACTCTGAAAATCTAGTTCAAATAAAGCTCATTTTGCTATTTAGACCAATTCTCAAGACTGTGTAGGCGTGGCAGTTCATGTTTTTAGTGACAATTTGAGGGAGATCCTCGAATTGATTGACATATGGCTACTGGCAAGTAGTGTGAGTTGGACAGTGTTTTTTCAACTTGGCAGCCAGGTCCCAAACTTGCTCATATTTTATTTTGAATTTCCCTTCGGGGATTAATAAAGTATCTATCTATCTATCTATCTATCTATCTATCTATCTATCTATCTATCTATCTATCTATCTATCTGTCTCTCTGTCTGTCTGTCTGTCTGTCTGTCTGTCTGTCTATCTATCTATCTATCTATTACAGGTAAACAGTACACTAAAATGCTTCTGAAAAAGGCCTATATTGTCTATTTGAGGCAGAAATAGGCAATGCAGTCACAGAATCTTAATTCATATTTGATCAGCACTGCCTAGTTTGGCAGTTTGATCTGAGTTTGGCAAGCTGTTTTCGCAATGACTGGTTCACAGAATTGCGTTATTTTTGTAATAAATCTCCAAGCATAACCACGCCCAATTCAAACCCTATATCAGGAAACTACAAAAACTTAAAAGACAGTTTTTGGAATTTGGATTAAAACTAACTTCTGATAATTTACTTTAAATTACATAGTTAGAGGGCTTTTGTGGATTTGAGTACTGGCTTTCAAGTTCCAAGTTTGGTCCTTGAGATCAGTTCCTCTGGATCCAAAGTACTTGGAACTTTTGGTGGAAACAGGGCTGATGAAATGACAACCTGTAAACTGAAAGGGGTCACTTATAGAAAAACTCACAATAAAATTATCACACAACACTATTTCTCCACATTAGTCTCTTTAAAGTCATTGTTCAGGTTTTACGGAACACTTGTTCAATGGTCTAGTGAGTCTAGTGTCACTGCACTCATCAACATTGTTCCAACAATAGAGGGCAGCTGGTGAAGAACAATACAACATTTAGTAACTAAACACTTGAATATGTTCATCTTAAATCAAAACAGAGCGAAAAGAACAAGTGAATACTGGACTTATTGATCAGGTGGCTAGAAACATGACTCAAATTGAATGCTAATGTTGCACCATGGATGCACCATGGATGCTTGCTAGGATGTTTGCTAACATGTTAGCAATAGCAATAAGGTATCTATCTATATATGTAGGGGCATGGACATAAAAATAAATAATACATTATTAGCTATGCAGTCAGCAAGTGTAAGTACAGAAGATCTCTCACAAATTAGACATTTTCAAACATTTACCTGCAGTAGACAAGGCTCTTGACTGCATGGTTAGTTTAGTTTTGAGTGAGGTACAGCCAGTTGATGTTGAGACAAATGCTCATCTCAGTAATCACATTTTTGAAAACTGATGGCATAACAATCCTAAGATTAGTTAATTGAAAACGGGCACTTGGAAGCCACATATGACTCTGGAACACAATTAGATGATTGACACTACAGTATAGTAGTATATTTAAAGATGTCTTTGAAGTATGTCAAATAAAGCATATTTTAAGATAACAACTAGCTGTGCTGATAAGGTACACAGTATCCCTGTAAGAGTGAAACCTATATAATGACCCTGGTACAGATGGATGACAACGGTGGGTGCACATTGAAAATGAATGCATGACTCTTTTATTAACAAAGATGTGACCTCAAAAAATATTCTGAATATTGCATTTTTTTATAGATGTTTATGGACTTAATATGTCAATTTCTGCCATAAAAGGAATAGAAATCATTTAACATCAAATAAATCATAGTTTGATCTTGGATTTATTAATGATTCAAGACATAGTGAAATACAGCCTTTAAAAGTGTCATTTCATTTGAATAGTCTGTTCCCTTTGTTGATTATTTATTTTTAATATGAATTGTCATAATTATTCATTTGAATGTTGTTTTTGCCGGTAAACATGTCAGGCATATTCGACAGGTGGTGAAGAAATTACAGACTAAATTGATTTCACAAAGACAATTACATCAGTAAGACAAAAAGTCAAACACCGTAAAGTAATTCCTGCTATTTCCACGCATGCATTCAGTTGAAAGCTATAATTAATTGTGTCAAACACAGCAGCACAATCAGAAATTAATTTGCATCAGTCAGCATCAGCTTAACTAAAGTTGATTATGTGGTGTGGTATTACAGCAATCCAAAGTGAAATTAAATTACTGTAGTTCTAGAATACTATAGATCCTTTTTAATTCTTTAATTACCAATAAAGTCCCCAATAACAGTGTTCCCAGCTTTCTAAACATTTAATTTCCTTACCATCCTTTGCAAATGTCATAATTTGGCTCCTTTGATCAATGTTTAAAAGAATCTGTATTTTAATTAAAATCCGTATTTGGAACACTCTAATTTGTCTGCCTGTCTTTTAATCATTTCGCCACCTTTCCATTGCATGGTTGCAGCTGCAGGGCAAGAACAGGCAAGATAGCTTGAATGAGCATATTATATATAATTGTAGTGTGAATGGATCGGGATGCCTTTGTAAGTCTCTACAAAGGTTCTCTATGTATCTTTAGTTATTTTACGATGAGGTCAATAGAGAAATCATCCAAAACAAACACTGAGATTGTCTTTATACAAACAAAACACTGGAAAAGAGAGGTCATTTGTTTCCTCAAGAACTGGACTTAAAGAAAATGTATTGTGTGAAGAGACGATTCCACACATTGCTCCATTTATTCTCTGTGAAGTTCAACAAGATGTATGAGGGACCTCTCTGTTAGCAGAAAAGGACTACAGTCATTTTTAAGATTTAAGATTATCCAAGAGCACTTTTTCCTGTCCTTACAATACAATTAATATACTCTTATTTATGAGCTTTTCACATCCAAATAGATTTATGTACTTCTATTTAAAAATTCACTAGAAATTGTTCATTAAAAGCATGCCTGTACCTGAGGTATGCTAACAAGCAATCTCACTCTGACACACAGTAGCAATTAAAGTCAGAGAGAGATTCATGTTTAATGAAAAAAGCAGGCTACTGTGTCAGTACAAGGTGTTATGAAGTAAAATCCATTTTCTGATGCAACTGTACTGTGCTAATAACTGTCTATAACTGTGCTGCCCTAGAGAAAGAATTTTAATTTAATGTGTCCAATAATGAAAATTGCAAAAGATGTGATGTAATGATAATCTCTGAGACACTGAGGATCCACAAAGGCAGACACAGTTCAAGAGACCATGAGAGGAAGAGATAGTGTGAGCAAGTTCACTGCCCTTATCTGTAGGAGTTCAAATTCTGCTCCATTATTTATCAAACTCAGCAGACAACAGTTACTCACCAAGATATGTCAGGTCAGCGCTCTCTTTAACTTCAGACCTAATGCTCTTCAACATGGCTCACTCTCTGTCAGGATACTTGGTGAACAGTATCATCATTGCTTCTCTTTGTCTCTCTCACTTGTGCGCTCTGTCACATTTTCTTGCATGCTCTCATTTGTACATGTAAGGCAGTGACACACAAACACACCACAGTCTAGTCTGTCTTTTTTGTGTCTTTAAATCTGAGAGTGAGCTGTTTTGACTTGTCAGATATGATCATCATTTGTTCAGCTTTAAATTCTTATTCGCAATGCTATTTCTTACACATTAGTTCTTCTTTTGAAAAGGGCCTGATGTCCTCCATCTTTATGTTAGAATTGTGTTTGTGCAATGAACATCACATTCTTGAAATATAGGTATAAACTCAACTAGCTGATGCTATAATAAAAAAAATGACATCCATATTTTAAAATAAATAAAACTGTCTTCGACCTTTTGTGTTTGTTTTTATATACATTTTAATTTTGCTCAACTTGTGTCTTTTCTTATTTTGAACTATCTCTAACTATTTTCTAACTTTGTACAGTTGTGTATAGTGTTTGTTTGTCAATCATTGTGTCCTGCCATTGTTCTTGTGATGTGTTGTATTGTGCTGTATGATTTTCTTTGTATTAGAGGCAGGAAGCGTGTCTGTATTTTAGTTGTGTTCTGTATTTTGCACATGTTGTCAAACTGGTGAATTTGTTTTATTCACGTGCTTGTGTTTTGTGTGTCTGCACATGTTTTCTGAAGTTAGAGTGCATTGAGCTTCTCAGGGCCACTGTATTTGTTTGATCACTTTTCACAAAATTCCATCATAACCAACACTTTGGTTATGGGGAAACACTTTAGTAGCTTCAAAGTGAATGGTCAGGTTTCAATATTTGCCAAAGAGGTGCATGATCCACAGAGGATAAATTTCATTGTTTTAAGTGATGATAATAATGTTTTGATTTGGATCATTTTCATGAACTGTCGGTTTTACACACAATAGTCATGTCTCCTAAAATAGATAATCCCCTTTGGCTTTTATCAACCTCATAACATTTTCTCTTGTGCCATCAGGAAAAACTCTACATATTTAGGCCCACTACTGATACGTCTCTGTAAATTGTGATTCATTTATTATTTCTTCATAGTAGAGTGTGATGAACATTGCAACTTATACTCTCATATCTTGTTTGGGATGGTGAACATTCAGAGTGCTATTTGAATACTGTAATAGCACATACACTCGATGCAATATTGGTTTCTGTTATTGTTTTATATTGTATTATCATACATAAATATTAAACATATTAAAATCAGTTTGTCATACTAGACAAAAGTCTGTGTGGAAAACTTATTCGTAAGAGACTATCTGCAGAAAATGATAGCTCATTCTGACCTTATTTCACCAGAAAAGAGAAGAAAATGTTTACCTTGACAATACGCTATCTGATGTCCTGCTATCAGTTATCTGAAACTTGAACAAAATGCTCTGTGTGTGTGTATGTGTGTGTGTGTGTGTATGCCTCTTAATGACAAATAAGGCCGGACAGACAGAATACTAAGTTTGCATGACACTTTATACCAAGATAATATATTTCAAACATGAAATGCTTTATTTGTCTATTGACTAGGGTACTTGCTTAGCTGGCATTTAGAATTCAAATGACTTTCACTGTGGTCTATTACCCCTGAATTGATATGGACTGAGTAAGCTGGGCAGAGTCATTAAATAAAGAAAAAGTCATTAAGCAAAATTAGCTAGCTGCTGTAAATATCACCAATTGAAATGCCACAACAGGGTACCTTTCCCATGAAACAAATATGCCAGATAATGACTTGGCTAATGTTTTGCTGCACATGCTTCTCATATATTCTTCACTAATCACATTCAAACATAATAGATTAATTTAAAACATTGCAGAAAAGAGCTGCTGCCTGTTTGTGTCATGAAAGCTGTATGGCAAGACCAGTGTTTTCCCTATGCATGTGCACATCAGAAGGAGGGAAAATTCTCACTCCAAGTGGCAGCTTGATAAGTCAAAGTCACTACAGTGAACCCTTTAATTCAATAGAAGATGAATCAAAACAACTTAAAAAAGACATAGATGGTTAAGACGCATTTCCTATGAAAGGCGACTGTGGAGACTCTTTAGTAATGCATGCTTTTAACTCGAGCCATTTGGACACCCCCTAATGCAAGTGTGCCATACTTATTACCCAGGTAGTTACTGTTCAAGCATAAAACACCTATCTAAGTGAACTTGATTTGCACTTAGTGGGGATAATCAAGTTTACTCTCCACGACAACACTAAAAAATGCATGTTCACCACATTAGGGCTAATGGATGAAATGGAAAAATATTTCCCTTTCATGAAATACAATTTGTCTACAGTACTTTGAAATGCAGCATTTTGTTTTGGCCCAGACAATGGCAGCATGTAGTCTAGCATCACAAAAGTTACGTAGGCGTATAATGCAGTGGTATTCCAAGCTAGAAGTAATACACCTAATTGTGACCTTGTTGGACTTAAAGCAGACAGCAGACATATAGTCTGTGATGATTAAAGGAGAGTGCTGTCTTTTAAGAACAGTAACAGTTATTATTATCCATCTTTCCAATTCCAAAAGTTTGTTGGATGCTGTCCGCTTCAGATAGAAGCAATTTTGTGTTTACTGCTTGTTATTTTTCAGCATGTGATGTTTACACAATTTTGTTTGCAAATTCATGGCTGACACAAAGTGATCATCTTTGTCAAGCTGTGATATTAAATTGAGTAAGGCATGCCTCCATTTTCAAGTACAGAGAGAGCTGCAAATGGTTTGTAATATTTAATCATGAATAGTTTTCATGTTTTTATATATAAAAACAATATCAATATATCATTAACTGAAATGACCCGTGATGCCACCAGACATGCAGTCCTTATCTCAAGGCAATATTATACTTTAATACTGATTTCTGTTCAGTCTCCCTTCTGAACTGACATATGAGTAATTATAGAACAGCAGATCTAAATAATACAAGGCCATGGATCATGGTTGGAAAAATGATTTTGATCTGATGGCATTTACTGACATTCTGACACCATTCATCATGTCCCTCTGACACACTCTCTTCCCTTTAGTTACTTTAATTTGATTTACCATTTGCTTGAGGTGCACAAGTTAATAGAAAATAATACTAAGTTAGCTGCATTACAGGTGGGTGTAGTCACCTGTACAACTTGCAAAGTTAAATACAGAATAATAAAGGTTAAGAAGTCATCAACATAGTTTGTAATTTGTAGGTTCAGTGCCCTGCCACTGAGAGCTACAATATATGCTCCAACTGTGCCATTGAACCCAATTAACTGTTATTGTTTTGCTTGTATAATTGCACTAGTAATACTTAAGCTTTTAAATTGTTATATGTCAAAGAATTCTCTACCATTTATTATTTTTACTACATTGAGGTTCATTATTACCTTTCATTTTGCTATCAGTTATCATATTAGTGTATAAGTGTTTCCATATGTTTACAGTATGTTGTTTGAATTCCACAAAAGCCATAAATCATTAAAGCTGTATATTCACATTTGTAATATAGAATATACACGTGTATATATTACATATAATTCATGGTTATGCTATTTACAGCTAAAAACAGGAGACATGGTTTGCTATTTTTTTTTTTTTTTCAGATTTTCAATACTCTCTTGTAATCAGCCCTTGGGATGCAGTAAAGTATAGAACATTGATTGCATTGATTGAGTTAAATCAATCCTTCCTGTATATTCACCTATGGTTGTGTTCTCTCAAGTACCATAGACACAAATAAGACCGTGTAACGTTGCCATAGAAACCATCTGTTTCTCTGTGTCTCTAATGTCTCTTTGTTATAATGCAGAAGGAGGGGGATTAGAACTAGAGCGACTCCAGACAGGCATGACTGCTTTTGTTCAGGTCTCACCACATTATGCACAAAGGTTGTCATCTCATTTGTTTTAACCTTGTAGGCATTTCATGACGAATCTCATAAAAGAGCAGACTTTGACACCAACTTGACTTTTTTTGTCAAGCTGCCATTGTGGTCATGTAAGTTAGATGCACTGTACTGCATGTAGTCTCTCTTATAGAATTGGAGGAAATATTCAGATCCTTTACTTAAGTGAAAGCAGCAATACCACTTTGACATTGCATAATAGGATTTCAAGCGAGTATGTCACAACACAAAAATAATTTTTTTCCTCATTACATTCCATTAAAAATATATCTGGATGCTATGAAGTAGCCCATTAAACATATCAGATAAAGCCCAAGATTTAACAGTAGAATAACTACCAAGAAAGTTAGAGCACCTACAATTTCCTTTAATTCAATAACCTTGAAGGGGACATATTATGCTGTTTGTGATTTTCTGTCAATCAGAACAGAGTGAGCTCATCTGAGTAGGACCTTAAAGAGACAGGAGCTAAAACAGCCTCTTTCAGACAGAGGAGGAGATGCTTCATAAATGGTCAGTATGAGATAAATAATGAGTTTTTTTTTTAACTGTAAATCATGCAAAGATATTCCAGTAGAGCCCCAGAAAATAAATATAGACCTGAAAATGTGCATGGTATGTCTCCTTTAAATAAAAAAAATGCTGCACTGCTCAAATTTCATAATGAGTACTACCCATAATATCTAAATGCCCCAGTTGTATAATTAGCTTTAATGGCATCGCCAAACAATATTGATCATGTAATCCAAATATTGACAGCAACTTCTGAAGAAGCACTGAAGAGGTCTGTATGTGTTAACCAGCCTCTGGCACACCAACCAACCTACTCAACGAACAGAAAGCTGATACTGAAGGATTCTACAAAGCTAAACCCTGGATTATGATCAATGGCAATGTTTTTTAAGTGTTTAATGTTAACGTGTTTAATCATTAAAGCTATCATTGATTGTTGGTCTGAGACAAGACATGATGTAGCCATTCTATCAATGTTGAACACAGTGCATGTTAGTCCACCACCTCTACCTCAACACCATTACATTTTACCAAGTTAAATAAACATTATACTACTCGTAGAATTACTGCAACACTGAATGTAAATCATGTCTGGTAATATGCATGTAATTCCTAAGCAGACAAAGGCTGGATCAGCAGTTTATCTTGAGGTGAATCACATCTCACATTTAAACATCTAAATAGTGCTACATGAAAATATATGAGCACCTGCCAGAAAATATGCCCTCTTCTGTGGAGTCAAATGGTGCTGTCTTCAGGGGGTGCATTCATATTTAAGTTGACACTTAAGGAACCAGACAGTCTCATAGTTAAACAAAATATGAAAGTTCATGTTGGGTCTGTTTCTCTGACAGTCTGGAGACAGCCCTGGCTGATGGCTCTCGATCTCATCTTTCACCGGGGGGTATGTGACAGAAGAGAAGAGAGGGAAAGCAGACAGCCCTTGGAGGCAGGTCTCTCGGCGGCGTTCTTCTAGAAAGGTCACTTGTGCTTTCAGATAAATAAAACAACACCTGGCTCTTAGAGAAGCTGCCGGCTCCACGCCAATTCCTGCAGAGAGACAGGGGTCCCAGGTGCCAAGCACAGCAACCACTTTGAGCTGCCTGAGGCTGAACATTATACCCTTTATCCTTAAGATGGGCTCACTGCACACACACCTGACAAAACATTTTTTTGTTTGCTCTAAGTGAAAACACACAACAAACAGCAACAAAAAATTAGATACATTATTTTGGTGCACATTGGTCTATGCAATTGAATAGGAAAAACTGTTTGCACTCAGAAAACTGGAAGAACTGTCTCTCTCTGATATGTTGCCTCTAAATTATTTTATCAATGAAGAATGTGAAAAATACGAAAAGAATATAAAACATGCATGGCGCAGATGTTTGTCCTTGGATGTTCTAGACAAATTATGTTCACAGAATTCTATTAAGTACAGCATCAAGGGTACAATACATGTGACTTAATGGATTTAACAGCTTCCTCATAATTGCCTAAGGAGTTCTTCTAGCTGACAAAGCTCACTTGAACCAACATTATATTCAGGTCAGTTTTATCTGTGTTTACTAAAACCAATACACAATTCACATTAATGCTTTGAATAGCATCCACACACTGGATGTGTGTCATTTGTCTGAACATCAACAGGCTCATACTCAAACACCAGTCAGCGGAAAGAGATAGAGAAGGGCAGGCTAATATGTTTCTGTGGACTTAAAATGAACACTTAGGAGCAGGGGCTCATCACAATGGAGACTTCTGGAAGCCAGGATCAGACTTCAAAATATCACCTTGAATATAGCCCAATATAACAGATGTGGGCCACGGCATAATATGAGATTCAGACACAAGGTAGTAATTATATCCTTTGTAGTGCACTACAGTGGATGACAACAGATTACTTACACTTTAAAAAGCTTCAACATCAGAATATGTTGCCTCTTCTCTCCTAATTTGACATCTACAGTGTGCTCTGTGATGCTTCAAACAACTTGGTTGCTGACATTTCTGATCTCACCAGTCTCTCCCTGGCCAACCCAGCCTCATCACATTTGTGCATCATTCAGGACGTGAAAGACTACAAGCTATGATTGTCAATGTGTAGTGTGATTAACTTTGAACAACCTGCGCATGTCTCATCCTGTGTCTCATCCACTCTTGTCACCATTTACAGTTTATGTCCCTTTATTTGTCAGAATTTGTGATGATGTAACTAAAAATGCAGGGAGATGACGTTGACACTCTTAATCCTGCCTGCAAAGCTCTGACTGGTCTGCTGTTTCTCCAACTGGTGGAAACAGCTGTCAAAGGGAACAACACTAAAACTATTTGAATCACTAAGATAATTGGAAATGTGGGCTGTGATTCAGATGATCCAGTGGAACCAGGAACCTGAAACATCTTGTAAGTTCTCACCATATGCATTGGTTTTGTTGACCTTGCTTGTTCTTGTAAGATGAGTCCAAAAAATCCTCAAGCCATAAACGAAAAATAGGTCAATACATGTCAAACCAACCCAAATGACAAAAAAATGACTCATTTAAGCATTTTCCAATCAGCTACCTCTATTGCCATTGCTGTTTTTCTTTTCTTTTTTTGTGAGGACAGTTTTGATGAATTACATTTCATCTATTTTCATGCCTGGATGCTGGTCTGGAGTCAAGCTCCTCTTGGAACTTTTGAAGGCTTCTTGAACTGCATGGTAGTTTGCAGATTTTTGTTTTCCCTTCACTGAAGCTGTCCTGAACTTTAAATATAATGTCAATTGGAAGATAGTCTCTTAGAACCAACAAAAACAGATTTTTATGCTCCATTTCAGTTTATAATGCCCCTTAACCAGTGTATGGTCTAACTGCAGCTTACAGGAAAAGAAAATCGAAAACACATGAGAAAAATCTTTAGTCTGTGGGATTCTTCTTCTTCTTCAAAAAAAAATGTTAAAACATTTATAACGTTCCAACACACTAGAGGCTAGGGGCCATCCTCAGGGAGCACATAGTTTCAAACAGTATCATGTTCAATATGAATAAAATAAGAGCTTTTTTTATTTGAAAAATGCCTTTAAATTAAGTTTTACTTTTCTATTCTTTTTAGTTATAACACCATTGCCAACTATTCATTGGTGGCATCGCAGCCTCTCACAAATCACTGATTTCTTATCCATAAGACACCTTTATTATGTGTTCAGGTCTTAAACTATATATTGAATTTCCTAACTGAATTGGATGACATTCCTTAAAATACTTTACATAAATATACCACTGGGAAAATGTCACTAAGGTAAAACCCTTGAAATGTCAGGCTTTTGGGCAGCCCTAACCCATGGTAAAGTGGTAGTGCTAAAAAGATACAGAGGCCATAAAAGATCACTAAATTACTCCTGAATGCATGCAATAAGACAGTTTTAAGTTTAAATTGTATAAGACAGCGGTCTTCACAGACCTTCTTTCATTTGAAATGGTTATTCTAAAAGATAATAGCCAATAAATATCTCCCGCTTACCAGCTCGTTTTATTTATTAATATTTCAATTAAACAAACTTAAAACTCAACTCCTCTGGTGTGAGACACTACGGAATATGCAGGGACAGCAGGAGAGAAACAGTCAAGAGTGAAACAAACCAGGAGAGCAGCAGACAGGAGATCAGACACATGAATTCAATTCAGCTGGTCTGTCAACCTCGTCATTGGAGCTGCCATGCATGTAGAGGCATCATTCCTTTGTGCGCAATCATTATTCTGGACAAGGCAAAAGCATTCAGGTAAAGAAAATCAACAGTGTGCAAGGCAATGAATGGATAACAAGAAACAAAAACCAATAATAGCAAGCAGAGGGTGACCCAGCAGAATGGGTAATGAAGGACAGTGTGTGTATAGAAGTGATTGTGTGTATGCTTATGAGTGTGTATGCTTATGATGAAACGACAAATAATGATTTGTATGTAAATAAGGTTCATCATTTATTTGATGAGGCTGGGTGTTATGAAAGAGCTTGAGGCATTTGTGATTAATTTGATGGTAGGTCTTTAAAGGTCCCATGAAATTAAATGGAGATTTCTCTCATGGGTTATATTTTTATTTTATTTTATCATAGCATTAAGGTGATTCATATCATAAAAAAACAAGAATAGGTCAAAACCTAGTATAGAGCTGGACCATGTATGGGTGTGCAAAATTGTGGTGAATTTGTTATGGAGATAGTCAGTGGTGGTGTCTATAATGGGAATTCCTTGATATTAAATGTTTATCTGGAGGCTGTGGTGGAAATTATAAATGAAAGATTTAACACCTTTGGGTGCAAATTCAGGAGGAACATCTCCACCCAGTTACTGCAGTTAGAGGAAGTGCACCTACACTAAACTGATATGACAGCCAACATGACTCATATTTTAATGTTATTTTTCATCATTTGTTATGTGAAAGCATCAAAAGAGTTTAAAAGTTTGAGAGAAAAAAGAGTTTGCGTCCTGGTATTTAGTGCAGTTATAATATCCAAACGTACTACAGAGCATCTCTCCTGGCGTTTGCTGACAGCGCTGCCAGAGCTGAGAGTTTGGAATAGGAAACACAGAAGTGTAGGGAGCAGGGAGGTAATATCTAAATCACATGAGGTCCCCAGGTAATACTAGTGCTGATTCATTTTGAAAGAGCAACAGCCAATGGGGAAACTTCAACACTCCAGTCGGCCGACCAATGGTGTAACTTTGTCACTCACTCACTCACTCACTCACAGACAACCACAAACTGTATGAAGGGCTCTTAGTAAAAAAAATTAAAAAGTCAGCTAATGGAAGTGACACACCTCACGTCCAGGGACCTCACTCTCTTCCCATTGGCTCGTAGACCTGAGGTCCCCAGATGTGAGGTCTGCAGTTGGATCTTCCTGACTATAGCACAGAGGCAACAAAGGAGAACAGCATATGTGGCATAGTGAATCTGAATTATTTAAAAGCAAGTACATAAGTGCTCTAACAAATATGGAGGATGAGGTCAAGGAGGACAAGCAAAATGTTTCAATACAGACATCAGGCTGTATACAGTACGTTTGAGCATTTGGCAGAAGACTGCCGAGATGTTAACAATGTTGCTGTAAACTGACGACCACATAAATGCACACCTCAGAGCCATGATACTGCTGCTAGCATTGGCTACCTTAGTAGACCTACGGGTTTTATTTGACAGGAGGTGTGAGGGAGAAGAATCTGCTCCCTGAACTGAACAGCTCCTGCAGCATCACTCTACATGGTTTATTTTCTTATGTAGTGTAAACTATGCACTGAGATGCCACTTTATTAGATGCTCTGAGCTACATCCAATACAACAGCCCTGTAATAAATCCTACCTTCATGAGGCTTATCATATTCAGTTTTTGTTGATACTGTGTCAGAGAAGTGTTGATTCAGTTCTGTGGATGCTGTTGACCACTGTGCTGGACGGTTTGTTTATGAGTGGGCTTATAAAATCACATGTGGAACAAATAATAGACAGTACCAATATACATACTGACACAAGGGCATAAATGTACTCATGCAGACCCACTGAATATGGAAATAAGTTTTGCAAGTGTCAATATTAGGACTCACCTGATATTAAAGCCGGAGTGTGGGACTTTTGTCCCCCCCTTCTGGCAGTGAGAGTAATTACAAAAACACTGTCAACACGTGATTACATCAAAGGCTCCACCGTAGCCAACTCATTCACTACTGTTGTAGCTGTAAAACAGTGGATAAATTGTTTTGAGCGTCACACAACCTCTGTGAAATTACTCGTTTCAATATCAGGATTGAATCCATAACATTAGGAAAGTCTAGAAGAGCCACACAATTAAAAAATTGTATCCCCATTCAAGTTAGCAGAGGGCTAATCAGAATTTAACCACTCAGTCAGTGAAAGTCTCACAGTATGCATTCATCTGTCCAGTGTTGGAATGATTTACATACTCTGTATACTGTGAAATACAGAGAGATTTACTTGGCATTGATAGGCTTAATCAATATTGTGTGAACTTGTTTGAAAAGGGCTTGAATCTAACAGACATTCAGTTATATGTGAAAGTTCCACACTGCAGGTTTAAGCAGGAAGTTCCACAGTATAGAGGCCAAAATACCAAAAGCATGATCCCCTGTAGCCTAGACCACAGAGCAGCCAGCTGTTAAAGGTTAGATGTCCTAAGAGATATAGTGGAAATGTGAGGAGTTAAAAGATCTAAGACATATGGAGCAGCAAGCTTAGAGTTCCTTAAAAGCACACAGAGAGGTCTTAAAATCAATTATTTCTAAGGAAGGCCACCACAGGGGGAGACATGGTCTCTTTAGTTCTTGTGGTTTTGGTTGCGGGGGGGGACTCTTTCCTAGGAGGAGTTACAGTAGCTTTACTCAAGCTGTAAAGAGATTGAGCAAAAAGTCTGACATATGCAGAAAAGGAGTCGATCAGACTCATTAAGCTTTACAAACTTACTCATTCAACTTCTGATGTGTTGAAAAGGTGATTATTTATTATATTATTTGGAAAACTAGAAGAAGCAGCAGCATTTTGTGTTGTTTATCAAATGATGTCTTTTCTCCTCCTCAAAAATAGTTAATTAATTAGTGGACCCACACTTGTCTTCAGAACCAGCCTTGACCAATTTGGTGCCCTAGGCAAGAATTTAGCTATAGTGCCCCTTGCATTGCAACCAATTTCACCACCAATGTTCATATACTCACACACAAACTGCATAACTTTATGTCTTTAAAATTGTCTTTATTTTAGAAAAAAAAAACCCACAAAATAAAAACAGTATTAAAAGAACCTGATGCTGTATCTCTGGGCTTGTCTGTGATGATCCTTCTCTGCCCATCAAAGGACAAACTGATGTCTCTGCCTATATTTAAATGTTGATGAAGGGAAACCCTGTGTGTGTGTGTGGGTGTGTTTGTGTGTGTGATGTATATTTATATAATTATGTATAATTATAATAATTATATTAATATAATTATTATACAGTTATACTGTTTAAGTTCAACTGAAATTAATTGTTCAATTGATATTAAATTGTTTTCACTGTATCTATATTCTTGGGAGTTTATTCTCATCTTTGGTATTTATATGAAGGTATTATGTGTTATTACAATTGTTCCCATACATAGGGGCAGATGCAACTGATTTCTAGTGTTTCAATCAATATTGCGACTCTAACATTGCTTGTAAAAAAAAAAATACATTTGAGAACAGTTAACAAGTAGAACACAGATATATAAAAATTGTATCCTAATAGTTCAAGAAGTTTTTGAGGTGATGCACCCAGGTGATGCTGCAGGCAACCCAGAAAATAGGGGCTATTTAATAGGCTGTTCCATGTAGTTATGTTGTAGTGAACATTTGGCTATACTGCCTATGCCACAGGCCAACCTTGTCTTCAAGGGTTTCTAGTTGCAACAGAAACTACAGCTCCTACTGTTAATTTGTCTTGTTGGACTGTACCAAAATGTACTAAATCTGGAGGGGTATTACTGGTTATTTTGTTGTTAATTCTGGTTTCTTTGCCATTGAGAGTTGAGATGTCTTTGATGTCAATGGGTTAAATGTGGGGTTACAGTAAAGTGCAAAATCAGTAACAGCAATATTATCAGTGTAGTATGTATTCAGTAGTTAGTACCTATAATTGACTGAAACACCCCTGTTTCCAATTGAAATGATACACCTAAGTCTAACCTTGGATGGGTAACATATTTTTAACATGCTTGTTCTGCTGGTCCTGCATTTGTTTAGGTATTTTATTTTATTTCAAGGAACCATATCAGCTGCATTTAGCTGCATCTTTTTTTAGCCAAAGCACTTTGAATATTAACATGGTTTGTTGATTTGACACCATACACCTACCGGATGATTTGGTTATATTATCCAAAAATCCATGATGCAATTTTGTTTCCTGAGTGCATGATGATGCATTTGCCACTTGGTATGAGGAGAAAAGGGTGTAATTTGATACAAAATATGATGCAGAGATTTTTTTAAAACAATATTTGTCTTACAATGACAGAGGATGGTGCAGTTCAATCAAATATTTTCAAATGTAATTTTTTTTTTTTTTTTGTGTTACTATCTGGTGTCGTTTGGTAAATTCTTCAACTGGTTAAGTTCCACCAAAGACACAGATATGCATGTTATTATATTTCAATCTATTATGATGGAGTGAGATGTCAAATTAAAGATTTAATCTTAAATCATAATTGAGCCAGTACTCAATCCCATCACACAGATTGGATGTAATGGTGAGTTCTTGATTGCAACAGGTTATCTATTTAATGCATTTGGTGATAGTCATGGTGCAACTGATTGTCATCATTTATCAGTTATATTAATTGTTGATTTGTGCTCCTTGTTAAGCTATCGCTGTGAAAACACAGTTGAATGGTTAACTGCAAAAAAATGAGCGCACCATCTTATCGAGCCCCAATTCCCCAGCCCTATAATATACCATGATACTGTAATACTGGCCCAGACCAGGTACCTCTGCAGTGGCAAAACAGAAGAAATAGTAATAGGTATGTCGATGAGGCCATAGTTCCAGCTGGTTCACTTGGGATCCAGCATGCTGTTCTAGACAGCACTTTCAGCTATTTGTGGAAAACAGCACAAACATATCACAAGACATTTTCAGCACATAGTGCAAAGGAGCTTCCAAATAGACAAATATCCCTTATGATGATGCAAATGCAACACATGCAAGCATTGAATTTTGGCCAAGGAAGGCTAACACTAAGAGAAGCAGTGTAATTGAAAAGGTTTTATTTTAATGTGTTTGCTTTGATAGATGGTATACACAGAATATGTCTTGTACAGCACTGTGGTTTCTGAGGAGAAAAATAAGTGGGGTTGAAATGATCATACCCTGTGGTTTATTAACACATACTGTATCACTGAAGAATTCTACATCATAAATAATGCACCTACATTTTAACAATAAGAAACTTTTTTTTTCCATTGCCTTCCAGGCTTTCTGATTTATAGCAGGATCCAGTATTAGACCTCGGCCCCTGCTGAAAACATAAGCTTTACAATAATAACTCACAGTGAACTTAACAGAGATCCATGATGCAAAGGCACACTGATGGCACTCCAAGGTACAGTCACTTTCTACGAGTGATGCAGCTATTATAAAATCCCATACCATGAACAAACTTTGGTCTATTATACTACACAAAAAACATTACATTACATAGATAAGAAAAATATGCCACATGATAACCCTACATGTATTACAGCTAATATCCAAACATGAAAAAGAAAACTCTGTAAAACAGATTTTTTCCAAGACATATTGGTGGGTCATAGGTTTTTCTCCATCTAGTTTACTAAAAGGATAGTTTGTTGGGTAAGAGAAGATACTGAGCAAACCTGACTTCTTAATTCCCTAAGCTACAAGTCTTAAAATTCTAGCACTAATTGATATCCCACTTGCCCATTGTGTGCCTAGATCTTATGCAGCAGATAAACTTTCAGCTATTCAGAGTCATCTAAAATATATTAAGAGGATACGACAAGCAGCACAGTAGACACTGTTTGGGGAATAGATGGTTGATTTTGCCTGTGCCCTTTTCCAAATAACTTCTCAGTTCACTTTATTCCTCTGTCTTCCTGCATATTATGTAACTGTATTATGTCAAGTGGTTTGCAATATGTAAGCAGAGGGAGTTCAGTGTTGTGTCAGAGATACTTGAATTGGAAGGACTGCTCTTGATTGAGAATGATAACATTAAAGAAATTTCAAATTGCCATATTATTTGGACTTTTCATTATACCAGCATATTGTAATGGAGGCTACACATAATATGTATTTACTTTACTTTTATATATTATGTGGGGCTAATACTATAGATTATATGGATGAACAGTAGTTTCAGGAAGATGAGAGCACTGCAGGAGGTTGGTCCACACAGAGCATATGCAAAATTTCATTATCTCTCATCAATATCTTTGTAAAGACTCAACAGTTAATTTTACAGTACATGTAATGTTCAGATTTTGCCCTTGAATACACTCAGGCAACCTTGGATTACATGCAAAACCTGCTTTCACACTTTTAATGCCATCATGTCTAAAACAATATTATTTCACTAAATCAAAGTTAGAGTAGGGATACAACAAAGCCTGACTTTACTATATACCAGTATCAGCATGGTCAACATTGTGGCTATTTGCTGAGCAAAATAACACAGTTCTTGGTTTTGTGTATCAAGGTCATTTGCTCACTAAGCTAATAATTTACAAAGCTTCATTCTGTATTGTTTGAGTAATAGTGTTGCACACAGTGCTATTGCAAAAGCTGTGGCTTTGTTGCTGGGTTAAACATAAAGGCACAGTCTTTGTCTAGTTTTTCCTTGATAATTCCACTGACAATTCAGAGTCAGGACATTGTAAGACGTCAATACAGTTTGCTATTTATTATTAGAGGCTGGAAAAAGGAAATGCTCAGTGCAAGTTTAAAGTATGTGTGTTATTATATACTATATAAATGCAGAAAAAATAGACACAGTCACTTTATTGCTTATTGCAAAAAATGTTTTAGGTCTAACGTAAAAGGACCTTTACTCATAATAAAACTCTAGACACTCTAAACACTAGATTTAAGATGAACTGCATTTATAGAACACTTTCAATCAAAGAGCTTTATAATTTGTCTCTCATTCACTCAATCTCATGCGTGTGTGTGTGACCCGGAGTGTGTACAAGTTACTATGGCACTGGCCTAATCATCAGGAGCAATTATTGGTTCGGTATCTTGCTCAAGGACATTTTGACACATGGACAGGAGGAGGCGGGGCTTGAACCTGCTATTGGTGAAAGACCGACTCAACCTGCTGAGCCACAGCCACCAAATTTAAGCAACTAAAAGTACAAAGTTACCATGTAGGTAATATTTCCTATCACCTAACAAGTGGTGCTGGATGCTTGGTGGCATGTATTGTAATTATCACAGATAATGCAAGGGAATCATCTAGGGCTGTCACTTTTCATTCAAAATTTGAACTTTCATTTTAACATAGGGAAAAATTAAATATTAGCACTGTAAAGACTCATTCCAATTCAAAATTTACAGTCTATAAACACAACAGACCATTTGAAGCAGTTTGCCTTGTGATCCAGCAGAGGATGTCCTTAAAATTACCCATCAGTAAACTAAGCTAATAAATAAAAATGAAGAAGGACACCAGCGAGTAAAGCTGTGCTGATCGGATGATTAAAAAACCAAAGCATCTGAGAAGAAATGTTTGGTATTTTGGGGGCAACACCATAGGCAGCAAAACTACCACCAGATATAGGGCTGTTTCTCAACTGTGTAAAAAGTATCTGCCTTACTCTACAATGACAAGAAATCTGAGGACTCACCAGCTACTGGAGTTTACCACAGAAGTGAGGCAGCGGAGGCATGAAACAAGTGGAGCAACGTGAACTCTACAACCTTGTCTGACACAGCGCAATCTGAAGACACATAGTGCAGTTTTATGACACCACATGGGAAAATATAAAGATTATATGTTCTATCTGACCACTGACAATGCTGGTCATATATGCTTATGACAGTCACAGCAAATTGTATCGCTGACATACGGTGTATGTGTGGTGTGCAAATTAATTAGTTAGTTTGAATTTGTTCAAACTAACAAGTCTTTTTGAAAAAGTGACAGCCCTAGTACTATCCACTCCTGTCTCATAGTTAATAGGATAGATTCCTTCATACTGGACTCTCCAGTTATTTCTCTTCTTTCCTTTTTCTTTCAAAGGCCAACAGTGTCAACTGCAAATTGGTCTTCTTCAGATGTGGAAATATATGTATGATGAGTGAATACATTGTTTCTAGCAAGTCAATTGAAATGAATTAGTTTCAGTCCAAAATGTTATAAATGCTGATATGACCAGGTCCTAAGATTTTCTGAGGCATTATAATGTAACATTACTTCCTTCTTTACTACTGAGGCAGGAATTATTCACAATACTGCAGGAAATGTTCCATGGTTTGTATTTGAACCAGCACCATGCAACAGCAGAGGCCAACTACCTTAATGAATATGACTTGCTCAGTGAATTAAAAACAGGGAACATCAATGCATCACCTATGGAGAGCAGCAGAGCGGAGTAGAAATCTAGAGCTATTGACAACATTGCAGCCCCTTATTGCAAAATGTTGACTTACAGTCAACCTCTAAATGGCAAATATGTAATATTCAATTGAAGTAATATTTTTTTAATGACATTTTGCAGATATAGCATCAACAAGTAAGTGAGCTGACATCACAATATGTTCTGGTATTGTCAAATACGATGTGTTACATTCGGCACAAACAAATCCATATGGAGTCGGTGGTACTGAGGCTCTGTGGGATGGAAATCACACAGCACACATCAATCAGCTCCACCCTTTCTGAATCTAACAATGACTTTATTTTTCATGAAGGAGTCTCTGTATTCTGCATCTGCAGTGACAGTGATTTCCCCTGACAATCCACAATACATTGCGGAAAGGAAACCATGTGATTAGCAAAGACATGGCTGCAGCGTGCACTTGAACCGCATTTGGAAAGCAGCGATGTGGGTGCACATGGGGTGTCTTGGTGTGTGTATGTGTGTGTGTGCATACTTGAAAATCCCTGTTTAATTTGCAAAAATCTTCTACGGCAGCTTTAATCAAGCTATTAATGTGATTTGCTCATTTGCTATGTATGGATTACTGTGTGCATGTGTGTACATGTTGACATTGTGTAAGTTAACAAATGTTTTTGTGGCAGCTGATTGAGTATTGTGTGGAGGCTGGAATGAGAATTGTTTAATTAAACATTGTTGTGGAACAACATAAAAAAAACATTTTGATTTATCATTCTCAGAGGAGCTGAGGCAGAGTTTTCATCCTAGTATATTTTTAATGACACCAGATTTAATAATTTCTGATGGATGATATCTGATGAAGCTGTGTCTATTACTTATAAACATAAATCCAGCTGTTAGGAAATCTAGAACAAAATAAAAGTGTTAAAAATAATAAGGTTTAGTTTGAAGTCTTGAAAATCAGGAGCTCTTGTTGTCAAATGTCAGATATGAGGGATTTCTCAGGACTTCTAAAATTGA
This sequence comes from Euthynnus affinis, assembly GCA_029490765.1. NCBI lineage: Eukaryota > Metazoa > Chordata > Actinopteri > Scombriformes > Scombridae > Euthynnus > Euthynnus affinis. The sequence goes on along the minus strand of CM055855.1, from coordinate 7,445,114 downwards.
CAATAAAAGATGGGGGTTTTGTTTGGGGGCGAGGGTCAAGGGGTTTTGTTTAGGGGCGAAGGTCAGGGATCAGAGGTCATGTAGCATTATGATGGTTGAGGTGGACAGGGTCATCGCAGAGATTAAGTGCTTGCCTTGGCTGTACAGGACAGTACAGTCCAGCTGTGAAGTTTTATTTTGTGACCGTGGGTCCTGAGGGAGCCCCAGTGGAGCAGAGCTGTGTTCAGACCCATTGGCAGATCTCCCAAAGCTTCTGCATGGTTGATATAGGACCAGACTATCTGCTATGACAAGCCCTTATTAAAATCAAGTGCGTTTGTCCTTTTCCTCCCTCCCCTCATCTCTCCTTCTCTTCCTGTTTTCCCTCTGTTCTCTCCCCCACCTCTACTAGAGGAGGTTGGGGGACTAGAAGAGGACATAAATTCACCAAGCTGCCCCAGGCAAGGTCTTCATCAGAAGCTCATTTCTCATCATTTTACCTCAAGTCAGCAGTCTGCCTGTATAATTACACTAGGTTTTAGTGAATACATCTCAAGGAACCCTCTGCCTGCTTTCCATTGTCGAGTTATTTTGCACAATAAGGATCACTTGGTTGATGTGTGATTGAATAACGGAGGCTGCAGAGAATTAGAGAGGGATAAGAAAAACTGTCTCCACTGCATTAAACATGAAATGGTCTCATTATGTAAAATTGTAATAAATTATGAAAGGTGCATACATCTTCTAGGTGAAATATACTTTGAATACTGCATGGCCACCAAAATCTATGCATTTGTACACCTGTCTGTACAATGTAATGAGTCTTTGTCTTTATCTTGAAAAGAGCAGACACATATCAGTGTGAGACATTTGTGGTATTTACAAATTGGGAATAAAAAAAAAGTCTTCAAAAGAATGGAAACTAAAATGCATGCATGAGAGCTTCCCCCTCTGGAGTTGATGACTTTGCACTCGGCCTTTGTCCTTGTTTCATTAGTAATTACGAAGCCACTGAAATATTAATTTAGTATATTTAACCAGCAGCCATTAGAGCCTTCTGTTATAATGCCCTGTCAAGAAGGTCAAATCAATTCAACAAATGCTAATAGTGACCAAGACAGTGGTTATATATGTTTGACTGAATCAGCCCTCGCTATAAAGCATGAGCGTGTATGTGTGTGTGTGTGTGTGTGTGTGTGTGTGTCTGTGTGTGTGTTGAGGTGTGACTTTGCAGTGATTAATGTCCTGCATCCTCGCTCTGTGAGAGGGAGATAATACAGAAGGCTGTGGCCTTTGTGTTCTCAGTTTGTGTTAATGCCTGCACCTATCAAGAGATTTTAAAAGGCCCAAAGAATCACATTTGCCAGGGTTCATGGATAGGCTGGGGAAAGCAGGACCCACAGAATGGAAAAAGAATGAACAAATTAAAAAAAGAAAAAGAAAATGCACACATTATTTATCTACTGCTGCTGTGTCTTTGGTCATGTGCATAAGAACTTGAAGTTCTAACAGTTCTTTATAGGTCCTGCTTAGCCTACAATTGTTTTTTTTGACATCATGCATATTGTAACCTTTTTTCAATTCTGATTTTGGTCCTGCTGCTAACCTCATTTCCCTTTTAGATATAAGGTCAACTTGACTGTTGATCTTGACTCTTGTGCAAATAAATTCAATTTTACTGTGGGGAAATTGTTAAATTCTACCACTGCATTTTTATTTCATGCACTAAGCCAAGTGCATTTTCCCAACGAAGCACAAATACACTAAAAGTTTATCAATCTACAGTTTGCATTCATTTGACAAGGAAAATCAATGGAAAGATTCATCACTAATTGTTTGGATGCTCAATCTGTGCTGGTTGTTTTTGACTACAGTGAAAGACAAACCGAGTTTCTTGATGTTTGTCCCACAGTATGCAGCAGAACAATCTCAAGATCAGCCTAGCTTGACAAGTGGGTGGGTTTTTCTGGGTGTAAATTCCTTAGCACTTCCGCCTACTAAAAGAAAGCATTTCTGCTTGCCTGACAAATGTGTAAGAAAGCAAGAAAGCAAAAAGAACTGAACAAAACACTGCAACACAATGCACGGCAACAAATAGAACACCTCCTAGCCTCCCCAGAGGAGGAGGAGAGGAGAAAAACAAAGCTTTATCTAACTCTCCCCCTATTTCCACCACCAATCACTCAAGTAAACTTAGAACACTACAGCTTGCAGTGGTGCCAGAATGAGTTCTGAAGTGGGGGGACATCCAGCTTTGGATGACGTAGTAAGCTAGTGAACTTTGTCATATCATCTTCCTTTCAATCTCAGCCTACCCTACTGTGTTTGCACGACTAAAATATGATAAGAAATTCATTCCCTCTTCTTTTCATCAGGGTACCTCCAGATAAAAATGGTAGCAGCCTTTTTCTTTTGTTTTTGTTTTTTTTGTACAGTGGTCTGCCAACAAGCAGGTCTCAGTTCAAAGGTGCATCCTGGCTCTCGTTGAAACAGACCCTTATGTTTTTCACTCTGTGAAATGTTTCACTGTAACCAATCGACCAACCAACCACTGAATATGTTTTGGTTTTTTAATGTGTTGGAAAGAGAATCAAAATTCAAGTCCTGTTAAAATGGAGTATTTACGTCCAATATACCTACTAACATACAAGCCTCAGCAGAGCAAGGTTTAGTCCCCTAGGCTTATTTTCCAAAGCTATCTAATACTTTGCTCATGTCCAAGTCAGCAGTCAGGCCTTTGTGGATGTGCAGGTAAAGCAGGTTGTTAAGCCATTTCTCTGTCATTTTAGATCAGATGCAGGTCTTCAAACAGGACTTGAGAAACTCCACTCAGCTGTGGTATTGGACATTAGCACAGTGAAGAAGCGACACAGTAGTGTGTCCATCTCACTAAAAACACCTGCTGCATCTCCCGCTGCTGCTAGAACATCAACAAGAGTGGCAATTTTGGAGACTTTTGTGATGCGTGTAGAGTTGAGAACAGAGTTGGGGGACATCAAAACACTTGGGAGCATTTCCAACTGCTTGTGGAGTCTTGCCGTAAAACCTGGCTTAGACGCTACCACTTTATTACCATAACACCTGAAACACCTATTCCTGTGCCAGTGACAATGATAAAGAGGACATTGAGAAGTATGGACTTGTTGACATATGGGTATATATTTATCGCATCACAATAAATATTTTTAAATCAGGTTGAAAATCTGTCTTGTACCTAAAAGTTTTACATTGTAAATCCACCATACTGGCAGCATGAAATGAAATTCTCAAGTCAAGTCATTTGCTGTGGTGAGATATGTTAATGGGTGTATTAGTTTTAACATTTGGCCCACAATTTCTGTATGTTTTTGTGTGAATTTTTAAAAAAAGTTATTAACATAGCAATTTCATGACTTGTCAGACATGGGCTGAGTCTGGAAGGAGAAAGGAGAAAGATCTGAAATAGAAGAAACAAAGGTGAAGCATATGAAAGGAGAAGGAAATGGAGGTAAAACAGAAGAAGAAACAAGTGCACATAAATGATTCTAAAAGTCAACCAGAGAGCCCTCAAACACTTGCCAATTTCACAGTGGAACAGTCCTTAGCCCTGGTGGACTTTAAGCATGCACCTGTCAAGATCTGTGAGTGTCTGTAAGTGGAAATTGGGACTGGGCCAAAGGTAAAATAGAGGAGAAGTTGAAGAAGAAGAAACAAGGAAAGAAATAAAAGGAAACAAAGAAGAGAAAACAAACAAACAAAAAAAAACCCAAATGTTGATAACAAGATGGTGAAAACACTGCCAAATTAGATGAATATACGCTGGTAATGGTAAAGGAAGACAAAATAAAATCTTAAGTTAGTGTGAGAATATTAGGCAGACCCCCAAGTGGTGATGAGGTCAGTTCAAGGGTGCAGGGGTAAGGCACTCGGCCGTGTATCTGTGGAATTCACTCACTTCCTCAATTTGAAATTAAATAAAGGTTGTCTTATTTCATTAAATTAAAGAAAACAACATGGTGTCCTATATTAGACAGTTAAAGTTTAAGAACTACAATTATTTTCCAATTCTAGAGAAGAAGAAGAGGGCTGAATATTTCAGTTCAGAGAGGGAAAATGAAGTTCCCCCCTCAGGGTTCAGTCTCAGTAGTGAGCTAAGTCTACAGAGGAGTAGAAAACATACTTGTACTTGTTTTCATTTCTTAATATTATCTTGTGGAAGAATGCAACATACTGAGTTCCTGCAAACCTGAAATACCCAACAGAATGACAATAGTGAGAACTCAGTGCAGTTCTTTTATACCATCATATACACAAATCCTGAATAAAATGTATTGACAGTGCGTCATAAATCAAAAGATTTCATAACTGTAAATGGCATTTTACAGATTGGTTTGCAGCTTTACACAAGCTCCTCCTTTAAATTATTATTCCCTTTTACATCACAAACATACAACTTGTTTTCATCAAACACATTAAGTCACTAAAGATTGCACAAATATTAAAATTTTAGGCTACATGTTGTCATAATTCATTCACAGCTGTGTGGGCAGTAACATCCAGTCATATGCATGCAAGAGTACAGTGTGAACATTATAACCTAGCACTTACTCTGCTGATTAGACTCATGCCAGCAATGTTTGCTGCTGCTGCTCCCACTACCACCCCAACCTCCTCCTCCTGTGGTATCGCGTATTGTTTATATAACTAAGGTTTATGTTCATGTATGTTTATTTTGGGAGCTTAGCTTTCTCAGCAGAATCCTCATCGTTGCTCAGATCCTTTTAGTGATCCTTCAAAGAGCACAGCATTTTCTGCAAAATCTATATGTATAACAATCCACTATAAATGCAAGCTTGTTCAGGCAGTGAGCCAACTCAAGTGGAACAGATCTGCAGCATCGTACTGCATGTGCACAACAGCCAAACGAAAAATAAGCTCAGCCTCAACAATGCGAATAACTGACAAAGGTAAATGCAGCAGCGTGATTAGACCATTACCTCTAAACCCCTGCAACAAATTTAGCCTTTAATGAACTGTATCTCATATTTTAAAAAAAGCTCATACTACCAGCAAATATGAAATACCAGACATCCACTTATAATGTGCATTTTACTGAGTGCAAGCAGCAAAAACTTGGCTTGCCTTGGTGAAATGAAGCAGAGATCTGACAGATTCTCCTTGTTTCTAAGATGCCAGCGGGACAGACTCCTGCTCCTGCATTGAAAGGGAGATTGTTACTGTAGGGGAACGAACCCAGCAACAGAAGGCAAGTTGATTTCTTTCAGAAACATTAGGGTTTCTTTTGGTCTAAGGTGCAGGTGCAGGAGTCCGCACACACACACACATGGACCTAATGACCTCTGACCTAAAGGCATTAGGATGTCAAGGAGACATGAACTGGACTAAAAACCTTTCCCTACCTCCACCAGCCACAGGAGGAAAATGGACAGTTGGAATTAAGGACTTTGTCTTTTCAGATACAAACAGACTGCACCAACCTGAGTGAAACATCCTCCCTTCTTCTGCTGGCTCACTATCTCTTAAGTTGTAAATTTTAGGAAGCCATGTTCCTTTGAGTTGCTCCTTGTCCTTATTATCTCTTTTTTTAATACACAGTGGAATGATGAATTGGTCAGAAAATGCCATGTGTCTTGTCTAACCCATGTTAACTTTTACTGTTTTAGAACAATTTAATTAGTTTGATATTATGGAAATTCAAATTCTGCTTCAAAACTTGTAAGTCACACATATTATTGCATTTGATTTATTTGATATTAACTAGTCTAAGTGCATTATGTAGCTATGGTTTGATTGCTAGGATAATGTTTTCTTAATAGTTGTAATTACAGATTAGGACATTAAGGTGTATTGATTTTATTCTGTATTTTATGGGGTTACTCAATATTGCAACTTCTAAGTGTTTTCTAACTGGTTCTTGTGATGTGTCAACATTGATGACAGAATGAGTGAGTATGCAATTTGCCACCTTGTATAATAAAATAATAAAATTATCCCTACACTATACCAAGTTGCAAGTTGAAGGTGTTCCAAGGTGTTCCCTTCAAAAGTGTGCCAAGGATCCTCTTTCTTCCACAACACGCCCGTACTCTATAAAAGTTTACAACTCTTTGTCTGGCTCAGCTTTTGCTGTCGACCTTTTTCTTTTTGGGGTGTCTCTTTCTGCTTGCCTGCTGACCACTGCTGCAGCATGTCCTGTTTTTTTTTTTTTTTCTCTTGGCCTTGCCAGCTGTGATGGCCTGTGTTGTGTTCCCTTTTCCCTGAGAGATACAATTTCCAGACAGGAATTTTTGACTGAGAAGGAAGACTGCAAAGATGCTTAAGCCACAAGCCAAGCCACGCCAGTTTCTATTTGAATAATATTTTATTTTCTATCCCCTACTTTTATTGTGTTAACTTTTTAAATACCCTTTCAAGGACTCTTCTGATTAGTTTTGAGTTCCATGCATCCAACTCTGCAGCCTGACACTGAATGCACCAAGACTGGGACCCCTCCCAGTTGTGTGTGTCCACTACATGGCCTCAGCTAGTCTGAGAATGGATTCATCTTTCTGAGAAGGAGTGAACAAAGCTGTTTCACTGAACCTACTACAATGGTTCTCATCTGGCTGTCACTCTGGCAGCCTGAGGATAACCGAGTCTGCTTCACCTTTCTCTGCACTTTCCAGGAAGTTCACCCATTCATCAAATGGAAACAGTAGGAAAACCATCATGCTTCTGTATTAGAGTTGAAAATTAACATTTTATTGGCTGTAATTAGAGTCTTGGCCCCTCATTGTGTTTTTAACTTGTTTTTAATAACATTGATTTATAGTTGGGTAGATGTATTTGTGTATTCTTTTATATTAGAAGATCATACCCAGATACTCCGAGTTCACAACTTTCAGGTATAAGACTAATTAATTGGTTAATAAATCAATAGAGGTGGTTCCCCTATTAACTTCACACAGCTTTCTAAACATTGATATTTACAAAATGGCTTTTTTTTAGTTGCTTAAGAGTCAACTGCATTTTTCTATATGTTTAAAGGACCAGACCAAGGTTCTACACTGGGAATGGTTCTAAATGGGAAAAAAATAGTAGCACTGTGTTTGGTCTCATGCAATTGTATTTTAAGATGGAGGAGGGAATATAAATTCATATAAATAAACACCTGATTTATCACTGCAGATTGACCATTGCTGCAGGGGAACTACATTCAAAATTTAACATATGGGAAAGGCAGGTGTAAAATCTGCAGTTAGGAGACTAGTAGGGTCAAAACAGCGAGGGAGAGAAACATACAGACCTGAGCTTTTTTTTTTTTTTATACAACTTACCTTTCTGTTTCCTGCAGTTTCACCTTGCTTGTTTGTCCCTTACTTTTATTGGCTCATAGCAGGTCCTGTCCAGTGCAACATGACTGAAGCAGCAAGTAATACCTAAGTAGGCCACACTGTTTGTTTGTTTTTTCTTTTTGTTTGCAGAAACAATCTAATCATATATACTTCCTCTTCAACCAATATTCAAAGTTCAGCAACACAAAACACTTAATTTTCAGTGGTTTCAAGACTTGTGCAATATGTATCAAAACAGGCTGGCATCAGATCATAATTAGCAGCAAATCAGATGAACTGGGGCTGGGCTCATTTAGCGACAGAAGCCTTAATAAACAGCCCAAATTGAAAAATTATGGTGACGCAAAATTTTCGCATCCCTGACAGTAATTTCCGACAAGCTTAGTAAATATCCCCCTTTTCAAACAGAACACCAAAATTGTTAGGAAAATGTTACAGCTGGGATGTGAGTGCGCTAATCAGCAGCTTGAGCAGAGATGACAGAAAAAGCCTTTCCTCTGTTATCCGTAGCTGCAATTCATCTGTTATACTGTCAGGGTATAATTTGGTCACACTTAAGAATTCGCCATCTGTAATCATTTCCATTTGTTAGAAAAATGAAGAAATCACTTAGGTTGGGGTACATGAACATGACATCTGACTAGGATGGATTGATCTATTTCAGATTTGAATGAGGTTTTGGCAAATGCAGCATTTCTATGTGGATTCAATGGACTGATGAAATATCATACAATAGCGGGGACAAAAAGCAAAATTGTGTGAGAGGCAGACTATAGATGCATTGAGAAAGGCAGAGGGAGGGAAGAAAAGGGGTTGAATAATCCAGGGTAGATCTGTTTTGGAGGATGCTAATAGAATTTTACAATGTGAATGAGTGTAAGGGACAGTAACCAAATGAGAATTCTACATTGATCCTGACACCAAAGCCTTGTGGGACAAAAGACAAAGGGAGAAATATAACTTGCAACAAAAAAGGAGGAAATTAAAAAGTCATTCTCACAGGGTTGTGAAAGGCGAGGTTTATAAGCCCTTGTCACGGACTCCCAATAGGCATAACCCCATTTTCATATACAACTAATTTAATCAAGGTGACTTCTCCTTCGTGCCTCTCCCAGGATAAAGGCGGGAGTTTGCTGTTCCCTTGTGCCCACAAGCCAACATATGCTAAGATTTGTGTCTGCAGTTCATCCCCCATATAAGCTCAGTGTGGCACGATCTAATCTGTACTGTAGATAGCCTCTCCTTGCCCATATTCTCCTGAGGAACCTTGTTGTTTTAATGACCGCCCTAAAACTTTTCTTCTGCCATATGCAATAGTCCCTATCTTTTGAAGGTCAGAAAATTATTAAATTAGGTTGTAGTTTGTCTGAACCTACTGCAGTTAAAATATAGATACTAATGTCAAATATGACCACTGAAATCAAATCTAAACTTACCCTCTTTCTCCTTGCAGGCTTTGTTTCAGAACCTGTGTCATCCATATTAAAGATCAAAACTGCATAAATCATCTGTCATTCCATCCGTTCATCAGGTTTCCATGTTAGTATTTCCCGTTCAGATCTTCAAAGACCTATTTTAAGACACAAATTAGCTGTGACAGAGTCAACCATGTGACAGAGAAGAAAGAGAGCAAAAATGAAATCAAAGTCTGCTGTGTCAGTGGATGCCGTGCTGGGGTTTGTAGTCTTGTACAATTGCTTCGGTAAACAGCTGCTCCTCACACATCAAAGAGCCAGCAGCACAAGGATAAGAAATGTTTGAGTCAAGTGCAAGGATCCGTTCCTTTATCCTGAACTTACCCTGCCAATGGTGGGAAAATAATGAAAAGCTATGGCAGATTTATTAACCGGCAACCAATGCTCTTTTTATATAAGTATGAGTGTACATATTGATTTATTCTCTGCAGCTGAAGCGGGTCCTCATTTAAAGTATCACACACTACACACTCTGTCAGTCATTTTGAAGGCTTTGTGCATTTGGGATAAAAGCTGCAATTTGTACAAAAGAAAAGTATATATTTTGATTTTACACTATATGCAAATTAAAAGTAATTTTCAGGTTTTTTCAATTTGCTGAATCAGGTTTTTGTGTTGTTGTTTTTTTTTATTTCAGATGACATTAATTACATAACTAATAATGTTTTGAGTGAACATTAAGTTAACATTTTGCCATGATGATTGTTTCTTACAGTAGTTCATTATTGGCGTGCGCAGGGACCCCAGTCAGTAGTCCATGCTTGTTAAATATGTTGGTTGGATGACGGTTAAATAACTAAATAAAAGTAGTGATGACTGGTTATGTGCCATCGAAACTACAGCTTCTTGTGAAATTATTTCAAAACCTTACAACATTCACTGATATGGCTCAGTATGTTTGAGCAGGTGAGTAGTCAGGTACACAAAAGAGACAGCTTGAAAACATGGTCATGTATCTGTGGTAAGACCATAGAGACTGACCAAAGCACAGAGAGCTGATAAGGACATGTGACACCTTAAAAGAAACCAATATTGACTGCCCATAAGAAACAGGTAAAGAACAGTGGTCTGCTGAGTTTAAGTCCAACATTGCTTCCTCCCTTGCTCCCAAGGGACAATAGTCATAAGTCCGGTGATCACTAGGGGGCTTTGTCACTTCAACATAAAATAAAACTCGTCTTCATGGGTTGGCTGAAACAACTGATGCTGTCATTTTTCTTGGGAAACAGTGTCTTTACAACTCTTGGTTGGAATGCAAAATGCAACTTTTGTTTTCTGGCATGATATGCAACAAAGAAAAGATCAGTGTTTCATCCTTAGATGATGGAACCCTGATGAAATACTTTGCAGTGGGAACCATAAAATACTGAAGTGCTTGAAAGTAGTTCACTAAAAAGGGAAGCAGTATCAAATCAAAAAAATATCAAACAAAGAGTCCACGTCTGCATCAATAATAATAATAATTCTGGCAAGTTTGAGGTCTTTCTTCTCTTCTTTTTTTTTTTTTTTTTTAGCAATTTCACTGTAATATTGCATTTCAATCATGAGCTTGAAGGTTTATTTTTTTTGAAATAGTGTTAGCATACTGCAGACCTCAAGTGGTTTTCCTACCTGTTCTCATCACCTCACCTCACATCCCTTAGTGATACAGATACCATAACACAGAGGGACAGACTGCTACAAAGATAGGCTGATATACAGTTTAGATAAGATAAATAAATTATGCACATGAAATCATGGACATGCAAGTCTTTAGTCTTTGGATCTTTTTACTTACTCCCAGGGGAGGGTGGAGATGAGTGCGGGATTTCAAATTTCAGCCCCCCTAACACAGCAGTTTCACCTCAAGGGACCTTATTAGTCAATGGGTCACTACACACTACACCCCTAACAGAACAGACTCCTGCGCCCATGCCAGAACTTGTCTCGATTAATTATCAACAGTGGCCATATCCAGCTGCCACAGGGAAGAAGAGAGACAGAGAGAAAACAAAGAGAGCACAACCACCTTTACTATTACTAATGCTGCTGCTAATGCTACTGCTGCTATTTGTATAATACCACTCACTTTGTTAGATAAATGTTACTGAAAATACATCCGCTTATAGAGTGAATAAGGTCATTTCCTTTCAGTTGATTATATACCTGTCACCATCACATATCAGCAGGAAGGATATGTGAGCTTCTGCAGTCTCTGTTTTGAGGGATGCTCTCCTCATAATTACATAGAGGTCATACAGCATGTTTATATTAATTTGTTAAATCTTCAAAAAAAACAGGGCCAGGATCTGAAATAATAGGCTCAGAACAATCTGTGCTTTACACTTGCTGATGTACTTTCCAGCAGGTATTAGGGCTTTGTAACTGTTGACTCTCAGCCAGTCTCTATCTTTTTGTGCTCCTCTGTTTGAACCTACCTGTATATCTGAGCCTGAACCTGTCACCCTGTTTGATCTAAGGCTGATCCTGTCTCTCTGTCTAAGTCTAATGCTGACTCTCTACGTGAGATTGACCCTTAACTTGTCTCTGCCTGAGCTTAAGAATTAACCTGTCTCTCTGTCTGAGCCCGAGCACAAAACATTCCCCTGTCTGTATCTGAGGCGGTCCAGCTCCCCAGTTTCCCAGCAGTCAGGTTCTTTTAAAGTCTGTGTAAAGCAATAAGAAATATGTTTTCTGATTTTTTTTTTACACCATAGAAAAATGTGTTATTAACCACCCAGCCAAATTTGACTGATTAAAAAAACAAAATTATAAAGTATATAAATTAGGTTTCAAAATCATGGAAAAGTATTCTGAGCTCTGAAATGCTGGGGGCATGTCCACTGAAGATGGTGAAAGCTCAGCCTGACTGAACAGCCTGTGAGCCTCTGAACTTCACAACACTCATGCTGAACTCCCCTAAAAATATTCAGTTTAAAATAGGCCTTGTTTGTAGGTGTAAAATTATATTTTAAAAATAAACATTAGGAGCCACTGTTTGCCACATATTTTGTAGGTAAATTTGGACTTGTTTCAGTAAGATTGTAACTTAAATGAGTAGTTAACAAGCAAATAACCAATATCATTATGTTAAACTGTAGTTTGGTGTCAAAGTTACTCACTTCCTTGAAAAGTGCTAGCAAGGGGCTGGATCTAGGAGCCACAGGCATATATCTGTAGTGATGGCGAAGGCACCGGAGTAGCGTCCACAAGACAGTCCAAGAGACTGAGGGTGAGACTGGACAAAGAGGCAGAGAGGGCCACTACATAAGCACAGTTCCCACAGCAGTGCTGCACGAGCAGGAAATAGATATATTGTCTGGGTGTACCCAAGCCTTAACACCGACTCTACCCGTCAATGAATGCTTCAGCTGGGTGTGAAATAACTTCTTGAGTGCTACTGTTGACCAAAAATGGCCCCATTCATGACACTGGTGGCTATCAACCTGGCTCTGCCAGCCAAGAGAGAATGTAAAAGAGGAGGGCTAAGGGCTAAGCTAAGGCTAACTCCTCATTGGCTATCCCTACCCAGCACTTCCCTCGCTGATGTACAGTCTCTGGTGAACAACATATATGAACTACAACTGCGGATCAACACTAATAAAAGGATTATGGAATGCAACTTAATGATTTTATTATGAAAATAATAAAATGGAGCCACTGAACTACCTTGGTTCTACATCCTCAGGCCAGACACAACAGCTAGAAAGACCAAAGGTGGAGTGTGGGGGACTGTGCATTCATGTTAGCAAAACTTGGTGCACAGACAATGCTATTATCGAGAGGCACTGTTTTGCTTACCTAAAATATCTCATAATTAAGTGTAAACCTTTCTGTCTGCCCGGAGAGTTTACATCTACTGTTGTGACTGCAGTATACATCCCCTGGATGCTAATGCTAAGCTTACAATGAAAGTATTGAATGCTGGCATTAGCAAACAATAGACTACACACCCAGTCAATGCCAAGGGACTCTAGTTCTTACATAGTGTAAAGGAAGGGGTCATTCTAGTCACCCCTCTATGTGATGGATCCACCATTTCAGGCCCGCCAAAAAATTCCTGAGCACAAGATTGGTGAAAAACAGTTGAAAAATCTAACTCCACAATATATAGTCTTTTTACGTGTTTCAGCAATTATTTTCTAACATGTATAATGTGTTTCAAAAGAAATTGATTTCCTTTACACAGGATTTTAGTGAATTCCCTGCTCCAGAGTCTGCCGCTCAGACTCTCCATCTGAACACTAGAGAATGCCATCCAACCCATACTCAGACTCCAGTGGTTTTCCATTTGGGTTCTCCAGTTGGGAAACAAGTATCAGGCTTTGCAGGAGAAGAATCGCCCTCCTTCGTGTGAACACCAGGAGCTTCCTGTCTGTTCCATTCAGCAGTCTGTATCACCAAGTGGAGCTGCTGACCCAGCTTGACATCCTCCTTGCCGCAGGCTGCACTGTCAGCTTCCTTCAATCCCTCCCTCTAACTCTGCTTTCTCACCGGACTCTGTACTCTCTTGCTTGTATCGGTGCTAATAACTCCATTGCCAGAGACATAGGGCTAAATCAGCTGTCACACAGTTTTCCATGCATCACAATTTTGAGGCTGGTAGAAATTATAACATATAACCATCATGTTCATAAACATGGCAAATGGGTTTTTATCTGTTTTTGAATCCTTAGTCCAATTTAGCAAAATATTTGAGCTCTGCAGTCTGAATGCTCCACTCACAATTTTTTACCATCACAAAATTGTTTACCATCTTTATTAAGTTATTATTTATCAGTAGATACCTACCTGCACATTATGTGACCTGCATATTTCCTGTGACCTGATGGAAGTCTGACAGAAAGGGAATGGGGGGTAGAGGGGTGGGGAATACAAAAGTGAAAGTTGTATACAATGACAAACTAAAACGGTTGAATCCTTGAACCCCTTCAGACAACAACTGCATCCTCAAACAGGTGCAAAGTTGGAACCCTGCTGATGTTTCACCTTAGTGCCTGAAGACCAACCCACTTGATTGTGTCTGATGTCTATCCAGCCTGTATCCTGACATTGCAGGTAAAGGGACTGACAGTGAGAGACAAAGAGAGTTGCAAAATCAGTAGATCTTCAAAAAAAAAAAAAAGAAAAAGAAAAGGTTGTTATTTCTATTTTAGAGCTTATTAACATACTACTATTCCAGAGACTGCAAAAAGAAAACTTGTTATAAAATGGTATATTTTAAGTACAATGTGGAACACTAATACATTTGCAACTCTGTACTTACTACAACTGCCACAATATTAATCCCAAGGAAACAACATTACTCTGTGAAGGTAATGGCCTCCTCAGGATGTGAAACTGTGATATTATTGCAGCAAAATCAATTAATTCAGAGGATTCATTTAGGAGGCTGAAGTAAATCTGCACAAATTATTTGCAATGAGTTCAACTGTGATTAACTTTGATATGCAGATTCATGCTGCTGACCAATAGCAAGCTCCCATGACATTTCTGACCATTCAGGGAACAGAATTTTAATTAGAGAGAGATCATAGTCTTGTTGCACCATCACCAACCTCTTTTGTTGGAGTATAAACTGTTCCACAATAGAGGCACTTGTAGACAGTTATGTGTATTCAGTGATATGCACAAATTAATTGTCCCATTAGCAACCAAGCCAACTAGCTTGCTAACTGACAGTTGGCAGGGATTGTTAGCTATGGTGACTATCGTTAGTCCATCTATTTATTGTGTGCTAGCAGTTAGCTCAGCAACAGTTTACCAACTAGCCCTGTGAGTATTCCCTACATGAAGAAAGCTTCTAGAATCAAGTATTCTGCAATGACACAATGATGAATTTGCTGTGCCACTTATACCACAACTATTGCGTTTTGTAAGTAGAAACTATGCCCAGTATGAGACAACTAAGCACAGTACAAAATGCCTCACACCTTTCAAATATGAGTCACTGAAATACATGAGAAAAAGCAGTAAATCTCAGGCAACAGGTCAATAATATTGCCTTTTTACAAAAGGTTCCAAATGCTGTGTCATGTGATAAGCAACTGCAGCCAGATTGTTGAGAAGGGCATGATTGGTTTTCCACCCAACAGGACGGCACAGTAATAGGTGTTGTTTACGACATGTTGAAGGAGTGCTGATAGTGTTTATGCATATTATTTTACCATTTGATGTGTTGGAAGAAAACATGCTGTTTTTCCTTTTAGGTTCACCATCTGCATCCAGTTTATATTTGTTGTGTCCTCATGCATGAAGCTTAACCCCTGAATAAATGTATGCCATTGTATTTTCTTTCACTGTTATTGAAATGTTCCAAATAAGTATAAACAAGGCAGAGATACCATAGGACAAGACTACAGTTACATTCATGGTATGATTTATTAATCTTCATTTTATAGAAACCTGAAGAAAAGTGGTTGGACTAGGTACAGTAGGTAAAGCCTAAATAGCATGAAAAGGCTTATTATAGGCTTATGCTGATTGGATAACCACTAATATGCAAATTCTGAGTAAGTGGATATGCAAAAATGAGTCTTTTGAGTCTATAGGGCTCCAGTAGCGTATAAAGCATGTTTGAAAGAGAATGGAGACACATTTTATCATTTTGTACTTCTGCATAATGATCTGAACTTTGGTTGAAAAGAAGCTCAGTATGGAAAGTACACATGCATTGCTGCCCTGATAATATTGCATAGGAGCGGGGACAACAAAAGAGTGTGGAACCTGAACATATTTGCAAGCTATATGACATTTCCTGTTCCCATTGCATTGCATGTATTACATTCTGTATTGCTATGTTAGTCCACAACATCACACTGACATATCTCTAAACAATATTTCAATAACTTGTGGCCCTCATTTGATTTCCTCTGAGAGCTTTGCTATGCTCATGGAAATGGCAGCAGACTGATTTTTTTTTTTCCTGATTTTCTTTCCCCAAAAGTATTGTCATTTACAGTGACGTATTTGATCCCAGAAGACATAATTGCCAGACAAATAGGAGCCATTGTGCTGAGGTTGCTTATATGTGCACTCTGTATGCATGCTTAGATAGAGCCTGACCTAAGCCATTACCTTCCTCTCTGGAGGACAGTTCTGCAAGATAGAGGCTGGCTGATGTTAAAGTAGGTCTGAATTAAATTGGACGCTCTGAAACACGGCATGACAGACAGAACAGTCTCCATCAGGTGAAATTGTGGGAAGCATCCCTGCAGGACCTACACAGTTGCCTCAGGCAGTAAAATATTAATAATTGAATAAATATACATGCATAATAAAAAGACCATTAGTTTCAATAGAAGGATGATTAAATTATTCACAAGGAATGGTGGAATAGGAAAGACAGGCGTTAAATCAAACTATCTCAAATATATCTAGTTACCGAGAAACTACAGTTTTGTTTATGTGAATTCTCAATGGGTAGGAAAAACTGTAAAGTACCCTGTAGGGTTTTAATGTAAACAAACACCATTATGCCCAGAATGCATGTCCGTCCTCATTAAACGACTGCAAAGTTGATTTGTTAAATTCTGTTTTTAGCCTGCATTATTCACATCTATGTTTATATCGTCTTCGCAGTCTTTGCTGCTTGCATGATAGCATCGTCAGGAATGTGTTGCCATACATGTATGTGCAAACTCATGCTAGTAGAACATCAGATACAAACAAAACAAAAAATGTTGCTTTTTCTTCTCTATCACTCCCACTTTCCCAAGCTGTCAAAGTCCCTTTCATTCATAAATTCTGACATCAACATACTGTATGTGACCAATGCCTTTCTGCCTGGTTTCCTTGAGGTATTTTGTCTTTGGATGCTGTTATTTAAATATCATTGAAATCTTGTCATTCTATCTCTCAAGCATACTATTATGCAGTCCATCACCTCCTCATTACCACCATCACTTCCAGGCAGTGTCATTTTAAAACTGTAACTATTGAGGCTGCATGCTACTTTTCATTGTTATTTGGTAAGCTACAGCAACACTTCACTTTTGTTGAAGTGTTGCTAAGCTACTCAGAAAAAAGTAGATTGACAGTGAAGCTACTTCACATAGAAAAACAACTTTATAAGTAATATAAAAAAAAACAACAAATCCACTCATTATTTTGTGGTGAAATCCATTACAGCACAAAACAAATTAAATTAATGTGGCTGTCAGAGCCCAGTACAGATTGCATTAAATTAAATTGTCAAGTTTCAGTTTTCACATCTCCTGTCTGTAACTATGCAGGCTCTCTCTCTCTCTCTCTCTCTCACTCTCTCTCTCTCTCTCTTTCTCTATGTCTCTGTCTCTCCAACGAGGCATTAAATTACTTTTAAACATCAGTCTTATTATTAAGTTAATTGAAGGGTGTATGTGCATTAGGGTGATGTGGCTCTTCAAAGCAGTATATGGTTATTTTTGGCTCCTAGTGTATCAGCAAGAGGAGACCAACAAAATGGAGCACTGAAAAAGAAAAGAAAATACAGTAATACAGCATTTGGTCACACTGCCTTTTGAGGAAAAAATGTTCTCCTCAAGAAACCTTACATAATAATGAGTAGCTACAACACCTCAATATCGTATAGTTAACCTTGATATTGTTATACACTTTTGTACACATTGATTTCTCCTTACTAAAATGGTCTCCTCAAAGACACAAGCCTTGGTAGATTGTTTGTTGCAGCCATCACTTCAATGGATTGTTTAGTAACTATAATAAAGTTACATTTTGAATGTGCTTTGGCTCATGGGCTGTTATCTCTATGAATTTTAATGCAGCATAAGAACATTTGTTTAGACCCTCCTTAATTTATCACTAATGTACTAATAATTCACTAAATTAATAAGCCTTAGGGATACCTAAAGGCAAGGTAAGATAAAATAAGGTTTAATGTTTCAACTACTAATCAAATTGTTGCCCTAGCTGAGGGAACTAGTTCAGTCAGTGCATAATGATTTGCTCTGCTGTGTTGTTGAGACTCTAAGTACCCTTAACTGTCTGCCTTGGGCCTATAATTAGCTTCCCATGGTGTACTTTACCATTGTGCATTTTCTCATACTCTTTCAGTGTTGTCCTCTTTAAATTATGGAGCCAACAACAACACTCCTGGCAAACATGTAGAATTATTCATGGGCTGTAGCACAATCAATGGGAGCAATTGATGTAGCTGTGGAGCAGCACTGAAATTAGCAGTCCATCATATATATATGTAATTAACCCTATGAAAACGGACATCCCGCGGGCAACCCCAGACCACCCGCAGGATGTTGTTGTTTGCATATTTAAATTGATCTAAAATAAAAACCCTAACAGCTAGAGCATTCATTCTTTTTGCATCTGAAGACCGAGGCTTCTGTCTTTCGTGTTATAGCGTTGTACTCTCTTGTCACAAGTTGATGACGTCATTATGTTACGTTACGTGCGGTACAAAACATGGTAACAACACATGGTGGAGGAGTAAAGTGCCGCCACGGGAGCAGAGAAGCAGGTTGATAGTTCATGTAGAAATTTTAAAAAATAAAAAAGTGCAAGGTGTGCAAGAGAAACACACCATTCATATGTAAGGCTTGCAGAGTGTCCCTGTGTGTCATTGTTGACAGGAACACAATGACTAGCACAAGTGAACATACAGCACACAAATTAAACTGTCGACAACTCCTTTGTAATCATAAAAATTAGCATATCTTAAAAACTAAAAAAGTGTCCATATTTCAAATAGTGTTGTGTTGAGAAATATTCATGTTTCTACATTCAGAATTGTTTGGGATTAATATGTTTGTGTGTTTATTTATTCAAATTTGATGAAAGGCATACCAGATTTTTGTATTTTTTAAAATCTATGACACAGTTTCAATAATTGTATCAGTCATTATGGTTTATTGACTTACATAGCCTTAGCTTAGATTGTAAAGATTTTATGAATCATGTTAAGATAATCTAGGAAATTACATCACATTAAGCAAAAATAGTAATGTATGGACCGGTTCAACATAGTGTGTGCTTAAGATATAAGGCGGTGGAGAAACACCTTTGGATGGATACCTCCCACCCAGAGGAATAGGTGTATAAACAGAAAAGAAACAATGAAGAAGTGCAAATGTGTCAGGGATTTTCTTCTTTTGTTTTTTGTGACAACAAGAGAAACAGGGAAATATGTTAATATTTAAAAGTAACAGCTTGCTTATTTGAAAACTCAAGTAAATAACTGACTACTTGAACTGCAAAACTAACACGTTACGTTACTTTTTACAAGAAAGTAATCAGAGTATGCGTTAGAGTACTCAGACTCTCAGAGTACCCCTCTAGAGGGGTAACATTGCCACTGAGTAACTATTAGGGCAGCTAAGCCTCCTGAGATTTGCTCCAGTAGAGTAGTGAACAGACAAGGTCTGACTCATCACAGATTCCACAGCTTGAGTGTGAGTGTACTGTAGAAAAGTTCAGAGGCATCCTAGGTGTTTTCCCAAGGGTGGGGAATGGAGGTCTTTAGGGGGATTCTCTGTGCAACGTTCAGCTTGTCTGATCACAGCAGGTAGACCTTGTATAAACATGTGTCTGTCTGCAGGGGAGGCAGGAGGGGAAGAGGGAATAGAGCAAATGCAAACCTTCACTATGCTAAGAGTAGAATATGGAGATGAGTACAGAAACAACAGAGCGAAATAGACAGTGACAATCCCTGGATGTCATAGACCACCTGGCTTGTCATATTTCCATTCATGCCCTCCTCTGGGTAGTGAGGGGGCACTGGGACAGTCTAGTAAAAGGCAACATAATCAGTCAAAGCAGGCAGTCTGACATTCAACATAGCAGAACATTTCAATGTGGGAAATCACAGCTGAAGCATTTTTCCTTTCATTTTGTCAGACACATTGGTCAGTTGCATTCAAAAGCCTCCTGACTGCATGTGGAGTTATGTTTTATATTCTCTTTTTGTTGATAATGTATAGTTAACGCTGTGTTGATGTGATGTGTGAGGTACCATAATTACATGTTTCTGTTTTGTAAGTGTCATTGACATCAACATGCAAGTCATTATCATGACTGGGAAGCTCAGACATGTATGAAAGCTCAGCCTATCCTACATATGAAATGCTTAAAAAAGCAGACATGCATGCTTCACATCAGCCACGGTCTATTGTTCATGGTTATGTGATTTTAATTGTAATAGTGTTATACTGATCATGCACATTCAACCTCATAAAACCGTCATCAGTGGAATCATTTTACTTTGTCTAATGATGTGAATACATTCAAATCATGACATGTAACATGTAAATCTTTCCTATCGCTACCTTCATTCCCACATAAGATGAACATAATAGAAAACAGACAACAGGAAGAACAAGTAACTTCACAAAGGTGTTCATCATCTGAAGTAGAAGAACAACATGCAACATGGATGCAATTTCATCCTGGGGGCTCAGTTTTCCCAGGTGCATGCATGCAAATACACTGCAGTGTATTTCAACATAGCTGATCTCAGACTTCGGTTGCATGTCACATCCTTTTATTTATTTATTTTTTTAAAGATTCCTTTTGGGGTAAATTTTCCCTGATGGTAGCATTGGTAGTTTGTTAAAAAGCTTATGATGTTTCTACTCAATGCCAAAGCAGGAAATAGTGGCATCAGTCTTAACCATGACATTTTCTTAACCTCAACTAAGTGTTCCAGTTGAATAAACATAACATTACCTTTACCATATAGGCAGCAGAATAAAAAGTAATGCTCACGGCTCCAACAAATGACCTACTTTCTCATATAGGTATGAAGACTTGTAGGATAAATAAAAGAAAAATGCAAATCATAAGTATAGAAAACATGTGTTTCAACCTGCGTCCTGCTGCATTGCCAGAGGGGAACACACATGCTCTGTCTAGAAAGCAGCTGTGCTATGTTACTTTTAGTCTTGTGAGTAATTAGCATGGTTGAAAATATATTATAAACAAAGCTGAGTTAAGTAAATTGTATTTCTCATGTTTATTATGATAGATATTGTGGGCTCCCATTTACTTGCTAAATCACTGAAATAAAAAAAAAGAAAAATCAAACTTAATCTAATGTTGAGTCGTAAAGATTGAGAAATGTACCCAGTGCTTGGCACAGTAACTGCTTCCTGAGAGAGAGGATGGGCAGGAAACCCAAAGACCTATATTTCATGCTTTCCATATTTCTGAAAGGGCTAAACTCAAAACCAACTCAGGAGATATGAGAAGAATAAAATAGAACAGAATCTTTCCACACAGAGTAAGAGCATCCTGCATGTCCAGCAAAAGACACCAAACAATACCTGCAGAGCAGAACTCCCCCCTGTAGAGCAATTACCCCCTAATCTTGAAATGCAAAAAGGGAGCGATTCAATTTCACAATCATCTAAAAACCTAGTGACCCCCAGACATACCATCACACAGCCCTGCCAAGTGCTAAAGCCAAAGAAAGCCAGAAGTGTCCCCTCAGCCAGCTGCTCCTCAGTCCAGGCAACCTATCATGCCCCGGATAGCCTCAGGACCACAACACCAATCCAATCACACCAAACCAAATTATCAACCAACAACAACAATATCACATATCGGAAGGAAACAACTAAGACACGAGAGTAAATTAAAATGTTATCTGATCCTAAAAAGAGACTTCACATTAGCAAATTATCTAATCGCAGTAAAAAAAAAAAAAAGCCTTGCCTACGTACAGATTCAGCGAGCACACATTAACTGTAGAGGAGGGTTGGAATGGACATAGCTGGCTGCCAGAGGAGGAGAGACTCTGCTCCCAGTGTAACAGACCAGAGGTAGAGTCAGAACTACACCTTCTCACCTCATGCCCCAATTACCAGGCTCTGAGAAATGAACATCTTCGTAATATAATAATAAAAAAAAAAAAAATACACCTTGAATTTGAAAACATATCAGACACAGAGAAACTCCCATCTCTACTTGGGGTCATTCCCAAGTAATGTCATGAAGACTGCTAGTGGAACCTGAGAAACACAACTCTGTATTAAATTCTTTTTAATAGTCATTACTAGTGGATATATAGACCTTATTGCTGATCTTTTTTTTTTTTTTTACCAGTGCCCAAATGACTGTCTCACAGCCACTTGTCCTAACAGAAAGGCATGTCATCTGCATCACTGAGTGTTTATTAAGCTAAAATAACAGAGGACACAAACCGAAAACCAACTACAACACTGCAAGTTAAAACAAGCCTTTGAAATTAGGCACACTTTAAAAAAAATCAATATGACATTGCACTAAAAGTGAGTTTTAGCCATATGCTGTTTGCAGGAAACGATGTATTCACAAGCTTGTATACTTACAGCTAAGCGTGTATGCTTATGGCTAAGCAAATATTATTTCAATGTAAACATAATGGATGTTTTTACAGAAGTTTCCTCTGCTAGGTTAAAAAGTACACTAGCTGATTGTTTGTTTGTTCATGTCTTTGTTTGGAAACCCGGGGCTTCCCTCGCTCTGTCCTCGGTTCGACTGACAGCTGCTCAGCCCAGCAGGCCCCCGAGGCAGAACTCAAGCCTCCATCTGATGTTGGTTTGTCTGTTTTCAGCAGGGCAAGGCACTTTGTTTTTCCATCAGTGCCCTCACCTCTGTGCCGGGAGTATCTTTGGTGGGACAGGATTTCAACACCAGTAATGAGACATACACTGTATGGTGAAAGTCGTGCATGACAGTGTTAACAAGCCCATAAAGACAGTCACATAAGTCTGCACCTTCCCATGTGGCAAGAAAATTCTCTGTATTTTTTGTGCTGAGAAATCACCATTGACTGCTGGGATTAATGAGTCCTACTTACAGGAAGTCTAGGTGTACTGCCACACTGTCTCAGCACTAAGTATTTCTGTCAAGTGGCACACAATTCTGTCACATGCCTTCATTTATAGTCCAAACTCTATTTAGCTTGGAAGTTTATTCAAAATTATGAAAATTATAAAATTATTATTATGATGTGTTAAAATTCAATCAAACACAGTGTGATACTGTCGAGTGATTTCCTATTTGACCCTTGTGAGTGTGTTCTATTTCCTTGGTCTACTGGGGAACAGTTTTTGACTTGCCCATAGTCATAGGACTGGACTCCATATCACCTATGTAACATCCTCCTACGAGGCTTGTGGAGCTCATAGCTGTCTGGCTGGAGAGACTTTTTTGGCTTTGGCCAACTTGCTCTTTTCTTGAAATAGTCAGTTCAGGTTTTATTTGATGGTTGAAAAGTGTCATTGTTACACAGTCCAAAACAACAAATCATCTTTTCTGGGTTGTCTTGACACGGTGCAGCTTCCGTTCCCTGATGTGTGTGCAGTTTTGATGTCATTTGGTTTATTAATCCCCACAGTGCAGTACACAAACACAACACTGTCCACTCTTGTTTAAAAAAAAAGGCATTTCCAGACAAGACAAAAATGCACAGGACTACACTGGGCACAAGCTGACCTGAATAGCTCAACCAACATTGGAACTTGTCCAAAGTTAAGTATTGCATAAAACATAATATTTAGCCAGTGAGGTATCAAGAAAGTAAGTGTCTGAATAGCTAGCAAGTCAGCCAACAATGGGACCCTGAATTGAAAATAAAAGGTAAAATGGAAATGAGAAAATGACAAATAAGCCATTGTTATATCATATTATTCTGGTTTCGCTTTGGTTCACAGCCAATGTATCCCTTTTTTCAGTTTCCTTTTTCTTTTCAGTATGTAGTTATAGCCTGATTATGCTGAGTGAAATAATATAATATGGGTTATGATTACCATTATTATTTGTAGTTACAATGACTAATAAACATCATATTTATTGTATATACAAAGATGACATACATACTGAATTCATCATTTGGAAAGTGCAGCACATATTCCAGCACCATAATACACAGTACATCTTGTAAATGATAACATAGTAATAGAGACAATAAATTGTCAATGGAATTCATTAGCTGTGTATTTTTAACTGTTTTGTAAATGATTTTTTATTGAGTTTCACTTATTGCCTGTTAGGATACTCAGCCTGTTTTTCTAAGCTGTGGGTTCGTTTCCTGATAAGCAAGTTCACAGATATGCGCCTGGAGCAAGGATAACGTTGTTTTTGATTAGAATCCTTGACACAAATCCCTCATCCCCTTTGAAGTTGCAGACCCTCTCCTCTTTTTTGCTTGCTTTTTTCTTAGGGCTGCAGGTGTTCGGTCCTGATACCACCTTAGGTATATGAAAAGACAGAGAAACAGTAAAGGGAATTTATGAGAACTTTCATGTTGTAGTGTTGTTGAACTGTTCAGGGAAGGTATATTTTTCACCCCCTGCTGAAGAAGCATCAGCAATCCCAAATGCCATTCCTTGAAACAGTAAAGTTGTTCATTTTATTTTTTTTTAAATAATAAGTAAGACTTGACAAAATATCTACTTTAAATTCAGTTTATGGGATTTATTAAATTTACATTTGCTTTAGGCCATTCCATTACTGATAGAAAAGGTCAAATACATTTTAAAATTTATTTATAAACTGTAGGCTACAACAAACAAACAACAAAATAATTAACACATTTCAATAATTTAATTATTGTAGAAGATAATAATGTGTTGTTATGCCACTGGGAATAAAGAAAAGGAGCACTCACACCCTTTCAACAAGAAAGATACAGTGCACACAAACACACATGCACACTACTCATAATCGACACACACACTGTAGAATTTTAGGGTGCACTGTCCATACACTTCATGCACTTTTTGCTTTGTTTTTCACACACTTGCGTTTCACACTCCAATTCTTCCTCTTCTTGGACATGGTTGGCAAGATAGTCCTATTCGGTGTTTGTGTTAGCCTAGTGATGTGCTCACTGCATAACTGCTTGCAGAGCTTCAAAAATGAAAACTCATCAGGTTGGATTTGTATCCATGCAGTTTCAGTACGAGACCCATGCATTAATTGTGGCCATGTTTGGTATATATTGTATACCCAATTGATCCTTCATCTGCTCCGGTTCCTGTTTCCAAATCCATATCTGTCTGTCTGTCCATCCCTTCATCTGTCTATTAAATCTAGCTTGTGATATGGCAGCCTTCTTATCAAAAGACATCTAAAAAATGGGTGTCGCTAAGCAACCGACTCAGCACAAATGTTGAGCATGGCATGATACACTGGTTTCTATGAGGGTTAAATATGACCTCTCTGTGGTTTGAGGTATAAATGATCATATTTTCCTTTTTAAATTTTTATCTCACACCCCCAATAATTCACTGGATGATTAATAAACCCATTTTAGGAAAAGCCATGAACTGAGAGATGTAGGGGTTTTATTTTAACCTCTTCCACTCCCTGAGGATGCTGGTGTCTACTGTCTTTCAGAGGGTGTAACATGCTCAGTTTAAAGCTACAGTGAAAATACTGGTATCACATGAAACTAGGCAACCTGAGGAATCCACTGGTATCCAACCATGCTATACTCGCTTGTTGGGAAGGGGGCTAAATAATGCTCCAAAGTTAGGCTAAATTTTAGTGAGGGAAAAACTGGCATGGCCATTTTCAAAGGGGTCCCTTGACCTCTCACCTCAAGATATCTGAATGAAAATGTGTTCTGTGGTTACTCACAAATCTCCCCTTCACAGACATGCCAACCTTATGCAAATCAAATGCAGTTTGGAGCAAAAACCATGCAATTTTTTGCATGCAGAATAAATGTGTTATTTTTGCCTATTCTAAAAATGGTGTATTTGAATATTTCTGCATACTGGAGTATCTAAAAAGTCTTTGAATTGCATAAATGTGGTATGACTGGAAAGCTGAGACTCTTGTGAATTCATTGAGCCCAACTGTACTCATGTGTGATGTTAGTCTCTATAGTAGCTGTTTAATTGTAGTAAGTCCATTTTTTTAAAACTTGACCTCACTGTATAAAGTGACCTATTGTGACCTCTTGGATAATGACAGCCTCAAGGAACTTTACAGCCACAAACTACTTTATGCATTTGAAAACACCGGGGTGGGGTGGGTAAAAATGACCCTTGGTGGTTCTAAAATTAATGTAGATGTTTGTGATATTCCCTGGACCTCACTTCCTTTGCTGCCTGTTTTCAAACATCCAAAGGTTCTTTATGGTTTGTCATTGCTGTACTGATTTAGTAGGCTTATCTTTAGCACAATTAATCCTTAAATGTAAAGTTGATTTGAGTTTATGCTAATTAAATACAACATAATGAAGTACAGCACTCTAGGACACAATAGGGAGTGAACAACAAAAAAGGGATAAAAAGGGGATGCTGGAGGGGATATTATTGGATATGAGCAACAAGGTCATGAAAAACTCAGTCTTGGCACAAGAAAAGATCACAGCCCCACCCTTACAAAGGATGCTGGCAGCAGTGAGAGAAATGGTTCAGGATCACAGAATTTTCACTTCTCTCAGATGTGATGGGTTGTGCTTACTTACTGATACCAATACCATTTTTCACTCTCACCCATCCTTTTCCCCATGAACATTCAAGCTAGGAGCAGTGGATTGGTAAATGCAGCACTATGCTGCATGGTTTGACAATGATTTGATTATCATTATTTTGTGTTGTTTTGTAATGTATAAAAATGAATCTGTGTTGTGCTGAAAAGGAAACATTATTAAGAAGATCAGAGACTGCAGCCACTGCTGTAAGGATGTGTTCTCGTTAATGTCCCTAGCACAGCCATTAAAGTACACTCAACAACTAAGCTCAGCCTGTATCTTCCAGGTCTGATGGCTCCTCTGTGGTCATTTATCAGTCAGCAAGTGTTGGAGCCAGAAAATACAAGGGCAACACAGGGAAGAGACAACTCTGAGCAGAAGCGGCAAAATAATGTTTCTATCTTTGCAAAACTGTGTCAACGCCAGTCCATCACTATATTGTAAACACTCAATGAAGCCATTCTCATAAACTGAATGTTATCTTGCACAATATAAAAAAAAATAATGATCTGGTCAGGAAGGCAACACAATCAGCAAATATATAATTATATATACAGTAAGGTGTGACATCCACTACCGGTAAGCTTCACGTAACCACAGCGCATCACAATGAAAGCTATAGTTAAGCTGTATGTAGCCTGACTGTTTATCTAAGTTTGCCATGTATCGTAACATTTGGCAAAATCTCTTAAACTTAGTTACTAGCTGAGACAAGCCAGTGCCTCCTCTCTCTATAACAGTGGCACCCGCAGGCAGCGAATCACATCAGCAGCAGAGGACAGGATGAAAGACTGCCTGCACAGAGAGCAGCTGCACACACATGCCAGTGCCAGAAACAGGTTGTAATAACGAAAAGGAAAAAAAATATAAAATCGGGAGATTAATGGGAGTAATTACCAATCAGGTGCACAGCAGGAAAAAGGGTTAAAAATAGGGAAACCCCCGTGAAAATCGGAAGTGTTGGGAGGTATGTTGGCCATAGGTCAGGGTGAGCTACAGAACAGCCACATGGTTTAGTGTTGTTTTTTTTTTTTTTAAAAAAAGACAATATCTATGATACTGGACATGTATTCTCCACATCAGCCAGATGCTCACTGTGTGATTGTGTTCTTAACCTTCTGCTCAAGGAAAGGCATCAATATGATAATTCCATAACTAAACAGCATGAACCCAGATTTGCTATTATCAGAAACAACTTTATATAAATGTACTTTCTGATTCATCACTTGAATTGTTACAAAATTATTAGCAATTATTGTTCAACGTCAGACACGCTCATCATCATTAAGGGAGATTTTATATTTGTCATTGTGTTGATTAATTGTTTCAATGACTCATTGGGCCTTATGCAAGAAGCATTCATACAAACAGATTAATTCTTAAAATTCACATACAAATGATTTAAGAACATTTCTGGAACTCATCAGTTTTCTCATACTTTGAATTTTCTCTAAGGTATGAAAGAAATTGATAAGTGGTCCAGACTTGTCATAGAAGTCATGAATAGACCATTTCTCCCTTTCCCCACAGGGCAGAAACACTTGTTTGATTTACAATTATAATGACCTAATCTGAATTAATTTCAAGTTTAAATATGATACTGAAATTAACTGTTTACCGTATTTTCATCATCATGGCCTTTAATTCAAAAGTTGTTCTTTTTTTTTTTAGATTTTATGGTTTTTATGGCCACACTTTGGCGCAAGCAACTTCTTTCTAGGAAATATATCACTCTGACTGTGTCTGCTTCAGTGTGCTTCTGTAGGTCTCTGTCCAGTGTAACATCACCGGTATTCTCCTCCGATATCTCTGTGACTGTCTGCCATCATGCTTGCTTCAGAGATGTTTTTTAGCATCTAACTTCAGATCATTCCCTCTTTATTTCTGTCACAGTGCATAGTTGTTCTGATGACATGTTAGCTGGATTAATATTTTCTATTTGTTATGGGTCTTCTAGTGATTTAAGACAAATTCAAGCAGTTAAGAGACTTTGTCGAATCCAGCGTAAGATTTTCTTATTTTCCTCTTATTGCTTTGTTCAAAAACAATTTTTTTCTTGGTTTGTGTGTGATACTTTTTAGGGTGCATCATTAATAACATGGTAATAATTATTCTGCAAATCAGCAGAGTAGCATATACTACAGTATACCGTCTACTCACCTAAAATGCTGTGTGCTTTTATAACACTTGTTATACTGCCTACATTATTGTCGAGTACTGTGAACTGTAATTCTTGTTTATGTAAAAGAGAAACTTCATTTCCTCCAAAAGCACACTTTTAGATAAAAAGAGAACAAAATGTGCATTGTACATTCCAGCTCTGGTAATTCTGGTTAAATTTCACTGGATGTGAATAAGTGAATATCAAATATCTAAATAAATACTAAATTCATAATAACATGAAAACACTTTGTAATAAAGCTTTAAGATTCTACCAAATTGTCTTTTTTTCTTTTGCCTAAACTTAAAATTCTAGTTCAAATGTATAATCTCAAACAAAGTTGATTTCACTTATACGTCCATAGTGCTTCAGTATTAAAATGATTTTGATTTAATGTGATTTTGATATGAAAATAATCTGGATAAATACTGGATAGATAGCATGCAGCTCCCTCAGCCTGATGAGGCAAAATGGATGCACTTGTGTACCAGCTGTCCACATGAAGGTTGTTTTTCATGTCTAGTCAGCCCTCAGCATACTTGAAATAGATAATACAGAACATGTATGTGGCTCCTGGTGTGCCCTGACACACAGTGCTGGTGTACATGCAAAGAGGCATGCAGAAATTTGCTCCACAAGCTCAGGGGAAAGGTTAATGTGCATGCTAGGTAATGTTCAAATAAAGCATCGGTAGTGTAGGTGGCAAAAGTTGTGTATGGTGTTGAGTGGATGTGAAGGAAGTTGCTCAGTGTTAGAAATCGCTGAAACATCTGCTTCCGTACCCTGTTACCTGCACCACTGATGGCTGGCGAATAATGTCACCTTTCTGTTGGTCCTGCAGTTGTATGATGGTAAAGTGAAAATTGGTATCAGTACATTATTCTGAAATGTCACTTCTGTATACATGCTTGCAGAATGATTATGGGGATTAAGTGAATGTTGCATCAAACCAGGTTAAAACTAATTTTAATGGCTCCCAGAGGAGACAAAGACTTCCACCTGTATATAAGAAAGTGCTATTTACAATACACCCTTGGACATTAGAAAAAGGATGCACCCTTTTTCTTATGTGAATTATTACACAAAAAAACTGTACATATATATGAGCAGTGTATATATCACTCCTGATGAGCAGGTTGGCACCTTGCATGGCAGCCATCAGTGTGTGAATCTGTGTCTGAATGGGTCAAAGTTGTGTTGTAAAATGCTTTGAGCAGTTGGTAGACTAAAAAAGCACTATAAAAATTTGACCTGTCACTCCATGACTGAACAAAACAATTTTAAAGAAACCAAAGCTGTAATTAAAAAAAAAAAAAAAAAAACCTTTTCAAAAACCAAATGAAGATAAATTTGCAACAAATTAATGAACAGGATCTGGTGGCCTGTGGGTGACCACGGGAGGGTCTAGGAGCAGCAGAGGCCAGTGTGCACATTATGGATTGTACGCATTCCCTTTGCACACAAGCAGATCCGTTTCCTCTGCAGAGAAGCACTCCTTCTTACTACTTGGAAAATGTGCCGTCATAATAACAATCTCTTAAAGGCAATAGGAGATGACACTATGATTGGTTTATTGCATGTTAAGCTGAAAACACACCCATGATTAATTAGGAGACTGTGGACAACCCATTTGAACCATGCACCTGGCGCATTGACCATTTTTCCACTGTTAAAATAGCAAAAGTGGATTTGGACACGCCCTAAGTGCAATTGTGCCATGCGCTTCAGACCATGCGCTTTAGATTGTTAAAATAGAGCCCTTGTAGAGCTCCGTTTTTTTTTTTTGTGAACAGTCCTTTCACAAATCTGAACGGATCCTTGTAGAGTGATATTCGTGCCCTCTCCTTCTTGCCTCAAATTTTGGGGTTTCTCTGTAGTGTTGCTAGGCATTCTTTTAGGTCTGTTTGTAGGAGGTAGATTCCCTCTTTCTTCTTTAGTGAACCTTTCCTCCATTGCTTTCTCAAGTCCCTTCTCTCCTTGACTAGGCACTCGATTTCTTGTTGCCTTCTGGACTTGGGTGAGGTTTTTTTGTCTTATCAAGACAGCTGTGGCTCATGAGGTAGAGTGGGTTGTTCACTAATCGGAAGATCTGCGGTTCGATTCACAGCTCCTCATGTCCACATGTCGTGTCCTTGGGCAAGATACTGAACACCAAATTGCTCCTGATGGCTATGCCATCAGTGTATAAAATGGCAATGTGTGAATGGTTAGTTTCATCTGATGGGCAGGTTGGGACCTTGCATGACAGCTCCTATATCCATTCAGCGCATGAATGTGTGTAAATGGGTGAATGTGATTTGTAGTGTAAAAGCGCTTTGAGTGTTTGGAAGACTAGAAAGGTGCTATACAAGTACAGTCCATATACCATTTGCCATTGATTAGGTTGTTTATCTTCTCCAGCTTCTCTGCTCAGATCTGCATTGACAGTTTCCCGCTCTTTTTTTGCTGCAGGACTTTGGAAACTTCATATTGTGGCCTGTATCCTGGGAATTTTCTGCAGGATAAATGCAGTAATGTTGCCTTAAAATGATGTAAGTAACCTTTGGTTCTAAAACATAACTAATACAGTGAATCCAGAACATATTGTCTATAACCAAGGCTAGATTGGATCCAGCCTGACCAAGGCTAGAGGAGGAATGTAAAAACTGCCCCTTAATGAGGTGGTTTCATTGATTTTTTTTTTCATTCAGGGTTATTGTTGTTGAGGGTTATCACCTCAGTCAGGTCCTCATATAAACAGAAACCAGCACTGAGGGCAGCATGCAACCAAAGAGGCTTAGCACATGGAAGCCGTAAAAGCAGTACTTGTTGTGCACACTCATAAGGCTCTATTCGGTTTCCTTTGAGTAGCTTTATGGTTCAGGGGATCATCAATTTTCATCCATCTCATTTTGGCCCAGGTGGTATACAGTATTTCCATCACTCCGTCTATAAACATCCCAACAAATACGGAAAGACTAAGTCAGGTTTTATCATTATCATCCTTGGCAATGTCATACAGAGCTATGGATTCCACTGCTAAGCCATTAGCAGTAAATCAAATGGAACATAAGAACAGTAATGAATGGAATGGCAAACACTGTTAATACAGCATATCTGGTATAGGGAAGACCTGTTACAATGACTTGACATGTTGACCAAATGATTCTTAATATCCTGTTGGAAGGCTATTTATTTAATTGGATTTTATGTTCAATATACTATTAACCATTTGCAGTACAGCCTCACAATGGACACATTTTAAACACACAGATGTGTTTGTGGAGCTCTGTCCTCACAGACTGAACTAAAAACAGGCCCTTCAAGTTTTTGAATTGAGATATCAGCCAAAGAGTTTGAATACATTAAATTTCGAACAAAGACAGACCACCCTTGCCCTCACTGTATCCCTGCTGGAGCCTGTCTCAGCTCTCCCATAATCTAAGAAAAAGATCCCAGTAGCCAAGCACTTTTCTTGGGGTTAATTGTATGTGACATCCATAATACAGTTGTGGTCAATGGTTATCTTCACTTTGGTATAGAGCAAGTTGTTTAACTTCTGTTATTAGTCCTTGAATGGCCTCTTTCTTTACTAAAAAAAGAAAATATAAAATCTCCTCATTATGCAGTTGTTCTCAGAGTAGTTCAAATGCCTAATTAATTTAACATAGGAAAAAAAAATTGATTAATTTGACCTTTTGGAAGTGGGAACAATCTAAGAGATGATTTTCATGCTATAAACACCATCATGATTACGAGGTGGAGTGGTGGTGGTGGTGGGGAGGGGAGGGGCTTTCATGACAGACAAGATCTGTCTGTTCAATTAAAAAGTGAAGGTGGTGCTGCTTTGGCTGCTGTGCTGCTTGGCTGAACCGATGTGCTAATGATGAGGCTTGGGGAAGGCAAAGTCCCACGGATATCTGTGTCCCTTTTATTAAGATGGAGGGGGTAGACAAATGTGGTTGGGAGAGGAACTGATGGGTTAAGCATCTTCCTCCGGAGGAACTTCATCTGCAGCTGAGAGCCATGGTAGTAGATTTTAATTACCACTCACACAATTCACGCTACAATATAAATGCACACACTTGTTACACACCTGTTTTCTATATATCTAGAATTATTTTTATGTATGTTTATTGTATGTATATAACCAAAAGGATGATGGTGTGGAGTGGTTGCCGGGTTAAGTTTTTTTCTCTCAAAGCAGTAACATAATTGGGTCAGTCTTAGATTTTGGTCACTGTGGCTGCTCTGTAAACCTGAAGTATTACTCCCATTAGCTGCAGTTCTGTTCCCTTGGGCCATGTGGGACACATAGAAGGTAATTACAGAACATAATGTTATTAATTACACTGAGAACTCACGCCACTGTTGAAGCTGAACTCTCTGCAGATGAGATTCTCTGAGCGAGGCAGCCACAGCACAATGCCTTAAGGTTAAGTGACCCACTCGTCTGTCACTGGATGTGGGGAATTGTCTCAACTCTTCAGTTTGTGCACCATTCTCAGCACTGAGTCTGTTTTCCTGCTGTTGCTACCGTTAAACTAAAAAAAGAAACAAGGGGAATTTATCCACAGTGCTCCCCTGCAGTCATTTGGGTCCCTACAAAATACACAGAGACGAAAAAGAAAGTCACTAAGACAGAAACAAGTGGTCAGATGTCATGTGAGCTTTCATTTGAAAAAAAAAAAGTGTTCAAAGGCCATTGGTGAGAAATGTTTTATCATCATCATCATTATTATCATCATTATTATATACTCCCCTTGCATGTCAATATTGTCATTCAGCAAACTGCTTTCCCATTATGGGTGTGAAATTTCCCACCTCCAGCATGTTCTCCCCATGATCTCCTCCCACATGTGCAGTTTATATATAGTAAAATTTAATCTTGTTACCCCAGTGAGCCACATGTATCTCTGTAATGATAAAGACAAAAACAAAAAGTAAGTGTTGTGTTTTGGCACTACGCAAAGGTTGACTGGGGACGTCAAACTAATTGGGAAAAGCCTCAGGTTAACATTTTTGTGTGTAGGTTATTCACATATTCTATATTTGTAGGATGGTGGAAAATCTCTTGCCATAACCCAACAAACTGTAGTATGTTCTTTTTGTGTGTAATTGATTCATTAAGTTCTGTAGTTATTAGTGGAAACTTTTATTATTAAAGGCATAGGGTGATGGCAAGGATAAATTTAAAATACACTCATGCACACGCTCCCACAATACAATGGATCACCATTTCCAAAAGTAATATTCTTCCAGTATAGTGAACAGCTCTGTTTGACTTAGCCATAGCATACAGTTCCTTTGGGAATAAATTATTATATTAGACCAGAATTAGCTATATTATCTCTGCAAATGTCACTGTTTGCTTTCATGCAAGTATTAAAATGAGAAAATGGGTTCTATATTCTAGACTCAATGGTGTATCAGCTAACACATTCCTTATTTAAATATGTCCAATAATTCGTGGTGAACTGTGGCTGTGGACCCTGTGCTTTCAATGGGACCACATGTGGCAGTAAAAAAAAAACAAAAAACTTAGCAGTAAAAATAATAGCTTGAGCCCTATCACATGCAAGTACAGTATATTAAAGGTTTCTTTGCCCTAACTGGCTTCACAACACACAAAGGTGATTCTAGAAATCCAGTCACACAAAGCTGGCTATCATGCCATCACTGAGTTTAAATACGATATGTAAGTGACTAGGCCTATATTATTTTGTGAACATAAATGAAACAAGCAAACAACACTGACTTTTTTCATATATTTGTTTAGCTACTGTTCAACAACTAAAGATGGATCCAATGCTAATTCATTGTTTTTGTGTTTGTTTGAGCTTACACATACTTGAATTTGAATGTAGATATCTGTAGATATATCTATCTGCCAGAAGTAAAGGCAGTAATGCCATACAAACAAGTTAAATTTAGATATCAGATGTCTCATACTGACCAGCCAACACCTCCTGAGGTGAAATGAGAAAAGGCTCAAGCTCTTTTTAAGCTATGCTCAGCCAATTTTCGCTGGCCTTAATTAATGCATTTATTGCAATTTCATGTCCATGGCATTAAAACTAGAGATGGAGAT
This sequence comes from Euthynnus affinis, assembly GCA_029490765.1. Taxonomy (NCBI): domain Eukaryota; kingdom Metazoa; phylum Chordata; class Actinopteri; order Scombriformes; family Scombridae; genus Euthynnus; species Euthynnus affinis. The sequence goes on along the minus strand of CM055855.1, from coordinate 7,410,694 downwards.
TGTTGTTTGCGTAATACTTCTTACAGCTTGCATATAAAACTTTATCAAATGATAAAAATCATAAAACCATATGACAACTGGAAAGTGTCTTGACTGCGGACTACTTACTGGAAAATTAATGACAAATTTATCAATTTCATATTGACTTCTGTGCCTGAACACTGCAGTACCCAACATAAATTCAAACACACCAAAACTGAAGACCCAAAATGGAACAAAAGTCAATAGAATTACAGTTTTAACCATACAAATGCCCACATACTGACAGTGCTCACAATGAGACCAGTTAACATCCAGCAACTTGTGCTCATGAAGCACTTATTGCATGGAAGGTTTGGAGTTAGCATATTTTCAGAAACATCTTCAACCAAACATATTGCAGTGTTCTTGTCAAATTTTGCCCAGAATAAGGCAACAAGTAAATCCATGTTTCTCATTCAGCAGATAAATGGAACTGGGAGTTACTGGGTTAGTGAGTCACTGTTGGTTGTTGTTCTGTTGTCTCTTTTTTTCCCTCGCCCACTCACAGACTACTTTCGTGGGTCGCTTATTCACTAAGTATTCGCAAATGCCTAGAAGCTGTTGGGATACTGTCCCGCCCCCAAGACAACTGTCAAAATCAGATTCATGAACACACTGCCTTGAATTACACAGGCATTTGTAACAACTACTGAAGGTCCTGGCAAGGGGGAACAGCTGATTCGCCCAGATACTATCAGAAGAGAAAAACTTGATTGGGCCCTTTCCCGTTCCATTATATTAACCCACTGTTTGCCAGGACATATTATTCTAAGTTTATAATGATGATCGGTAATTTTCACTATTATTTCAGTGAATAAAAAATAAAATAATAATATTAATTTATTAGGAGTATAAAAATCCTTTCAATATTTTTTCTTTAGGCCTTCACTGAATACCTTGAGGGCCAAGAGAGTAATCAAGAACCCTCTCTCTGACTCAAAGCATGATTCAAATATACATATTCTCCATGCTTGACCCACTAAATACCTGGTATTTCATGCAGACCCAAAACAACATTATTATTTGTTCTTGTACCATGAGCTTTGTACAGTCAGTTTGAGACACGCTAGTAAAATAAACATCAACAACCCCAGAATTTGCTTGTCTTAACACCAAAAGATGTTTTATCCTCAATCCAGTTTGAGGTTTTGAGACTTTATTTTATCCTGCATGTGGTTGTTTTGTTTTAGTTGGTGACAATCTGTCAGGAATATGAGGATAGGACTGCATCAACATAGCACAAGCACAGATTTTATGACATGCATTTGCAAACTTGCAGACAGCCAGGAGACCTACCAAAAAATGGTCTGAATATATTTAATACTACATTGATGTCATATTCAAAGAAGATAAAACAAAATGCATGCACTGAGCAGCTTGTCATTGTGGCTCTATTTGACTAGGAAAAAGAAAAAGAAAAAAAAAAAACAAAAAAAAAAAACAAGAAAGCAGTAATGTTAACAAAGCCTGAAGGTCCTCCAGTAGGGAGGAGTGATGCCTCCCTTTATTCTCGTGGGACTCTTTGGCAGTTATGATACATTTACTTACTTACCTGAACAGGAATCATCTTCTTTCATCTCTGTTCATGCCTTACAGAGGATCAGTAAGATACATCTCTACCCGTTTGAAGTACTGTTACCTGGAGACATGCTGCTGGGCCGCCGCACTGAGCTTATTTGATAAACTGAATTTTATGTCAACTGTGGCAATCCCCTCTATGCATCATGTCTAGTTTCAAGTAGAGGGAGAGGATATAAGGACATGATAGTGCTATTTCTTAAAGCTATGGCTGCTGGATTGCCTATTGTTATGATATATTGGTATAGGGGTATTTTACTGTGTGAGCAGTAGGCAGGGGATATGCAAGAGACTGACAGTGATAAGGTTCACATTTGATAATCACCACTCAAACAAGACCTGAACAGAATCAAAAATTTCTTATCACTAGCATAAACATTTGCAAGTACAATATGAAGAAGAACCGGTAAAAATAGGAGTGTATAGAAACTTGTGCAAGGGAGAGGGATCTTACAAAATCCCAGTTTTGTTCCCCCAAGTTGAACAACTTATATTTAAAATTTGAAAAGGAAAATTGGTCCTGCTGTGATCCAAATTACCAAATTATGTGAGTTAATAAAAACACAGATAAGATCATCCCCTTCAGCTCAAGGCTCAAGTTTTCTGAGCAACAAAACTCCCACTCAGGGAGGAAAAAATTACTCTGGCCTCCTCTGCTATTTTTAAGAAGCCTTAAAATTAGATTTGGATTTACTGGTGACAATGAATTTATTGATTTTTGGTGACATAAAACTATATTTTGGTCTTGAAATCTCAGCTATATTTTATATTACTTATATTGTTATGTTTATAATATAAATACACACTTAAACCTGCAATAATGGATCAGTTCTGATTAAACAAGCTGTAAACACAACATTGACATAATTGAGTTTACACGGTGATGTTATTTACAGATCTGGCAGATCATCAATCAATCATTTATTAATAACCACATGACCAAGGTCGGTGTAATTTGCTTTCGGCACAGCATGGTAGGTAATCTCAGTTCAGTAGTTTCAGTAACATCAAACAAAAGCAGATATCAACATCATCTTAGACACGTGACTATAACAACTGACAGACTTCACAAATCATCACAAGACAAAAATCACAGACAATATAATAATACAAGATGAACACGAGAGTTTTAAGTCCAAGTACATCTGTCAGGGTTAGTGAGAAGAGTTCTTATTACAGCAGGGAAAAAATGGTTTTAAAAAGGGATGATTTGGTGGGTAGAGGCCCATAGCACCTCCCAGAAGGCATCAGCTAAGAGAAGTGGTGAGCAGGGTGAGAGGGGTCAGAGATTATTATTTATTTATCTACTTTTTGCTGTTTTGATTGTGTGTTTATGATATAGTGATGCAACCAATGGGAGGGGGTTGCCAATAATCTTGGATGATTTATTGACTATGTGCTGTAGTTTTTTGCTTGTGTAACTGTCTGTGCTGCTGTACCAAACTATTATGGATGAGTTGAGTATGCTCTCACTGATAGCTGTGTGAAACTGAAGGACGAAGCTTTTTTTCTGAGCTGTCTTAGGAAAAAAAAAACAGTTTTTGCTGGGTTTTTTGGTAATGTCATCCGTATTGATATCTGTATTTAAGTGTGTTGCTGATGTGTGTACCAAGAAATTTGAATGAGTTATGGGTGGAGTGGTTATGGGTTCTCCTGAGACTTGAATGGGGATTTTGGGGAGGGGGTTGTGCCTGAAGTCTATAAAGAGTTCTTGTGTTTTAGATGTGTTGAGCTGGAGGATCACAGCATTGGTCTTTGTTATTGCTGGTTATAAGTCCAATTATGGTTTTATCGTATGCATATTTAAGAATGCTGACTGAGCTGTGGCGGGATGTGAAGTGGTTTGTGTAGAGGGAGAAGAGCCAGGGTGAAAGGACAAAACCCTGGGGGGCACTGATTAACTTTCTGTTGCCCTCTCCACGGGAAGCTCAAGATCCAGTGGCATATACAGGGGTTAATATTAAAGAGGGCTAAGTTAACAGCATCCTCAACAGACTGGTTGGCTCAGTAAGCAAACTGCTAAGTTTCAGAGGAGTGGTCTTGGATTTCAGATAGGAGAGGATAATGTGCTCAAATGTCTGGTAGCGAGGTGTGTTGTTTCAAAGTAGTATTTCTACAGGTAATGTTGAGAAGGTATATGGTTTCGAGACTGGGATTGAATTGTCTCTGAGGGATAGTACCACCCATCAGGTATACATGAACAAACATGATAGCGTACAGTGGGTTTTTAGAGCTTTTAAACCAAAAATCACTGAAAACAGTGCTGGTGAGAGCGGCAATAGTGAACCTAACAGTGCAGATGAGAACCAGAAAAGCAAAACAATGAGCTGAAAGCTGATAAAATGTTCTATAGAGCTGAGAGCAAGTGCAGAGATGGATGATACTCGTCTGAGTTTATCATGACAAGTGACACCTTTCACATGCACGCAGTCGTATGATCTTTTGGTAATATAAATGGTGATCATTGCTGCTTTAAATTGCGGTTCACTATGATGAACAACAACAACAAAAAAATGAAATGTTTTGAGGAGCATTAGTGCATTATTTTATTTATTTTTACTTAAGAATGGTGGAAGACCAATTTCACAATAAAGGGGTTAATTTCTAGGTTGATATTAATGAATGTAAATGATGAATTATATTGTTATATAAAGTGATTATTATCATTATCTGGTTGAGTTAAAAACAAACTAAATTTTTGGGTAAAAAAAAAACACAATTTAGCCTGAATCCCAATAGATTAGCTGCTACATGTGAGTTCATTTTCTTTTAGAATAGTGAATTTTCATATGCCAGTCGCCTTGAGAAAACATTGAGAAGATAATAATCCAACAATCTTACTTGTCAGCATGCAACCATCTGAGCTGCTATCAGGTACGGGGGATGTTTGATGTGTGATGGTAGCACGTTATTCCAGTGCAATCAAGTGTCATGCATTATTGTCTCATGTGTTTGGCTGTTTGCAAACATGGCTCTAATGTCCCAATACCTGGTGGCAGAGTATTGTTCCCTGAAGGCATGTTGTGTACCACCTCCTCACAGGCATTTGTGTTTTTTAACAAAGGCGGGTGTTTAATAGTGTGAAAAACGAAGGATGAAAGACAACTGTGAAGATGATTGTAACACACTCAGGAACAGAGGGTGTGAAAAACGAAGGACGAAAGACAACTGTGAAGATGATTGTAACACACTCAGGAACAGAGGGTCCTTAAATAGCATTCTTAAGAGGGTTATCTATCAGTAAATGATGTTTTACACAGCTTCCCTTGCAAGAGTCCTAAAGAATTACAGCATTGGAAATTTTATTTAGATGAAATTGCAACGCTACAGGCTGCAAGGTCAGTCAGGTAATTAAAAGAAGCTGTTAAGGTGTTCCATCTCATTTTCATTTGTTACATAACATGGCCCATTTCACACCCATCATGGATCTTAGGTGTCAGTATTGTCTGCATATTTATAAATAAAAGCTCTCTACTCCTTTGGGGCCAATAATGGTGTTGCAGGTCCACTTGAAGAAAGAGGTGAGCCTCCAAAGGTCAGTCTGCTCTTGAGCTTTGGACCTCACTCTCTGGCAGGTTTATTCTCCCAACAAAGGGCCAAGGGGAGAGTGCAATGCTCTCGATGTGAGCCAATTAGGGCTTGTTTATTTTCCTCTGCTGTCTCATAAACGTCACTTTCTAGTTTTAATGGCTTGGAAAGAGTGTGTGATTAAAATTCAGGCCTGTGGTGTGACCAAACGTGAAGCAGAGCCACAGCTTCTACAGAGGCCCTTCATCATGTAGAATAGCTCTCGACACAGCATTGTTATGAGAGGTTATGATAATAGAAATATTTACAACACCCTACTGACCTCTGTGTACAAGTACAACAGCCACCATGAGGACAACACTCCTCAGAAATAAAAGCAGAGAAAACAAAGACAAAACCTTCAGGAGCCTACTTCTTGCAATATTTATTCAAAGGCCAGTGCAATCATAATTTTGAGAACCAACTGATGTATCTTGATAAATGTACAATATATGGATCCACAATTAAAATACCTGGATGAAATAACACACACAAATAATAATTGTAGGAAAAAAAAAAAAAAAAGACAGTAATAGTATATTTTTGTCTTCCCAACCTCAACAATTTACCTGGATTCAATATTTCTGACATGACTCTCCCTCCTTCTGCTTTCTAACGATGCTCCTGCTTGAAGCATTGCCTCCCAGTCTCATTATAATTGTTGCTGTTGTTGTTGTTTTTCATCCATGACATTTAAAAATGTCAATAGAATGCACCGCGCCTAAAACATATGATAATTTAGCAGATGATTGGCTCACACTTATTTGGAGTTCTCCATAGCTCAGCAGTTTACTTTATCATACTGTTCTGATCAACTTGCATTCAAAAAAAAAAAAAAAAAAAAAAAATCCATTCCCTTAGCAGATGAAAAAGAGGCTTCTATAAATATTTTCTTCTTTATGATTCAATGCTTCACAGTTAGGCTAGTTATTTTTTCAAAAGTAGGTTAAAAAATGTCAATAGTTTTGGCACTATTGGATTTGCACATGAAAACTTTACAATATTGGGTGCCAACTGAGAAAGTCATATTATTTCACACATTTCTATCCTCCTTTGAATTCATTAATAATAACTTTAATCTGGAGCTACTGCACTATGAGCACTGTTATAGATAAGAAGAGAAAATACACTCAAAGCACCTCACTGCAAGTCTCTAAGTTTACAAGAACAGGACATTGTTGGGTTGTTCATCAATGTGGCCTTTCTATCTGCAACATATTGTTTTTCCAAACAAACAAAAAAAAGGACAAATTGAATGTGTGTAAAAGCAAGTTGATAAATGTTTTTGTGGCTGTATAAACCAAAAAAAACCCCAAAACAAACAAACAAAAAAAACCTGTTGTTTCATGGTGCCCATACTGCGAAGGTCCAATTACCCTTCTTTTCAGTCTGGAATCAGAAAAGACTAACAACCCATGTCCGAAGATCCCCAGCTGAGATTAAGGGGATAAAAAGACCAGAGATACAGCGCGGGAATAGTTGAGAACAAGCTCTGTAGGTGATCAGTAAACTCTTGACATCAGTTCTAAAAATTTACTTGCAACATGGTGTACTGTGGAAAAGCTGGTGAAGGTCTAATGTGGTCACGTCTATTAGATTTAGATAAAAGCCTAGTCTAGATAATGTGAATTTCTGTGATTAAACGAGCCCCACTAAAACACTAAAACAGTTTCCAAGAGCTGCTATCCATAACAATGAGCTGGTGATGTACTATCTGCAAAATTAAATCATTGTATTGTAAGCCAGAGTGAAAATGACCTCAAAGTCAGAGTGAGAGCACCGCTGAATGCTTAATTAGGCAGTTAGTGTTGGCAAGCTCGCTGGCTAAATAATGGTGATGGTGTAGATCCAAAAACAGAAGGAAACATTTTGCAGAGATTTCAGCTGTAAACCTTGCTGAGACTGCCAAAAGGCTTTTTGTCCCAAAGAGTGCAACTGCTGGCAGCAACACAATGCCTGCTACTGTACCACCCCCATACTGACTAACTAACTATCTCTCTGTCTGTCTGTCTCTCTCTCTCTACACACACACATACACACACAATAAAATTCCATTCAATAAAGCCTTATTGGCATGGTATTTTGATTAAAAGGATTAATTCATTAGCAAATACAGATAAATTAATGACAAATTAAAGGAAATACCTGAATAATTGAGTGGAGAAACACACTGTATCAAATCGAAATACTTCCATACAAGGCATGACGAGTCACTGAATGGTTTGAGTATGAAAATGATTTGAATTGCTCCCTTCACAACTAAATACAACTAACTCTGTCTGTCTTTCAGTTTCCTGGCTCCACTGAGCCCATTGCAAATCCTGAATAATTGTATCACAAAGCTGATTACCAACCGGCTCACTTAACAGAGGGTTTAAGAGTCCAGCTATGTGTGTGTTCACATGAAAGAGGCAGAGGTCTTAATTACAAGCAATATCATCAGAACCAGGAGTGGAGTCTTTCATATTATATGAGATGAAATGTACGATACCCGTGGGTAACTTGTGTTACTTTGCCAGCAAAAAGTGATTTACAGTGATATTATATGTATAAATTATAACTAGAATAGAATAAGAAGAGAGATGTAGAGAGATGTGCAAAAAGACCTGAAGAAAATAAGTCAATGCCTGATGAGGTCTATCTGACAGTCTGTCTGACAGTCTAGATTATTATTATCTTTTTCTACTAATAAAAAAAAACAGAGGGTTTTTTTTTTCATGGTGTTAATTACAGTAATTCTGGATTCATACAGTAGCCCACTGTGGGAATGTATAAACTATGGTGTTTACAATCAAGCTAATAAGACTTATCAAGATACATTACTGTAATCTGAATTTGCAGCAACGAACTACCCTTAGATAAACAAGATGGTTAAAACATCACTAATATAAAAGCAAACAAACAAAAAAATAGTTTAATTTAACTGTCATCTGAAATCTCATTCATTTGTCCCATGAAAGCGGCTACAGTCTGCCTGCTAGCTTCAGTGCGGGAGGGGGAGGGGAGGGGAGGGGGGGTTGTTTGTTTTAACATCTGTACAGCATGAGCAGACGGTGGTTTGATAATCGCTTCATCTTGGGTTATCCAATCACAAGCTCCAAGTATGTCCGTTCACACCTGGCATTAGAACGAGTCTCCACATGCATCTCAAGTGACCACTTATTATCGGATCTCACTTCACCGCTCTATATGCAAATAAACATGTAAAACATTTCCACTTGAAAAGACCAGAAATCCACCTGCTTTTCCTGTTTTCATCTTCAAATCAGCCATTGTAATAGAAATTAAACCAACCCTGCCCCTACTGCATCTCTACAAAAATATAGTATAGATAGATGTATAGATAGATAGATAGATAGATAGATAGACAGAGACCCCTACCCATTCAATAATTATGACAGCACATGTCATTAATCAGGATTTGCTATGTAAAGTAGTGCTGTTTGATGCATTGGCCAACCAAGCCTTGAGAAAACAATGTCTCTCTGAACTATTGTAAGTCTGTATGATTACCATTCAACTTAAATCCAATTTTTAATTTAGGTGACCAGGGCTTCAGCTACTACCATGGCTTATGACACCATGTACCAACCCTCAGACCCAGCAGGAGGTGGCCTATATACCAGAAACTGATACACCCTCATTCAGTGGTGGAGCTCACTATTGGTACTGACAGGCCGGTGGCTATGCCCAGACACAGCAGGTGGCAAGCTTTTATACACATCTGAAAAAGTGTGCAAAATAACCATGGCCTACTGTGTCCTGCACAGTATCACAGTGCAACATGGTGTGACCTCACAACACCACCTGAAGAGATGGAGGTAGATGGTTTTGTGGTACCTGACCAGAGACCTGACAGCAACTCATTTCATTTTTTAAAATTGTAAGCAGATCACATTTGTTGTTTCTGTTAAATGACCTATACTCGAGGCAGAAAAATTGTAATGACATTTATTTGATAGATGGCTTTTATTGTTTTTTTTTTTTTCTGAAGTTTCATTTATTTCTCTGAGAGTGTCATTAATCTGTGAAAAAGCGGAAGAGATATGCTGAAGAGTCTCTTATATCTTCCCTTGATTTTGTAGGACTGACTCTGAGATGATCTCTGCTCAGGTGGATTGTCTTGATGGTCCAGGTGCACTCTGGGAGGCGGATGGTGCACTGTAGCCAGATGCATCTGAATTATAAAAACAAGGCCGTTAATACATATGTTTTTTGTTTCATTATTCATATACCAATGATTTAAAATTGGCATGTAGCTTAAAACAAAAATGGCCATGGTAGGCCATAGGTTAGGTAATATGCAAGTGTTTTGTTTTGTTTTTTTAGAATACATTTAAATAATCCATTTAATTAAATTCCATTGAAGATTAAAAATTTGGATTTAAGCTTACCATTGTCTTCAGATCTTTCTAGTTGATCCTGGGATATGCTGCCTGGTGCTGGTGGGATGTTTGCTGGCTGTGGTGGGTCACTGTCCAGCGGAATATCAGACTGCACCCCCGACAGAGAAACCTCTCCAATGATGGCTCCGATGCGCTCATCCATGTCTGTTGTCTTGACAGTTTCCTGGCCCCCTCCAGTGATTGTCATAGTGTGTCTGGCAGTAGACAGTCGTTTTTTGGCGTCCATTTTCAGAACAAAATTTCACTTAACGTTCTTTCTTCTGCACATATAGCATTCATTGCACTGGTGATCTCTTGCCATGCTTTGTGCTTTTCTGGACTGGTGACTCCACTGCTCACAGTTGAAAATAAGATTTTTTTCTTTTAAAAGAAAGTTTATTAAGTAGTTTTTATCTTTGCAGATGAAAAGTTTTTTTTTTTAGTTTTTACTGGCCCTAGGTGGCATTTTATTTTCCTTTTGTTCTTTATTCTTTTGCCTGAGTTTAATGTTACCTGTCAAATTGCTGTGGCTTGTTGTTTTGGTGGTCTGTTACCCTTATGCAGGTTTATTGGGGATTTTCCATATTCTAATTGCAAATTGCCCGGCAAATGCATCCAATTTAAGATCAACTGCAGTTCATGACGATACATAGGTGGGTAATTACAGACTTGGCTGTCAGCACATGTTTCATGAATCTCACATAGGATTTTCTTATTTTCCTCTTATTGCTTTGTGCAAGAACAAATATAAGATAAGAATAAGAACACAGTCATGCATGAGGCCCATTGTTCAAGCAGAGAACAAAAGAAGTAATTCTAGAATCTACAACAGAAACTGTGGTAGGAAAGCCAATGTGGGTGCACTTGAGAACACTTGAGAGGTGGAACGTTTACCTTCCATTACAGCCCTGACCCAAAAAGTAAGCAATATTCACAGTCAGAAAAAGAAAAAAATGTATACTGTAATGAATGAAATAGGAAAAAAATGTTTTGGACAAAAGCATGTCTTGTTTATATATATATATATATATATATATATATATATATATATATATACACATATATATACATACACACACACACACACACACACATATATAAGAGCTATATGTATTTGTATATATCTAAGCTTATTTTTACAGCCCACGTGCTCTGCAGGGAGCACTCCTCAATATGTTTTTAGTGAGCCTCTGTCAGCTGGCTGGAGCCTTCAGATAAGGACTGTTATGTGTTGTGTAGTTAGTGGTATTGGTGTTCTCCACAGCTCCCTGTGTCACTGTGTTATCTGAAGGGTCCCAGCAAGCTCCTCAGGCTCAGCTCTCGAGGTCGCAGTAATGAGAGCGGATAATTACTGATCACACTTTGCCAATGGAACAGCAGGACGATAGAGGGCGTCTAATGAAGCCCCTACTTCCTCCATATATATATATATATATATATATATATATATATATACATATATATATACACACACACACACACACACATGCCATTAAGAGCATGATAGTGACAAACATTGAAACAACTACAAGTCTCCTTGGTAGTAAATATACATCATGTTTGTAAAGCAGCAATCTCCCACAAAATACGTTCATATACTACTAATTTGCTTTGCTAAATAAATTGCGCAAAAAAATTAATTGCTGCCTAGCAATTGCACTAGCACTGGCATTGTTTTTTTTTTTCCCTCAATCCTTAAAATGTGAAATTCTTATATTGCATAGAACTTCATGCCTGGAGGAAGTTTAGGTGTACAAAGACCATGGTTTGCATCCTGCATCTCGTTTTAGGGTACTAAAACACTTACAATTAGGGATAGACCATGGTTTTTGATTCATATTTGAATTAATTGTGTAATAATAATAAGTCTTAGTTTCAAACCAACTTTTGCAATATATGAGTTGTATAAACATTATCATAAAAAATATCACTTATGCTTCAGTAGCCAGGAGAAAAGGAGATACACTGTAGTAAAATAAAGGAAATGCAATGACAGTAAACATTTAGCTAAAATTGTACATAATCTTCGACTAATCGATTAGTCTCGGGTCTTCAGGTTAGGCTAACCCATCGTTGCTAACTTTGGAGCTAACTCCCTTCACTTTTCCAGCACTTGGGGAACCAACAGACGTGACTTTTTAGCATTTAACTGACACAATGTAGTCTGTGCTGTACATTTACTGCCAGACTGACAACCGCTAACCTTTTCCTCTGCTCCACTCATATCCACCATCACGTTCTCTGTGTCCAACTCGCTATGCAAACATACTACGCAATGCCGTATTACGTAACAGAGTTACGCTGGTTTCCTTGGCAACGAAAACAGCGGTTAACTCAAGTCCTGAATAGCGCTGCACAGACTCCCAAACCCTGGCGTTGATTCTGGCATTAAAAACATATTTTTGGCCTGGCGGGGGTTCTTGTTGTCCTTGTTTTCACAGGTAATCTGTTAATCTGTCCCTTCCACTGCAGGAAATAATGGATTAATCCCGGAAAGCTGATGATGTAGCACTTTTCTCCTTATGAAAATAACACAGAGATAATGAGAATTTAGTCGGACGAGAGCATATCGACCAGCTAATCAACTTGTCGACCAGCGGACTACAGCCCTATGCGTTAGATATGAAAAGTTTGCACATCAAATATAAATCTTTATTCATTATTACGATGAGCACCTCTCAAAATATGCAGAAGGGCCAGTACCCAAAAAATGCACAATGCAGACACTTTAAATGATGATTTCATTCATTCATCTTTGTTCTTAGATATTAGCTTAAACTAAAAGAAATTAAAAAATGTCTTACTCAATTAATCAGTCAATAATTTCCACAATGCCCTGTGTCTTGACTACACATATGTTTAAAACTGTGGCAATAACTTTGATCATGACTCATGAAATAATAATAATAATAATAATAATAACAATAAATAAATAACTGAATTTCACTTTAGGGATTAATTTCAAATAGCGGACTATTTAACAAGCTGGATTCCCTGCAGCCACATATCCTAGTAATTAAGTCGGTGAGTAAAAACTCATCATAGCCAAAATGCTGATAATAAGGCCTGAGTTGTAAAATGAAAATAAATAAATAAATAAAAAGAATTCTCCTACTTGATATTAAAATCCCTCTCAAAGATGTCTGGTCTCTTTACATTTAATTGATGATTAGCGATAAAGAATGAGCTCAACAAACAACATATTTGACCTTAAGGTCTGGTCATACCTGCACCCCTTTCTCCTTCTCCTTCACCTGTAAATTGAGGACAAACATTGTACCAAGCCAGAAAAAACAAAGGCAGAGGGAGACGGAGCACTTTGTCACATCAGCTAATTGAGTATTTGGCCCAAAGCAGGAGCCATTTATAAGACCCCTCCTCCCTTCAGGCCTGTCCAACTGACTCCCATTCCTCTGCCCCTGTCCAGCTGTGTGCAGCTGTGACATAGGGCTTTGTCACCCTTGTTCCTGTAACCCCCCTTGCCTTTTCCTCATTCATCACTGCAGAGTGATTCCTGGGTTTAAGGGAAAGTGATAAAGATGCTTGCAAGCCCACTGTGGACACAGCATGACCCTCCTGGCTAAAGTGCTCTGATCAATCAAAAGCCCTTCTGGGTCAAACTGTCTTTCTGGTATCAGCCTCAAGGAAAAAAGTACCATAACTTGACAGAAAACTACCCCAAAACACTTAATGCTTCAAGGGACACCCACACAAAAACCAATTTCCCACCCTCAAGTTTGTTACTAATCTCAGTTGTTGTACCCATTTTGGCCCACTCAACCTCTTTTATTATGTTTGGTGCAGCAGGCAACTACTTCATCTTTGTTGAGGATGACAATTACAGGGCCACCAATGTGTAATCAGAGTGAGTGTCCCAGAATCATAATAAGTGTCTACACTGTCTCCCACTCTTTCCCATTTGAACAGCTGTGACTCCAGCAGTGCTCTTGGCAGGCTCCATCCCCTGTTGCCTCATTTACTGGCAGCCTCTGAAGTATTTGTTTGGAACAGTATGTACCTCAAACAACTGGAGATGTTTGTACTGTTGTTTTTAAACCTTGTCTTCTGAATTTCTTGCTTTTTGAATTAAAATGTATTACTTGTCACAGATTTTCTACATAGCTAGAGTACATAGATTATTTCTTAAGGCACGGTCACAGTTGCACTAAACCTACATTTACTCTGCTAACAGAACCACCTGCCTATCCACCTTCCTATCTGTATCCATGTTAATGTCTGGGTATACAGTATCAGGGCCTTTACAAGCTTAGTTCAATGACATTGAAGGCATGAACAATCACATTCTGTTTCCACCTTTGTTTTCCTTTGCTGATAAAATGTACCGTCATGCCTATGACCCGTTTTTGCACCCTGTGGAATTTTTGACCCCTGGTAGCACTATAGAGTTATTTTTTCATGACTGGTTCCCCATGTGTTCATATTGATGCTATTCACATTCTGTCAAGGGTTTCACACTCTTCTACTGATTGGCAGTCGGTGGCAAGAGTAGCAATATGCCTGCAAAATCAGTGAAGACAAAGACTGCAAACAAGCAAATGTGGATGTAAACAATGCATAATACATTGCATTTTTTAAAATTTGCTTTGCCAGTGTATTATGAGGGAAGACATGCATTCCACATGTTTGTTAGGCCTGTGTTTTGTTTGGTGAGTCACATGAATAATTCATAAATAAATTGTTTGATTACAAGAAAATGGTACCTTATACTGTAATTACCTGCATCATTTTTCTTGTTGTCGCTCGTAGCCACTAATTCCTCCTGTCATATTAACGCCTGCTGTTCCCTCCCTGCCCTGCAGTAGTCCTTAGTCAGCTATCACCTGGCTCCCACACCTGCCTGAACACCTGTTCCCCCTAATCAATTTATCAGCTCCCCAGCATATACTGTATATACCGTTCACTTTCACCACCAGATTAATCATCTATTGTGCATTCTGTTTTAGTAGCCTTTGTTTCTGTCTGCTCTGCTTTGGACTTTTTGACAAACCCTATCTTGAATTACCAACTAAGATTTTATTCAATCCGCCGGCCTGTTGAATCATATGTTTGAGTCCATTACCTGCATCATTGAGCCTTCACCTATTAGTGCCTCCTGCAGCAGCAAGCTTTGTGTTTGCCTGTTTTTGCTTTTCTGTGCTGATGAAAAAAAAAAAGTGATTATGAAATCAGTGATGACTGTTGCATTTGCACAGTGTAAAATAATCGAATGAGTGCATTTCACTAAATCTAGTACTGTTAAAACAACACTGCACATTGTTTATTTTCATGAATCTCCAACCTCTGAGATGCGTCTTAAATATGGAATCATTCTCTCAAGTTCAACCTCAAAATAATAATTTCTTACACTGAGTATCAGACTATGTCATCAAAATGGTTTTTGCTGTCAATATCATTATCTAATGTTCTTCATTCATTTTTTTGTATAAAATCTGTCAATAGTGAACTCTGAGAAAGACCTGATCAGCATAATGGATGTCTGCAGAGATACATAATTTTTGCTGAGTGCAGCACTATGTCCACACCAGTTAAAAATGATTACCAGTAGCCCTTTTCCATTTTCCCCACTCACTATCTATCCGCCTCTTCAGGCAAAATAACTGTTCCTACTCTCAGTTATGTGGTTTCATTTTAAGACCCTAAGCTAATGAATGAGAATAGTAGTCTAAATTTATGATTTTTGTAATTATTATTATTAATTTTGCTATTACTACATTTCTTTTATTTTAGCTGTTCTGTTTTATAGGCCCTCATTACACAGATCAAATCTCAAACTTCATCTGACAAATTAGTCAGTTATCTTAGCAGAGAAATACCATGATTGCTCAGAGGAATCATGCTGAGACAATGTGTTTCGTCTCCACCATTGCATTGTCTTATGGGTAAAGCATCTCTAGTCTCTGATCTGTCTATCTGCAATAAAATCAGTCTGGTAGCCTGGTAATCTTATTTCAAATACTGCTATGATATCTTGATATACATTTTATGTCACATTTGAAATGAATTTAGTATGCTTTTGGCACCCCAATGATAATGTATATGTGTCACCTGCAGTACAGTTTGCACTCATCAGTATGGATACTTTTGAGCGCATGACTGGATCTCAGTTCGCCATGTTGAACAGCAACTCGGTTGGGGAAAACAACTGACACTTCCAAAACTAGAAAAATACTGAGCAATGTGTACACGTTATGTTTATAGAAATATGCAGGGAGCTCAATACAGTATTCCCTTGTGTAATAATGTTCTAGACATTTTGGATTGAGCTGTGTGGCTCTGCAGGGAACCGAGAACTGGTTCGAACAAATGTAAAAATCATACACTTTTCTGCTAAACTTGACCTTTCATTCTAGACCTCATCGTCTCTCCTTTGAGGATAAAGTAGTGAGGTATATTGTTACGTTTTCGAATTCTACAAAACTAGTTTCCAGTGTATTCCTATAAAAACTGACCAAAAGGACAGAGGCTTGTGGAGCTTGAAGTTTAGATTGTGTTGAATGAATGAATGAAAGAAACCTAAAGGAAAAAAAATCTCTCACCACTGAGTGCAAGGTCTATCTGTGGTGGGAGGGCAGCCATATTTTGTTATTTCATTAACAGCTATTTTAGCAGATGTCTTCGTAGACCAGAACAGAGCAGCAGCAGTGACTGCATCGGTGGAAGAAGAAAGGCTTCTTCTCCTTGAGAACCCTGAGGACCTCCTGTGTAATGAAATGCTGTCAAGGTCCAGTGAGCTGAGCTGCCAGAAGAAAGCTTCACAGTGGAAAAAAAAAAAAGCCCGACAACCAGCACAAAATGAGAGGCAGATAGCAACCCCAACTCCTCATACACTTATTACATTTTGGGAACCATTCAGGCAGATAATGGTGAAACACCGCCTTGTGCACAGAAACAGAAATCTGTTGCTTCCTCTCAACAAGATACATTATTTATGTTATACTGTAACCCCAACTGCTGACAACAGTAATTAATTTAGATAAAGCAACTATCCTTCAAGCCAAAATAATTTGCCCTGCAAACCACTGTGGAGGAGCAGAGGACAGAATCCCAAATAAGTCATACAGAAATGTAAAAGGTAAAACTTTACTCCATCAAACAGAGAGATAACATTGAAAACTGATGAATGCCAGAATGGCATAACCATTAATTCCAGATTCAAAGCTTTGTATGTACAGAGAAGGAGTTGCTCTTTGCGATGAATTTCTTAGTTTGCTGCTTCTCTCACTGCCATCCGTAAACACAAAACATAAAAGAAATGAACATATCAATACAAATAAAGGGGAAAAGAGTGTTAAAAATAACTTTAACAGATACAACACTGTACAATAAGAGTCTGACATGCAGCAATAGTGAAAATCTGTACTGTAAACATGAGTACTACCAGCCATCTCTCACCTCAAACTAAAGAGAAAAGTAATATAGAGGGAAGTACAGTATAAATTGAGTGAACTCACTATATTATATGACATACTTCTCTTGAAGTCACATTTTTAAAGAACTGGTGGCTCTGGCTATCTGGATAAATTAAATCATTTAAACAAACCACCGTCTTCAGAAGGAACAGGGCCATATTTCAGGCGCTCCACGCCTCACGAAGACTTTTCCAGCTAATTAAACAAGAAGCTGAGACCAACAGAAAGATGAAGACTGCAAGAGGGAACCAACCTGCAGCTGGTGTAAGGGGGAAAAAATTACTCTGTCATAAATGAGAGAAGAAAAGATAAGGTGCTGTTATTTATATCCCTTCTTTAATCTGTTGCTATTGTGGGGGCAGCATTTTCATTCTCATTAAAGAAAAGCGTAACACTGACATGGCCGAGGCTACTGTTGTAGCGGTTTGTCTTTTTGACAGCAAGGAAACATCACCTCCAGTTGTCCCCTCCGCATCCCTGTGACTATCAGCCTTTTCCACTGTTGTGTTTTTCTATTTCAGGTTTGAGCAGATTAGAGAATAGCTCAGTATGAGTGTCCTGTGGTGCAATCAGTTTCATGGTGGGCCTGTCTCACCCATAGAGGGTAATGATAATTGTGCAATCCAGTCACATTGTCTCCTGGAGCTTGTTTTGGCAAAGGAAAAAAAAACAGTTATTCACTGTTAATTTAGAAATACCTCTGAATGGGGGGGGGGGGGGGGGGGGGGACGACGACGACAAAAATAAACATGATCATGGTACATTAGTGTTTTATTTAACTGAATGTTTCATGATTGAATAAACACATAAAGCTACATAATTGTGTTTGTTTGTCTTTAAAAGGATATGGCTGGTAATTTTCTATATTTGTCTTATTGTTAACAAATCTCATGTAGAGAGCTGAACCAATAATGAACTCATCCTACTTACAAGTAGTGTGCATGTATTCAAAGTCCTCTGTGTCCAAAAACTATTAAAAACACATCAGAGAGCCACATTACTGCACTGGGTGAAATGTTCTTTCATCCTTGAAGTGACTGGTTGCCATAGTTTGTTTAGAAATGGCTCCAAAGAGCAATAACAGCAATAAGATAGTGATATGATAACCCTCAGGAGAGAGGTACCTTTATGACAGATGCCACTGCGCATGCATGTGCCACATGGCATCTTGAATATGATATATATGAGACTTTGGATACACAAACAATACTTGTAAATAGGATGAGTTCATTTGTTTTGGCTCAGCACATGAGTTTGATCTTGTATTAAGTCTGGTTCTCTGAAGCATGTAGTCATTGAAACTCTCTTAATCAGAAAAAATGATGGCGTTGATTTTAAATACTTAAAATGACCTATGTTAAAGGTTTTCTGACAAGCTGCCATGGCCTCCCCAAACAATAGCTCAAGCAGAGAGCAGACACAACCACAAACTTAATCGAAAATATTTTCTTTAATCATAAAGCAAAATTGAATCTTGAAACTCAAACAAAAGGGAACTTTCAAGTCCTGGAAAAACTCAAGAAAATGATGGGGAAAGTCAGCCTGAGATGTCAACTAACAGAAGCATCTGGAAACTAAACAAACTCAAAAACAGAATGTGAAAATCCATTGATCTCTGACCCAAAATAAAATAAACTCTATCGTAACAAAAGAGCTTTGTGCTGGCAGAGAGCTATTCACTATACCCTACTTCCCGCTCCACCATCCTCTTGTATTGTCTGTGAACTCACCCAGCTCAGGTGTAGTCTCTTTATGTATCAGAGGCTTTAGGGAGAAAGAAGACATTCAAACGGAGAAAAACATGAACACAAAGGGCAAGGAAACCTCACAGGGGCTTATGTAACTCTAGCAATCCTCTTGCTCCTCTATAAACTGTGATTGTGAATGAATCACATATCAAAGTGGTTGTCAGTTTTTTTTTTTAATGAATTGATTAATTCACTTATTAGTTCATCACTAAACTTAGCCAGACCTTACAGGGGATGTCCACTGATTTTACACATCTAGTTAGTGTCTCAAGGTTACATTAGCCAAATACTACCATAACCAGAATCTCCAAGTGAACAGTCAGCAGATTTGCATTGTGGGTGCTAGGCCCCTTGTGTGACAGTAAAAGTTCTGAAGTGGGAGGAACTATTTTGGAGTAAAAATCCCATGCATTTTCCCAAGAAGCGATGTTAGGTGACTCACAGTTTGAGCAAATTCTACGACTTGGATCAACACGAATCTCTCCTGATTGAATCATTAGTACAAAAGATGAACAATTGCTTCAAAAAATATCTGGTTCTTTGATAAAAAGTTGAAGGTATAAGACTGTGTACATGAAAACTTTAAAACAGAAGTTAACTATGACACTCAAGGTGCATTTCGACAAGAAACATTGAGTTACTGTGTCTACCACTGGCATGTGGAAGCTAATGATTAGTGTTGAGAAAACTGATTTTACAATCTGCAGGGTAAATCAGTTCACTTCTAATTTCTGGGTCACTTCTGAGTGAATTCAGTAACTATAAAACCATGTTTTGTTCACAACACTGCAATGAGGAAGTGTTTTGAATTCATTACTTGCGCCTCTGACTAGCTTCTTTTCCATAGCAATGGCGGTCTAGGCTCATGGGTATTGTAGTATTTTTAGCCATCCAATAAAAAATAAAGCTGAAATCATAGAAACTGCTGGTCATAACATATACCAATATGATCGTTATATAATCTGTGAGAGTCCTGTTTCTACATTACATAACACTGAGGAAACTGTTTAAAGAAAAAATAGTGGGGATACAGAATGGAGAAAAACATGTCCGGAGCTAGTGGTCCTCATCCTACTTCACAACTGTATAGAAAATGCTAAACTGGTGGAATACTCTTTTATTAGATGATCAGAAACGATCAAAGACTTGGTGAATTTAGTAACCCTTCCTTTTACAACTGATTAGTTGGTTTGGCAGGGTAACCAATGAATTTCTGTATCCTTGAGGAATGCTATTAAAATCTGTTAAACATTAGGATGGTGTCAATTACAGGATGGTAGTACACATTGTCAAGCAAGTAATATACATGGTTGATGGACTGTACAGTTCTGGTAGAGCAGTTTTAGTGGTGATGCTTGTCGTCTCATATTTACCCACAGAATCCTTCTCTTTGCTGCATTCAAGAGAAGTGCTGTGGGCATTGCCAGTCTGTATAAAAACAGTTTATTAGATTCTATAGGTTGAATTATCGTGGAACAGCTTGTGTCAGTAAAATAATTGGTCTGACTAAACTCTACCAGAAATGCAAAATTAGATCAAGTTCAAAGCCTGGAAATGACAAGCGTGGAATGTGTTGTCAAGTTCCGTGATTAAGACTGCAACACAAGCCCCAGAGGAATGGATGAGAAGTGTGTTTGGTTTCTTCATCTTACGGTCGTCTTCGTTAGCTGGATTGTCTGGTCCAGTGCATAGGATGATTACAGCTCTCATTAAGGATGGACTCGGACTATGTAAATCCCAGGACTCTTGTGAACAAGGAGGAGAACTGACAAAGCATGCTGCCATTATACATACTGTCTGCGCTATCTGTCTCCAGAGTTTACTGCCATGGAGAAGACACACTCTGGTAAAACAGCTTTATTTCACAGCCTCAGCTTGTGTGCAAATGTGTGTGTTTCACCATGGAGTCCAAATTGAAAACGTGCATTTTTTTCCCATCCTGATCCTTATGATCATGTTGGTCAAGAGTAAAACCATTGCAGTGAGCAGGTAGAGCTGACATTGGCCAATCAAAAATACTTATTTAGTTGTGAGCTAATTCTGTGGTGGTTAAAAAACAAAGCTAAACAAAAACAAGTCAGGCCTCCAGCAGTTTCCTGGATTGACGGTCAGACAGTCAAAAGTTTGGATTGGTCAGTAGAGTGCACGTTGTAGGCACTCAAATTGAAAACAGACATTTTCAGCCTTTAGTCTATTGGTCTCGCAAAACTACTAGTTTGCCTGACTCATTTATCATCTCCTCTATGTAATCTTCCTCCAAAAAATGTTCACTGCAAACAAGTCAAGAGAGAAAAAAAAATGACAAAGAAAAAAATTATTTATCAAGGCCACATTTTACTGCATCAGGCACTTGAAATGCTCGTGTTTGCGCATGAGATACAAGTGTATATACAGACAGCCGACACCGCAGAGAAGTCTTTCTCCCAAAAGAATGAAGTGTAGTGCCCCCCCTTTAACTATTGGGTGTCAGACTGTGGCTGCCCCTTGCTCCTAAATAGACATATAACAGTATAATAGGATGGGTAAGGTTTGGATGTAGAGTATAAATTCCTGGTATATAAAATGTACTTAGAAAATAAAGAGATTCTGATTCTAACAGGGTGATAAATTGATATTTGTCAAGTGTCAACAATCAGTAACAGTCAAAGACTGTATCACTATATATATATATTTTATATGTTTATATTTGCTTAAAACACAAAACTAAAAGACATGAAAATGCATAAAAACCCAAAACAAAATAGAGCTAAGAGGAAAGTGAAGATTAGACATTTGTCAGGTGGCCACAACTCAAACTGCTGAACCATGCAGATATAGTCAGATGCAGGTGCAGTAAAATTGAAAAAAGACTTTTTAGGTCTTTATAACTGCTGACTTCGAGAATTCACCATACATTCTGTTTTCCGTTTAAAAAAAAGAAAAAAAAATCTGCAATGACAAACTGATAGAAAGTATGGGAATCCAAGTATATCTTGGAAGAAATGTATCTGGCACACCTCCACTCCTACCCTGCAGAGTCAGAGAGGACACGGTAGCTGCCCTCACGGTGGCTGTCCATCTGTCCATCAGATCTCATTAACAGTTCAATTGTCTGCAGGGTTCGGTGGTAGCCAGGGAGAGGCTTGCTGGTTGGAATGACAATTAATATACAAAGCTAATACAGTGCAAAGTTAATATAAACAATATGACCATGATATTGCATAGAGTATATGTGTAGAATATCAAAATGATGCACAACTACACAAATGCCATGAAATGGTACTAATGATGATCTGCTTGACTTTTTCATAGAGAGAGAGAGATTTCCTAATTAATAATATGGTAAACGCTGGCATTTATTTGATTGAGCTGAGAATTTGATATGTTTTCAAGGGCTATCATACCTGTTTTAAGCTTAAGTTTAGTATTTATATTATTTCCATTGTCTAAAGGAAGCCAATAAATGTAAACTATGTGAATATGAACAAGCCAAACAGCATATGTCTTCTACGAGCAGCTTATTTAATATACATGTTCAATTGTTCAGAAATAATTTGGTATCAGTGAATATCAGTAACATGAGCTTTGACATTTCTTCCATATATATCTGCTCCATCTTTACGTCAATAGTTTTCTACACTGTGGGCAGGTTCAGTATTCATTTACCAAATCAATAGAAATACAGTTCATTTGAGCATTAATTATCTCTGTGGAGCTGGAATCATTTTGATGAATGTAGGCTTATTTACCTGTATTTAAAATCCATTCTTAAACAATTAATGGATATTTCACACAGCCAGATATTCTCAAGCAATTGCAGCCATTGCACAAAGCTCTCAACCCGCAAACCCTCTGGCATAGCTCCGTCTGGTTGGGTCCAGAACCAAAAGAGCTGCTGTCAAAGCACAGTGATTGGTGATATTGCCTAGTCATTGGACAACTTGAGAGTATCCAAAGAGCTAGTGCTTAATGGGGAAAGGCCGGCTGCAGGAGTATTGAACATCTGCAAAAAAGACTAAACCAGTTTGAAACCTACTATACTAACCATTGAGGGAAGAAAATGACAATCGGAGGTTCACAAGTAATATATTTTATAAAACAGACAAGCTTTCAATCCAACAAGGATCTTCCTGTAGCATATCAACCAAAACTTTTGCTCCTCCTTAGGGTCAATCAATGGGTAAAATAGCAGTGAGTGCATCAACTTAAGTATAAAGACATAAATAACCTGATAGGTAACCAATCAATATTATTCAAATGATTGAATACTGCTTTATCTAAAACAATACACATTTGTTTATTGGAACTGGAGAGTGGCTCAGTTATTTTTATCCTGATATCCTGGAATTTTTTCAAGGGGGATTGTGTTTACATGGCCAAACTAAATTTAACTCTGTCACAAACAACATATGTTTTCAAGCAATGTTTTTTCTTCTTTCTCCAGCAATCTGGTTCATTTATTTCATGTACATTTAGAGCCAAATAGCTGAGGTTGACTTTAGCCTGTCACAGGTAGAAATCAGACAGATTCTATCTGGCAGATTCTAAAGCACATACAGTATCTTGACAATTATTGAATGATTTCCTAGTATATATAGTATGTACAGACAGCACAGATAAACCTGATGAAGGCGGTTCTACTTAAATTGCACACATATCAAAAAATGAGACCGTATCTCATGTAGCTTATACTTATTTTTTAAAAGTAAGCCATTTTCAGACTTCAAACTGCCATGCATTATGCACACTGAGGATGAAATATGTTTAGGCTACATAAACAAATTTGCAGAGGAGGATCTAGCAACACCATTGAAGTCTACTGTTACAAGTGGGATATTAAGAATACCCCCATGGTAGTGAGGAATCTAACAGGATAATTTGCTGTAATGGGCATCAAGGGTGCTTCAAGGAAAGAAGTAAAAGTCTTAACCACATCATAAGGTCTTAACATTATTCTGACTTCAAAGGGATATGACCCAATCTGTTAAGAATCATAAAACTATAATCAGTTGAAGAGAATTCAAAGCGGGTTTTAGACTAAAGGCTTTTGATAAAATTAGAACTTTTTGTCCTTGCATATGATACGCTCTGACAGAGTTCACCAAGAGTGCAGTGTCAGTTTTATTTCTCATCTCTCACAGTCTCACTTATCATTGTTTTGTATTAGACTCACTTGCTGAATAAAATACGGATTCATGGACATTATTTATAATTTGGTTTGTTATGACAACATTATCTTGTTAAATATGGCAACATCTTGAAAAGTGCACAAATACAAGTTGGGCAGTATAGTTTAATAACTTGTGATAGTGAAAAGAAAATGGTTTTACTAATTAATCCTGTCTGTCTTGCTGACGAAATTATCCACTGTTCTGATAACCATTGCATCTCTCTAAACTTCTGTTTGTTTGTTTTTCACATGCACATGAGCATCTGAGCTGTGTTTGTTCGCCCCTCTCTCTCTTCTCCTTCTGTCTTTTCCCTCTCTGTCTCCCTATTTTCTCCTCCTTGTCCTCTATTTTCTTTCCCTGCTGGATCATCTCCCGTCCTGGGACCACTCTTCTTTCCAGGCTGTCAGCACCATTTCCAGAGGTTTTGGATCTGGCTCCTCATCCTACAGGAGATTCAACCTCACTTCATGTATCTCCCTCCCCTGTGTGAGTGATGTCCTGTCTCTGTCTCTCTTTCTCTCATTCCTGTGTGAATGATGTCCTTATCTTTCTCACTCCCCTGTGTATGTGGTTTCTTGTCTCTTCTCCTCTGTGTATGTAAATGGTATGATGCAAGTTTTTTTCTCCTGTGTGCATGTGTTGTCTGTCCTCTTCCCAGCTCTCCATGGTGATGGAGGTCACATGACTAAGGACCCTTCGAATATATTCTGGATACCAAATATATGTAGGTATATATATCAAGTTTTGTCCTTAGCTTTTATATAGAGTGTAACTGAATACAGTAAAAGGAAAAACACTAATTACATTGACACTCAGAGATGAGGTTGTTACTGAGCAGGTCTTACTTCTGACCCTCAGTTAATTTCAAATGAGGGTAAAATCCAATTAATTGTATTCTGGCTTCAGGGTTGGTAGTCACACAGTAGTTGCTTTTCAATGAAAAGTAGACTTCCAAGGATAATGGTGGAGTCTATTTCAGGAGAGTATTTTAACCAGACATAAAGCCCTAACATGTATGAGCTGATTGCCACCTATTTGAAAGCAAACAGAATGTACTTGCTGTTTATTTTGTCTTATTATAGTTTTGGCAGCTTAAAACTACACTTACCATAAAGGTTACTTTACTAAGTGAAACCAACCCTGAATGATATGTTCTTGATATTGGAAAACAGGCCTTTGCCCTTAATTTGTCACCTATTTAGAACAGAAAATTGATCAGATTGCTCCTCGTGTAATTGCTTTCACTCCCACAGTCAACCAGCCATCTAGGATGTAAACTTTAATCCATTTCCTACCGTTCAATTAAGTGAGAGATTTCAATCTTCCCCTCTCACATTGCCATCATTCTTTTTTTTATTATCTAGGGGTGAAGGACTATGTATTTTCAGTATAAGAGGAGTTGGAATAACGGAGATAGACGAATAGTTATTTTCTACCATGTGGATGAATATTCTTGAAAAGACAGATCTCAAATGTAATAGGTCATTATTGTAGAAAGCTTACACAATACATGACTCGCTCAAGTTTTTTCCAACACTCTGTTGATCATTCAAAGTAATATATTTACAGAGGTAAAGTGCAGATAGAAAGGGGCATTATGCTCCATGCTGATGTCAGTGCACCGGTTTTCTTTGTTTCACACTGAGTGAATAGAAGTGATTTCAAGGTTGGATTATTGGCAATGGGGCATACAGAGATAATTTTCCTCTTGCTTCCTCTTTCAGGTCTTCTTAGTGAGCGCTAGGATGTGTGTCATTTTGTAATATTTTGGACTTGTCATGAAGCAGTGCACTAGCACTTTAATTGGCTCAGTGTGTCTGATATTGCTACAAGTCTGACATGCATTTCAAAGAAAGAAAAAGAAAGTCAAGAGCATCAGACTGCCATTGATATCAAATCATGCCCTCATTTGAGGTTAATAAGAATCCTAAAATAAGTGTCCTGAAATTGGGCTCCATGTTATTTTTGGCATTGCTCCCCTGCACTTCATCAAGAGTAGCTCTTCATGCATGGATAGCTGCATAAAATTATCATATAGCAAAAAAGAAGAAAACTCTCTCAGCCATGAGAAAGGATGAGCTGTATTTCATTAATGGCTGATCCCACAGTTCAGGCTCAAAGTGGTGTGAGTTGACCCCAGTGTGTGATGATGTAAGATCCAAGGTTTTTCATCATTTTTAAAAGGTGGCACTGAAGCTATATATGAGGAAGATGAGCATCTCTTTTCATCTTTATCTAGTTATCATCTAATTTCTAATATTGGCTAATCCCTCACAAGCCGCAACTCATTCTATTTTCAACATTAGGTTAGAATTACACCAAACTCTGCAGCTCTGAGCTTTTTGGTCTCTTTTAGCTCTTTTTTTGTTTTTGTTTTTTAGTTTTACAGGATACTTATTGGTTTAGTCTCACTGATCTTATCAACCCTGTTTCCACCAGCAGTCGGCAGCTGTTTTCAAACAGGCTCTGATAAACCTTCTTTACCACACTCCCCATTTTAACTGCAAACAGCAGACAAAGTTGGCTACCAGCTGTTGAAAATGTCTGAAGTTAATATTTTTCTTAGAAGTTGGTGGAGACAAAAACTGGACTAAAAGGAGTGTGAATATTGGACTTAAATTCAACAGATGGCTGGAAACATGACTGCGAATGAATGCTAATGTTGCTTTCTGCTGGGAGTGTGAATAGGCAATTCCTTACTAAGATGTTAGCCATAACAATTTTATAATGAGTTTTTGAGGATATCTTCTGCCTTCAAGTTGTAAAATCAGGCCTATTGCAGCTAAGACTCAATCTAACTATTTTTAGGGTCTGTATTACCCTACTAACTATAGTCAGGTAAAGTAAATTTTATTATTTTATTTGTTGATTATTTATTTTATTATAACCCAATATCACACATCACAAATTTCTTTCAGGGAGCTTTACAATCTGTGCAGCAACACAACATCCTATGTCCTTAGACCCTAATGCCAACATCATAGTAATAAAAGCCGAAATGTCAAAAGACCTGATTAATATTTCAATAGAAAGATGTACATCTTGATGACTTGCTTTTGCCCTCAAATGTGCGAATGATAAAATCTATGATCACAATGTGTGTGCTTGACAGTTTACTGTGAGCAGGGTGAATAAACTGCACTCCAGATGGAAGCAAATTAAAGTGCTGCATTCCCTGAAAAGATGATAAGTGTAACACGAGAAGTACAAACATTGGTTTACCAAGTGAAAAGGGTCACTTGTCCTTTTCGGTGTTCCACTAACGTCCACTAAAAAGTTGAAATTAAGTACGCCCTCTCACCTATGTGATAAAGCGTATTTATTGGCCGGGAGAAGGTTCTTCTTTAATGCATGTGTCCAGAACTGACCTTGCTGTTAGTGTAACAGTGTCTTGCCCCAGGCAGGCAAACCACACAGAGGTAATTTTGCTTCAAGTTTACACAAGGGGCTACATAACACTGCGACAGCCTCTTTTTTCTCCCATAGATAAAACCTAATTTTCTACATTATATATATATATACATATATTGATTAATGTGTATACCATATTTTAAGCCAATCAATCAAGAAAATGTTGAGATTTTTCACTGGACAATTGAAAAGGTTTACTTCTTTGTGGATGGCAAATTATGGACATATGTTCCTAAAACACAAACGTATCAATCTGCTGCCAGCAACGGAGGTAAAGTCAGGTGATAAGTAGAGTTACTCAGATTCATCCTCTGGAGACCTTGAATACCGGTATCATATTTCAAAGCAATACATTAACAGCTAATGATATGTTTAAGTCTGGACCAAAGTAGTGGACCAACCAATTGATACTGCCATCCCCTGAGCCATTATGCATTTCTCTACCGTAATTGCAATTCAAGTAAACATATAGTTTGGACATATAAACTTTAATATACATGCTGACAACTAACTAGGGCCAAACCAGAGACATGATCACCACAAGTCCAGATACTGTAACATAGATAGATTAAATGGATAGAATTGTTGCAAGTTGCTATTTTCTTGTACTCATCTCACAAGATGATATGCTCCATAAGACTTGTTTTTTGCATGTCATCTAAAATGAAAACACAGTCATTTTATCCTCTCTTATATGCGAGAGAAAACATTACAGTGTAAGGACAGTGAATGCAAAAGATGAGTTTAATGTACTGTAAATAACATCCAATTTCCAGACGCTATCTATATCATGTTCTGAATATTTTACTGTAACAGCAAACCCGTGATAATGAAACAGGACCATAATATTCACTGACTTAGCCTTTCATAAAAGCATGTATGCATATGCAATGACAAAATAGCAGGATTTCAGAGTAATAGTGGGCAGTGACCACAGAAAATATGAGATGAAAAGATTAGTCTTTTAACCTGATCACATGGTATTATCACAGGAACCAGTGACTCAAGGGTTAATTTTTCCTTCTGACACAATAGCAGAATAGCATGGTGGAAAAAGTACTCACTTGACTCTGTAGTAAAACCATATCAAATTAATGGGCTTGATTATATACAATTATACCCTTATCAAACTAATGATAGTGATACTTTTGTCCTGTTGTACTTTGTTGCTTCTTAATTTGTAGCCATAAAATTAACCTATGCACAAGTGATAGAATTGTAGTATCTCTGTGTGTGTGTGTGTGTGTGTGTAGTGAATGTGCAAGTCTATTATAAAATAAAAAATAAAACGCCACACACTATGGTTCTGATTATATCATACACATTTTCTCATCAATTTCACCCTAAGTCACATATGCCCTTCCTTTTTGGAATCACTTTCACTCTGTTCTGTCTAGATAGCTGGAACTCATTAAACTGCTGGATAAAACACAAGCAAGGGAGGTCACGGTTTGTCTAACAGAACCATTATCAGAGGCAGACCACCCTCATATGACTTATCACAGTCAGGATACCTTTCTACAAAAGGCAAAACAAACAGTCAGTGCAAGATCCAGCAGGGCAATCAGGCATAGCTCTTTTAATGTCCTGATGTCATTCGTTCCTGAGCACAGAGCTCTGTGGCACAGAGTGGGATTTGATAAGCTCCCAAGCAAAATTACATCTAATTAGATATGCTGCTAGCATGGCTTCTCAGTACCCATAACTGTATAGCCAGTGAACAACAAAAACAGTCTTGGTGTGGTCTTACACAGTATGGACACAGTCCCTTAGGAGTGCTGTAAACGAGACTCTCGTTTGAAATACAAAACAGATACTAATGACACAATTAATTACTCTTTGCACCAACAAATGTGCTACCAAAGTGTTGTTTGTGCCTGGGGATTATCTATTGTTTTAATTACGAATGAGGGCACTAATACAGTTCCCTGTGGACAACAACTAGCCAAGACAATGTAATGAGTCCATTGAGAGCAACCATGGTACTCTAGAGCTTTGCCACCCTGCATTATTCATTAGCCAAGAGGTTAGACAAAGAAGCTTATGGTGTGCACAAAGGTGCGTCATACAATGTCCATATCTATCATCTGACTAAAAAGGCGTTTTCAAAACAGATAAAGTAGCACAACTTTCTATTAAGACACCCAGATTGTGACTAATGCCTTTACAATTAACCTTTATTAATTACAATTTATAAATCGTTTATAAAGGATTAGAAAGTGGTGCTGTTAAAGTGGAAAGTGTGTGCTGCGCCCTCCCTTCCAGTGCCCTGTCAACCATGAGCAATACCCTGTTTTGTGTTTCAGAAGCATTAATATTTGTGTGGATAAAGCCCATTTGAAGCTTGCCTGTTGTCTTTATCCTTGTTTGTGTCTTTGAAATGATGACTCTCACCTCAGTCTGAAATCAATACATAAAATATTTTCTGGTTTCATGTTTGGTAAGAAAATAATCTTGCAAACCTAGATTGAACCTGTTACTTGTATGCAACCATTAAAGATAATGAATTTACTAAATATAGTATGCCAGCTAGACTCAACAGTGCTTAGTCTCCCACAATTGAGGCCTTGAAATACTTTTAATTTCATAGGAACTGAGATGTAATCAAAACATTTGTTAAGGAGACTGATTAGACCTGTGTCTTATGCCTTTTACATCCTTATATATATTGAATGTTGACCACCGTTTTTTATGATGTCATATGTTTGTTTTTATTGTTACAAAAAAAAATTATACATGTATGAATTGAGTGTATAACATTTATAATATACCAAAGAAAAACAAAACACTGCTCATAATCTAGAGAAGTTTAATAAAAGGCATGACTAAGAGGATTAAGACATTTTTCAACAATGATTTTTAAGCATATCAGTTCACAATATTGTGAAGTAGGAAAACGTACCTCGGGAGTATAAAGTAAAGCTGCACTTACTTGAGAAAGCTTAGCTTGAATTAACAACTCTCACTTAAGGCTCAAGCTGTTCTACTAACAAAATTCAGCCGTGACTTGTCAACATGAACTCTAACCAGGCTTGAATAATCTTGCATTGTGCATGAGCACTAAGTACATAGGCAGTCTGGAACAGCTGATTGTCAAACAGACGATTCTATGTCATCAAAAGATACTAGAGTAGTGTTCTCCTCAAGCAGTGGAACAAACCCTGTTGATGAAACTATACAAAGAATATAAATGAGTCATCACCAAAAAGGGCAATACTGCCACAATTAACAAGGTGAGGGAGATGGTTTGTCAAAAAATTGCTGACAGATTAAATGTGTGAGTTATAGAATCCTACTTGTGTGGGGAGTGGTGGCCTATTCATTATTCATTTAATCTCCTGGACCAGCATCTTATGTTTCCGAAGTCAAAATGACAAAAGTGATGCAAGTGCAAAATGACAAGGATTCTGTTTCCACCCATTGGACATTCATTGATACACAGCCTAATTAAGCTTGACATTTAGCTTGCTACAGAGCACTCCAGTTCTGTGGTATAAGTTGCCATGCGTACTGAACAAGGAATCCTATCCGCTCTTCAAGTCTGAAGCATCACCCTTTCAAAATACTATTTCTGGGTCCTAAATGGTCCCAAGCCCCTATCTTTTCAATAGTGTCCCTTGTTGTTTGTGGATCTGAGTCAACAAAAAAATCTAATTTATGGTAAGTCTTCAATAAATTAGACACTAACATTGGTAACTTTACTCTAGCTGCTAACATTTCCCTTTTCATAGTCTGTGTTTACTTTATTAGCAACTTGTTACAGAGCAATGCTAATTAGCTTAGGCCAGGCTTTTCCTTTATCCGCCTTGACTGAATACCCATCTAATAAAAGCTTCCACAAAAACATAGCAAAAGGGTATGGAAAACAGATGTTCAGAATCAGAATCTATTTATTAACAAAGTATGCAAGCATACAAAGAATGTGGCTTGGCCTTTGATGAACACTAAAAGCACGACCATGGCTCCATACACAAAGGTAAACCAAGGTTAACCATGTTTTGCTATACTTTGTCAATTATTACCAGCACAATGGGACAAAATATGAAGGTCAGACAGCTTGAAAAAGGTATCCATTGTGTAATCATATTGATTATGTGCATAAAGCTGGCTGTAAAGAAGGAGTATATTTTGTTCATGTCATTTGTTAATGCAACATTCAAAGTTGGCCCCTCCTCCTCAGCTCAACAACACAACAGAGTGAGAGGGCAGCGGTGGTCGAGCGAGCTAGAGACTGAATGAAGAGAGGGAGCAGCACTAGCGAGAACAAAGCAGCAAATCAGGTAAATGAAACGTTATTTTCTGATTGTTTCATGGAAGTTACATTCTGAGGGTTCTGAATTGCTGGATTTAGTATGAATGCAGCTGAAGTGCACGCTTCATCCTGTTCACTGTGGCCTCTCTACTTTGCGTGTGTGTAGAGCTCAGCTCAACCCTCAGTCAAACAGACACAGACAGAGAGCAGAGGAGAGAGACAGCGATGGAACTTGGTCGCTACTACGAGTCCAACCTCATACTCTGCATGCTGTTATTGCCTGGTGGCTACACACCAGAGGAGGCTCTTTTTTTTTGTTTGTTTGTTTTCTCTTTTTGATGAGTATTTGGTCTTTAAACTGCACAGTAGAACATCATAATAATATGACAGTAAAACAACAGTGTTGCTTTGTATGTTTCATTCCCCTGGCACACAAACATTCAGTGATGGTTTATTTGGTAAATATTACAGTAATGATGAATAGTTGTGCGCATAACCCAAATACAATATAAAATGTTTAGGGTGCATGATCTTGATCAATTGTAAGGGAATGAAATACTAACAACGACAATATGCTACACTATCCATGAGTACTGGTAATTCATTCTGTTATCAATAAATATCACAACTCGTCCATTTGTGCCCTACCGTCCTTGGTCAATTCTCTAATTTAATATTTCTGTTCAGCACATCTCTCACATGTAGTAGCCATAGGTTTTTACCTCGTTATTATTGCCAACATTCCTCAACCCATGGAGAGTAAACATCTTCTCTACTGAATATTTCTGTTTAGATTAAAAGGTAACTGTTACTGCCATCTGATGAAATGTTTACTTGGTGTGTGGTGGTTACCATGGCTACCTAAACAGTTGTCCCATCCACTGATATATAATAAAAAAGTGTGTATATTAGAACATTTAGAAAGACCAATAAGTATATCAATCAACGTATATCGTATCTGTGTATTTGTGTGTGCCTGTGTGTGTTTGTGTGAGAGAGAGAGAGAGAGAGAGAGAGAGAGAGAGAGAGAGAGAGAGAGAGAGAGAGTATTATAGATCAGTTCTGAATTTTGATTACCCTTTTTGCATCCATAATATGCAAAATAAGGCAAGACGAGAAAAAATAAGTATTTTAAGAAGCAGTAGCAGTTTGACTTTTGCTGTGGATGATGGTAAGTTGATTTGTTGCAAACAAAGTTGTATATATAAGTCTGGGGCACACGCAGACACAGACACACATGCATGTAATGGACTCTTGGGGACAGATGAAAAACACAGGCAACTCATTTTGTAGTAATAGGTCTGAACACAGGCTCATAACTAGCTATTGCCAAACACTTTGCCCCTGGCTTATGCATATCGCAAAGGAGTGTGCATGGTTTTAGCTCTTTCAATGCAGAAGGACAGCAAGGGCCAAGGGTTTGGACACAATACCTTATCTGCAGGAAGGATATTTCCCTGAACATTTGACCACTGGAGCAGCTATGGTAGGGCGAACAATCATTTATACAAGACCATTTCAAAAAGACATAAAATTAAAGTTAAACTTGTCCTTGATATTTAAAAAAAAAAAAAGTCCTTGCCAGTATATTGACATATTTCTCTTGATGATAAGTATATGGTTTGGTATATTTCTTGATCTCTCTCTCCTTTATTTATGTATTCATTGTAATTATAGAATCTTCAGGAAGTGTCCTCCTCAGCTGTTGGACCACCGATTGAATGCCTGTACTGCAGGAAAAAAAATATCTGACTGTTTTCTATTACTTGCTTCATCACAGGGATGGCATGTGAACATGACCCATAACAATATGATGAGATGTACAAATTTATGTAATTAGCAGCAGAGGGGTTCTCCTTGCCACACCTCTATCAGTGCCCTTGAGAAGTAATATACCAGCAAACAGGATTTGATGTAAATTCACCCCTCATGCCATATGCAGGATTCTCAAGCAACATGCTTAATATCAGCTATGTTACATTGATACAGTACCTAATTGAATACAATGTGAATATTTATTCCCAGACAACTTTTCAGGCTCTTCTTTAACACCTACAGTATATGCAAGAATAGGGTTGTTGTTGTCCCACAACACCAACAGAAGGCTAAAGAGAGAAATCTAGCACCAGTGACCATTCTGTTCTACCTAAATCATTTTTTCAGAAGACTGCGTGTCAATGCAATATCCATGTAATTGATTGTCACCTGTTGGCTGTTTTATGGCGCAAATGGTTCACAAATCTGCAGATGCAGAATATATTGGCTACTTACTAAACCATTTACACATGCCTTTCCCACAACAAGACAGTACAATTAGAAAAAAATGATGAGCATGTCTTTTCATTTTGTGATCACATTGTACTGTTCAAATGTTCCAGCAAATCTGGAGAGGGCCACAGTTTGAGTTCAGTGGAGAGTAACAGCAGCAGTCTGAGGTCTAAAGACAGCTTCATCGACAGACAGTACACCACAGCAGGGACAGCGGAAAAGAGAAGCACTGAAAGTCAGAACAGGGCTGCAGAGAGCGTGGCTGGTTTTTCTAGTCATCAGCCTCCCGAAGTGCCCGAGATTGAAGGTGTTTTTCTCACAGCTTGCTGTTTCTCAATGCAACCAGGACACATTTGTGTGCATTTGCCCATCTTCATGTTTACAGTGATGTGAAAATAAGACATTAAACCTGTAATATGCATATTAAGATTATAACAGTGCTATAAACAGACTGGAAGACTGAGCCTGACCTCATGAGAGCAGCAAACATGTATTGAAGATACATACATTCAAAAGAATGCCGAGAACTAGCCTGACTTAGTTGTGTGGCTTGATCTAACAAGGTCTGAAGAGGACTGTGAAAGAGCAATATATAAAGAGCAAAAAATAAGCAGTAATATATAAAGAGCAAGAATTGATTGGACAATCCCTTTTACTGTCAAACTGAAGCATATGTTATTGTAAGAAATTGCTCATCTCATCTTGTGGTTAAGTCTTTCTCTATATGTACTTTTTAATTTAAGTTTTAAAATCAATGCTAATATTACACTGTGCTGTCAAGGCACAGAGTCATTCCTTCTTTTTGTGCACATATGTGATTTCATAATTGGTGCCATCATCTAAGCACATTAAAGAACCACAAAGTGTGTGCTTGCAAATGGCAATGGAGTATGGCTGTTTGAGTGTGTGGCACTTCATTAGAGAGCACCCTGTACTCAAAGCCTTGGCTCAGATTGGGAAATTAATATCACTTGAGTAAGTGAGAGTACACCACTGTGTTTTGGTTGCTCATGTTTTCACTTTGGCAAACAGCAGAGTATTAAGCAACACCATTTTTAAGATTTTTTTTTGTCATTGTGAATTGGCATCTACTTGCCAAGGAATTGTTATGAATTATAAAATGCTTAGAATCTAAGATTTCCTGATCTGAGAATTGTATTATGCCATTTGTTAGGATTCACTATCGGGTAATCGCCCAGGACCAAGGCCGAGCACCATGAAACTTTTAATGTACCTACTGACCAATCGTGCTTGGTATGACCATTCTGACTAGGACTGTGTTTGAAGTGGATATGATTGTGAGCAAGTAAACTGGAGTGAGGCTGATAAAGGAATTGTTTGGATTCAGGACGTATCTCAGTCAATAGGTCCTCTGGTTGGGGGCCTGCCAATCAGTCCAGCTTGGAAGGACAGCAACAGCAAACAGGGCCGACTGACAAAAAAACAAAGCCAAAAGCCAAAATCTTTTAAGTAACTTGTCAGTATCAACTTGTCTGTTGTTGAAGAAAATTAGGACACATAAGAACCTGTGGACCCCTGATGGTGACATGATATATGATCATGATTCAGTTCTTTTGATACTGGCAGTGTGCTGTAAAACTTTTTTTTTTCAGGATGTTTGTTGTGATTGAAAATGTTTTTGTCAGTTGAATGTTTTTGTTGCTGCTGCTGCTCCTGTTGTCCGTCCATGCTGGCCTGGGTGGCAGATCTCCAGAGGACCCACTGCCTGAGATATGACCCACATCCAAAAAAAATCATTTAAAAGTCACACCCCAGTAGTGAATCCCAATGGATGGTAGGACACAGTCCAAAAATCACTATTAGTCAATAACTCATACAACTGTATCTCACAAAATCCAAATTATTCCCTTAAGAGTTCAGTTTATTAATAATGTTCAGACCTCTATAATAGGGCCCTGCATGGCCCAAAAACTCCAGCCCTAGCCTAGCCCTGGCTTGTGGTGTTCAAGCCCTAGCCTGTCCCCAGCTTGACAAAGTCTGCAATTTTTTTAGCCTGAGCCCTTCCCTGACCCGAGACCAACACCAATATCACTTTAACAATCACGTCCATAATAATCATGTAAATAAAGATTTACAAAGCTCCAACTCCCTGATGCGCTGCATGGTCAACTGTCACACGTAATGCACACACATGTACATGTGAGGTTATGTAAAATATTTATAATATAATCAACATAATCTTTCATACAGTGTATATGGACACAATGAAAGGAGAAAAGTTAAATGAGCCTGAGTCTGACCTGAGCCTCATTTATTAAAAAAAAAAAAAAAAAGGCCCAAGCCCAACCCGGATTGAAGTCCACAAGACTTCTAAAGAAACTGTATTCTGAAACAAACAGTATTAAGACTTTTATCTTCCAAATATATACCATCCCGAAATGTGGGCAGTAATGTACAAAATGTAAAAAATGAACACCTTTATCGGTTATTTCACAAGTAAAAACACAAGTGTAAAAAACATGGAACAGTGTGTCATTATTCATGTATTTATGGAGTTCACTTTTTATAGAGAAGATGTCCAAAACCCACCATCATCCTTGATATTGGTTGTGTATGGTGGTGTGCACAGTGTGTGTGGTATGCAGCCTTGGATTTATTGATGTGTTGTATTACATGAATAACAAAACTAATAAGTACATAAATCTTACCTTAGTCTTGTGTAGCCCACCTATCCCTAGACTAATCAGGGAAGGGCCCTGAGTTCTTTAAATCAACTAGCTTAATGTACAATAAATAATACTGAGATGTTATCCTGTTTCTCTTTTGTTTTATATACTATTTTATTTGTCTTGGGTCCCTATCCATGGTGCGATTCCAACATACATCCATGGATCCCACCCACATCAACCAATGAATGACTAGTAATAAACTTACTCTGGAATACTACTTCCTTTTACTACCATGAACTCTTCAAAATAAAATGAACTATAATTATACATCTGTATATTTTTAACTTGTTTCTTTCATTGAAAATTTTAATCTTTCAGGATATAGCCATTTTTAACCATATTTCTCATGTCTCTTTTAACCTTAATTAACTTTATCTTAACATAAACTTTATTACAGTATATGGTATTTTCACCTTGCTACACTTGTCTGATGTGTGACACAACCAATTAAAAACTTTAATTGTTTGCAGGATTGAACAGATATGGATAGATGTATACCAGCAAGTCCGTAACCTATTCCATGCACTTTTCAGAAACATGGAAGCAGAGGGGCTATTGGATCCTGACAATGATATTCTTATATTTGCACTGCACTGGAACTTTCTGCTACAGCTACAACACCAACTTCTTTAAGGAAGCCTTGAACCACAGAGGGCTGTCAGAGGATGTAGATGCACAGTGCCTGTGATTATTCACAAATGCACACAGCCAGGCTTTCCATTTGTGTGACACTGTTTTCCACCCAGATTAACCTTTTCATTGGGAAAACCACCCAGATTTCCCATCTGGTAGGGGACTATGCATAACCCGTTCCTGTGCATATTCATCACAGGGTTAGTGAGTATACAGATTTCCTGTGAAAAACATAAATAAACCAACTCAAATCAACACTTTAGTTGGTTGATTTTTCAGATTTAGTGTCTCTGAAGCTCTATTGAAGGGATGAATCTATGGAATCAAATAATCAAAACTTAAAATTTTGAGCTTGTGAAATGGTTTGTGAATGTGTATAAGTTTTGCGGCTGTAAAAAATTTTTGTGCATATATATATAAAAGCTTTGTGCACACATAATTTGCACATGTAAAAAGTTTTTGTGGCTGTAGAAATATTTTGTGTATAGGTAATTAACATTTGTGCAGGAATTTTTTTCAACAGTGAGGTTTCACAAAGTCTGAGAGACAGACAGACAGAGACAAATTTTCTACCGTGGACAGTGAAGTTACATGAGAGATAGACACACATTTTCTACCTGTGTGTGCAACACTGAAGTTACAAGCTACTACACTACAGGTTATAAGTACAACTTTTGATCCTGTTTTTACAGCTGAATCGGACTGCTCAAACTCAGAGTCAATCTGGCCAAACAGATGGCAGATGGTTCTGTTGTGTTCACCCTCAAGCTGCTGTTTCCATGTTTTCAGCACCACAAATGTTATCTACATGCAAGTTAAAGTGAACAATATGTTTCTCACAATGTAAGACAATACTAAAACAGTTAAACATAATGATAAAAACAATGGATAAAAGAGATAACACAGAGAGTAACAGATAAAACAATTAAGCAAAAGCCATACAGTACAAGTAAGTTTTGAGAGATGATTTAAAAGAAGGCAGTGAATTTTCTAGTCCAAGTTCTTCTGGCAAGCTTCCAAAGGGTTGGAGCCCTGACAGCAAAAGCCCTGTCACCCTTGGTCCTTTGTCTTGACCTGGGAATAGCTAACAGGGCCTTTTCAGAGGATACCAAGCTATGTGCTGGTGAGTAATGATTTAGAAGCTCAGCCAGGTAACTTGGTGATATACCATTCAGGGCCTAAAAGGTCAAAATTAAAGTTTTAAAATCACTTCTAAAAAAGGCAGGCAGCCAGTGAAGGGAAACTAAAATAGGATAGATGTGATCATGCTTTCATAATTTGGTGAAAAGTCTGGCGGCTGCATTTGGACACCCTGAAGCCATGCAATCATGTTTTGGCCAAGATATGTAAACACTGCATTACAATAATCCAGACCAGAAGTGATAAAAGCATGAATCACTCATTGAAGATCATTAAAAAAAACATAAAAGACCTAATTCTAGAGATACTTCTCAAGTGGAAAAAACATGACTGAGCTAACTGTGGGTACAAAATACTGAGCTAGAGCCAAAAACTTGGTCATGAGTGTGCTCATTCCCTTTTGGAAGAGATAAGCTCAAGAAAATGTTCTGCCATCCAGTTCTCAACCGCAGCTAGGCAGTAATGCAGGGAAGATAACTTCGCTGATTTAGATGGTTTGCAGGACAGGTATGACTGAGTATCATCAGCATAGCAATGGCATGAAATATCATGCTGTTTGACAGTGTGGCCCAAAGGGAGTAAAGAGAAAATAAAATTGGTCAATCTTTCAATAATAATGCTATGATCCATCACATCAAAAGCAACGCTAATATCAAGTGGAACCAGTACCAAGCACTCACCTGCATCAGTCTTCATCAAGATATCATTGACAACTCTTACAATGGCAGTATCTGTGCCATGTTGCTGTCAGAAACCTGATTGGAATTTCTCAAAAATTTTGCCATTGATCAAGACTTGATTTGAGACTATTTTCTCAAGGATTTTTGATATATATGGAAGCTTAGAAATCAGTCTATAGTTACTATGGTCGGAAGGATCAGAATCGGGTTTAGTGAAGTGGCTGGACACTACCAGTCTTAAAATAATTGGGAGCACATCTAGAAAATAAAGAACTGTTAAGGTAACTGCGATAATTGAAAGCAGGTGTGGGTATGGGCTTGATAATGGTGTCATATGTGCAATATTTTTAGTTAATTCTTGGATAGTAATTTCCTTATAAAGACATAAAGTATCCAGCTGAGGACAAGCTTAGTCAGGCACAGAAGTGTGTGTGTGTGTGTGTGTGTGGGGGGGGGGGTTCACAATCTGCATTTGAAGTAATAGGGACATCAGGAGAACTAGGGTTGACTAATCAATCGATGATGAAGTAGGAAACTAGGCTTGTGCTGGTTGGAGGTGATGAGCTCTGAAAAATATTTTGTTCTTGCATCTTTAATATACATACATACATACATATATATACATATATATACATACATACATATATATATATACATATATATACATACATACATATATATATATACATATATATACATACATATATATATATATATACATATATATACATACATACATACATACATATATATATATATACATACATACATACATACATACATATATATACATACATACATATATACATATATACATACATACATACATATACATATATATACATACATACATACATATACATATATATACATACATACATACATACATATACATACATACATACATACATACATATACATACATACATACATATATATACACATACATACATACATATACACATACATACATACATATATATATATATATATATACATATACATACATATATATATATATATATATATATATATATATATACATATATATATATATATATATATATATATATATATATATATATATATATATAAAATACGCTCATAGTGTACTGAGTGCTTTGATTTCTACCACTGTCTCTTAGTCTTCCTACGCTCCCTTTTCATGCCAAGGATTCTTTTAGGAACCCAAGCCGATACAGTTGATGAATTGGATGTGGATTAACATTTTAGAGAGGCAAAATTATCCAAAGCAGTTGTGAACATATCATTGAGGCTTTTAACTAAGTCATTAGTTCATTAGTGTTTGAAAGCAAATTTAAGGATTCACCAGACTCTACAAATAATGAGGAAAATCTTGAAGGACTTGATGATGTGTGAGTAAATCTGTTGCTTATGAGGATTCTTGTTCACATAAAACACAAGGCATAGATGATCAGAGATAAAAAATGTCTCTTAAAACCAAAGAGGATAAATCCAGACCCAAAGTAAAAACTAAGTCCAAAGTATGGCCACATTTATGAGTAGGGCCTGGAGCATGTTGAGTGAAATTAAAACTCCATAATAATTAAACATGCAGTAGCAAAGCCATCAGAAATATCAACATGGATGTTAAAGTCACCGGCAATTAAAACTTTGTCATGACTGAGAACAACTAAAATCTCTGACAGGATGAGGACAATAGATAACAACAAAGAGGACATTGTCTATGCAATGGGTTTTTAAGGCATAATTCTAAAAACAAGCTGTACTCATCTGGTTTGGGCCAGGTCTCAGGAAAAATCATACAATAAAATCACTTAAAATAAAAGTCTTATTAGAAAGGGACTGTACATTTAAAAGAGTTAACTTAACATTAGA
Organism: Euthynnus affinis; assembly: GCA_029490765.1. Lineage (NCBI taxonomy): Eukaryota > Metazoa > Chordata > Actinopteri > Scombriformes > Scombridae > Euthynnus > Euthynnus affinis. The sequence continues at coordinate 7,369,881 of CM055855.1, read as the reverse complement.
AGTAGTAGTCACAGCAGTTTTGGAAACTAGAAAGTGTACTGCTTCTCTGGTGACTTTCTGCATTTTGTCACAATGGCACTCTATCTCTCCTGTGGTTGGAAGGGACTGCTTTGTGAAAACTTATAACAGTTGAAATAACTTGCCTAATCAGTCAAACATATCGATGTATATGAACAAAAGTTTGTACCTCCTGACCAATAACACCCTTGTAGAACTGGATATCAATATGCAGCAATTTTGTTTTTCACCTAATAGGTCTATTTGAGGTTGTCCTTTTCTGATTTTGTTTCAAATTCTTAATATTAGTGTAGAATTTTGGGCAGAATAATGCCCCTGTTTTCTGTGTGCACAGTTAACACAGTCTGACCTCCCTAGGCAGCCAAGTCTGTCTGTGACGACCAGTCTCATGGGCCAGGTTGTGTCCACTGAGTACTTAAGTCAGTGTCTTTCTCAATGTCTCATCAGTTACGGTGGTCAAGTATTCTGCCACCGTGTACTGTCAATTTAGAGTCAAATAACACACACACTCTTTCTCCCTCTGTCTGAATTCACATAAGCAATTTAACTGTGTGAGTGAAACAACGCGCACTGTAGATACAGAATATTTTGGTCACTGCTTCTCCGGTGCAGTCATTTTCTTACAGAGCCCTATTAAAAACTGCCCAGCAGTGCAGCTGGAAGGTTAGATGACAAAAAAAAAAAAAAAAAATCACAGTTTGGTGGGTGGTGGGTACTAAAGTTAGCAAAGTTTACTTAGTTCATGTTTGCCACAAATGTAACATCCCAATCTATATACTTATACTTCCTATATACTAATTCCTTGTCATAGCTACATTGATGCACATACACATTTTCCCATCTTTTGTGGATTAGCAGCGCATTGTCTAATGTATTCTACTCAGGGAACATAACGTTACATGCACTAACGTTAGCTACATGAAAATTATGCTAGTCCACATGAATTTAGGAGAGTTAATGTAGACTGCCTAACATAATTATAATATAAGCACACAAGACAACTTACACTTATTGGTGGGCAAATACTGTCAACAATGGCAACATACATTATTGGAACAAAGGCATACCTAACTAGCAAACTGTAGACTGTAGTAAGTAATAACTCCTGATTGAGTGGAAGAACCACTCTTACTGAGGCCCTCTAGTTTTTATATAGTATTGGGGTAGGGGTCATGCTAAGTATGACTCCAGTTTGTCATCAAGCCACCATTTCAGGCCTACCCAAAAAATCCTGAACAGAAAAATGGTGGCAAACAGCTTAATGCTTTAACATCTGTACTACATAGATCACAGTTTTTTCATGTTTTCATCAATTATTTTCCAATGTGTATAATATGTTTAGAAACAAATCTCTGAATGTTCTTTACATTTTCTTTAACAGAAGATGAAGAGATGCATGTTGATGGAAAAAGATGAAAGAAGCACCTGAACAGTCTACAGTGTGCACATGATAGAAATATGTTGTAGTTCATTGACTTAATAAATACCTTTGCGAGATGAAGTATATTGTGAATTTTATACACCATCACTTCAACACTAATGTTAGCAGAGTGGAGCAGCATCTCCAGCAACAAACAAGAATGAGACTTTAACAACTTAAACCAACTGGTGGAGCAAAGAAAATAGTCAGTCTGTTTTACCTCAAAAACTCTGTGCCTGCTCAGTGTCTTGGACAACAGTGGCTTTCCGCTGGGATAATGGTGCAGCAGAGAAGCTGCTGTCCACTGCTGCTCCCCCTCCCCCCCTTACTCCAGAGCAAACACACCAATTTCTGCTTTTACAAAAGACATTTAGCCAGTGATGTTGAAAGACTGTAAAATGCTTTCAACTGTTAACTTTTGAAAATCAAAAAGCTGTGGACCATTTATAAGTTATCTGTCATATTGCATTTCAGTGAACTAAGGACACCAGTGAATGGTTTGGCACACAGAGTACTGGTGTAAGACACTAAAAATTGTGCCTCCTTTTCTATTCATTCAATTGAGAATTGTTTTGAAATTGAGATTTGATTCTGAATTGAACACCAATAATCACAATCGAATCGAATTATGAGATTCCCAAAGATGCCAACACCAAGAAGGAAGTGTTTAAAATCAGACTATAGCAAATCAACACTCTTGCCAATTTGCTTATGATGAAAAATACAATAAGAGAATAGTGTGAAAAATTGATAGTGTGAAAAACTGTGATTACTGATACTTATATCCAAGATAAAGTTTATATTATTCTCATCCCACAGGCACACGTCTGTGACCCATATGTCCTCCATTTCCAATTAGTCCAATTTTCTCATCTTCCTTTAATATCCTAATACCGGTTTGCTGTTCAAACAGCATCTGTCTAGCAGAGCTTTCGCCTCCTCAAGGCTTAAGCCTATTTCTAATTAATCTATCCCTCTAACAGTAGAGAGAGGAGGTCAGAACACAGACTGAAGGTGACTGGGACTGGGTCTGTGTCTTTTTGAAATAAAACACATTCCATCTTCAAGGAAACCTGATGAAATTCTATTTATTTTGATGAATCTTATCCATTATTTACATCACAATTGCTAGAATGACAAATTTCCGATGTACACACTGTTGAAGCACATCAGGAATACTCAATATCATAACATTAGTATTACATTTACTTTTCTTGAAATTCACTTTCTTCAGTACTAACAATAGGTTTACTTAATACACAAAGGTACTTTTTGAGATCCTTTAGATAAAATTAAATCATAATTGGGTCTCATTTCCCTTGTTTGTACAGCAAATGTCTTCTAATTATACATACATTACACATAAGCAAAGTTTTCAGAATGAAAATAAGAATTGTGCTGAGTGTGAAACAGCCATTTATAGTGAATACTGTTCATGAAATTCAGGAAGAGATATGTGGAATATAATTTTAAAGCTCTATATATAGTTTCTCTCTGATATATAGTTTATCTCTGATGTAATGGTAAAGCAGTAAAACAACTTGGGGCAGTGCCCATATGGGAAGACTTATGAACACATGGAGACTAGCATGCAAACACGACATCAATCTATTACAACTACTGGATAATTAGTCTTGACCTGTGGTTTCTATAGTCTTTGGAAGGTGGGCTGAAGCAGCCCACTGCATTCAATCCAATATAGTAAACTCCAAAAAGGAGGAGATAACATAAAAAACAATCATTAAAACAAACTTTTGATTCATAGTGATACTCAAAGTGCTACAATTTTAATAACACAGAACAAACAACATAAAGAAAATAGTAACAAGATTTCAGATGAAAAAACAAACAAAAAAACTTCTTGTCCTTTTCCTCCTTGTCTTGTCATCAGCTCTGTCCTCTGTACTAAACAAATCACACACACAAAAACACCTTAATAACTTTTAGCCTAGTTCTGTTCCTGTCTGTTTAATCCAAGAAAAAAAAGCTTCTTAGCATCCTAGTCTGGAACTAATAAAAAAGGGACAGTAACAGCACTTACGCTAATTAAAATCCATCTACACTGTCTTCATCACTCACAGAGTACATGTGGCTGGTGAAATGTTGGAGCATCCCCTGGCTTGTTCTTGCCTTCCTCCTTGTCATATCAGTTCTGTTCCTCTATAACACACACACACACACACACACAAAGAGCTGTTGCTCAGGAGGTAGAGTGGGTTGTCCACTAATCGGAAAATCGGCGGTTCGATTCCTGGATCCTCCAGCATGTCAAAGTGTCCTTGGGTAAGATACTGAACCCTAAAGTGCTCCTGATGGCTGCACCAGCAATGTGTGAGTATGTGTGACTGTGCATTAGATTAAATCCTGATAAGCAAGTTGGCACCTGCCATACCAGTGTATGAATGTTGACATCAGTGGAGGCTGGTCCACAGAGGCAGAGGAGGTTGATCCTCCTCTATTTTTGGAGAGGCAAGATGGAGATCAAAATATAAAATAGAATATTTGGTTGATTTGGTCCCATTTCATCAGGTGGGGGACAATAATATAGTTTGATGTGGTTTGTTGTAAGATTCCATGTTGGTTTTTCTCCTGTCCTCCCCAATATTTTGAGTCACCAGCTGCCACTGGTTGACACGTATTGTATAAGAGCTTTGAGTGGTTGAAAGACTAGAAATGCGTAACATGAAAGCAGTCCATTTACCATTTTATCTCTTCATACATACCTCTTACAACTTTTTAATTCATAACTTCTATCCTTGTTCTGTTCCTGTTTGTTATTGAAAAAATCTTACCTTCTCAGCATCATAGCCTGGCACTACCAAAATAAATGTGTACAAAGTATGTACATGGTTCTGACAGTAGGCATCGATATTTAACAACTTAAATTGAACTCAGTGAAACTTTATTCAACATTTAACATATAGGAGGCAAGCACAAATAAGCAACTAGACTCTAGAAACAAGCCAAAAAAGAGCAACTTTACCAAGAAACAAGCCCATAGTTGCTTATAATAAGCAGACCTGGCAACTGTGCTTAGTACTGGGGGTCCGGAGGAGCAAGCTGCTCAGTGTGGGTGGGGGTTTGTGATATGATCAGTTCCTGTAGGTAAGGAGACTCATATCTGATGGGGCAGGGAGCCAGTGTAATGAAAACAGAATTGATGTTTTGTGGTTTTGAGGTTTTTGTGATTTTGCACCCTCATCAGGATTCTAGCAGCACTGTTCTGAATGTACTGGAGCTCCTGGATACTCCTGCCAGGAATCCCTGTGAAGAGCACATTGCAGTAGTCCAGTCTTGAGGAGATAAAAAACATGGACAAGTTTCAACATGGACAACATAGGCATGGCAAGTTTCTCCGCATTTGACAAGGTTAGAGAGGGGTGGAGCTCGACTAAAGCAGGATGTCCAAGCCGTCAGAGGTGAGATGAAGTATGGGAGATGAATCTGGTATGAAGTGCTAATAAGGAGAGCTTCAGCTTTGCTACTGTTTAACTGGAGGAAATTTGTATTCATCCAGGCCTTCATCTCCTTGAGAAAGGTGCTGAGGCATGACATGGCTGCAGAAGGACTTGCAGCGATTTAGATGTACAGCTGAGTATCATCAGTATAGCAATGACAAGTCATCCCATGTCTGCTGATGAAAGGGACCCTTTTTCAGCTATCATCAGCAGGTCATTCACAACCCTGAGCAGAGCTGTTTCAGTACTGTGTGCTGAATGAAAACCAGACTTGAATTTTTCAAATAGGTTGTCGTGTTTAAGGTGGTCCTGAAGCTCAGAAGCAACCACCTCTGTCACATTGGAGATATGTCTGTAGCTGGCAAGAATTTCTGGGTCCAGGGTGGGCCTCTTGAGGACGGGGTGGGTGACTGCAACCTTGAAGGCAGATAGAGCACTCTCAGTTTGAAGGGAGAGGTTGACAGTTGGATGATCAGGGGGCTAAGAATGGGGATGTACGATTTGAGCAGAGCTGTGGGAATGGGGTGCAGAACACAAGTGCAGTATTTCCTGAGGATTCCTTCATTGCGGCTCTGCCTGATGTCAGTATAAAGGAGTAGAGACTGCAAGCTCCCAGACAGAGGGTCAATGACACAAGGAGGCATAGAGGAAGAACTGGACATCAGAGAGCAGATGTTGTTGACCTTGGCTCTGAAAAAGCCAATGAAACTGTGCTCTTATGTAGGCTCAGTTAGGAAAGATGATTGTGGCCTCAGGAGATGCTTTATGTGGGGAAAAGATGCTTAGGATTGCCAAGGATTGTTATTAATTGGATTGGTTGGAGTAGAACTGTGACCAAGCATCTTAAAAGGACTTTGAGTAATTCCTTTGATGTTCACAGAAGGCCAGTTTATGGACAGCGAGCCCAGAGCATCTGAAGCATTGTTCCAGGACACATCCAGCTGTTATTATTTTTCGCAGGTCATGAGTGAAAGGTTATGGTTAGGGTTAGGCTTTTCCAGTTCCAAAAAAGCATGTGACACTTAGGTCAGGGCGACAGTAATGCCACATCCATTCAGACCAACTTGTGGTTGGACACACCTAGATATCAGACCTGTAGGCTTCTGATGTGGGCAGAGTCTGTGATGACCAGGTCAAGTGTGTGCCCCCTGGTGTGAGCATGGACATCAACATGCTGCTTCAGGCCAAGACACTCGATCAGACTCCACTGCAAAATAACAGGAGGTGTTGTCAACATGTATATTCATAACACCAACAATGATCACAGATATGACAATGCTGATTGACCTTGAGCAGAGTGAAGAGTCCAACAGGGCGTTATGGCACACCCGAGCAAATTAAATACCAGTAGAAAAGATAGGCAGTAATTTTAGTTAATCCAAAGTCCACCAGTTCAACAGAATATATTTCAACTCAGGGAGTGATCAAAACATGCAGACAGAAAAATGAAAAAACATAAAAAGCTCAAGCAGAAGGCAGAGTAGCCCCTCTCCCACTGCAACACAAGCATCAAAACAAATCTTATACTTTCAGTTGCCGTGGTGATATTCTTGCATCTTTGACCAAAGTATATGGCCTCTATACTGTAAAAGTCTTAAGACTGAGGGTGGATCACAACACTGTTGATGAGTCATTCATGGGGAAAATGAATTTGGTGTACATGCACCAGAGGGGAGTAACATGGGTTCTTTTAGCAGGGTGCAAAAGCAAGCACAACAATGTGTAGACAGAACCAATTTGGCTCACCAGTGTCTTCTTATTCACTGGTGACCTTTGCCTTTTAATTGAGAGCTTTAATGCTCAGATGAATAGACTTTTTGCGGGCCGATACTGATTCTCTGCAGGGCTCAATGTTGTGCTGTAACTCGTACTGTCTTGTAAAGGGCGAGAAAACTGAAAGATGGAAGAAGCTGGAACAGAGCCAGAGCTCGCAGCAATTGTGTTTCTAGTGAGTAACAAAGCTTTATATTTATCTAAGATAATAGTCAATGCAGATGGCCAAAGCAATGAAGAAATCTTGGTCAACTTGAGAAGTAAACCATTACTAACAGTGTCAGTTAAACCACGTTGAAAGGCAATGAGGAGACATTCCTCCTTCCAGCCACCCTCTGTCACTAATGCATTAAACACAATTGCATAATCATCCACACAATGAACACCTTGGCACATGGCCCAAACACCTTGGTCATCTCTCTCACTGAGACTGGATGATCAGAGACCTTCATCACCTCGGCTGTAAACAAGGAGTAATTAACACACAGGAGAGCTGGCTGCTCCCAAACAGGCATAACCCAGGCAAGGATTTTACATTGACCTCAGACTGATGATGCAGGCTGCACAGGTGGCCAGATGGTGGCCACCCACATTGGCCAGATGGTGGCCTTTCTAGAGTTTTATCTAAAGAAAGTGTAATGTAAATACTGTGCTGATCATAATATTCACTTCTAAAATCATTCCCTTGTTCATTCGAGGACTATTCCCTCGTAAACTAAGACACGGTTTACTCTATAGTGAGAAGAAAATTGCAAATTTGGACATAGTATCACAACAGCAATACACGCATTTACTTTCTGGGATTTTTATTAAATTATAGTGTGCATGCTATGACACTGCATTTGTCACACAACTGTGGGTTTGAAGGGCATTATTTACCTTTACAGAACTCGGACGTTCAAATAAAAGTAGTAGTACACTGGGTAGCAAATTTGGAGTGATTTAGGACACAGCCAAAATATCAAAGTGCAGTCTTTATACAATTCACAGAACTAGGATCAGCATAACACAATGTTGCAAAGCAATCTATGATGAGAAAATACAAATCTCTCATAAGTAAAAGAAAAAGAGAAGGGCTTGCAGGTTAATTTTCCTGCTATAATATTTATGAAAAGCTACACAATAGCCTTGAATTATATTTGTCACTCTTAGAGCTGTGCTTTACAGTCATCTATACGTCATAGTCACTATTTTAAGACCATACTTGAACAACCATGTCCTTCAAGCTTATCATTTTCTCCATTTAAGATTCCCTGTTACTTTAAACGGACAATATGTAATTTCTGCTGCTAGGGGTCTCTCAATCAAAACAATAACAAAGACAGATTGATGACATTGTGAAGTAGCATGGGATCATGGGCGTTGTTGTTAAACAACCAGCTTCTTTGCGTTAGGATTACTTAAGTGTTCATTGTTCAAGATGTTTTTACTGCAAGCTGAATTATCCGCAGAGGGAGAGCTTCTCCAAAACAAACAGACCCAGTGATTAAAATAGTTAAAAATATTGAATAAAGCAGTTTCACAACACTGTTTGGTGGATAAAGGACATCTGGAGGGGCTGTGAATTGAGCTGCTGCTAACGTTTGCTCAGCTTGTTCCTCTGACAACTTATGATCCAGATGTTCAGCAGGTATTTACTGGGAGCCAAATTATCTGCAGAGGTCTCCTCCTCTCCAAAACAAACGTCAAAAATCAATGTTTCTCCGACGCTGTTCAGCGCACACAGGATGTAAGGAGAGGCTGTTAGCCGAGCTGTTGCAAACACTTGCTTAGCTTATTTCTAAGACAACTTAAGATCTAGACAAAAGATATAGTTAAAAACGACCAAGATCTAAAAAGTTTATTGTAAAAATGTGGCTAAAAACTGAATTAAAGTCAATTTATGACCATTTCTGGTGGACAACCACAATGCCAACATATTATCTTGTATGCATATGCTCTTTGGTAGATGCAATTGTGGCAGACAACCATAATGTTGATGCATGCATCTTGTGCATGTTTGGAAGAGGACGTATGATGCCACTGACAGGCAACCAAATGATTAAAAGGACAGATTTCTCTGTGTCTAAAAATTGTTGGAAATAATTGGGATACTCTAAGTACACAACTCAACAAAAAATATGACATAGGCATAGTTGTTTTTAGACATATTACAGCTGTAACTCTGGATTTATGAAAGCAAGCTTCAAAAACATGTATTTGTGTTTTGAATCACTTGTCTCAATTTAACCTTGTGAAACTGATATTTTACAGAGACAATTAAAACACTGCTGGTTGTGTTTTCCCATACAACAGTGTACTGACATATTATGGTATGCTTGCTGTTATAGGAATTCATGTAAACACAACAGTGAAGAAAAATGTAGCAGCCTTGATGGTGAAATGCCAGAAACTAGCATGCATTTTCTATAGTGGCAGTATAAAAAGCAACACTTGCTCAATTTCTTAAGAACGCAAATGTGTCAGTGGAGAATACTCAAGTAAGGTTACTTTTTCTGAGAATGCCTTCGCTAATCAGCTTGCTGATTTCTGAGTAATTTTGTGGAAAAGTGTTATTGTGAGAGAAATAGTTGGAAACAATATGTCTCAAATTTGGATGACAAAAATGCCCACACACTAACTGTGCCTTGATACACATCATCTCAGATAGATGTGTGTCGACACATCAGAATCCTGTTTTCCTGTTTTGATGTGCATCAACATTTCAGAAAAGCAGCAATTTTATCTGATTAGCGCCACATCCTGCTACTTCTTCTGTCAGTATAGTGCATTCTGCATGTGCTACATCTGTCTAATGATGTGCGTCAAGTGTTTGTTGCGCTTCACCATTCATATTTCACATATATTGTGGATAATTATACCTATGGCTCTGTACATATTCAAAGGTAAAAGTTTTATTATTCTGTACACATGAGGACATTTCTGTAATGTTGACGTGCCTTTGTTTCAACTGCAGTAAAGAATGCCGTCATGGATTTATACTTCTCTGAGATATTCTACCCACATAGTTTGCATTGTAAATGGAAGCACTGTCTGAACTTACCATCTTTACATAATGCAATTTCAAGACATCACTCATCTGAAATCGTACAATGGACTTGGTCCTGCATTTGAAAGCTTAACATTAATATGAATGTCATGTTAATCCTCCCAAGCATAACAATGCTGTTCTGCAGCAAGGATATATCAGGATGACACATAGAAAGAGATGTGGTGAAGTTTCACTCATTATATATTGTGTGCCCGTTGAACAGTATAATTGCTGCAACCAAGGGAGCAATAGCCAAATTCTGTCACTAAGTGTTCATCCACTCATATGAAATGTTACGGCTCGATGGTACCTGCTGCCATCCTTTCATTTCTAATTCATGGTATTAATATTGCTCGAGGCCAACTCTGGGGAACTTCATGACAAAGAGTGTAATGGACTTCTCTCTCAAACAAAAGTGTGGCTGTGGAATATTGATTAGTCCTGTATCATCTCAACACGGACAGAATAACAATCAAATATTTTTTATTCTTTCTTTCCCCACTCTCCCTCCACACTTGATTGAATTTGCATTTCCTCTAGAATTTCAGATAATAACTTGTCTATGCCTTTTGATCTAACCATTTTAAAAGAGAAATTGAAACTATGATTAACATAAGAGAATGATACTCGCTTTGAAGTCTGTGTGCTGGGCTATTGGAGAGCTTTGGCTGAAGATAAGGCAAATGCTGTTTGTTTTTTGATCTCTGTGTTCTGGATAAATGTCCGGAGTGAAACACAGCAACCTATACTAATTCCAGCCACCAAAAACTTCTTTTTTTTTGGCCAAAATAGGCAGATCCATCTTAGTGAATATTTGATATGCATCATTAGAACAAATGTCATAGTGTGTAGTGTAAAGAGTGGGTTAACAAGAAAAAACTATTACAACAGATCTTCAATTACTGTAAATGTGTACTTTATTTATACTACAGTGAAAAATCATATCTGGTTGCAAAAAAGTAGATGATGTTACTTTATCTAACGCACAAACCAGGTTAGAAAATAGATACCTTAAAATAGATGTCACTATTTTTATGGGTAATTTGTAACAATTAACAACACATGCAAGAGATGATATCCAAAATATTATTTATGTAACTTGAAAAACAGTTTGTGACCCCAACTTTTTCATGCTAACTTTTAATAAACTGTTTCTTAATATAGGTTACATATGAAATATTTCAATCAGTAAACTGACTTTTTCAAAGGAGTGAATAACCGCAGGAATAGTGTTTGAGTCTGCAAAAGCAAGGAAGGAAGATGAGTCATAGACAAATAACAGGGTACGTTCCAGCAGGAAGAAAACAGTGAATTGATGAGCACATTACTAACAACCACTAGAACAGCTGTGAGGGAAGTAAGCTTTACATCCAGTCACTGATGACAGAGAGTAACATATCTGGAGGACCAGTAAATATGGGCCAGAACTGATCAATAATTTTCTTTTCAAGCCATTCAGATTAACAGCAATTAAAATCAACTGCATGTCAGTGCGGCTTTCAATTAAACTCAGCAGGAGAGTTTCACGTTGATGTATGATACACTATTTAACAACATGACTCCAGAGCCAATATATAAATGTGAGGATAGGAACATACGTTCAAGCAGGGAGACTCAACTTGCACAGCATTTCTCAGTCACCATCCGACTGCAGCTAATAATTTCACACATCTTAAAACTCTCTGTATCGTTTAGTCTTGTCATTAAAACGACCATGCCCCTTCACCTCCCCACCAACATCACCAGGAGGTCACATTAAAAAGTTTTTCTCCTCTAAGACATCCATTTCAAGTCACGAGGTTGCTGTTTACTCCATTTTTTATGACTGAATCACAGTTTGCAATTCTTTTGAGATTTAACCACTTTACCTTCCAGAGAAATATACTGTAGTGCTATAGGAAACGACATGTTGTGATCTTCTGGGTGCAGGATATCTGAAACTGTCCTCTAAAGAAAAACTTCAATAAATTCCCCAAAACTACATTATTATGAGTCTTGACTGCTGGGAGCAAAGTAGGAAATAGTGCCACATTGTTACAGAGCCATAAAATCTGAGGAGGGAGAAGGTTGAATGGTTGGATGTGTCAACAAAATGGCAAACTCTGACATGGTAGAGCACTCTTAGCTTTTTGTTTCAATGGTCAGTTTTGGTTTCTTATAACCATGACCACGGCCGTAACCTTACCCAAGTACTGTAGTTAGTTATCAGATCAGATAGGGGGGTTATTTTTAGAAGTGATTTGTATCCGATTTCTTCTCTTTTCGTAAACCTAATTCAGTATACTTATGTATATATGTGTATGTTCCATATGTGTAGTAATTTTCAGTTAATGTTTTGCACTAACAGGAAATTACAAGTTTGTATTCTTTGTGTGTGTCACCGCCACCACCTACAGTCTTTTCTGAGCATCCTGAAAAGTCCAAGTGTGTCACTTTTCTACTGTGAACATCATCAAAACATACAAACGGTTAGTGCGAAGTATGAAGTTAGGGCACATAGAAGGAGTCAGGGATTGTGCATGTGTTGCTTTCACTGTGATTTTTACAGCGGCTGTTTTACACCAGTATCACAAATAATGAGGGCTGACAGTGTTCAGCTTCAGTCATGGTCTGCTAACATTTTTGCAAAATCACCAGAGTAATGAAAATCTGGAAGATAGATTATGCACACATATGGTGCTGTATACAGATACATGTACGGACAGACAGATATGAGGGAAAAACTCCCTGTGAGGCTTGTTTTAAAACACTGCAATTTGTACAATATTTCAGTCCAAATGCTGGCAAAGGTTGACATGGATATGTATTTCAGACATCATGAATACACCAAGGAGAGGCACAGCCAATAGCAAGGCAAATGAGACACCTTGTGGTGAATTTCCCAGTCAAATACGCCCTCCTGTGTCTCTTCAAAAGCAGAGAAATACAGTAGGAGAAAAAAGACATTTTGCTTTATAGAGAACAAGTCAGTGTAACTGAGTGGAGGCCTAACAAACAGCTTCACAACCTGCTGGTGTAAGAATGTCAACTGGGGGTGAATTAGGACATACTGTTAAATCACCACCACTGTTTCTTGACACAAGTAATTTTATAAATGGAGAGAGGAATGGATTTTACCAATGATAAGCTATTTTATCAGACCACACATGAAGTCAAGATATTTAAAATGGAAGGTACCACTCAGGAGGGAGACATGAAACCAAACAGGTCTCTCCATTAAAGGTTAATAATAATACTAAATAATATTATAATATGCATTGAAAGCATTGTGCTAATTATAGACGCAAACACAAAACAACGCGTTTTTAAGTTTCGAAAAATTACCTCACAGTGGCTGATTTTCAATCAGTTTGAATTGTCACAAATGACAGATGTGTATTTATGATACAGGAAGGATACTTGGTTAACATTAGGACCCCAGCGTTGTTTATGTTCACATGCATATCAATAATGCATTTATTTGACTAGAAAACTAGATAAACACTGAAATAATACAATACCAATTTATTGGGCTACATTATATTTTTTTATTTGTTATTAATGAGGATAATTTTAGACTTTTATTACTTTTTATAGCCAATGCATTTTACAACAAGAAAATATATAATGTTAGCTATAACATTCTATGCTTTATCCCGCATGAAATAATGAATAAAATGAATTAATAATTAATCAAAATGAATAAATTCATAAAAACACATAAACAGAATAAATAACCATGTCTACCTGGAGTGGACATAACAACAGATGGGGCAGCTGGCAATTTTCTTTTTTTTTTTTGTGGAGGTTCAGTCTCAGAGTCTGAACTCTCCTCCTCACTCCAATCCACATCACTAAAGTCTGAAACTTCATCATCAGTCTCACCTTCGCTCAGTTCCAGTAGCACTGCCAAAGTCTACTGAACAGTATATCTCTGTCTTGTTCTTACTCTCTCCATCTTCTGATTGTTTGCTTTCCAAGCTTTAGGCTAGTGTGTAGGATAAATCTTGTGCATAAAGGTGTGACTCCTCTCTCTCTCCAGATAGGTCACACATAAAACGGAATATTAAATGAAAACAATGACCAATAAAAAAAATAGATGTACAAAAACAAACCTGTGAAATGGAAAAACGTAGCCTATGGTAATAATATATAATATGGCAACTGTGGTCTATATGATGGCAGTGTTAGTCGGAGGTATAAAAACTCAGAAATCTTCTGAGTTTTATTTTAGTACCTTCTAGGCTTCAGAAAACATCAAAAACACATATTTAAGAAAGTTGTGTGCTGAAAGGTTTATAGTTTTTATTTAAGCAGTTATTTGCGTATTAAAACCCAAACAGTCTGTCAGACCGTCTCAGTGGTGCCAGTGTTAAATTAAAATTTCAGTTTTCATACCAAAATATTTTACTACTTTACTTACCCTATGTAATTAGGTTCTAAGTATATTCTTTTTTTCTCATTGCATATAAAATGGCTGCCATGATGTAATTTTGTTTATAATCTTGGAAATAAATGGAGACTTAATTCATAAAAAAGACATAATTACAACAGACACTATGTTAAAATATTAAGTAAGTTCTGGCAGGCTTCATAGCATTTTGGACTTTTACACATTGACAGCAAAACATCAGAGATCTGCTTCTTTGGGAAAACTAGGTCGAGTTAGGCATATATATTAGCTTTAGTTTAGTTAATGGGTGTTGCTTCTATCCTACTACTGTATGTGTGTGTGTGTGTGTGTGTGTGTGTGTGTGTGTGTCTATTTGTCAGTGAGGCAAGTCAGCCAGATAAGAAAAAACAGACATCTGATCATTTTTCAGTGCAACAACATGCCAACTAGAAAGACCCCGATAATATTGAAGACAATTTGATAAAAGATATATAATAAGAAAGGAATGAAGTGCTTATGAAAATGTTTCTTAATGGTGTCATTAGGCAAAGGCAACACAGGGAACATAGCTGGGCACAGAGGTAGGGACAGTCAGATGAAGTCGAAGAGTCTCAGGCAAGTTTTTTGAGATTTTGTTTACCAGTGTTACAAAATAAAGAGCCTTCACTTATCTAAACTTATTAAAAAAAATAAGTACAATAGTCATGCTGATGTTTTGGGTAGTTATGAGTATGGAAAACACCTTATTTCTACACAAAGAGACTGTTCAGAGCCAGTGAGAGCTGTGAAAGGGTCAGAGCCAGGAAGAGATCCCGAGACTTCAAATAACAGCACAGGGGACAGGGGCACAGCAGATCAGGAGGACTCTATTGACAGAACCAGCACAGGGGACAGGGGCAAAGCATGTTTTAGAGCAGCGCTCAGTAACGGCACAAAGTCATACCAACCACATACCCAATGTATAAAACACAAACTCTTGCTAACAAGTCATTGTCATTCCAAGAGAAATGGTTTCAGGATTCTTCGTGGCTACTTTATAGTCCATCAGTGAAAGGAGTCTTGTGTTTTTACTGCAGCAAAGGCTTTTCAAACCAATCATCTTTTCAACAAAGAGTTGATACTGCTTTAATTAGTGAAGGCTTCAGAAATTGGAAAAAAAGTAAAGCCATTGACAAATTCACAGCACGCCAAAACGCCCAACACCACTATGCAACTGTGAGTGCACATCAGCTGAATCCAATCAGTGCCCAGTTATCCAGCACATGGGGTAAACAACAGGAGGTGGTAAGGCATTGCTTAAGGGAAAAAAAAATTGTTCTACACGGCATGTGGCAAGATAGGCACAAGCCTGAAGAGGCTTCACCGATGAAAGTGGTAATCTATAGCAGCTCTTGAAACTAAGGGCAGAAGATGATGATCCCATTTTACTGCAGTGGTTAGCAGAGCGTACCATAATGTACACAAGCCCCAAATGACAGAATGAAATAATGGCCGATACAGTAATCTGAGGCATCACAACTGAAATGAGGTCTCTTCCTATTATTCAATTTTCTTGATGGTACTCGGGATGTTTCTGGTGCTGAACAGGAGAGTGTCTGTCTGTGCTATTGGGCCATAACCTTGTCCCTCACAATGAGTTTGTTCGACTATACAGGGTGTCAGATACAACAGGCCAATCTGTCCATGTCTGGATTAAGCGGGCAGATGATGATGGTGCCTCAAACATGGCAGGAAGGTACACACATGCAGTTCTGCTTTTAAAATTGTACTCATTGTGAGTACAATTTATGTTCCATCATCTTCATGATGGTTCTCAATGGAGATTCTGTTAAATGAGATTACATCATACCCATTGTAATTAGGAAAACTACAACCATATATTGTGTACCATTGCCACCTACTGGCCATTCTTGGTATTACTAGTTGAAAATATCAAAACGTGTATACAGGCTACTGGACTGGTAAGAAATACTACTATAACTATATAGCTTAGGAACTGGTTTGTTTATTTGAATTGAAATGAAATATCCACCCTTGGAAACAGAAGTCAAATACTTTTTCCCCAGGTAAATGTGAGAATGCCAGGCAGGTTTAAAGTTGCTTATGGCATTTGTAGTTACAAGACCAAGAGTCGACAGTCACGCTAGCGGCTCTGTAAGGCTTTACTTAAGCACAGTGGTGCTGTGAGCTAAATGATAATATCAGCCTGTGAACATGCTCAATTCTAACATGCAGCGGTTTGGCATGTACAATGTTTACCATCTTATTTTTAGTGTTAGTGTGGTAACATTTGCAAAATAGCACAAATTGTAGCATGGGCAGATGTGAATGTGTTTAGTTCTGCAGGTATAAATAAATGAGATAATTGTAGCGTCCTCGGTGCTAACCAAAAGCAGAAAAATAAGACACTACCCTTTAACTAGGTCCAATGAGCAGTTTCCTTGAATAATTCAGGGAGTGAACCAATGTAAGGTTGAACAATGACGATTTATTGTCTCAAACTCATATACATATATATATATAAGACTTAAAGCTTTAAGGAATGGAAAATAAAAAATAAAATAAATAAATCAAATAAAAAAATCAACAGAAATTGTCCGATATGGAGGTGGAAAACCTCCAATGAAATGTCCTTTAGTTTACCGATTGTTCCTTTAATCCACAGGTATTCCTTATGGTTAAAGAGCTCAAGGGTTCAGTTTGAAGTTGTTTTGTGTTGTATCTGTTCGAAATGTCTAATAATGTCACTACTATTACTACTACCCTGGTAGGACAATTAGTGTTTGTGTGTGTCTTATCTGTATCCCAATGAAGATGGGTATCACTTTAAATCAGATGTCCTCTGTCGGTAGTTCCTTCAGTTGGTCAACACCTTTTATCCATCCATCCGCAGGGTCACAGGCTGGACTCGCCATCATCAACCTTACGTAGATAGTGCAGGATAATAAGTTATCTGGTTGTCTTTATGCGTCTAAGATGAGATGTCAAATTCTTTTCTCTCTCAGAATATCATACATCATATAACCAACAATTAAGGATATACTTTTACTACAGTGGCCATATTTTAACTGGTAATTTTAACATGAACAATTTACCATGAATGTCTTTTTAACTTTTACAATACTTACAATGCATTTCCCTCTGTCACATCAACATTTGTATTCTTACAGTAACAGATAGCTTTTCATGAATTTCTTGTGTCAAAACAATTAATATTGTAACATTTAACTAAATTATTTGCTGTATTGTATATGTGCCATTTAATAATGAAAATGAACTAAATTATCCTTTATGATTCACTTGATAGCAACCAAAATTAGTTAAATTACCTTTTAATGGCATTACAAAACATTTAAGTGCACAAATCCCATTAAAACATAATGTTTTAATATTATAAAACAGTGCAATGGTCATTTCAAGTTTTAACACTGTGTAGGTGGCTCCATTAGCCAGAGCTCGCGCGATTAGCTTAGCGATTAGCTTAGCCGTTAGCAGCTAGCGATTAGCAGCTAGCGATCTCATCAGACTAAAATACAATGATACAGTTGCACCAAAGCATGTAATAAACATCAGACCACATGTTCGCAATCACCGGCTGGTTTTTATGAAAGGTATCTTGACTCAACAGTAAGTTTAATGTAGCTTCCCTTTGCAGTGCCTTACAACAACAGATGAACTTGGCAACATGGCGACTCACCTGGGTTTCTCAACATTAATAACTTGAGAGAAGTTGTTTCCCTCTCGCTCACAGTTGGACCTCCAATAAAAGAGCAACTTATTAGCATTGTTACATGGATATTATTCTGACTTTTATGATTATTTTTCGGTGTTTCCTATCAGGAACCGCTCGGTGGTTGTTTACATGCTCACACACGTCTGCGTTGTCAGGAGTGCTGCTGTTACAGAAAAGAGGGCACGTACCTCCCTCAACATAACTGGCGCATAATATACATGCGCCCTCTTGTGGGAACAACGTGTAATTACATGTCACTATAATCCGTGTGGGTTACACTAATCCTCTCACAGTTTTCAAGACATTTTACTGGCACTAGAGGAAAAGTCAGGGAATCAGCAGAGTCCTTAGGATTCATCATCTGGGGATCAAGAGTTCGATTCCAAAATATTGTGCCAACACAAGAGCATGTAAAGATATATCACAGGATGAATGAAAAGTTGACCTGCTGGTGACACTATAGAGGAAAAGTCATTTCAGTTTGTATAATTTGTACCCATTTAAGCCATATGCAGCCATATGAATGATAAAGGTTAATTGTTTACCATGATGTTAGAACGTGTGGTGCCACGGTAGCCATGTGTTCATGTTTGCACAAGCAGCATGTTCCATTTTGTAAAATGTAGAGTAAACTATATTATTTAACTGCATTAATCAGCACTAATTGGCACTGTGCCGGTGAGATGTAGATGTAACTATCAGCCTCAATCAAAACTGACTGACTTAGAACCTGATGCACCACGTTTGAGCATTCTTCCTAGGTGAGGGAACAAAGGGGGAAGGCATAATAATAATAATAAAAAACTGAACCAGAAGAAAGCTTGCTGTCAAAGGCTGATTGCAGGAAGAAATGTATTTCCAAGCCCCAACATCTGTGGCAACACCTGTGTCTTTCTTAAATCCTATCCCCAAGGTCCAATGCCAACATTTTAAATTCACTATATGTGGCCATATGTTGTATCACTTTTAAAAATCCAATAGATCCTAAAAGAAGAGATTTTTTTGCACGCCAGCAAGAAGTCCACCCCCTATAGTTCAGTAATGATGAGAAAGGAAGTGGCTCTGTGGCCCTTAAGGTCAGAAACAACAGACAGAAGCAGAATTATAAGGAAGAGTGCACCATCCGCATGCCCTTAAACAGTAAGCTGCCTTTGTGAATTTAGATGCTGTTCTGCTAATGCACCTCCACACGCTAACATCTCCCTGACATCAAAAAGACTGGCAGCTTTCCCACTCTTCTCATGGTGCTCATCACATCGTCAAACACCTCAGTGAGCAAAGAGGAGAAAAGAGCCACATAAAATCATCAGTGTGGCAGGTTATGATCCAGACTCAAGAAATATAAAAAAAAGAGAGGGTTTGTCACAGCTGAGGAGTAGGCTACCTCATTATGTGGTTCACAGAGAGGGATTTGGGCTGCGTTACTAATATGCAATTTACTGTACTGTGTATTCCACAACCATTTTCACATGATTCTGCCCAAAGGATGTAAACAGTTTTGGGTTTGAAGCTGCCAAATATACAGAACAATGATCTATTTTGGAGGGAGTTTTGTGCTTTGATGTCGCTGCATTTAGCCATGGCCACCTTACATATACTGTAGCCTCAGGCCATCTAGAGATTTTGAGCATTTCCTGCCCTCAATTAACCACAATGAATAATTTAAATTGTGCTGAATTCTGAGGGACCAGATTGGCTCCAGAGGAAGTGGATAATGCTTAGGAATTTAGGAGTGTAATCAATAAATTACACACCGCGAATAATTAGGATTTGTCACTTTTGTAGAATTCATTTAGAAACACACATACTGCATGTACCAATTTTAAAACTTGGCATGTGCAGCAAGGTGAGGAATCCAATTTTTTTTTCACAAGAATATTTCAATGGGGACATTCTGGCTGCTGCTTGAATTTGAAATTGTGAGCATCAAGCCCCACTACCAGATTTCACAGGTCAAGTACAACAATTGATTATTAAAAATAATAATGATATTAAAGTTGTTCTGTTTTGTTACGA
The DNA here is from genome assembly GCA_029490765.1 of Euthynnus affinis. Taxonomy (NCBI): domain Eukaryota; kingdom Metazoa; phylum Chordata; class Actinopteri; order Scombriformes; family Scombridae; genus Euthynnus; species Euthynnus affinis. The sequence continues at coordinate 7,350,060 of CM055855.1, read as the reverse complement.
CTGTTATTGCTCTTGTAAGAACTTTGATCACCTGATGTAATTGTTACAAAGAGAATGTGTTTTTATGATCTTTGCCTGGTTAGTTTAATGTAAAGAATTTATCTGTGTTATCAGTTCTATTTCTGCTCCTATATCCACTGCAAGTACTATAACTATAACAAATACTAAATTGATTTGTATTTCAAATATCTTAAAATTACACAGAAAAATGGGAATTAGTATGGTTTCATTGTGAGACAAATTTTTTTTAGGGAAAATAATATTTCATTTTTCACTGGTGCAAAACTAAACTTGCCTGTTATAGTCCTGCCATCTGGCAGATTTACACCAAACTTTCAACTTAACTTTCTGAGGTGGAGCTTGATGTACAAATCATTTCAAGGCAGAAAAACTCTGACAAAAACAACAGATTTTCTCCAGCGCTTGGGCACTAGTAGATTACAAGGCCAATTGCCAGAAATAGAAAGTGTGAAACAAGTTGGCAACATGCCATCATTTAAGGGGCACACATTTTAAAGATTTTACAACAGTATTTATCACAGATCCACATTTTTTTTCAACTGATTTTGTGTTCTTTCTCTCCTTTCTCCTTTTCTCTCACTGTGTCTCCTCTCTCATCCTTCACCCTAACTATGCCTTCACTTGAGAATCTGTCTCAGGCCAAAGAGAAACACAACACTGCTCTATCTGAGGAGACAGCAATGGGAACATGTCCAGTGAAAATGGGTGTAATTAGTGTCTCTGAGATGGTACAACAGCTGCAGGACAGCAACATTCTTCAGAGTTGTCCCCCAAAGCTTGAACACTATAAATCTAAAACGCACAGTGGAAAGTATTAACTGGTGCAATTGTTGCACTGATAAAATAACATCATGATTATGTAGACGTACGTGGATAGCATTGATAAACAAGTGCTCAGGCACATGTTAACACTATCATCCTCGAGCTGCTTGACTATTCTCTTTGTGTGAAAAATGAAGTCAGCACTTGCTGTGACAGAATCCATTCCATGTAGTTTTCTAAAGAGGAAAATACTAGATGAGCTTGCTACTTCCCAGACAGCAGGCAGACAGAAATACAATGAACTGTGAAGCACAGCTTGAAATTAGAAGGTAAATGTGAGCTGCCCGAGCCTGGAGCAAGTTTTCCACTGAGACTTGAAAAATTAAGCCGCAACCTCAGACATGAGGTTATACTTTCATTCATGGTTTGAGATTTAAAGATTATGCATGAAATATAACATTTTATCATGCAAGATGTTTGTCACATATAATTCAAAGCTTCCATGGACTTATAAAATACACAATTATGTCAAGGTTGCATTTTAAGAACATATGACTCATACATGATCATAAATTATTATATCTGTGTTTATTTAATGAGGCTTATAACATCAAAAATCTCACATAGTGCTTCTCAATTTCATATATACAGCAATTATGTAGCTTGCAAAATATATCTAATGATACCAAAAACAGAAAAGAAAATTTGGTATAAGTGCATATTTCACTGATATTCTTCCATTATTTCAAATAACCAGTGTTTGAGGTTCAACCCAGCTCACAGAAGTCAGCTCAAAGCAGTCTTTTGGTAGAATAGGAAATGATTCATGATGTCTGATACAGTAGAAAGGCAGCAGAGAAGCTTCCTCCCGCCTTCAGCATAATGGGGATCTTATTACTGTACAAAGGAAAGAAAAGAAAAAAAAACATCTTTTCTTTGAATTATGGAACTGAGTATCCTCAATGTTGCTTTTCTCTCTGTGCACTGGCATCACATATTCCTACACTAGAGACCCTGCACTTGAAAGCACCTACAAATCAGCTAAGAATGCTGTTGAATATTGTATCATAAATAGTTTTTTTTTTTTGTGTTCTTGGAAGAATTTGTATTTCATTCAGCTATTTTCAGCAATAGGAAAACCACAGATCAGAACTATGTTAACTAGAGTTAATTGTCCCATTATCTTTTCAATTAAACTGCATGGTTGTTATAATGGCAATGTCCCCCAGGACTCTTGTGTAAAAACAGAAAACATACATGCACAGATTTACATCAAACATTTTAATACTACCAAATTGAATTACTTTTCATCTATCAAATAATAACATCATGCAAAAAGATGCTCTATAATACATTTACTACATTTACCGACCAATGCTGAAAAACATGTTATTAGTTAGTATACACACTGAATATTAAATACATAGAGCCTAGGCTAAAACAACTTTTCAGAGAGGGCTTTATGCAATCAGGCCATCACCACAGATAATACTTGTTACAGATTGGCTGACAAGTGTCTCCTCAGAGATCCTCAGTTTAATAACCACTCTATATCAGATATATATAGTTAACTTGCAGGCAACCACAGTAAGACAATGTACGGAACATATTCAAAATGGTGAACAGAAATGCAGTATGGATGATTACTGGCATGAAATCCAAGCTTGATTGTTAGCAAGTAGCTGGTTACACCAGTAATTCAGCTGTGACACTGATACTGAGACTGATCTGACCTTTTAGCAGATGTGTGATAGAGGATCAACAAAGAACTTTGAGTAAATTTCAGGAGAGAAAATCTCCCGCTGCTGCCTTAATCAAGCCTGCTGCTGCTTTTCTGTTTCTGTTTCACATCAGGGAGAACATTCTCTGATGCTGTGTGTTGCCGAGGGGGTAGCATCATTTTTTTATTTTACAATTTCAAATTAATTCCCCAGTTGCACCAGGAAATGTGACCTTTGTGTCAGAAACCACTTGTGAAGCTTGTTTGTTGAGTTTCAGGGAGTTGATAAAACGCAGTGTCTGCGTGTTAGGTGAAAAGCTGAAAGTTCAAAATGTTCTCACTTTCTCAGAGATTGTAGTTGTGAGATGAGTCTATAGCGGGATGGGGCACTGCACATAAGTGAGACGCAATGCAGCAGAATAATAAACAACAATGACATTGATGGAGTAGCGGCTTTGACTGAGTTGATGACACTGTACTGTGGGTTCTCTAATAATTTTCTCAATTCAGCTACATGGTATTTCTGCAGGTGAATGAAAGAGATGCAATGTTGGAAGCAAATGTGACAATGAGCAATTACTAGGTGCTATTCCAATGCCGACATCCTTAAAAAAAAAGGTGTGTTGGACCAATGAGGATTATCAGCTGATATTGATTGCAATGTTTAATGCGTTTGTCAACAGCTGTTCTAAAATGATTTACAGTTGAAATTGTGTTCAGGATGACTTGCTCACTACAAGTCAAAAGAAATACATAAATTTCACTGCAGCAAGGAAATTCACTTTAGTTAATATTGTGTACTAACATACATTCATTGCTGTCTTGATTTAGGTTGACTCTGGCACAGAAAAAAAACTATAGGTTACTACTATACCATTCCATCAATTGTGTTACTTGCTTTATGCTCTGAGGGCATTGGGAGAAAATGGCTCTGGCAGTAGAGTTGTGTATATGTCTGGAGTTGTGGGGACTGCTAGTGGCAGTGGGGACCATGAGCTACATATTTTATCTATATTCTTGCTTATTTGAGGGGCTTATGCAATACAATGAGCCAAAAGAAAATGTGCATATTTTCAAGGGTTGGGTGCATATGGTGGCAGTTTGGCAGCCAAGTCCTGTGGGAGGAGCTGCTACACAATTCCACAATGTGAATCCAACCCAGAATAACTGAAAAAAATATTCAGTTATTTCAGAGTAAAAAATAAATAATAATAATAATGATAATAATAAAGGATCATGTGAACCTTGGTATTAATAATAGCATATTTGTAACTGACAAATAGGTGTCTGGTGCCTAGACATCTATCTATACTTAGGTTCCCGCTGGCGTGAAGACTGGATTGAATGTGTGTGGGAAGCCAATGTGTTAGACAACACTATACCTGTGTTGGGGGGCGGTGATAAGGTGTAACATGCTAACTATCAATAAATTATTTGGCTTGTGTTTGGGATTTTACCGCTTGTGTTAAAAGTAAAATCATGTTAATTTCTGCAGCCTTGAACTAGAGGTGTAAATTACAGATTTACTTTGTTGATATTCATTTCAGTGCAAAGATATATAGTCACTCTGTAATTTGTTCTCTTTTTTTCCCTTGAATGGTCACATCACCATTCAAAAGATACTTCAAAAGGTACATCACTGAGTGAATGTGTCACTGTACAGCTACGGTATTCAGTGCAGATTCTGTCCTTTGTTCAGTAGTATATTCAGTCTGTCACTGGTTCAAGCTGTCATGTACAGTTCAGAACAAAACCTGTCTATACAAGCACTGTTAGTAAGGTTTATATGGTTTCTGTGACTTTTGCAGTCCTGTGGACAGGAGGAGGAGGGGATCAAACTGCCAACCCTGTGTTAGTGGATAACCAACTCTACCTGCTGAGCCACGGCTGTTTCGCTGTGTTTTCTAAAATGTTGTGTTTTGAGTTCTGCTGTTGTGTTTTGGACATCAACAACACCATAAGTATTAATCATTTTTTTTTATAAGACAAGGTTGCTCATATGGCTTCACAAGCCTAATTAAAAAAAACAACTCAAGAACACAAGAAAACCTCTCAAAACGTATATTAAGAACATTTGAGAAAGATCACAACAGGGGAAACTATTCCTCCAGCACACAAACATACTGGAAAGCATAACAGACTTAAAAACTGTAAGTGTCAAAAACACTGTAAGTGTCACTCAGCACTATGCTAATATTGAAAAATTCTAAGCATCTATTTGACTAAAAGCCAAAATGTAAATGTGCCAGGATAACTTTGGAAACACAATGGTAAGTGTAACAATTGGTTCAGTTTGTTTTTGTTGGCAGTATACCCTCACCCCTCAACTCCACATCATTGCAGAAAATCTTGGCACATTATTTAACAGCATAGCAATGTCACTTGGTATAACTGAAGGATATTTTTCATATTATGGCCATGTTGTTGCAACTATAAAAACATCATATATCAAAGAGATGTTCACCAATAACAAAAGGGTATTATTTCTACAAAACGCCAAGCTGCTGAAACTCACACTACAGGCCAGAAATGCCCAGAGGCATCAGACCTGTCTGTGGTTACTGCTGATGTCTGCATCCAGTGTAGCATCACAACCACAATGATGCAATGTATTGTGCATTCAGATTTGTAGAAAATGTTTTTTTTTTCATTGTTTCTAAAACCTAATCTGCATATTATTCTACCGACAAAAATGCCAGTTGCAAAGTGAAATGCCATTGAGAATGGTTACTGATGAAGGCCTGGAAGGCATTTGAATATCACACAAAAAGTAAATGTTAAACTTAATCAGAGACACATTTCTCCAAACATTCTTTAGAAATTAAAGACCTCGAGTCTCTGCCTGAGATTTTTTTTTGTCCTTGAGCCCTGTGATTCTCCTTCTGAGTTTCTACCTACTTGTTCGTCCTGTTTACGGTCTCTCCCTGCGTGTCCAGATTGTTCATTTCTGCAGTTCCCAGGCTGCTTGGTTTTGGCAAGGTTGTGCTGTCTAGTTCTTTGTCTTCCCTGTGGCTCTGTCTGTCTCCTCCAGGACTCCCAGTGCTCTCTGTCTCTACGGTGTCCTTCCCTCATCCACAGAGCTTACTCCTGTTCCTCCACTGTGCAGAACATCCTCCTTATGTCTGAATCTCCCATCCTCTTCTTGGGTCTCGTTTCCCAAAAACCATCTTAAGGCCAGGGGTTAAAGCGGGATTTGGCAGGTGAGGGAACCATAAGATCCAGTGTAGCAGTGCAATGGGGAAAAATACTCATCTCAAAATAACTCCCAAATTGATTTGTACTGTCAGCTCTGCTGGACTTGTTTTCTTTGTGCACAGGCTATGTGATCAGATGACCTTCTTTTAAGTGGCCATTTCTTGCTGTGACTCTCGGCTGTGCTGCTGCTGCTACCCTGTGTGCTGTGCTGCATTTAAATTAACCAAATAACTTCAACAACACATGTACATATACACTGTCTGATTTTTAAAAAAAAATCCAAAATATATGGCATGACTTATGCAAGCTTTAAATTTTATCATTGTCAAACATTAATGTTAATAATGTACTTTATAATTGCTCAAATTGCTTAATTCAACAATTTATTTGCCATTTATCATCTCCTTCTTCTTCATAATACATTCATATCTTCTGGCTTCCACTTCCCAAATAGTATATTTTTCATTTCTGTATCCTCCCTTTCTTCTTTTTGTTTGTCATACACTTGGACTTACAATAAGTTTAATATAAATGTTGACAGAATGACTCATAAAACGTAAAGGAGCTTGCACTGCTTCATTTCAGTTTTAATATGATCTTCAGAGTAATGTCTGCCTTGAACAACAGTTAAACGAATCAAAGTTTACTTTCTTAAACCAGCATTCACCCAGTAACATGAATTACAAAGACTGCAGACTGTTAACAACACATTAAGCTTTGTTTTCTTACTGAAAACTGAATTTTAAGTAGAACACATTTATTTAACACTTACACACTGCGATATGTGTATTTTCATTATACAGCATGGCTTACAGACAGTTAAGTATGCAAAATGTATTCAGCATCACCTTCAGCACCACGGACAGCTGTCGTTAGGAAGCTCTTAAAAGCGTGTGTGTGCTACTTTAGGAAACATGTGTAGAAACTTAGAAACATTCATAGAAACACTCTTAACTTTCCATAGTATATACTAATTCAAAGCGGGTTTCAAGTGCATTTACAAAAGGTCTTTTTTGTAGTCGGAATAGCACAGTTGTTACTAATAAAATTAACAATATTTTCTATTCAAATGTTCCAGTAAGTCATAGCAACGTAACAGTGGGCCACCATGCACAATACCATGACCCTGAAACTGAAGAATCTAAATGGCATTCAGCATCATTAATTTCATCGTTTACACCTGTACTGTCAGATGTCAAAATGTCTTCTATGTAAAAGGCCTATTGGTAATTAGCTCATCTGTTGCTGATTTCCTCATCAGCCAGGTGACCCGCTGCCTGCCTCATCAGCTGCACCTCACCACATCATTAGTCTCTGTATAGTCTATTGACCATGGAATCCGCCCACTTCCGGTTGCTATTACTGGCTACAGAAAATACACAACAATTCCTCCAGCGTAAATGACAAACTAGGTTGTCTGACGATGCACATTAGAATGGCACATAGAAGCATTTTCTGATCTGACGCCACTATCTGTTGTAATCGCCACAACATTATTTTTATGTACTTTCCAAAACAGTTACAATCCACCGCTAAAAGTTTTATGATGTGACAATGCCTTAAGTTTGGTTAGGTGTAGGCACAAAAACACTTTGGTGGTTTGTTAGGTTTTAAAAAAAGAGATCATGGTTTGGGTTAAATTAAGCACTTGGTTAAGGTTAAGGAAACATTGTGGTTTGGGATAAAATCACTTCTTCCTTAAGGTTAGATGGCCTTTGTCATCATGATTACAATAATGACCATTCAGTTAAGGTTAGGGGACAATGGTCCCCTAGTGGTTGACTTGTGGTTGAAAACCGGAGACAGTCTCCTGCATCAAAATCATGTGTTATTGTTTGGGGCACTTTTTGGTATCTCAAAATACAAGTCAAAATTCTCTGTCTTGATCAGTTCACAAAGCTTGCTATAAATCTTTCAAAGCTGGCAACACATGTTCACATTTTTGTGAAGGTCATATGACCTGACACCACCACACCCATTGCTGATATCGGAATAGAAAGATGATCTTTGGCCTTTACTAACTTACGACAAGCTCAACTAATTTAATAAGTTTTGCAGCAGTAGACTGATGTTTTTATGTTGACAAAGCTTCTAAGTCCACATCACAGAAAACTGGACTATGTAGTATAAAAGTGTAACTACATTAGAAACCAAATGTACTGGGTTGTGTTTTGGGTGAAGAAATATTTTCCTTCATACATGTTCTGAAAGAACACACTCAGGCAACATCTGTTATGATATTATATTATTATATACTTTATATGTACACAAAGAAAACACAGATACCAACACATTCTGCCCAGTCACCAGTTTACATGACATAACAGCTGATCCTGGTGCTGTAGGGAAGAACTGATTTAGTTGGCACTGTTACGTAAATAGCTGCCGTAACTTGAAGAAAGTATTTCTTTAAGCTATGGCAGTCTCTAATGCTGTACATTATATTGTAAAACTGTTCAAACATTTAGAATAATGCAGGTACAGGATCTCACAAGCAGCAGATGTTAACCAACACAATGCAACACATTTGTTCTGCCAATGTAGAATAACAGTTAAAAGACAAAACAATAGAGTTGCAGCACTTCCTTGTTGCTGAGATGCATAAGGCTAATATATAGGTCATTCACCTGTGCTTTCTGTCATATTGTTTGTTGCTTTGTCTGTTTTTTTTTCTGCCTGCCTAGCTGTTTTATACTTGTCTGCTTTTTTCCCTACTTTTCAGTTCCCAGTAAAGTTTCTTTTAGCTACCTTAGTTTCTTGCCTCATGTTCACATCAGCATTCTGCTACCAAAACTGTGAAAGTAAATGCATACAGCTGCATCTTCTCTTCGTTTTTGTAATTTAATGCATTGAAAGTACAATATGTGGGCTAAATCTTTATTTAGATTGTTGAACACTCACACACACAAAACATGTGAATCACACAAATACAATATTATCAAAATCCAAATTACTTTCTATTTCTATTTGTCATATTACATATTTTATATGGAATCCAGGTACCATCTGCATTGTATCCTTTTAGTAATATTCAATGACTTTGGGATAAAATGCCCTGTTAAGTCTATGGGCTGTTCAAATTTTAATTCATTTGGCTTCCTTCTCTAGTCATAGCTGCACTGCTCCCCTATAGTGACAACCCAATTTATCAGCCTGAGAGCACAAAGAAGAAAGTGATTACATCATAGGCCAATGAAGATAACACGAAGACACTGATGGGCAAGATATTGAGAAGTGATTACTGCCAGCGTTAGTTTTCACAGTCAGACCTATGAAGCTTTTTTTTTTCATCAGTTCACTCAGCTCATGTCTCCTGCAGGTTCCTCACTTTAATTGAAAAAAAGGAATAATCAATCTGAGAAAAGTCTTTGGTCTTTTTTTTCATGAGCACAAAGAAAAAATGGATTGAACCTCATCTAATTCAGAGGACACGCTAAATTTACCAAATTAAAATGTTGTGTTTTTGGCTCCTTCTTTGCTTCTAGAGCTTTACAGCTTTAGAAAGCACTTAGGTTTTACTTCATAACGCCTAAACCATGACACGTAGAGACATTTTTTACCCCCTTAATCCTTATTTCAAGGTACATTTATCAGCACAGGCCAAGCATATATACACACCTGTACAATATCTGCAAATTCCAAAGACCTTCACCTTTGCTGCATATTTTTCACCACTCTGTCGACTTTATCTCATATCTTTTGCAAACAGTTACATATTTTCATGATGAGTTTGGCACCTGAAAACACATCCACGCTAGACCTGAGAAACAGCTCGTTTCAAACATTTTTTTATACTTGAAGTTAATTTGATGTCTGTTCTAATTTGGTGCCATTTTGCATACATCTTCCTCTAATTCTGTGAAACATCAGGGAAAAATGGAAAAACTGGGATTAAAACTGTTGCTGTTGTGAAAGTAAAGGTATTCTTAAATATTTTTTTAAAAATATTTCTGCGAATGAGCCATCCATGTTTTTAAAATATTGCCCTCTGGATATTCATCTGAAATGTATGTGTTCTTTTGAAATCATAACATTTCATTTTCACACTGGCCAACATAATCTATATATTTAACTTGGTTCTGATAACTTTATTGTATTTTTTTTTTTTCAAACTGCAAACACCTATCCGAGGTGAAAGTATATCATTCATTGTGAATAATACTGTTTGGAGGTTTAATCTATGATGCCCAACCACAAAAGAGGGAACAGCTGTGCCTGTTTCTCTATTAATTCCAGAGATTGCTTGTGCAAACGGTGTGAAGAAATATGTTGAAAAGGCTATTACAGCAGTGTTTTCCAAACTTATCAAAATGACAGGAAATGATTGAATATTAGCCCATTCAAGTGAGTCTCTTTGTTCAGCCGTGTGCACTGGTGTGCAGCTTTGTCTGACTTATTAGCTTTTTAATACTGTGCATAAATCCATTTACAGTCTGTGCATGCATGGGGTCGGTGTGTGTGTGTGGGTGTGTGTATGTGTTCAATCCCAGGCGCCTTCACCTCTGCCAGGCCCACAGAGTGTTTGGTGACAAAGCATAAAAGACCAAAAAAGAAAAACTTGTGCCTGAGTCAGCGATAGAAAAAAAAGGAATGGAAATCCAACCCAGTATCATGAGAATTGTGCTCATATTGGACAAATCCGCAGTTCAGTGTGTATGTCTAGGCCCAACATTCAATACCAATGCAGAAATGCAGTATGCCGTTTATGAAGGGAGGCGGATAGTAAATATGTTGAGGTCTGTGTGGTGGATGGATGTGTAGCTCATTCTACGTTTGGCTATAGAAGACTCTACAGCCATGCTAGCCACTATGTGAGGCTGTACTAAGGTGTAGCAGTGCTTTGAATGCTAATGGTATCATAGCAACATGTTCATAATAACTTGCTTATGTTAAGCATGGACAGTATAATTTTTATGTCCACTGTTTTATTTTAGTATGTTAAAAAAATAATACAAAATTGCTAATTTGCACAACAGGTAAACACAAAGTCCTGCTTAGTCTGATGCAAGTGTAATTAGTTTAGCCAATATTTGGTCATAAACCAATACTGGACAAATTAAACATTTGACCTGATAGTGCTAAATGAAAAGTCAGGGGGTTAACCAAAGGTATAAAAACAAAAAACAAATTCTGAAGGGAACATGGGTGTCTTCATGACAATCCATCCAATAGTTCTTAATACATTTCACTCAAAACCAAAAATGAATGGATTATTAAAGTCACTAGGATCCATCATTATTAGAACCATAAATCTCTGTAAAAGAAAAAAACAAAACTGTGCCAGACCAACCAGTAGTACCATTCTGGAGCCATGTGCTATGGCTAAAAAAATAATGTTGGCAAAAAGTTGATTGTCATTGTTATTGATTTTACTTCACACATTTTCTTTGCCACTTTATGTCCAGAGAAAAATAACTGAGAAGCTCATAGATTTGTCAAATGTGTTGGCTTGAATGAGGTTGTTGCTCACCTTAAAATCAACCAGTGTGTGCGTACTATACGTGTCTGAGTGTACACCACGAAAGTCAAACATTTGTGTTGATGTCAATTGGAAAAATGTAATTGTTCTTTATGTGCAAATTCATGAAAAATTTAGAGGAAAGTCGGAGACTCAGTATTGAATTCTGCAGTCCCTCTTATTTCATTAAACTTTATCTTTGTAGAGATGATTGTGTTTCTGTATTATTTGTCAAAACAACTGCTCAAGAGAGACTTAAAGTTATTGACAATGTCTAGACAATAATTTTCCAGCTTACTGCTGAGACATTAAATCCATGACAGCCTGAATTGAAGAACTAATCATGGATTAATAAGATGTGATATAGGCTCCTTTTACATTGTTGAGTGCTGAACAATCTGTTTAGCAGACCAAAATCACTGTGTCATAAGCCTCCTCCTGCTGTTAACTTATTCACGATTCTTGCACATTAACAGTACTTGTGAAATATTTCCTGACTCAATGATTTTAGAGCATGAAGCCTCGGAGAAAACTAGGCCTTGTAACTGGGACAACTCCATCAGCTTCTAGACTTCTAGATTGTATGACTGTTGTTCTTGAGGTTAAATTGTAACTGAATTGCAATAAATTAGTTGTTTCAAGTTAATTAAAATGACTTTGCTTGAATCGTGAGACAAGCAAATGTGTAATCCTTTTTAAAACACACTGATTTAAAATTGCTGTATATCTGTGTTTTCATTGGAGAGCACATGAAGATGTGCTCCCTCTGTAATGAGTCTGCTAATGATCCAAAAAGGTCATTTGAATTCAAGGGAATACCAAGAATCCAGGGAAAGCTACAGGTGAATTAGGACCCGTTATATGTATGAATGTTAATATTGTGTAAAACCAGATTCATTATATTCATTTTCCTCAAATTGTTTAGGTAAAAAAAGCTGTGTAAAAGGCATTATTTTCATCTCTCTCAAAAGTCTTATTAATGCAGCTTGTGGTACCTAATGATTACAGTGCAGTCATGTTTATTATTTACTTTATCTTAAAGTGCAAATATTGATGTAACACAGCCAAACTGAGCATAAGATCTTTGCTTTTTTGCCAGCAATGCAGGTCCACAAGATTATGACCTGCAGTGTGCACTGGGATAGTTTTTAGCCAAATTTGAAGCAGCTGTGTTAAAGGTCCCACACCTCCACGTCTGCTTGGGTGTAAATTGCTACCCCTAATAAGAAGTTCATGTAAATTGGGCAGAGTGGTGTGCTGTCCACAGGATGCTGGTATACCTGTCCATTATGTGGAAGAGGGAGCTTGAACATGAGACTCTCATTATATGATCCAACTCTCACCTGTTTTCATGAGCTTTGGGTAGAGATTGAAAGAATGAGAGTGCAGATTCAAGCAGCCAAAACAAGTTTCTTTTCTGGGGTATCTGGGGTTCACCCTCAGGGACAAGGTGAGAAGCTCAGACATCCTTAGGGAGCTCAGAATTGAAAAGCTGCTACTTTGTGTTAAAAGACAGATGAGGTACGTAGAGGTATTTCAGGCATGTCCAACTGGAAAAAACTCTGTGGCAGACCAAGAACAGCCTGAGGTCAGGATTCTATATTCTATCTGTCCTGGGAACAACTTGGGAATTGCCAGGAAGAGCTGGAGGACAAGGCTGGAGAGGATGTCTGTTTACTAATACATTCATATCATGAATTAATATAATAATAATAATAATAGTAATAATAATATATGAATGAAGAAATAATGCTTAATACATTACCTTTTTAATGAATATTTAATCAAACACAACCTGTGTTGAAACAACAACAAAACCAACCTGTGACAGATAGGCCCATTATGCCTGTAGCTGTAGATCAGGATCATGTTTTTGTTGTGGTGCTGTCACCTTGGATTTAAGATGATCATATCTCCAGCAAATGTCATGTCACAGCAAGACATACTTAATCAGGGACTTCATTATTATTAATGTCAAGTTCAGAATGTAAAAATCCTGTGAGCAACATCCTTAAGAAATTACTTGATCATGCTACAGTGATGATATTCTGACAGTTTGAGGTCTTTCAAGAATGTGAAGGATGTGTGTGTGTGTGTGTGTGTGTGTGTGTGTGTGTGTGTGTGTGTGTGTGTGTATAAAGAATATATAAGATGTAGTCCCTTGGCAATTAAACAGATCATTATTGCTTTAGTGGTTACAGTATTCAACAGGGTTATCATTAGTTTATCTTTTAGTTTTATTTCTAGACTGGATACCTGTTCACATCTTTTTTGATCAAAAGACTGTGTTCCTTAATGGGAGTTAACTGAATGCTTTCTACCTTGGGTCTATTAATGACATTTCTGGATATTTCCACACAGCTAAAACACATCCAAGTGGGACTTGTCAGTCACTTTCTTCAGTTTAGCCTCTTGCTGCTTCCTCTGACTGGTGTCTGGGCCATGTTTTGGCACTCCTGGGAGAGATACAGTTATGTCCCTGAGCACCTACGCCATGTGTGGGGACATTATTCAGCTGTGGCCTTTTTATCGCTGCCCTCCCATGGGCAGTTCTTCTTGGATGGGACAGAATGGCGGTAGACAGGGCCACCAAACCTTATCACCTTTTTCCTATCATGTGCCCTGCAGTTGACTGTTTGACCCTTGATTTATCTTTAACAGGAATGGTGGCATTGCAATATCCAAGCAATCCTTTTCTGAGAGTAGACTGTATTGTAACTCTAATTGTTACACAGCACATAAGTGTATGTATACATCAAGCAAAGAGGACACCGGTTTAGCCTGGTTCCAAAACTTCTGAATCATCGCTAATATCCCTGATGTGTTCAGCGACTCAAATAAGTCTGGTGTTGTGTCCACTGACAGCAGTTTCAGACAGTTAGAGAAATAATTAACCGATCAAGCATTTGTAGGGAAAATTAAGAATAGGGATGACATCTCCCTGCGTAGCTAGCTTCCTACATCCATTAAAAATACAGAAAAATGGCCAACAAAATAGTGACAATTGTGGATAAGATTGGCACAGCTGTAAGTCAATTTGCAGAAATGACAACTCTTAAATCAGCATATTTCAAAATCTATTCAAAATATATCAAAAGCATAATCCAACCCATCCTGCTATGTGGTTCCCTGTTTCTTCTGTTACCATGTTAACCATCTCGAACAACAACAAACTAAGCAGGATCACACATGCTGTGTCCAAAATCACCCACTTCTCTACAGCCAATCTCTCAGACATGAACAACAGAGCTATCACATGCCTCACACTCAAAATAGCGAATGACACTGATCACCCCTTCAATCCACACTTCACACTACTGCTGTTAGGCCGTAGATACAGGACCCTAAAATGGAGAAAAGTTTGCTTTGGCAGACGTTTTGTCCCTTCTGCTAGTGCTGAGCAAACTGCCTCACTGACACGGTGCATAGATCCAGAATCATCCGTGGGTGTGTGTGCAGATATATGTATATGTGTTGGGATTTAGGCAGGGGACTGAATGTTATGTGTTTATGTATATTGGTATGTTTGCAGTGAGGCTATCTGCATGTTTCTGTTTGAAATATGTACAGGCTTTGAAAACAAATTTCCTGCAGGATCATAAAGCCTACATCTATCTTTTTTGGCGTGAAAAACATGAACTGCTCCTAGCAACTGCTATTGCAGTTTCCGTGTCAACTGAAAATAACATCAGTGAGACAGATACTTCACTCGCTACTAATTGGTTGGAAAAATGAACATAATGTCAAGCTAAAGGAATAAAGTGAAACAAAATGGAAATTCAGTCTGATTATCAAGCTAGCCTTGACCTTCATAGGTCAGTAGATGACAGGACAATCAAATCAGTCTCCTATACTGCCACATACTGCATGGCTAACCAGCCAGAGCCAGTTCAAATAAAGATCCTCAAAGCCTGTAACTAATTAGGTTATGTTATGTTTGAGGTAAATCCAACAAACTCTGTGAGACGTCATTACAGGAATCTATCTTAACCCCACAGTAGAGATTGTACAGTTGATGCATTATCCTGTGAGATTCAAAAACAACTCTATGAGGCAGTTTGATTGGTTCCCCTTGGAAGACAGAGAGATTTCTACTTGATTCCAAAGAAATAAGAGCTATGGGACCAATTCAATATCTTTCCCTTTGCCATTTCCTTTGAGCTGTTGGTAGTTGTTTTGCTAGAGAGGCACCATGGATGGTGTATGAATTCAGACACACATGATTTGCATATAAAGTTTACTGAATTCAACTTTATGAAGTTGTCCGATACCTCAGGGAATTTAATGTGCCAGTACAAGCACAGTATGCATTGCATGCTTCCCACTGTATAGGGAGAAAGAGTGGAATCATTGAAGGGCAGGTGCAAAGTCATTGAACCTGTAAGGGCAGAAGACCTACAATATCTTCACAGATCCAGCCAATTCACTGAACTATTCAATATTAGTTTAGTGACGGCACCCATCACTTTAAAATGTAAAACTGTAGACCAATCTGTGGTTAGATTAGTCTTTCTGACAACTGCCCCCACAGTGATGACTCTACAGGTATTTGTGTGACAGATGGCAGATTCTGTACGGTTGTGGGGGATGGAATACAGGGCTCACCTGCTCACCAAGGATGCAGCACGAGTGAGGTCCAACCCCAGAACAGAGAGCCTCAGTAGAAAGCACTGAGACTGCACACTATATGATTTATTATTTGCTGCTCTTCCATCTTATTTCCCTGTCTATCAGTTTGCAGTGACAGGCTGATGATGTTGTACAGGGCAGTCTCCAGACCCACAGGAGAAAGCCCGCCTGACAAAGACCATCTGGCATCCCATCATTATTCAGAGCAACTCCTAGACCCTAAGGGCAGAGCCTGTCTGTCATGTAACACTGAATGATATGAAATCCTATGATAAAACAATGCTACATACTTAAGCAACAATATTTTACATAATAAAGTAAACAGTATTACTAATGTATGGGAAACCACATTGATCCCAAATAAAATGCAGATAAGCTCCATCGAGTTCCATCTTTTTACATTTAACCACCATATTGTTCCACAACCAAAATGGATGTAGCAACTTTAATAGATGATACAAAATTACATTGCAGTGATAATGAAGCTTCGAGGATCCTTGCTCTGCTAAGTGCTCCAAGGAAAGCATCCTGCATCAAAGAAAAAATCAGCCATGAAAATAGCCACTATTCAGCTCTTGCAGCAGATTATGGTTGGTGCTCTGTGCTCTGTACATGAAAATATAATTTATCCACATCCTCAGTTTCAGCATTGGTCCATCATTACCTTTCAAGAGCAAGCAGATCCTTTTTTCCCCCTTTTAAATTCAGGTTAGGGAGCTCATTTTAATTTAGATGGTGCTTTGCACTTTACTGTCAAAATATTCTGTTGCATAGCAACAAGAATGACCTAATGCCACTTGTATTCTTTAATTTCTTGCTCTCTCGTTTTCTTGTAATACTCACAGCTGTCCTTTGCATTTGAGCAGGAGAAAAAAAAGCCCATGTGATCACAGCATTATAGTCATCAGACTCAGAAAGGCAGAAATGAAAATTTAATCTGATGGCAGCGTGTTTCCATCATTATCCAATGTCATCTCAGAGGAAACATCTAGAATCAGATTACAAACAGTGATATTATGATAAAGAAAGTAACCTGTGAGCTGCTTTACCATCTGTTATAGTTTCATAATTCATAATTACATATTGGGGTTGCTCTGTAATTTTTGGGGGGGTCACTGGCATTGAAGTATACTGTACATCACCTGACCTGCCTATCATGTTCAACTTTGATTTAGGGCTCTCATATGTAGAAACCATTGTGTTTTATCAACTGGATTAATTTAAAAATCAAGGCAAGCCCATCAGTTCAATTAAGCCAACTACTAGAAAGCAGGTTGCAAGTGAGAGATTAAAGCACAATCAATGATCTCCTTCCTGTGTCCTTTTTACACAGACAGGTTAATGGTGTTTGGAGGGAGACTTTAGAATTTGTCCCCTCGTTAAAGACTGACCCACACTGATTTATCTGGAGTGTGAGTGAGGTTGACGAAGCAGGGAGATTTAGAAAAAGATTAATCTCTCGGTCAGTGGGTGAATCTGAGTCAAACCACCTAGAGTTTGGTCTCAACTCTTAAGGATCCCCTCTGTCTACACTTTGTTGTTTTAGAGAACCTTACTTTGGACTGACTCTTTGACATAAATGTCTTAAATTATATTGTTAATGTTTGCTGTCCCTTGACTCAATTTTCCATCTCAACATTATTCACCAATGAACAATTGAATGTAGTGAGATGTATACTCTCTTGTGTTTTGCATGCTATAAGGTAGTTTGTCTTCTAGCCATGCAGAACCCAATACATTGTCAAAACTAAAGTGACAATTAACTATACTCATTGTTTACTGTCAAGGTTTAAAGCGACTTTTATTTATAATGCATTTGTAAGAGTCTTTTATAATTTGAAACTTTATGCTCTCTATGGAGTTTGAATGTAATAATTTTGTGACAACAGTGTGACCATAGCAAGCAAAGGAACTGGAGTGAGAGTTCTTAGATTTTTCCAGTTTGACACATAAGGTTTTCTGCTGTTGCTCAAGGATGACATTCAAAATCAATGAAAAGTCGTAACCTTTAGACTGAGAGGCAGGGAAATGACATGATTGCACTTCATGAAGACAGGTGCTATTGTGTTGTAGTTCTTAGTGTGTATGGCAGATCTGAGATGAAAGAGCACAGAAGCCCGAGATGAAATCTAACATGGTCTACTTTGATGAGAGAACACAGACGTTCTGTAACAGGCCAGCCATTCGCTTCATCCACTCTTTTAATCTCTGCTGTGTGTGGGAGGAAGAGCAGCGTTGTGCTCGCCTGAACCTTGTGTTGAAAGACATGAATGCTGAAAATATACAAGACAAATTGTCAAAGACGATGCAGGTTAAAGGCAAGCATAGCATCTCATGGGCACCAATTTTGGGATTAGGCATGTGTCTTTAGTACAGCCTGCCCTCAAAAGAAAAAAAAAACTATATAGCTCGAAAATTCAGCCTGCAAAAATGACCTATAGTTATGTTTGAGTGACAGACGCAAGTAATAATTATGACCAAGAGAAGTAATGCAGTTCAGATGACGTCAATATAAGGTGACACATTTTCATAATCAGAGGTGGTGGGTTGAATGGATGGCTAGATAAATAGATAACCATTAACCCAAACCATGATGCCTTTCCCTAAACCTAATCAAGAGTTTTTTATGCCTAAACCTAACCAGACCTTAACCACAGCATTGGCAGCAGCATTTTAGAAAACACTCTTATGGGTCATTTTGTAATGCCTGGTACAATCGACCTATGTGGTCGTTTAAGTATGAGGAAGTGTTGCTTAAGTAGGATGTACAATGTGGTTGGTCTATCTGGTGGAGTACCCTCAACTCTATGGAGCATTTTATTGTCTTTCAGCTCATTGTTAGGTTAAAAAAAAAATTAAAAAATAAAACGTACACAAGAACTGACAGCATAACATAGAACACAGAGTGCATAACTGGCATTATCTAATCTATTTATTAACAGATATCATTCTATTACAACATATGACTCCCCGCTGTCATATGATGACCAGTCTTTTTTTTTTTTCATGTGAAGGGCTCATCATCATCAGCTCCATGTAAGACAAAGTATTCTCTCACCCTTTTGGAGCTCCAGAGGGGAGAAGCTCAAACTCTCCAGAGATGAAGTGGACACTTCAAAATCTTTCAAGCCTTTGAAATCATCCTCTTGGCCCGAATGGGAGGCAGCTCAGGCAGTTTAACACCAATGATCCTACTGGCCACTTTTACTGTTACGCATCCTATTCTTGTCACCTGTAGAAAGATTTCTAAGCCATGAAATGATAAAAATTTAATAGCTGGCTTTACCAGTTATAAAACTCTTCACAGGCCTACCTAAACCAGTTGAGCGTTCTCAGGAAATAATCATCCTTTTTTTCTTTCTTTTATTTTATAGAATGCAGTTGTGTTATCACTTATTATGTATGTCTTAGGTTTCCATTGCATTGAATAAACATACAAATAAAAAATAATAATAACCTATTGTAAATAAAGTCCTTCCTCTTTTGATGATTATCAGTATCCAGCCACATAAATCAAAATTTTCATATTTGCATATCTCTGCTCTCCAACCACAACTGCTTAACATTCAGACTGATCAATAATGTTCCACTCTTCAGTCTGCGTCACATATTTTGCATTTAATAATGTAGATAAATGTAAATAAGTACATCTGCGTCTGAGTAAAACCAAACTGCCTGAGGCTTGTAAACTTGAACTCATGATTCTATTCATGCTGACATTCCTGCCAGCAATACATATTGTGAGATTTAAATGATGAGTTGATTAATGAGTGAATGTGGAAAATGTGGGTGTAAAATGTGCTGTGAGTCTTTTAAATTCTCCTTTCAAACTGTGCTGCATATCATTAATTGTCAGCTAATATGCAACACCGTTGTACCTTCCTAAACCAAAGAAGGAGACTAATTATGCAAAGCAAAATAGAAAGTATAAAGCATCGGTGGGTGGAAAGTCACTTCTATGGAAAAGCAGCTGAATGCATGACATATATCTGTCCAGCTCCACCTGCCCCTTTCTCCACTTGGGTAACGAAGCAGGTGTTCCTGAGTTGTGCAAGTGAGGGAAAATGGGGTTGCCCCGTCCTCGACCAGTGCTGTGAATGATGGATGTTTTAACAGAGAGGGGCAGAGGTCAGTGCTGAAGCAGGTCACAGAAGATCAAAGTAGTCCCAGTTAACCACACAGGTTTGCTCTTTATCACCTCACTCTTCTCATCTCTCTCTCTCTCTCTCTCTTAAAATGTGAAGACTTTCCAGGGTAGATTTCTCTCACTTTGCCTCACTCCCACTCTCTATTTCTTATTCTCACACACACAATCTCTCTCTCACACACACACACACACACATACACACTACACATGCACATACTGACATTAATGTTAAGTTCTGTCAAGCAAGAACATCATAATTCATATAAATGGTTCTCTATTGTTCTCTATGCACGGTGTAGTTTAGTGCACATCTGTGCAAGTAAACATTGGTTACCTGGCTGGTAGAGAAAAAATGTAGGTTAGGTCATAAATATTATATTACACATCACATTAGAAAAGTGTAAATTCCGGTGCTTTATTCTAATAAATACATATTACATTACATATTAATATATACATATTATTGTAATAAAGTCATACCTCTTATCTGTTGTATATCACAGATGTATTAAACTGATGTATTTCAGGTGCATGTGGGCCTGTAGATTTAATTTATTATTTCCATTTACAATGTGCAATCTTTATTTTAAAACATATATTCATTTATCAAAAAAAGAGAGAGATTGCATCAAACATGCACACACTCAATCTGACTCAGAACACTGCTTAGAAGTGTGAGTCAATGTTAATGAACAGCACACAATGACTAAGCTGCACGTCTGGCTATAAAACATCAGCGATCAATACTGTTCAATCGTTAAAAAAAAAAGAGTTTCCTTTGTCCTTTCATGAGCACAACAGATTCAGTTGTACAGTAGACTGCCGTTGTTAAAAGCCTTTTTGTCGAGTTGTGTCCTGTTGTTAAGGAGAGGACAGCTTCATGATATACATGGTGTTACAACCTGATCTCACAGGTTCTCAGCAAAAACAGACAGTGAAAACTGTCTGTTGATGGTCATATTGACATCATGCCAGCAACATTACACCTTTCACTATAGCTTAAATGTCTATATCTGTAGAATATGTCACAAACATGAAGTGGCAACAATGCAGGTCAGCCTGCTGCAGGTCAGTCTCTCGTGATTCAGATTCTTTTTCTCGATTCCTGCTTACTTTCTGTGATATTAGTTCAAACCGGGACTTCTGCTTGTTGTTTCACCTGCTTCCTGGCAGAGATTTGGTATTGTTATTTTCCTTATTTGTTGTCAGTTTCCCTCCTGACAGTTAGTTTGGAGGTTTGTTTGTCAGTGTTTGGCTCATTTGGGGAACTTGGTGTCGTCTAGAGGGATTTTCTTGACTTGGAGCAGTGACAGCAGGGTTTTAAATGGCGGAATAATCAGTATAATCAATACAAAAAAGTGTATGCGGCACACAGAAGTATCTCCAACCAGAGATAGCATGTATTATTTATTTAATTTTGAGCACACACTTCTTAACGTTTTTTCCATCTAAATACAAAAGAAATTTATAATGAAATGATATAAAAATTCTATTATTGATGGCCATTAACAAAGTCAAACTGTATATAAAAAGATAGAGCTGGCAGTAGCAGCACTGCAGCAACAACACTGTCTGTAGACACCACACTCTTGTGAGACACCGCAGTTCAGTGACACACAAGCACATCTGAGTTAGAGGTAGGCTGTGTGTCCTAGGCGTAACAGATTCATATGGACATTTGACACCTTATATAGACATCATCTGAACTGCATCACTTCTCCAGGTCTTAGTCATGTGTCTACCATGACAAAGGATCTTAATTGACTTTTCATTGGCATTGTTTCCGTGGTACCAGCATGTAATTTTAACACATTACATAATGCAGTGTTATGCGGTTGTGGTCATGTCATGTTTTTCAGTGACACATACATACAATACATTTAAAGCACAGCATTTTTTTTTTGTTTTTAAATCTGACTCAGTTGAAGCCAGTGACCTACATGTGACTGTATCTTGTAGCTCAAATATAAATTCATATCAACATTGCCATGTCAGTGGGCAATGAAGATTGCGGGATGGATGTGACATCCCCTGTCATTCTTACACTGTGCAGGTGTGTCTTTTTGATATAACTGTCAGGTCAGATTGATGTGTGGGTTATATTCTTGGACAAATGTGACCAACTATCAAAAAAGTTTGATATGAATATAGATTTTGAATTTTGAATGCCCTGTAGTGTGAATGTAGCCTTAAAAACAAAAGATTACTCATACTGACAGGGGGAATTAAAGTGTTTTACAGGGTGCAAGGCTATAAATACCATAGAGGGACAGTAATGACATGTGTGTCATGGGTGCACATTTTGCATGTACAGCTCCTCTCAATGGGCCACCTCTCTTGAGATTTACACACTCCAGCTCCATTCTTAATGAGAGTGCTAATCAGCCAATGCACTGGACCAGTCAGACAATATCTATCCTCGGGGTACTGACATGAACATAATGATTCATTAACTCAGGTGAAGAAGGGTGTATGATTAAATCAATATTTTTTTATTCACTTTTATATTTAATAATATAATTCCACCACCCTTAAGCTAAACCAAACAGTGGTGAGTTGAAGTTCAGGAACAGGACCACACCACAAACAGTCCTTTAACTGTCATATGTGTATGAAGGCCTCCCTGCCCAGCATACCTGTCCGTTCATTTTGTGACACTTAGTATTAGTAGTTGTAATCGGTCTAGGCTATCTCATTTTAATTAATTTCCCACCATGAAATCAGGATAGTAAAATTTGGATCCTACATCTGTGTTTACTCATCTCTTTTCATATGAGGTTTATCCAGCTAATTATGCTCTTTGAAGACTGCACAACGGTAGGCTATGTGGAACTTGAGCTGATAAAGTAAGCATGTCATTTATCTAATTTCCATGTAGATGCTGAACAGACTACAACTTGTGTTTTTGTAGTTGACTATTATAGCCTTCAGATTATTGAACAGCTGTACTTTTGTTTTCAGTGTTGGAACATTATTATTTGGGTGAGTCCCAAAAGACTGGGCTTTCCACCCTTATATGTATCATAAAACTACGACAGTTTAATATGGCTAGATTTGCAGGTGGTGTCAAAAAGTTATTTGTTTCAGTAAATATGCTTTTCCTGAAATTACACATTTATGCCTATTTGTTCTCTTGGTTATGAACTGCATTCGATAATTTTCTAGCATTCATACATCTACCACCAGATATTAGTTTACTGAAATGTCTCAAGACTCACTTGCTTTTTACTGAGTATGTCCTGGTGCAATTTTGACGCCCCAGGGCATTTCTACAGGAAGCTCTTCAATCCACCTAAAGTAGATCCACATTTAATAAGCCTCCAAAACTTCGGCAACCAATGTTGTAAACATCCAGGCCACTACAAATCTCCTCCAACCGCCTCCTTAGTCCTGGTCTATTGGACGGCTGTTCAGTCCAGGAAGGTCCAACAAGAACAGCCAATCACACAGGAAAGTCAAGTCAGTCAACTACCTGCTGCGTCCAGAGAAGTAGTTCTTGATCCGATGCATGATAATCCTGTCAAATCTACAAACAGTCGGCAATCCAGAGAGCCACGAGTCTCAATCACTCATCCCTGCTCAGTTTGCTAAAAACAGTTACCTGGTCGTCTCCCCATTTTCTGTAGATTACAAAAATAAATGAATGAATAAAACTTTCTTTGCAGCAAACATAGCCAAAACTTCAAGTAACCTCATAGCCATAACCTCAAGTTCCTCACTCTACACAAATTTCACAGTAAACAAACTACCAGCACTGGGTTTCCAGGTTTGCATCATTCACCCAGGTTTGCCACCTCACAACTCTCTTCTTACATCATACATGACCAGGTTGCCATTTCTCATCTCATCCTCTGATTTCACAACTTCCTCTCGTTTCTGTGAGTGGCATTCGCTTGCCAGTTCGACTAATCTCAACTCAAGTTCACTTTTGGTCTTTTTTTATCATTAATGAAAATGTATAGCTAATAACTTTGCCTGTAAAAATCACTATCAGGACATTTTTGCCGAAAGCACTCATTCAGCGAAGCAGATGGCAGGTTGCCTCTTTCAGCTGCAGGATCTGCTAGCCGGAAAAAGCTCATCGCTCAGCTCATTCATTAGCACTATGTTTGATGCGAAGTGAGAAAGAAACATATCCTGTCAGACTTAGCAACACTCAAAGGTGGATCTGTCTCCGGTACTGGTATTGATCAGACCAGTCAGCACAGCTCATCCCCATGTAATGGTGAGGTGGCAAGCGGGATTATATCCTCACCCAGGAATAATGCCTGGCACCCACACATTGACCGGGTAGAGGGCGCTTCGTGTCTGCTTACTGTCAGCACTGATTCCCGCTTTGTAAAGGACCTGCATGCACAGCTCACTGCTCAGTTTCATGATAGTGCAGCCGGCAACATTATTTCCTCCTTAGAGAATAATATCCCAGGCCCGAGAAGAAGAGAAGACATCAAGTCTGTTCTACTCCCCTTTGGTTACTTCTGTGGGAAATACAGACGGTGGTGGGCATACTGACACAACATGTAATGTTGTGTTGAGGCAGCTGATGGTGACGCATTCACAGGCCACTCTGTTGGCTCAGCCCTTTCAATACTGGCCCCCCATGAGCCAATCTTCCGTTTATGGAAGGTCTGGCAGTGGAGAGGGCCAAATTGGAATATCACAGCTTTCTGGCTGCTGCCCCCCAGCTGGTTGCCCATCCTCTGACACAGTTTTACGAGGAATGGCATCACAGCAGCAGTGAGTCATTGGAGTAGATGGACAAAACACTGAGGCTGGGTTATTTGCTTTAGTTCTGCTGTGTTCGTTCACTCTTCCTTGGGCATCAAGGAGATAAATCTATCCTACTAAGAGGAGACTGATTTATTGACAGAAGAGGTACTTCCTGGTTCTGAAGAAGACAGGAATCTTCAGACCCATTTTGATACAGAAGACCCGTGTTACTGGGGGTCCCCACAGCATCTGTTGACAGGGAAAGTGCTGAGTCAAGTGATTTCCTACATAGTGGTGTTTGTTAATTCTCCAACACTTCCTTACTCTGGTTCAGGGAAGATGTGTTAGGAAACAGACAACCACACCACAGTTGCCTACATCAGCAGGCAGGGTGGAGTCTGATCCGCAGCCCTGTCCTATTCAAGGTCCATATTTGTAGAAACGACTCGGGGCTTGTGAAGAGAGTGGTGTGAGAGTCAGCTGTGGTACCCCTGACCCTAGTTCTGTAAGCACAGGCAGAGCCCTCTACCTATGGACCCTGCCACTTCTACGTCGTCTGCTTAAGTGGTTTCGGAATATGAGCTGCAGAGAGATGCTGCCTTTTATATTGTGTGGAACTCACACAATCAGTAGGCACATCCTGATTGGCTGGATATGTGCATTCAAATTTTAGTGGGTGATTCTGTGCATGTGATTGAAGGAGAGTATTACCCATAGAGTCCAGTAGAGGGCTCTGCCTGTGCTTTTAGCACTAGGGTTACAATATTGTAACCTTTGTCTTTTGTGAAGTGTAGGATATGAAGGGTGGCTCTGTATGTTGCAGGATCCTCCCTTATCAAAAACCCTTGATCAGCCAAAATTTCATCCTTCATCTCCAGCAGTTCAAAGAATCCTGAATCCTTTCTTTTTCAGAAACTGAGCCACCCGAACCTGGTGACAAAAACAAATTGCTCCTGCTGGTGTTTCCCCAACTATGTATTTAACTGTAAAGTGATGCTTTATAATTCCACCATGTCTGTGCTTAAGCAGTAAGAATATTAGGTCTATAAACAAAAATGTCAGTGCCGTCAATGACTGACATTGCCTATATTTCCTTTTAAAATACTTCAGCATTTTCCTGAGAATAGAATTCCTGGTTGGCCATTTGATGATTGGTTTTAATATCTATGCTATTATAGGGAGCCAGTTTCTTAAAATATTGAAGATGACAGCACAGTTTCATTAACACAAACATGTGATCTTCCAGGCTCAAAGCCCCAGATTGCTTGCATAGGTCGGTTATGGTGCTGTAAGTGACTCTGCCTTATCACAAAAAGAGCATCACTGGGCTAACATGTATGTGTGAAACTCTTACTACTACAGAGCTCCTCTTGACAGTCTGGGGGCTGAGTCTGTTGTTGGCTCCACAGTGAAGGACTCTTGAGCTGCAGTGAGAGAGCTTGATGTGTCAGCCAGAGAGGACTTGCTGATAGCCTCAGCCTTCTTTCTCTTCCTATTGAACCTATAACCAAAACGAATAACAACCAAGAATTATTAATTAAGATATACTACTACTATTTAGTACGGTAAAGTGATAGCAAATCAAGGGAGCATGTTACCTATCCATTTTTTCATACACTGACTCTGCCTTGAATAAGTGAACAATGAAGGACCAAAGTCTGGAATTTCTGGATCCATGGATCCCTCCCCTTAAGACATCCTCAGTCATTACATTATAATGCCAACGATATTATGTGGTCCCAAGGCTTAGCTAAGTTTGTTCTCAGCCATAGTGTAAAGCAAATGTCATATCACACATATAATATTACTGTACACCCCATTCATTCATTAAATGCTTGCATAAATACTGAGTGATGTTATAGCTAAACTGTCCATCTCTATGTGTCTTCCTCTTTCTCATAGGTCCTCAGGTGGTCTGCAGAGCCTGGGAGCTGCAGCGATCTGACAAAACCTCCCCCACACAGTAGCCATTCCTCCTGTTCTATCATTCTCACCCTCCAATAACCATTCCCAAGTTCATAATCAACAAACGACCATTAGCATTTCACTGAGGTTTTGGTTTTTGCTTGTGAACTGTTTATATCCAAAAATATATATTCTTATTTATTTAAACCCCTCATAATCATATAAGATGTTATGTTATTCTTATATGAAGCTTTGGTGAAAGTTCAAAAAGGAAGATTTTTTTTCTTTTAACATGTTGCCTTTCATTCCTCTATTGGGTGAGGAATGCGTAATAGGCCTATTATGCTTCATGGAGTCTTATCACCAAAGTCTTCTCTGTTGCTAACCTCAATAAATGTTGATTGCCCACTTCCAACTATTCTTTTTTTATTAATATTTATATTTGTATGGAGAGCTTTCCTAACATATTTTATAGACTGATCTGACATGAAGAAGACTCAGCAACTAAAATTGGCTCACATAGTATTTCTTCATTTATTAAACACATTTAATTATCTCTTTGCACTACTACAGAAGGCACAACAGAACTTACATTAAATATATCTCACTGCATATTTAACCTTATCTAGGTTGCATTTCTGTCACTGCAATGCTGTGTTATAAGTGTTATGGAAATGTTATTATTGCTATTGTGACTTTTACAGAAAAGCTATGTATGACAAGTAAAATTGTCAACATATTTATGTCATGTCGTGTATCTTTAAAAAGGGATTTACATATATGGTTATGCCATAGAGTGCAACATGTAACTCTGATGTAATTCAGAAACATAAAAACAGGAGAAGATGGCAACCCTCGGGACAGCTGCATGGATGAGTGACAAATTTTATGAGGATGTATATGTGAGACTGTCGCTCCCTGCGGTGGAATAACTTAGTGACTCAACGTGAAGCCGTCAGTGAATGACACAACGACGAGGACACAGGAGGGACCCAGTCCACTCCATCACACCTTGGCAAAGAAAACAATCCTGACAGAAGCTTCTCATGGCTGCTTCAGAGGGCTTTGAAGGGTATTTGTCCTGGCGAAGAAGGATACTCGAGAACAAAATCAAGGAGCCATATATAAAACACCTCCAGCTGCTTTTGAAGACAGTGTAACGAATCGAGACCTGCGTGCAACAACCTGAGCCTTTGAAATCCAATGCTAACTTACAAATGCAAGGAAGCTTAACTGTATGTGATAGATATCTGTATCCACTTCCTTTCTCATGTCGCAGGCTTCTCAGGCCAACACACTAATCAAAGAGAACAGCACATACTCTTATATCAAGGGCTTTTCGGGTGATTGTGTTTAGACCTGTGGGAAATGCATTTGATAAAGAGGGATACATCAATGGGAGAAATTCATCACTTTGACAGGCTGTGCCCTTTGAACTTGATGTCTCAGGTAGTGGAAGATTCTGTAAAAGAAGTGCAGATCTGTTAGTCCCACTGCTATTATCCTTCAAACAGCATCTGTTTAACTGAATGTCGTTTTGAAATTCAAATACAATAGTCCATTTTTCATTTTCTCAACAGACCAATTACAGAGACTTTGGGAATGCTTCAGCTAAAAAATGCTCAAAATAAATCAAAGAATAAATAAAAATAAATAAATAACATAATACTTTATTGATCCCAGTTAGACAATTGTCTCTCTGCTTCTTCCTCTGCCATGTATTAACAGGTAAGAATCAGCAGTCGAGCAGAGCTTCTGCATCTGCTAAGAATTCTGCATTTTGCTCAAGGACACCTGGAAGGTTTCTGAAAGGAGAATTTGTTTTTGGCCAAAATACTTTTTACCTGCTGCACCATACCGCTGTCCTGATCTCTGGGCCTGTTCGTTTACGATTAAGTGCTAAAAAAGTTTTCACCTTTCAAAAGTCCCTGGACACAGGATGCCACTCCTACAACATCACAGGGAGAGTCAGTGGCACAGCTGATTAGGTGCACTGACGCTTGGCTCTGGAAAGGGCAACCTTTAAGGATCACCAGACGTAGCATTTTCTGCCACACTCACTATGCATTACAATGGCTCTCACAGAGGAATGAGTGTCACCTCATCATTCATGCATTGATATGTTTTGGAGTAATCTTTTTTTTTTCATTGTGTCTTTATGAAAAGTATTGAAACTCTTTCACCTATTCCATATTTAAGAGACTTAATTTTCATTCATCTTGTAATTTATGTGGGCTTGAATTCTAAAAGTTTTAAAAGGTCTGCCAGTGAGCTCAGAGAGGTTTCCAATACCAATCAACATGATCTTTCATTAACCTTAACCAAAGTGCTTTTGTTGCCTTAACCTAACCACACATGAAACTCAGAATGCAAGATCTGTTCTCTAGTGGTGGAGTCCTGCTCTGTGTATGCTCAACATCTACCTTGACCAGCTCCCTATGACTCCTATGTGTTGCATAAATTTTGCATCTTATTCACTTGAAAAAAGGGTCATCTGTGAATGTAATCCAGGCAGCAATAACATTTTGTGCATGACACTAACATCCAATTCTAGAAAATTTCTCAATCAAGTTGATTTGTATTTGTATTGTATATATGGGGGAATAATAATGCTGCACTGACTGAATATGATCTGAAATATGCAAGTGGACATGAATACCCCGTAGAACAACCTTAGCAACGACCTTAGCAGTGAACACTATAAAGTGAATGGCCCTTTGTGACAATCTGACTCAGTTTGTTAGGGAAGTAGAGGTAACTTTGACTTGAAAGTGGCATTTTCACATACACTCAGTAAGATTTTTTGTAACTTTGACTATGTTTAACATATACATCTGATATTATAACACTATGGAAATGACATAAAATCACAAATGGCATGGCCTTTCCCCTTTAAAATACAGGCACACATCATTCACATGTTGGGCATTTACAATTTTTTTTTGACTCCATATTGAGCTTAGATGCATCCTGCTTAGTTTGATCAGTCTCTGTAGTGAATTTGAGTAGATCATCTGATTATGTTCTGCACTTATGCACATTTCCATTGGTGCTGAGCCACATCACAAGTATACAAATAAGGGAAAAGTAAGGCTCACAACCCCTTGTTACTAAAGAAAGTATTCAGACAACTTGTCATTAATTGCACATGAAGGGTCTTGGTAAGTAACATAATTGAAAGCCCAATGGACCAGCATCAAGAGTTTCTCTACTGAGATGACAGACCCTTACAGAAGGAGAGCCCTCTCAGCAGCACTCCATCCATTATGGCCTTATGGTACAGTGGCTAGACGGAAGCTGCTGCTGAATAAATGGCATATGACAGCTTGCGTGGAGTTTGCCAAATGGCACCTAAAGGACAACAGCATGAGGACTAAAGATCCTCTGGTCGTCTCAAACAAAAATGCAATTCTTTGTCCTGAATGCCAAGTACTACATCTGGTGAAAAACAGGTAGCACTTATAATATACTTAATGTCATCCCTCTGGTAATGCTAGAGGGGAGGACTGAATCTCTGAATGTCCTTGAGTTCCAGCAAAAGTCCGGTGGGACATGACATTCAGTTTACGGACACTCCCCTTCATCTGAAAGAGCTTGAGAGGATTTGAAAGAAAACATTGGGGTAACTACCCATATCCAAGTGTGTTAAGCTGCCATGAGGTACAGCATACTGGTGAACACTTGAGGCAATTTCTGAGCTTTTATAACAAGTGAAATGAGGGATTTGAATATATGAAAAAATGTGATTGTTAAAGTCCCCCTTGATTCAGAAATGTGTTTTTCTTCTTGTTCCTACAGTTGAATGTTTGAGTTTCACCATGCAGAATGATGAATGTGCAGAGTTTGACACAAGAAGGCTTTTTTTCACATTCATCTGCTGAAAGTGGGAAAGTTACCATGTGCTTGTTGAGAATTTGATTTTAAGGGGTGGGCCTATGTGCATGATTTGTGACATCACCACTAGTTTGGAAGCTAATTGTGGTCCAGTATGCAACGTACATCAGTGTGATGTGGGGACTTGAAGCCCCCAGCACACATCACACATTTTTTCTTCACACATCAAAGTGTGAAGAAAAAATTTCACAGTTTTCCTACACCGTCGTCCATTCCCCCCTCTAGACATGTATAAACATGTCTGCAGGGAATATTTAATAATGATAATAATGGTAGTAAGTTTGATAATTTCCATAACAGCTCATGTTGCTACTGAGTTGTGTATATAATTGGAAATGAACAGTGATAGTATTGATTTATGCAAGCAAACTTTCAACTTTTATTTTGTTTCAATTCATTGTTCCTTTATATAACTTATATGGTTGAGGTTTACAGATTTGGTTAAGCTTATGCAAAAATTCTCATCATGCTTAAACAAACACTGTACATATTAAAAATTAATTGGTACAAAACAGTCATTTGTTCATTTTTGCCCAGCAATAGCCCTGATAAGAAAATCTGCCTGGGCACCATTGTCTTCGTTTTAATCTTTCTGCTTGTCCTCATTTCTCTATTTACCGCAGTCATACATATTCCTCTACATCCAATGCAATGCTATGCAGTGTTACACAACAATACACTAATTTGGAACGAATTAAGATGTGTTTTCTCTAGGCATTAACTAGTGCATGAATAATACTTTCTTGTTTTAATAAATCCCACTGAGCAAGTCACTTTCTGCACAGTACTTCACACCTGACACGTCTTGATACAAATAACTATGCTTAAAATGAGAGAAAAAAAAAACAAAAAAAAAAACAGTTCCATCCATAGTGTGTGTCAGGGCAATTTTGCAGTTGGTTAGCATCCAGGAATATTACAAAAGCATTAGTAACTACATAATCATTTAGTTGATACAGGCTACAGTTATTTCAATAAATGAAAGGAAATATTCCCCTGCTCTTTCTTAATTAGTTCAGAGGTGGAACAAACAAAATTGTGCTGTGCAAATGTGCACTGATGATAGCATTTAGTAAATTGAACACCATATTTGTGATGATGCTTACTTGGGTTGACATTTCCCTCATGGGTGCGTACTTATATAAATACTCAAAACAAGATACAGGAGCAGCTATAAGTGAAATAACAACATACATTTGAGTCATGTGCCTCAGTGCTGGTCTCTTCTGGGGCATCTTGAGAGATTTAGGCCATCCATATTATTATGACTATGCTGATAACACAGTATGTGCTGCAGAACTATATACTTATACATTTTAATATATTCAGATTTAATGATAAGTGCAAGCAAGCAATAGTATCATCACTGGCTACTGCATGTGAGACATTTCTTTACTAGCAAAGAAAATACTATCCTGAAAATGTTCATATATGAACAAGCACATAAATAATGGAATTAGTTATCTGTTCCAGTTTTGAGACGCTGCAGTATTTTTCTCTGGACACAGCAGGTTGTTTTCTATTCTGCTTTGAGCTGATTCACTGTTAATTGGTTGAAAATGGCCTCCAGAATGTCGGTGTGTGTGCAGTTCATTAAGCTGCATAGATAAGCCCATCATAATTTACACATTGAGCGGGGACCTTTTTGTGTTTCCTCATTTATATCATAGTCTCATAGTGGATGATACCTATTCAGCTCATTTGGTTGTAAACAAAATATACAATCATGACAATAACATCAGTCCTTGGCAGACCAGGCAATGTGGTATAATGTAGGCTTATCAGATTGGTGAACAATCCATAATACAAATCCGAAGCTCATCCTGCTCCATAGCAAAATGTCCTATACTGCTCTCCACAGCAGCAACCTCTCGCCTCCTCTACAGTGGACATAACTATTAGCTGTGAAGTAATTAAAAGTGGCACAGACATATGAAAACCTTACTAATGACTCCATAAACCCTTCATTCTGGGACTGTCAACTGCTCACCCATGTGAAAGGGACTCATTGTGCTGTACAGTGAGCTCAAGAGCTGGTGGGATGACCACATAGGTAATAGAAACTGAAATGAATGTTTTTGAATGCAAATCTTTCTATAGAAGAGTTTTAAAAAATGTAATGGATAAATGCAAAGTGAAAAAAGCTACTGGAATTGATTACATTTCCAATGAAGTGTTGACGTTGCTGAGGTTGTTTAATGTGTTGAGTTGTTTCAGTCTTGTTTTGACAGTGTTGGGTCTCAACCATAGTGTCACAAAATGAATGCCTACATGTAACCTCTGAGACTGGACCATGAGGCGCCTCCTTTCCTTTGTTCTCCCAGGGACAAAGGAACAGTGCCAAAAGGCTGCTCACAAACTCCACATCCATCCCAAAATACACCAATTTCGCACCTAGGTGCTACTCTTCTATTAGTTTTCATAATTAATTCATTATCTCTGACAATCAATTATTGTTAATAACCAACCATGCTCCTCACAAATCTGACAGTTTTGTCCCCCATGTGAGGTTCTTTGACAGTTCTTTGACAGAATTATTGATTGATATTAATAATCTCTTGATTTCATAATTCATGATCTCATAATTATTACTGATAACCAAACACACTCCTACCTGTCCCAACAACAGTGCCATTATTCCCACACAGTGGCCCAGGAGTGTTATTAAACCTATTCCTAAATCTTCAAAAAAGTTACCCAAGCCACTCATAGAGCTATAGCTGTATTAGTCTTATCAGCAATTTGTATAACTTGTATCCCTCTACACTCCTTTCTTGCCATCTTAACATAACAGTGATGAAAAAACTGGAATACATTATAGTCAATTTACTTATTCTATGGTCAGGGATTGATATTTTTAATGGTTTGACCTTTCTGTTCTGGCAGATTATTCATTTGGCCACAGGATTAGGCTACTGGGGACAGATTAGTGGATGTGATATATTAACAGAGGATGCGCAATCATTTTGCAGCCAATTCATGTTGAAATTGGAAAAGTTTAGAGTTTGAGAAATTATATGGGCGTGGGTAAGCTATTAAGTTTAATAAAATAGCTGGGAGATTACCCCACATATTGTAGGCAGACCACTGTTGTCTTGCTTCTTTCTGTTCAGGCCATTCTGTGTTGACACAGCCTACGTATAACTGAACTGTCAATGTTGTAGCTGTTGTTAATAATATTGAAGGGTTGGGGTAATATTAATCTAAGACAGAGGGGTTCTTATCAAGAAAAAATAAACTTGCAAGTGAATAAACTGAATTTCAGGCCTTTTTTTTAATAAATTCTACTTTATGTCAGAAAATGCTTTGATATTTCAAATAAAGTCACAAAACCATTTTTTTTTCAATTTTCCTTTCAGAATACGAATAGGAAATAGGAAAGAATAGGAAAGAATAGGAAATTGATTAAGAGTCACAGAGCATATTTTTCATATGACTGCATGCACAAAACCATAATGTCTGTACCATGACAGTTTGGGAGGTATACCCGTACTGTTACATCCCTAACAGCTACAATGTAGAATCTTATGCAAAGTATAACTTAAACAAAAGACAAAGATCCCTATGTGCACAGTTACATTCAGGAACACTAACATTAGCCCTAGAGACCAGCAGGTTTAATGCCACTTCAAAGGAGTTTGGACTTTGTTGTGTGAGCTAGGTGAAGTTGAGAATGAGGGCCATTTTTTGTTGTACTGTCTTGTCTGCAATGATAGAAAGATGTACTTTATAGGTAAATGT
Organism: Euthynnus affinis; assembly: GCA_029490765.1. Taxonomy (NCBI): domain Eukaryota; kingdom Metazoa; phylum Chordata; class Actinopteri; order Scombriformes; family Scombridae; genus Euthynnus; species Euthynnus affinis. The sequence continues at coordinate 7,315,878 of CM055855.1, read as the reverse complement.
CCTCCATTTATCTTGATTTCTTTGGGCTGGATGATTATGAAAAACTTGAGTTGTGCTTCAGGAAGACGGTCTCCGGTGTCAAAGTCATGTGCCTCAGGCACCCACCCACTGATTCACCAAATGTCCCTCTAAGGTTTTAATACATCCTACTTTGGAACCAAATGTTGCCATTGATGTTGCCTATGATTCAGGCACTATATTTATCCATGACATGTTCAGCACACATTAGCAGAGGTGCACACACACAGAGCTCTCCACAATCACAAACCAACTATGTATTTTGCTTCTTTTACTTCTCTAGTATTTCACGTCTTTAACATGATCTATTGAAATTACTAATATCAAAATACAGCTACTCATATGAATCAGGCGGGTCTGAAACATGTTATATTAATGTCTGAATCTTATAATATTGTTGTTCTGTTGTCACCGAATGTATCAGTACTGATGTTCTGTTTGTTGCACACAGCTGGCTGTGTATCACAGCTGGCTGCAGCATCATACAACAGCCGAAACAGTAAGTGCATCTCCTAACTTAGAAAGAGGTTGTGTGCGTTTAACCAAACAGCACGGTGGCAGTAACATCATTATCAAGCTAATTAATGTTTGGTGTTCTGCTACAGATCTACACAGGTCAGCTGATACACACACATCCCAGGTCCATACAGTGGAATTTTTTGTAATAAAGTAGTCCTTGTGCATGAATCCAGAGCTCCATCAGCGCTGTCAGGACATTTTTATTCTTAAGTAGCTAAAAGTCCGAGAAAAGCCTAAAACCCGAAACCCACTTGATCCCCTCCAATGTCTGACTGAAGATTTTGCTCTCGATATCATTAAATATCAAGTCAGTATCATTCAGTGCCTCAAGCCTGAAGAGAGAGAGAGACAGAGAGAGTAAGTGTGCACGCAATTAACAGCAACTATCTGAAGAGGCTAATGACTCCACCCTAATTGCATGTGGCAAATAGCGCTGGTCTTTGTGAATTAGACTGTTTTTGCAATGAGGCTTATTTGCATAGAAACAGGTCAATTTTGTACTGAATGTATAAATATTCCCTAATTTACATACATGCAAATGGCACAGGCGCACCATGACACTGGCAGCACAGTTTGCGGTTTCACCCTTTGAGGGTGAATTTGTCTTATTTGCACAGGTTTAGCAGCTGAAAAAGCCATGCAGTCCTTTCGTGGATTGGGCCCATGGTATTTATTTTGTATGAGACGTTGTCTGAGAGAAGTGTTTAATGTTTATCCATTAAATTACACCTGTCCCTAAATTCATATGTAAATTGTCAAAGCCAACAATATAAATGAGAAGCTATAAAACAGAGAACACTCCAAAGCATCTGAAAATGTTGAGTGTGTACTCATGTCGAAGTTGTAGAAATGAAGTCTTGTCCATATAATGTTGCTCAATGAAAAAAAACTAATTTAATACAGCAAAATGAAAGAGACTTTTCTTTCAACATATTGCCTGTGATTATAAGTTCACACTGGCAAAATCATTTAGCTGTGATCTAACAAAAGATGAAGGAAAAAAATCTGCTGTCAAACTGCAACACACACTAACTTTGACCAATATGCCACAATCAAAAAGTGTGCAACTGCTGCACCTTCATTATTGTTCACATTTTACTTTTAGGAGTCTCACAGCTGCTGTGCTTCTTTTTTTCTTCTTCTTCTTTTTTTTAAACAAGCAGTAGGTGACCAACCCTACATGTGGATTCTTTCTAATTAGAGTCTTATTCTTTTCTTAAAAGAGCCAGAGGCTTTGCATTTTTTAATGACCACACACTGTTTGAAAACCTGATTTTTCTGCATTGGTAAACTACATGTGACTTTAATAATAAAACAATAATATAATTTTTTAAAAAGAAATAATAATAAGCTTTACTTATAGAGACACACACATATGTGTATACATACATACACATATTGAAACAAGGGATAAATATCAATTAAGACATAGTAAAAGAGTTAAAGATAATAAAATCCTAGAGAAGGTGCAAAATCATGGAGGTAAAACCAAATCAATTAAAGGTAAGGTCATAGAAGTAGGTTTTGACCTGCTTCTTAGAACTGTCAACCAAGGCAATATGAGGAGGGAGCATGTTCCAAATCCTCGGTGCATAACAACTGAAGGCAGAATCGCCATACCTCTTGCTGTTTGTCGGTGGCACCCTCAGCAGGCCGGCACTATGCGATCTGAGGGAGCAATTTGGAACACACTCTGACAGGCAGGAAGGTGCTAGCCCATTCAGTGCTTTAAAAACAAGTAAAATAATTTTAAAATCTATCCTCAATGTTACTGGAAGCCAGTGCAAAGATGCTAACATGGGAGTAATGTGACCTCTTTTACTGGTTTTTGTTAGAATTCTTAGAATGATGAAATGTTAAAATTAGAATTCTTGTTGCTGAGTTTTGGATGAGTTGCAGCCTATCAGTTTTGGCAAACCCGTATACAGTGTGTTGCAATAATTTAATCGTGAGAGTACAAAAGTATGAGTCAGTTTTTTAGCATCCTCTAGAGAGAGCTAGGGACTGATTCTTGCCATGTTTCTCAAGTGATAGAAGGCTATTTTAGTAATTTTGTCAATATAATTTTCAAAGGTTTTTACTTTTGGTTTTACCTGTAGGACCAGATTTCCAAGTCTGTTTATTATCTCTTTGAGCGTCTGTGCCAATGATAAGGACTTCAGTTTTGTCTTCATTTAAGTTGCCATTCATCCACGGGACAATACTGGAGATAGAAATTTAGCAGAGGATGTATGGCATCCTTATTACAAAGTGCTACAGATAAATATAGCTGGGTGTCATCAGCATAACAATGAAAACGAATCCTGTGGTTACGGATAATTTCTCCAAGCAGGATCATGTAAAGGGAAAACAACAACGGACCAAGGATGAGCCCTGAGGAACAACATAGAGAATGCTTTGCTTCTCAGAGACATGGTCACCAAGAACTTACAAAGTATTTCCTGTTTGTGAGGTAGGTATTAAACCAGCTCAGTGTGGTTCCTGAGAGACCAATCCAGCTTTCAAGTCTGTTCAGAAGCATCTCATGATCAATGTTATCGGTCAAATTGAGAAGAACATATACAGCTTTTTAAAAAACATTGATCGGGTGTCACAGTCGTGTTCTAAAATTGTCAACATGAAAGTTGTAGCTTTCTCTTCTTTTTTGAGTAAGCAGTAACCCTCCTGTACTATACAACCTACCAATGGCTCTCCCAAATTATACATACATTTCTAAGGCCCATCCTGTAGACTCATGGTATCCGTTTCTATTGGCATTCCTCATGTGAACAGGTTAATAGTCTTCTACCACAGGCATTTTCACGGTACTCAGATGATTAGTTTCATGATTTTATTCCAGAGCTGCTGGTTTTAATGGTGCATGTAATGCGTTGACAGGAGTACAAATTTGTCTGGTCAGCAATCATCTCAAAATACTCACTGCAAGAATTTGGAGAGGTACAGTGTGTCAGTGAAGCAAAGAGCTCTTATGTTCCAGTGAAGGTAAGTAGATTAGCAGTTGACTGACTGTCCATTTCCTTCCAACTAAAGAAAATACATTTTAAATTAACAGTAGGGAAAAGGTATCTCATGTGCATCAACCCCCCCCCCCCTTCACTTTACTATTTGACGAAATGTAATATTTCACCAACATGCTACACAGTATACACACACACCACACACACTGCCTTACACTTACACTGATTCACCCACAAAATCATTATAAATACAGTGCTGTATTTATGTATTTGTGTACACAGTCTACCTACACATAATTGATCCTGTAAAGAGGAGGTGTCCTCAATCGCTCACATGCCACTGTTGGAAGAGCAGTTGAGCTATAAACAGTTTAAAATATGAAGTAAGAAAAAGAAGAGGAAATATTAGAATAGTTTGCTGTATTGTAAGTAGAGATTAAAATGTGTACTGGGCAATGCCCTCAAACTACAAACATTATTACCAATATTAAAGAACTATCTCAAACCCCAGGGTCTTTGACATTATCACTGTATGCAGCCATGATGATTTCACGGAATCGTTAGTATTATTCTTTTCGTTTTGGCATTTTACCTTTATTCAAGAGTTGATGCTAAAAATAGAAAAGAAAAGAACAAGTAGACAATCAAATCAGTGATGTTGCATGTGGTATGCATATTAACCCTTACCTACGTGTAGCCAAAACAGCTTGTCAGCAGTTGCAGTTCTCCATCAATATGTACATTGTGTTTATTCAGCCACAGGGTTTCTGTGAAAATCATTTTGACCATGCTAAACATAATCAAAGGTCAAAGTAAATATATGTTAAAAAAACAAATAAAAAATACTTTTCTACCTGCATTCTGGGAAGGCCCGCCCCCACTCTGCGTCTGACCCTGATGTTTTTACCCTAACCCTAACCCTCTCAGTCCTCATGCCCTAAACCTAACCAAAATAGGCAAGTACTAGCCAGTCAGAGGCATAGTAGGGCGAGTCTTCGCATATAGGACCTGTAAAGTAAAAATATGTTGTTGTTTTTTTTAACTCTAAGTCATGCAAAGATATTCCAGTAGAGCCCGAAAATAAAATATAGACCTGGAAATGTACATGATATGCCCATAAATGCCCATAAATGCCCATACATGCAACAGAGGGCTAACTGGTTTGGTGGTGTGAAAATTAAATGAATTACATGGCCTTGGTGTGGCACAGTCACCAGACCTTTTAGACCATATGTGTCAAACTCAAATGTGGCCCGCCAAGTCATTTTATGTGGCCCGCGAGAGAAAAAGGTCTCATTGTGAAAAAATAAATAAGTCAAAAGCGTGCATTGACCGAAAACTACATTTCCCACAATCCATGCCAATTATGTTACCCGCGAAGTGACGGTATCCTGCCACTAGACTGCAATGTGTCCACATCAATGCGATTTTCCTAATAAGTGGAATTGAGAAATATAAATAATGACCCCAAAATGTCCAGAAAGAGAAAAATTGATGCAGGTGGAAGGCTGGTTCAAGAAAGGTGGGAAGGAGAAAACATGTTTGTGCTTCCAGGAGAAAAACCGGTGTATCATAACTTGTGTTTGATGTTATTTTTCTTTATTCACTTAAATAGTTTGATTGTTGATTGATGGAGTAATGTGGGTTTCATAACCTCACAAATTAAAAAGATTTATGTTATAATGACAAAGCAACAATCAAATCTATATATTTTTTTTGCATCTATGCAAATATGTATATAATATTTGTAACTTTAATAAGTAATGAATTCTGAATTATTTAACATTAAGGAATAGTTACATTTATTTTACATTACATTTAGTTAAAAGTTTCATCTGGCCCTTTGGAGCAGAGATTATGCTGACCCTCGGTGAAAATGAGTTTGACACCCCTATTTTAGACCAACAGCAATCTCCAACAGCATCATCAAAATATCAAATGAGAGTATATCTTTTTTAAAGAATGGTGTTCTATCCCTACAATACAGTAGCAAGCCCAACTATAAGACAATATATTTTTTAGAAAGACAAGTGCAAAGCATTCATTTACATATTGCCTAAAATGATGTAGTACCTACTGTGCAATGCGTCAGAAATGCTAATACTGAAATCTCTGCATACCACTCTCTCCTTGCAGATTCTACCTGCAGTCTGTGTGTACTGTACATGTGCTATGCATGCAAATAATACTTGGGAGTGAATTAAATACAATGTATTTAGTGATATTAGTGTTGTCATTGTTTGCTCATGCAGGAATGACCCCCATTTCACAGTTAGAATTAAGATAGGCTCTTTGATCCGTTATCCTGTGATTGATCATGGCACTCTAACCTAGAGGGTCCCGCTGTGTCCTCAATCGACCTGCAGCCATCTCCATTACATTCACTTAACGAAGGTCTTCCTGGTGTGAAAAATGGAATGGACTGTCAAGGAGAGAGGCAGCCCTCTGTCATACTCTCTGTCTCACACAGTGCACTGGAGTGGGTGTAGGATGTAATGGATGAAAGAGGAAGAAATATATTAAAGAGGAGCTTTATTGCTGCCTGTGTTGTTCAGTTACTTAATCAGTAGATCAAAGAAATCGCTTTGAATGTTCCAACCTGCTTTGCTTTGCTGAACTGGTAGAACACACCTGTTGTGTTTACATGCCAAGAGGACAGTGTTGATTTATTTGTTTAATTTCTCTGCTGTTGATCATCAAATCTGTGAAGTGTTTTGTGTCTTGTGAAAAGCAGAAAAATGTAAGTCTGGTTAAAGGATGCTCATAGAGATTCCTATGATGAAAAGAAGGATTTTGAAGGCTTTTTGAAGAAATCTACTAAAATACTAGAAAATATTTCTTGTGAACCATGTTCAACAAATAGTGGATCATTTAATAAGTAGTGCTACTTACCTCTCTGTATGACTCAGAAATACATAATTATTTCTTTTTCATTTCTTTTTAATAATTTCTGTTTTTGCTTTGACAAAAACATGACTGTGGTCCGTATGATACCAGGAAAGCTCCTTCCAAGACATAGACAAACAAAAATCATCTTTCTTCTCATATAATTCATTCATCAAGATCTTCAGTTTCATTGTCAATATCAAGTGCAGCCTTCATCTGTTTGCCTACTGTAAGATAGTACTTATTTTCAAAGAAGTATATAGGCGACTTGAACAATGAAGTATTAAGATTGAGCTGAACTATTGGAGTAATATATATACAATAACTTACCTAGTGGCACTGTTACACTGATTCCTTTGTCACAAACTCCTTTTCTGGGTCATTACTCTGACAGCCTTCTTTCAGATGTAGGTGAAGTTGAGCAGGTATTCAGAAGTTCTTTGATTCAATTCTCAGCTGCTGTTGGAGTTTTGAAGGGAAGCATTTTGTCATAGATGACCTGGAGCTTCCTTAGATCCCAGTTATTCATTATGATACTCAGTGGAATTCATTCCTCCTCTTCTTTGCATAGTAGGTGAAGTAATCTGGATAGTAAGACTTGGGTGCCCCATAGTAGTACAGGGGAACTTTTGTTGTTGTTGTTGTTGTTGTAAGGCAAACTAAGTATTTTCCTCTTGGCTGCTGCACTCTCCTCTCAGAGTTGGCCTTTCCCTGTCTGGTACCAGTGGTCAAAAGGGTTAGCAGGTCCTGGTGCCTCTTGTCATTTGTTTAGCTGAGATTCTTTAATTCGAGGTTGTTCTCGCCAAAAAAAAAAAAAACAACCTCAGTCATTTGGTCAAATACTTAAAACAAGTTTTACATTTTCCTGAAAAGTGAGCCCTTGAGGCTGTGTGAATAATGATGTTTGTTGTTATAGTGCAAATCCTCTAAAGGAGGAGATTTTGGGTGGATGGTGATCAAAAACTCTGACACTAAACATATAGGTTGTTTAGTTGTCTAAACTGATATTTAGTTGCCTAAACCTAACCGCAACTTAATCATAGCTGTAGCAATGATGATGTTGTCCTGCCAACTGGAGGTGCAAGATCAGCACATGCTCATATGAGTCGTTTTGGAGGGCAATGAAAAGGACATGTTGTTGAATACATAAACACAGTACATACGTGCGTGTGTGTGTTGTGTATGTATATACCTCTGGAGATAAAAAATGTCTTAATTTACAGTAGATGTGCACATCGCACTCGTTCACTGACAGCAATCCTCCCGCGAATGTTTTTTCTCACCTAACTGTACAGGTAGAGGAGGGTGTAAAGGAGGGATGTGAAGGGAAAATACAAAGTCTGAGCATGCAAGGCAGACGTTTTCTCTGCCATGTCTCTTGTCTCTTTTTTTCCCACCAGCGTTCTCTCTCCTTCTTGTGCTCTATAAGTGCAAATTAATGTTTCCTTTTCACTGCTTTATCCAATTTGTCTGACAGTGTATTCCCATAAGAAGGGCCCTCTTGTATGATAATGATGGCTCCATTATCCAAGGACCGCACTCATATTCCAGGAAAGGAGCCAAAACGATGTCCTAAAATAAAAAGCAGAGTTAAAGCAATCTTTCTCGCTTAACATTTGGACAAATGGAATACTCCCTGTTAGACTTGTTGATGGAATGGTGATGGCCCTTTGTCATAACACTGTCCCACATGGAAACTTGTAAGCATCAGGTTCACCATGAGTTCAGGTCAACAACCCACTGCCAGTAACACTTTCATGCTGTCTTTTCTTTTCTTTTTCTTTTTCTATCACTCAACAAGTGAATGCAGGAAAACTGAGTGTTCTTCAAGGACACATATAACTACATAATAGCTGCTTTGAGAGCTCTTACCATGGTAATTCTGCCTTACACCAAGACTCTTGCCAGGAGCACATAGGCATGGAGTAAGAGATGAGATATCATGTACCATATTTAACTAACAAAATCTTGTAGGCAAGCCAACAAGAGTGAATGAATTAAGTTGATCTACCTTCATAGAAAGGAGGAGTAGAAATTAATTTTAAAATTGATGTTTCATTAGCTATGTGCAGTTGTGTTTCTAAATACATAAAAGCTTACTAATACTTAACAAAAATCATTTTTTAAAATTACAAATAAGGTTAAGTGTGAATTTTTAACCCTAACATCTCTAATCCTAACCCTACATTGGGAAAATCAAATCCATCCATACATAATTTATTTATGTTTATAAATTAAGCATTGAGCAATCACAAGCACAAAATTTTTCAGTTTTCCTCATGTTTGGATAGTGTTCAGTAAAAGCAATGAGCAATGAATCAAAGAGGAGTTTGGGAAGATTTGCTTTTTCCATTATCTAGAGTATCTAGAGATGTTGTTTGGGTGAAATGTTAGATTTATTCAGTCCTGGTCATGTTTTGGAAGCTCTAATGGAGCAAAATCTATCTTGACTGCAACTGACTTGTTTAATAATCACTGCTCAGTTTGTTCAGGTTGTCATGCACATACACATTCCACATTTAACACATTTGCAGTTATCTGCGTGTGTTTTTCACAAGTTTCAGAATTTGAGACCTGAGGGAGTTATTGGAACTATTACCTGGAGAGCAGCCAATGCTGGAGGCACTAGGCAAGAGAGACACTCATTGTTTTCAATTTAATTTGTTAAAGGAATCACTTATTCATTGTCTAATTTGTGAATCATCCCTCACATTAGATGGCTCTTTGGCATTGTGCTCACCACACACACACTGTGCAGAGATTTATAACACCTATTACGCAGGCATTTGTTTACTGACCTAAATTAATGTGCCAGTATTAAACTCTGTAGTCAAGGACAGCAACAATGAAGCTACACGAATTGAACCCAATTTTGACATGATTTTGTCATTGCCAACAAATTTCCAGCGTCAGGCCCAAGTATGTGCCCTTGTAGTGTGACATAATTGAAGAACACTGATGTCACACCTAGTACATCCCATGACACCCCAACAAGAAGTCTAGCATGTCAGATTTTTTTTGCATTTCCCTGCCAAGTTCTAACTGGAAAACTATATAGTGATATAGTGATAGCTGAAATCAAGAAAATGGTCACTGATGACTGATGGCAGTTTTTCCTGCCTGAATCAGCCTGAAGAGGAGGCGGAGATGAGCCGCTGCTCTCCCCACTTTTTCAGACACTAAATGTGGTTCAGCTCAGCCGGACAGCTGCATGACAGCTTTGACTGTCTGAGTCGGTGTTTACCTATATGTGCACTAGAAAGCACTTCAGTTATAGTGATTGTGAAAACACCTGATATTAAAAACATATCTTTGTATCTCCATTTACCAGGATAGTATACAATTATACAATAATACAATACATTATATTATGTACAATTCCAAAAACCCAATAATCTCCTCCTCGAGACCTTCTGCTCACATACAGCGAACCTGGTAGCTAGCCACACTTATGTAATGTTAATTAACACATTTATTATGTCAAGCTCTCTTTGATGGATGGGTAGCCCATATTGTCCTCTTCGTGACACCCAGGAATGGGTCCACAATCATTTCTTTTTCTTTTTGTTTTTAGAGCATGAGATCGCCAGTACCACACATAGCGCTTCTGTAGCCATGATCAAAAATTTCTTGACCGTCCTCCCCAGTGACCTATGAATTCACACAAGGTCATGAACAATGATTGGTGTGGGTCATACTTGTACTGTTGACGTAGACACAACAAGAATTTATGACTATGATTTCCTAATCTGACATGGTGACCACTGTGAAAGACAAACATATCATGTAGTGGGCATAAGAGAGTAAAACTAGTGTTATCTGTTTAAACAATATAGTAACAAAGTGATAAATAGCTGCACTGTGAATATCACAAAAATTTAAGAAAACATTTTAAATCATATTCATCATTTGTTTGGATCTTTTAAACATGCAGCTGTGGATTGAAAATTGGGATTATTTTGTCTCCTTTTAATTTTGACAAGTTTCATTAATACTTGCAACCCATGGATGAGGCTGCAAGTGCTATGTAGAGCTTGCAAACTAGCTAAAACGATAGCTTCTTGGTTGCTTGATGATTAGCCACTGGTCAGCAGCACAATAATCCATAATCACCAAGTTGAACCTGAGGAGAATGCTCCACACAGATGTACTTCACCGCAAATACCCATTTTGACAATTCCATTTATGGTTTGGTGTAAATTTTATTGTGACAAATGTTGGTGACCTTTGAACTACTGTGGACTGAAATTTAGAGTCAGTTGCATAGAAATTAATATATACTGTATATACTTTTTGTGACTGTAAAAGAACCACACTTTTTTACAGTCAACCATCTCTATGAAAAAGTCTTTGAAACAGAGGGGGTTTTATCCCACTGCTGGTCTGTGATAAGTAATTGTTTGTCATTACTGAGACCCACCCCTAAGGAGCTCCCTGGGTCCCCTCAGATAACACTGTGACAGGTGGTGCAGAGGAGAACACCAATACTAAACCAGTAACTACACAATACACTACACGCAGAAGCCCAGTACACTACACATCTGTGCAACACTGAACAGTCCTTATCTGGATGCTCCAGCCAGCCCTCGGAGGCTTGCTTAACACACATCGTGGAATACTTCCTGACTGAATTAGTACACATAGGAGCGCACACATGCTTGCAAACTAACCAACACCACTAATGTACATTTATGTAGTGGAGATTTTCCAATTTGCATTTAGATTTCAGAATATGTTTCCCCAATGCCCTTATTTTCTCTAAGTCCCTGAGTCCTTACGCCCCATCAAGTCTTTTTAGATTTCTTCCTCTCAAACTGGAACTGAGTCTGACCTAGCAGGTAGCCAGGTGATGCCAGGTGAAGTTAGAGTTTTATCTTCTGTAATGTACTGGATGGCAAACCATTTCCTTCAGTTAAACCCTGACCACACTGAATCTCTTGCAATTACAGATCTCCAATCCATGCAATAACATTACAAGTATTCTTATTATTGTAAAAATATCTAAATGTCTGGAGTCAGAGCACTTGATCCCTAAGACAGATCAAGCCACACATTAATGATAGAAAAACATTAAATGAAAATGAATACAATGTGAAGTAAATTATTTTATTTTATTTACATGAAACAGTCACTCAAGCTATAAATTAACCTACATGCAACCAAAAATAATAAACAAATGAGTAATTTCACCTCTACAGTAATAAATTGAAAAAAAATTACATTGCTGTTTACCAATATGTTACTGCCAACAGATATTAATGAGATCCAACCTCACCTCCATAGCACCTCTGTGGTTTCTTGCAGAGAAGAAAAACAAGTTGAAGCTGCAGTTTTTTTGTTTTTGAAAGAATAATCACAGTCAAGGTTTCATGTGGGAATACACAGAATATAATATACATGTATATTGCCAACAGAATGTATTCAACAGACAGTGTTATTTGATGATTTAAAATCACTTATTGAAGGAATTTTGGCCGTGGGAATTTAACCACATTCCCTGTACTTTCATCAACGTCATGAATACAGTTCTTATGCCTTTATGTGTAGGTACTGTAGGCTTATAAATTCAATCTCTTTCTGAGTGTTCATGTTTCAAGTCACAGACTCTTAGTATACAGCTTATTAGTGTTTGGCATTGAAAAGTTCTTTACAAACATTTTTATAAGTACATACAAATTCTAATGGTCACATTGTAGTTTTGTACAACCCTTAAAAATAACCATTTAAAATGTTTTGATAATTTCATTATTGTCATACAAATTGCAGAGGTCTGCCATGGGTAAATGCATGATCAGGACATAAGATAGATTTACAAGATCTCTATAGATGTTTAAAGCTGCCTTAACATTTTATATTAAACGGCTATATAATGTCTTAATAAACCCACAGAAAATCAACACCAGCCTGCAGCTCTAGTGAGTTATTTAGACTCTTTTAGCTCAGAGTTGGTGGAGATTAAATCAGAGCAAAAATGAGAGGGGATATTGAACATAAATTCCTCAAGATACATGCACATAACTCCAAATGAATAACAATGTTGACATGTGTCTGCAGGATAAATAAGAAGGCAACTGTTGGATAACTCATTAACCATAACAACTTTACAATGTGAATATGTGTCAGGAGGGTTGTGTGTTAGGTAGGCTGGATTGGAGTGTTTCTGCACCCTAGAAGTCAAAATTTAGCAACTTTAAGTGACTATGGAAATAATTGAAGGACGGTCTGGTGTCTCTGCACCAAATTCACAACTTTGAATCACCATGTTGCCCAATTTTCCTAGCACTTATAATAAAATAAATAACTACAGTATAATAACTTGATCACAGTAGAGCTAAATCCTCTTTAGATAAACTGTCCATGGCTTACCAAGGAATTTATCTTAAATCCAGAAGTTCATACATGTAAAGAGCATACTCTTTGAATGATATTTCTGACAGTATATCTTACGGGCTCAAAGGAGCATCTAGCTTGTGCTGCAGAGACCCAAGTCCTCAGATAGACAGAACAGTTCCCCAGATCCATGCCTGCAGGCTGGGATAATGCCAGCGCCGATTGAAATCTTTGACTCAAATCCTGGCCCTGTTTGAAGTTGCATGCCCTCTCACTGTGCTCGCATTTTCTCTGGGTTGCAGGTGTCTGGTCATGATACCGCCCTAGGAATGCGAACACAGATAAAATGAACTATTACCCACAATTTGATTGACCTGTCAGCTTCTTCTTTCTTTTTTTTCTTTTTTTTGACAAACCTGACAGTGTTGTATTTCTTTCAGACCTTGTTATGTTCCAACAATAGACTCTTGCTTTAATAGCTTCAAGGTTGATTCCTGTGTCCTATATTATCTATTCATTATGAAAATGTGATTTAGGAGCCTTTTTGTTGATCTGCAGTAATATTACATTTTGAGTATAACCCTTGAGAAACAAGTAAAACTTAACTGTTCAATGGATCAAAACCTTGCCATGTCTTAATAATTATGTTTTGTTTGTTTTTTTTTCCAAATAAACAGGGTCATGTAATAAGACAAGTAAAAGATTTTCAGAGGATCTGAAGAGTGCTGAAGGGATAACACCAAATTGAAAAGAAAATTGTGTTGAAGAGGGAAGAGGATTACAAGACCGCGCATACATGCATTCATCTCCCCACCAAGGTGTTTGCACTGAAGCAAAGCCTGAGGGCAAAAAGATCAACATTTTACGTATTTGGCTGCTGCATGGTGTTTAGGCCATTAGTGAAGATCAAACAGTTTTCTCACAGTGAAGATTGGATGTTCGCTTAAGTCATTCCTTAGGACAACAAGCACAAGACCTATTCCTCCATGAAAAACCTCCGGAAAGAGTTTTGACCTCCGGATACATGTGGAATGAATCAATGTTAGACAGTTTGCTCTGTTTTGGTGCCCTACAGTGGGTAAGTATGTTTCAGCACTGGCCAAAGTGTTTTTGTGCTTGTGTGTGTACTTGAACATCTCATTTCAGCAACACTCCAGAAGGCAGAGTAGTTGGGGTTACATACTCTTAGCTAGACTCTCAGTCTCCTGCAGCTCTAATGCCCGACAGATCCATTCATCTTCATTCCCAGTTCAGACCTGGTACTCTGTTTTTCCATCCCTTCATCTGTAAACATCACGGTAAATATGGAACCCCCCCTGCGGGAGAATTGATTTTTACAATCTGTGCAGTTTCGTGCAGCAGCCTCCAGTGCACAAAGTGAAATAGCTCAGCCGTTAATGATACCATGTAAGGAATACAGGCATGGAGGGTCACGCTTTTGCAACATGTGAAAGTTTCTGTCTGCTGTATGGGTTGAAATTCAGTCACCAAAGTGATAATAAAATAAGATATTTTTCAAAAGTGCAACAGTTTGTCCTCATGTAAGATTAAGTTCTGAAAATGCAGCTTTGATAATCAACTTGTCAAACAAGCAGACATGCCATCATTTAAAATTCAGCCCTTAAGATTGTAACAGCAGGGAGCTGGGGAAAAGCGGCACATAGATACGTATAACCAAACATCACCCCAGGAAGGGGAAAGCTTGAATCACGGTAGAAAAATAAAGCACCATGAAGCACTATATAATTTAAATCCAACTGAGTCCAAAATATTCATGTTTAAGTTTAGTACACAAACTTTTGACCAGCAAAAAAGTAAAATAAATAAATAAATAAAGACATTCCAATTTTGATACCACCACTCTAGATGTCAGCAAGACACAAACATAGCTGTTGTAATCATATCATTACATGTGCAACATGCACAGCCGTAGTCAGTAGCACAATGGCAAGTGCTATCAGCCCTGTGTGTGTAGTGTCAGGTGCATGCAAGCTCATACAATATAGCCACTTCTTCTTTCAAGAGGACTTTTATTTTAAGTGCCATTGATTTGAATTCATGCTCTGTCATTAAAACAGAGACCATGCATGAAGATGGGTGTCTTTTTTTTATTTCTTTTTCTTTTTTTTATCTCTGCCTTCTGAAGTGTGAGATGAGTGCTGGGGGACTGACAACAGTGGTTGAACCAATCAGCTTGCTCCCCTGTCCTATCCAATCATCATCACTCTCACTTCTGTTATATAGCCTCGTTATGTACCTTTTTAAATCACTGTGTTAAATATGTTTTAAATCAATGTTTAGATTCATTTTTTATGTTGCTTTTCATTCATTCATTCATTCATTTCTTAAGAATCTCTGTAGGTAAGGAATATTAGTAAATTTCCAATTTGTGTCCATGTTTTTTTTAATCAGACGGATGACATCTGATTTCTTACATGACCATGAAGTCTTGTCTTCTCTATTTGTGTTGGATGATGTCATCCTCCCCTGCACGTCCTTTTCATCTGGAGAACTGAAAACTTTGATTCCCTTTCCCTTTTTGGTGTTCAGATGAGACACTGAAAAGTCTCAACCAAGATTTTTTTTTAATTTGAATTTTGGAGTGTTTATATGGTTTTGCATGTCTGCAAAAGTCTTACTTAGGCCTGAAGTTAGGATCAATGTAAATCTGGGACATTTTGATTGACACTGTTGAAATCTCTTTCAAACATTCTCCCTTTTTTCTTTCTCTCAGATCATTTTCATGGCTGTCATATACAGATATCTCTGAATAGTTGGATTATTAGATGTCAACTGAAGGTCTCATCCCTCCAACATTGTATAATAATAGCCATAAAGGTGGATGAACACCTGTTGAGTGCACGCTCCCAAGCCCTTATAAAGCTCTCACTGTCCACAACAGAAGGTGCTTTCTGAATCCGTTGGCCTCTTGGGATCATCCTATTTCTGATGTTATTCCAAAAGAATAATAGTGTGCCATCTGCTACGAATCTTGTATAGCTCTTCCCACTTCTTCAGAGAGTCAATGGTCTCTTTATGGATATGGTGTTTTAAACTGAGAGGAGGAACTGAAATACTTAAGTAGTTTTTGTAATTAGTGTATTCATAAAGGATTTAAAGAAACTTCACAGATTTTACACATCAAAGTCTGTTTACAGGTCTTGGAGAGTATTACTGCATAAGTGTGAAAAGTCGATTCTTTGTAGGTCCAGCGGGGGGCAATGCTAAATATTTTAACATTGAAACATTTTTATTTTGTTCCGTAGGCTGAATATTCCAACATTAGATTTGAAAATAAATAATAACTATGAGATCAAAGTGCTAAGTTTTAGCTTTATACATTCACACAAAATGGACAGTGCAGTTATAGATACAAAAAGTGATTGGAAATTAGAAAAATTACTCAAATAAAGTTATCAGATTTAATCCTTTGCAGTAAGTGTCAGCAAAAAGTGGTGTTGTCCCTGCTGATGCTCTGCCAGGCCTATACTGAGGTCGCCTTCACTTCCTGTTAGTTTGGGGGGTCTGGTCTTTCGCACATTAAATGCATGATCAGTTAGTCTGAGCAATGTGTCTGCAACAATTTATTGTTGATTAATACATTTGTTTTTTAAAGTAATGAAATTCTGGAGAAAAAGTAAAACAATTTCCCAGAGCCCAAGGGGACATGTGCAAGTTGTCTGCTTTTATCTACCGACAATCTAAACATCAATATTTAAATTACAATGATATAAAACAGGGAAAATCAGCAAATTCACATTTGAAAAGTTGGATCCAGTCACTATGTGTTCATGAACTAATCATTGGTTTCTTTGTATGTTTAGGATCATTTTTTGTTGTCCTATAATTGGGGGACTATTTATTAAAAGGCACTCTGAAAGCACTTTGACCTCAAAGTCATTTTTCAAATTCACAGTAGTACTTTCTAATGCTATAATTATACTATAATTTAGTAATTTAGTTGAATACTCAGAATGGTATAGCATTACATTTTGTCATTATATACAGTATATAATGTTACAGTGCATTATCATAACATTATATTGTGTCATCTCAATATGGGGCCAAATCGATATCTGGTTGAATTGCAAAAATGTAAAATTGAAATCTAATCAGAATGTGGAATCTTGCCAAATCCCAACCCTGCAGTCACTCTAAGCTAAAGGACCCAATGCACTGATGATTTAGAGAGACAGCAGAAAACATTCCTGAATTATTTTAGGCAAAGGCTCCATCATTCCTCTTCAAGTTGTGTCTTATCCTCACTGGAGCTTTGCCTAAGCTTTTACCCATTGGTCTAATAGAAACAGAGCTCTGACTGACACAGGGGACTGACCACTCTTCTCAAAGTTAAATGCATGCTACAATTATAGTGCCACTGTGCTCAACCTCTCTTCCTAACAAATACACTCAACTGCGAGGAACCTTTACAAAAATACCCATTTTAGTTAATCCCCATTTTATTGATGGTCACTTTTGTTTTGGAGTGAACCCTATTATTTTAAAGCTTGACATTTATAATTTAAGAAATAAAAGTATGCCAATCTTGTTTTGAAGTTACTCATTCATTCATTCACTAAAGAAAATTAAATAAAGTCCAAACCATGACCCTCTGCTGTGTTTAATTTTATACTTACATCCTTCTCCAGTGTCTTTGTCTCCAACTGCATCTTCTTAATTATTAACTTTCAATGACGCTTGTCAATCAAACAGACATCTTGCAAACTAGAAAATGTGTCAAAAAATAGCTGATTTTGTAGTTGGTAATGGTTAGTTAGTACATTGGTTCTCCTAAATTAGCCTACACCATAATTTTGAACATCTCTAACCTTTAGGCCAACACTGCCTACCCAACTAGGCTTGTATAATTTACGCATTTCATTCGTCAGTGATGTTTTGCTGATCCATCTCCCTCATCTTGTTTATTGACACAGTATTGTCATTTTTGGTGACGATTCCTTTCTATTCCTCATGGAGTTTCATCAGCAGGGTTTGTTCTGCTGCTGAGAAGGACACAACTCTAGTTTTCCCTTCTTGTTTGACATAGTATCATCTTTCCGACTATTGACTGTTGTCAGCTGCATATGTACTCTGAGAACGCACAAAATGCAAGATTATTTAAGCCTGGTTAGAGTTAAAGTTGACTAGACATGGCTGAATTGTATTAGTGGAATCACCTGACTGAGAGTTGATGTTAATTCAAGATGGTTTTTTTCAAGTAAGTGCAGCTTACTGATGGAATACACTGTGCTGATGGAATACTCCCCTGGTCATGAAAACCCTGCTGTTCTCCAAATGTTGAACATGTTCTGAGGTTAAACATTCCCATGGCTATATTAAATAAGTTTGGGAAAATAAGAGGAATGTGTCTGAGGGTGCAAATTATGATTTTCTTTTTAAGGAAAGGATTTTTTTTATCAAACTTGTCCAGCAATCTGTGTTGTAATTGGCTGCAAGATACAAACAAACTCCAAACATATCTCTGGGAGAAAGGGCCCGACTGCATGGAATTCACTTGTTAAGTATATCCAGAGGGTGTTTTGAATCCATCCAATAATATGTCTGTTGGATATGGTGATGGAAATATGAAATGCTGTATATCAAATACTTACATGAACCATTTGATGTCCTCTGATTGGACATGCTGCACATGTACATCCTGATAAAGAATAGTCTACAAAATAGTATGTTTAAAATAAAATGTATTCTTTTCAATGAGTTAGGATTTACTTAGTAAACAAAAACTTCAATGCTATTAAAATAATTACAATGCTTTTAATTACAAACTGCAGCCAAATGCAGCCATGACATTGCCTTAAGTGGGTGCAGCAGTATGGCAAAGATATTTACATTTGGACTGTTTCTAACACATGAAAGCACTAATCTGCATGATTTTTCAGTAAATATTCAAAACTTATTCTTGCTCTCTTCTTATTATCCACCATTATGGTATGGTTTTAAAAAATATAAATTAATAATAAACTTGTTCACAAACTTCTGCTGGCTCATTGATCTAATAACATAATATATAATATATTTCACTTTAGTTCCCATTCATCATTTGCCCCCTGCTGAGTGCTGCTGGGGCCTTTTTATTGTTTGTGTTGGATTTTTCCTGTTACTACTTCTTCTGCTCAGAAATGATCTGGAGCTATGAGACCAAGTCTGATGACTTTCAAATCTCTCTCACTACTCAGCTGTAAAAGCATAGCAAAACTACCAGTGGTTCAGCCCAAATGTCCTATGAGGATTCTTGCGTGATCTTGCGCTTCCAGCTGCCTTACAAGGTAAGACAGTGATAGACGGTGATAGTCAGATGGTTCATCATCTGTCAAGTATTTTTTGAACGTGCCTGCAATTTTCCAGTTTCCAAGGATGAATACTCAGGTGATTCTGTGTATCAAACCATCTGGTGCATCGAGTTACTGACCCTGGAGCTATGCACAGAATGAGGGCTTTGGACTTTGGCCTCCATTTCTTACAGTGTGGTCGTGTTCTGAGAGAATAGCTTTGGGGTCAGTATGGGGAGTGTTGTACTGTATTAAGACAGACTTGAAATCCTGAACCCCCTATCCTTTAAGATTCACATAATTTCTAAGCTCAAGAATAAACTTCAGTGCACAAACTCAAAACAAACAGTGCAGGTAATATGTCAAGAAATGTAGCACCTTGCTAGGAAATACCAGAAAAGAAGATTGCCAGCTAGCATTCATGGAGATAAATACTGCAGCTTTAAAAATATTCAAAAACATGGCACTGAAAGCATGTTAGGCTATCAGAAAGGGAATGCATTGAAGACATATTAGGATACACACAATGAATTCTATGGAGAAATGTAAACATAACTGTGTTTGTTTACAGGAAAACTCCATTGGTTACCATTGCAAGAAGTATATTTTATATAAATTGCCTTTTCACCTGTGTTTTCTTTCAGTCATCATCAGTGCAGAAGCTGTGAGCACATATTGTTGGGGAGAATGGCAGGGTGTGTTTGGGGAATCAGCAGGAATTTTCAGCCATAATAGAGACAATTTGAGAAGTAGTGAAACCTCTCATGGGAATAGTGTTTCATTATGGCAATCATCAGTGTATCATGATGTGATCTTGTCTTGTAGCTTTGTCAAAGCTGAGGCTGAGACTGTGTGGAGACTTCAAACTGGGGAATTAAGTTAGGCCTCAACCTGTATGTGTGAGATGAAAGCATAAAAAGGTTGACTGTCAGTTGTGAGGCTGGAGAACCTATTTTTTCTGTACTGATATATACCTTAGACAGAAAATGAGCCATTGGAAGTCAAAGACATTACATTGAAAGGAAATGAAGGAGTCTACAAGTGAGCCCCAGGGTGCCTTAGCAAAGACAGTGGTGGTGACTACTCTGATGCTTATTGCTTGGAAATTACATTTCTAATATTGACTATATCTGTCAGGATATAGCATAAAAAACATCTTAGATTTACCTGGTCCCAGAGTGTAAAATATGATTATCAATAATTCTTGGTGAACCAAAAATAATTAACCTCTAAGCAGTACAGGAATAAGAAGACACCTGCAGGATACCTGCTAACAGTAATCAGTCATGCAGAGGACTATGCTCAGAGACTCAGACCCAGGAATCCACAGGTCATTAACAGTGGCACAGAGCATCTGGAGGTTCATAATACTGAAGGCAGCAGAAAGAAAATCATTCTCAGGAGTGTAATTGATTAGAGGTGACAAAGTAACAACTTTTGTTTTTCCCGTTTTATAGGAATAGGAGTAAGTGGATAAGACTGTGTACTTAAATGGTCTTGTCTTATCTGTTTATTAAGGAATTATATGCTTTATATCTATTATTTGGATATGTTTTAATATTGTATATTTGACAATTTTCATGGATTAGTAATTTGGTCTATTGGTTAATCAGTCAAATCACCACTTTGGACCAGAATGAAATCTCAAAAACTATTGGATAGGTTGTCATGAAATTGTGTGCAGACATTGGTCACCAGAGGAATGCCAATGTCTTTTCTCTTGCACTGCCACATTTGCTTGTCTTTTGTCATCACAGATAGTTCAGATACTTCATTTTGACAAGAGAGGGTGGTCTGTATTTTTTTTTCAAAAACAAACATAACAGTAGTTGCTTCGAAATAGATGATGCCTGTAACAACAGGGAGGAAATTGAAAGTGGGACAAATCCTCTGGCAAGGCTGATTTGTTCTTTTCATTGCCCAAAGCTTTGTTCAATTGATTCAAACAAGGTTGAGAAATCCAAGGGGTAAGTGGGGACAGACTGGCAGTAAAAATAAAACACAGAAGGTCAGAAGGAAGGAAGATGAGACATAGACGTAAGTGTATTTCCAAAGAGTAATGGAGGGAGACATTGTAGTTAAATCAGGCTAAACTTATTGTGATGCCAAGTGAATCATGCAGTGAATTAAACATGTTGTGACATTGAAATTGAAATATTATTGTACAAGCAGCACATTTTCTGAGCTTTTGGTGATTCTTACATTTCCTTTTAAGCTGCAACATCAGTCAGCAAAGTGAAGCCATCCAAAAAGATAAATTCACAGGTGAGTGAGCAAAGCTTTTCATTCTCACAGAGAAAGATTGGTCAGCTGTCATGCTATATGAAAAGAAAGAACTTTGATACAATTTCACTTTTCTAATTAAATAAATTGTGTAGTCACCCCGATTTCTAATTATGGCAAATCTTTATTGCTTTGGATCGAGTGATTTTCCAGACCAGGACTGTTTTATCATAGTGTCAACCTTAACCCTTGTCTTGTGTTAGTTTCCTGCTACCATCCCTTATGTTAACGGGTCGGTACCGACCCGTGTTTTAATTTAGTTGTAAAATACACTTAAAACAATTATCTGTCATCCAATTTTTTTCTCATCTCTTGGTTACCTTGTTAGGCTTCCTTATCCATGAAAATATTGGTTTTAATAGTTTTGGTGTGGGCCCCTGGGCCTTTTTTTGTCAGTATACCCCTCGATTTCAATTTCAAAAAAATGTAAAATTAACCTCAAGAGAAATATATAAATAAATAAAATGTTGTTATGTCACCTGACTATTACTGAGGGGATTTAGAACACATCTCTTAAATAAATTAGTTTTATTTATTTTTCCATATTAATATTATTAACTATAGTAACATCTGTGGTGTTAGGGTCGGTTTCGACCCATATATATTTACTTCAAGAAAAAAGCAAAAAAAGTCCCTTTTTTCAGCAATAGAACTTTAGTACAAACACAAAATGAAAAGCAGAACATATATATATACATATATATAGATATATATGGACATCCCAAGTCCAGCACCCTGAGACTGTACACTAAGCGTGATGAGGGAGGCCGTGGACTGGTGAGCATCAGAGCCACTGTCCGGGATGAAACAACCAACAGGAATACATCAGGAAGATGGCCCCCAAATATGAACTGCTAAGTGAATACCTCAGGCAGCAGAAATGTCATGATGCAGAGGAGGAGGAGAAACCATCATGGAGGAACAAGCCCCTACACAGCATGTACCACCAACAGATAGATGAAGTGGCTGATATAAAGAAAACCTACCAGTGGCTGGAAAAAGCTTGACTGAAAGACAACACAGAAGCACTGATCATGGCAGCACAAGAGCAGGAACTCAGTACAAGATCAATAGAGGCAGGGATCTACCACACCAGACAGGATCCCAGGTGCAGGCTGTGCAAAGATGCTCCTGAGACAGTTCAGCACATAATAGCAGGGTGTAAGATGCAGGCAGGAACAGTGTACATGGAACGCCATAACCAAGTGGCTGGCATAGTATACAGGAACATCTGCACTGAGTATGGGTTGGAGGTCCCGAGGTCACAATGGAAGACACCTCCGAAGGTGGTTGAGAATGACCAAGCCAAGATCTTGTGGGACTTCGAGATCCAGACTGACAAACTGGTGATGGCTAACCAACCGGACATCATGTTGATTGACAAACAACAGAAGAAGGCAGTAGTGAAAGATATAGCAATCCCAAGCAACAGCAACATCAGGAAGAAGGAACACGAAAAGATCTAGAAATACCAAGGGCTGAAAGAGGAGCTAGAGAAGATGTGGGGAGTAAAGGCAACAGTGGTACCAGTGGTAATCGGAGCACTGGGGGCTGTGACCCACAGACTGGGAGAGTGGCTCCAGCAGATCCCAGGTGCAACATCTGAGGTCTCTGTCCAGAAGAGTGCAGTCCTAGGAACAGCTAAGATACTGCGCAGAACCCTCAAACTCCCAGGCCTCTGGTAGAGAACCCGAGCTTGAGGAAGACACACCACCACCCACCACGGCAGGGGGATGAGAAGGATATATATATGACACCTCTTTCTTTTAGAGTCAGGTGGCCTGAGTGGGGCTCTGGTTGTTGTGGATGATGTTGAGGCAGGGCTGGCTGCAAGTCTGCAAGTCACCAATTCTATACAAAATTGGCCTCACATGTCTGGATAGGCCCATATGTTTCTGTGCAGGTATACTGGAAAACAAGGCAAAATGAGAATCCCCTAAAGCTCAAATGATTGGGAGAGGAGCTGGCTGTCAGTGTATTGGCTGACAGTGAACTTGTGATTTCAGTTTTGGCTCTAATTATTGCTTTATAATATTATTTTTATAACTGGGTCGAAAACGACCCTAACACCACAAAGGGTATAATTTTAACTACAGCATTTTATAATTAAGTGAAAAAAAGATTTTTTGTTTTATTTTGTTTAAATAGAGGTTCCTGACAAAGTCATAAAGCCTTGATGTGATAAACAAATTTATATGGGTGTTTCATGCATTTAAAACCTTAAAACGGGTCGGTGCCGACCCTAACACAAGACGAGGGTTAAGCTGTATCACAGTTTGAATCAGAATGCAGAATATGAAAAATCTCATTCTGCTATCTCAGATCTCGTCAATACTTTTTGTCATACTTGTGTCTTTTCCCAATCCAGTTATAACCATATATTTAAAAGTTATGTAACTCCCAGTAGTCCCATACACACAAAATGTATGTCTTTGCAGTCAAACGTGTCCACATCTACTGTCAAAGCCAGAGGACATTGTAGTAGTCTTAAAAACGAGTTATACACAGGCCTCTAACCTGTATAACACCCAACCCATCCTCATAATTAAATGACCACATGGGTCAATTTTGCCATGCACTCCAGAATGACACATAGGAGCGTTTTCTAAGCTATGCTGTTTTAATCATTACTTTTCAAAACTGTTAACAAATCACTGTTAAAAAATAATTATGGTGTGGCAATGCTGTGGTTAAGGCTCGGTTAGGTTTAGGCACAAAAAACTCTTGATTAGGGTTAGGGAAAGATCATGGTTTGGGTTAAAATGATCAGTTGAAATGTGGTGAGGGTTGAAGTTACTACTTCCTTAAAGTTAGGCAACCTTTATTGTCATGGCAACAATAAACAACACAACTGTTACAGTTTTTAAAACCGTCACGGTTAGGAACATGACATTTGTGGTTGGAAACAGAAAGCGAACAGTGGCCTCCTGCAGATAAGTACACTTTTTGACATCTCTCTATCTAGCCATTCACCCAAACCACAACCTCAGATTATGGAAATTTGTCACCTCACATTGACGTCATCTGAACCGTCCCATTTCTCCATGTCATAACTACTACAACTGCTAGATTGTGTCTACAACTCAAATGTAACTACAGGATGTTTTGCTGGCTGAATTTTCAACCTATACTGTCGTTTTTCTTTTGAGGACCAGCTTATTACACCTGTGAGTCTAGCCTTCTGGCCTACACCTGTCAAGAGCTTCAGATACACAATTCAAGACAAGAGAGCCCCTTAAAGTCATGTTTCAGATTTTGTACTAGAATTGCTTGCATACAAGTGTTTTATTTTTTATGAGCTCCTTACACTTTACAAATGAATTTGAAAAACAGTAATAGGACAGCATTAACACTCTAATGAAAGTGGTTTTACAGATAAACCAAATATGTTTTTCATATTGAAAAGCCTCAAAAATAAATATTTGTGTTCTTTTTAATCTTCAGACAGTAAATTCAGTTTTGATGTAACATTATTTGTGTTGATAGGAGGAGCTGTTCATCAAGTATTGAACAGTGTAAGTGTTAGTATTGGTTGATTATACCGCCATTGTTTTATTTGTTTTTCTGTTTTTTAGTACACCAGTCAGAGTTGTTGGATGCTATTATAACTAATATTAATAATCGTAATAACTGTAACCATACTGGGGGTCAAACAGACCTGTTTGTATTACCCTAGGGGGTAATACTGTGAAAACACCAGGTGAACGCTGCAAAAAATATTAAAATAATCTGAAAATATGTACTTACGTATTCTTTTATTACACTTGTTTTAGACAATCATTTAAAAAAAACATTCCTTTGTTTGCACTGACAAATGTTTAATCAATATTTAACTAAAAGTAAACTTTAAAGAATTTCAAAGTTCAGTAATTCACCATTTATTCATTTATTGAGCTACTTACTCTCAAAAATGCCATTCAAACGTGCCATTATAATGGTGACTGCTTTGTTCTGGTAAGTCAGTCTGGCTATTCAAACTGATGATATCATATATCTAAATTGATTAGAGCTCTTGGTCTCACTGTGGCTTCTAAGCTAGCATTATAGTTTCACAGACTGCCTTTGATAAAGGCAATTGTTATAGAAAATTCTAACTTTAGTTGTTACAAATTGGGTTACACTAGGTCAAGCATGGACTTTGAGGCCACAGAGTAGGCAATATCAGTTTCTGTCCTTGAGTGCATGGCTGTCTGGATGTTTGGGGAAAGCAGGAGCCACTATTATAAAGGTTGAATTGGCGTTGTCCTGGTAACCAAGGTCAGGGAGATGGCCCGAGACTCCCTAGTAAAGTGCTGTTCCTTGTTTGGAAACTAATGAACCAATAGACTCATTTTTGTAGGATGATCTGTTAGGGTTAAAGACCAAAAGTCCAACATTTATCTCCAGAACTGCAAAAGAGACAACACCTTGATGTTTACTGTTCCTGTTCTCCGCTTGGCCAAGGGTTCAATAAATATTCTCAGCATAAGACATTGAAGGCTTCTGGACACTTTCTTCTACATGATGAGTTGACCATTGATCAGCATTCCTCCACAACAGTGATTTATATACAGCATTGGTGTGATGTGTTTAAAAGTATAATAGAGACTCTGACAAATATTTGCTATTTGTCTGTCAGTAATCAATCAACTTGCTGTCTAGCTGGAAGGTACAGGGTGAGAAAATTACTTTCACAGTAATGCTAGATCATTTATCGACCAACAGACTCCCTACTCTGTTGGCAAAACGATGAAATCTTCTCATTAACTTTTATAATATCAAAAGGATACAGGCATCTGACCTCTCTAACAAACAATCTTTGGCCTTGCATAAAGAGAGTTATCCATGTTGGCCCAATATAAGCAGTTTCATTTTGTAGTTGGCTAATTCCCAATTGACTACAGCTCATTAAATTTTAAAGCGGAATCCTATCAACAGTATTGATCCTGCTGTTGATGTTATGGGGACAGCTGGGCACAGGGAGGTCACAGTGATGGGACATTTTATGTTTTAAAGGGATTACTGACATAATGGCACATTCTGGCTCAAACCCTGCTCAAGTTGTTTGTGCATCATAAATTGTATACTACATTTATTTTGCACATATTATAAAAACTTGTGGATTAATTGCCACAATGATTTACTGTAGTCTAATGTAAAATATTTTATATTTGTGAATACTTGAATTTCAGTCTGCAATTCTGCATTGTATAATGACAATTGAAATTAACCTTGAGCCTTGAAAGAAATGGATCAGACTCCAGACATAATGCTCATAAGCATGGCTCACACCCTCTGGGTAAAGCAACTGTTGATGGTGGTTAAGTGTAAGCCATTATGTAAGTTCAGTATCAGGGTAGAGCAGATAAATGTCAAAGTATCAATTAGTTAATTACACCTCAGGATGAAAGATGCCAGTCAAGACATAAGCATTCACAGGGGAGAATTAAGTGCATCAGGCGTGTTGTTAATGCAAATGGTATTCAACTGGTATCGTCTGAGTTTTTAATCCAATTAACAGTTAAGGATACCAATCATGTTGTCCTTCTTTCAGGGTCGGATGCTGTGACAAGGTCATGTAAATTCGTTTTTAATGGTTGTAGATATAACTTGTCTTTTATTTTGTAAAAATACAATACCACATAAGTAGTGCCCCTTTTCAATGATCTTACCTCCACAAATGAAGTCTAAGATACTAGATATGTCTATTTCACTCAGATTGACTAGTATTGTTGCAACTCAATGGGCTATAACATTTTGTCATTTTGTCCCAGCTTCTCTGCCAACTTCACAACTGCTTTAATGGAGGAATCTGTATCTGCATTCTAAGGCATAACTTGTCATACTGGCAAACAAAAGCAAATGTGGCATGAAAGAAATTGCTGTTAGAGACCTGGGGAATTTCAAGATTTCACACTTTCAATATGACAATATGGTGAAATTTGAAAAAGAATAAAACTTTATTCACTGAAATGATAGGCCCTGGTGTTCTCATTGACCCTCAATAAAGTATACAGTATGCGATGCATCTGTTATCTGAATTTAAATTATTATTAATTGTATAACTTCATGCTTGATTCTTTTTTTTCTGGAAATATTTCCTTTTCCTGATTGGACTGAGTGTATATTATGACTCCCGTGTATATAAACCCCCTGACAGCTGCAAGACGTTCACTTAATTGGTTGAACCATTATGTTGAACCTGTATAAGAAAAAAAAAACCTCCTCCTATTTCAGTAATCAAAAAAAGTTAGCAGCAACAAGCAGAGCATCAGCTTGACATATAGAACAAGATTTCTCTCATACGAGGAGGAAGGTCACCAAT
This sequence comes from Euthynnus affinis, assembly GCA_029490765.1. Taxonomy (NCBI): domain Eukaryota; kingdom Metazoa; phylum Chordata; class Actinopteri; order Scombriformes; family Scombridae; genus Euthynnus; species Euthynnus affinis. The sequence goes on along the minus strand of CM055855.1, from coordinate 7,288,291 downwards.
TGTGCATGTAACAGTAATGTAACGTAACAGCAAATAAAAACAAGAAACTGTGACAACACTGTTAATTGTTGTCCACCAGGAGGATTAGTGTGTGGGATGTGGACAGGTGACATGCCATGTAGTTTACACATATTTGGTACAATAAACCTCCTCCAGATGGAAGCCATTGTTGAAAGCAGTGACTTAATATGTGCACAAGTAGTTTAATCAGGAGACACTCAATTAATGGAGAGGCTTAGAGGGAAATTATATTAATTGTTTTTGACAAAGTTTGCACAACAAGAAATGTTGAAGAAATGTCTTTGGCAATTAGACCAATTTTAGAGAGAAACTGACGTACGTGCTTTTATTGCACCAAAGGCTTTTTCTCTTGTCTTAATCAAAAAACTTTGAAACCACTATAGACTATACAGAACTCAGCTGCCAGAACTAAGAGGCACGATCACACCTGTTTTAGCTTCTTTATATTGGCTCCCTGTTTGTTTTAGGATTGATTCTAAGATATCGATTACCTTTAAGGCTCTTCATGATCTGTCTCCAGATTATTTTTCAGACTTTTTAATCCCTAATGAACCTTTGTGTAGTTTGTGATCCTCGGGCAGTCTTCTGTCTGCCCGAGGATCTTCTTCTGTCTTCTGTCTCTTCCAGACTCCAGCCTGACAAGTAAAAGGGACAGAACCTTTTTCATCAGGGACCTGAGGCTCTGGAACGACCTGTCTGAGGAAATAACGTTGTCTGAGTCAGTGTCTTGTTTCAAGTCTCTTCTCAAAACATACTTTTATCAGAATCCTGATTTTACCTGAGCTGCCTGCTTATTTTACTTGATTATTTGTTTTTAAACCTAAGTTAACAAGTAAACTACATTAATTAACAGGGGATTACGTTCTGTTAGAATCAAAATGCTGGTTGGATATCAGTTTGTTACTCAGGACTATCTGAAGTTACTGCTTTTATGTGCATAAGTCATTTCTTTGAATAGCGTTTTTTGCTTTGCATTCAAATTTTACACAGTGTGAATTCACCCTTAGTTCAGAATAAAATCTCTGCATGTCTTTCTGTTATACCACTGTGACTCTGTGCACACAAGACAGCTGTCAGTTTGTTAGAGCAGCTCCTGCACTGAAGTCTTTATTGCACATAATGTGTAATGTTCAAATTTAAAAAAATCAGTATGAAGCTTCAGTAACATAGGATCAATGAATAATTATCTCTGTCACTCATGATGTGATTGGTCGCACTGATGGAACATCATTCCTATAATTCTGGAGATTATATGTTAATATTTCCGAGTGAGCAGGATTGATCAGCATCATTTAAATTCTGTTGAGCCGAGATTTAAATATGTCTAAAATTTTTAAATCCTTGACGCGTTTTCAAGTCCAAATCACCAAACACATTATTACTGGATCTGATTTTGGGCTTACAGTCATGTCTCTATGTCTTTGATCTATATATATTTTATATCTTTAACTATGTTTTTCATCTTCAGTTACTGCCTCCTTTGTTTTGTCCCCATCAGATTAAGGCTGAACAAATATATTTAACATGTAATGTAGCTGCAGCCTGATACATAGTCAGTGTACATGTCATAGTCCAAAGCTGCGTTTAGAAAAGCGCATTCAGGGTTGTGTCTAGGCAGGTGACCACGCTGCGGGTGGACATTCCTGTCTCTTTCGTGTGGCTAGTGTGTACACAGTTTGGCGTACTGGCGTGTCTGCAGTGTTTCCTCACGATCTGGTGTGTATATTGTTCCAGTCTTCCTGTTACGTTCATTTTATGCGTTAGTGGTATTATATCGACTCGGCAGATGCAGAGCGGTGTTTCCTCGCTTTGTGCCCTTGTTTATCGCAGTGTTATTTGTGTGTCAGGGTGGGCTAGCTTGATTTTATGTCACTAATTTTGAGCCACTTTTGTCTGGCCTCCAGCTAGATGTGACTCTTTCTTCTTGGTCTCTGATCTGCTGTCATTAGTGATTTCAGTTGTAGTTTTTGCGGCTTTCATCCTCCCGCTTCGGGGAGGCTGTGCCTTCGCCCTCTGGTGCTTATGCGTGAGTTTGCATTGCTTTTAATTCAGGTGTAGTTCCCAGTTGATGGTTGTGATGTTTTGTGCACTCTACAGGTAGTTATTGTGGCCGAGCTGTGTTCTGCAGTGGGAGGCCCTTTCCATACCCCATTCCCTGAGCAACTGCTTTCTGTTTTTACATTTTTGTATCTTTCCATCACTACATCAGCTGTCTCTCTACGGAAATGGATTTCTGTTGGCTGTCTGGTCTCAACTGTGTATGAACTGATTTTACTTTTTTTTTTTTTTTTTTCGCATTGCGGCTAGTTTGGCGCTATGGCTTTGTCAACGCTCAGTTCAACCTGGAGTGAAATGAGTGGCACATGTAGGACAACAAGCAGTATGGTTTTCTTTTTTTCCTGGAAGTTGAGTTGAATTTTGGAAAAATGGGAAACAAAATAATGCACCATATATATGTTTGTCCTGTTATCAAAGAAGTTGAACGTAGCTTTGGACGGAAGATACACGGACTGTGAAGCAGCAGTTCACTTTCCTGGCTGTCTCCTCAATGCGTCTTGGATGCATTCACACCTTTACTTAGATCTGCCCACTAGTAATCAGGTCAACCAAGATGGATGTTAATACTAGGTCTGAACAGGGCCCATGTTATTTGATCATCATTTCTGCTTTGAGCCCATGGAGAGAGGTAAACTGCTTTGTTAGTGAATACCTTTGTTAACAAGTGTAAAGGTGTAGTAAATGTCATGTTTCCATGATTAATTTCCCAGCCTTTTCCCAGATGATTACATTTTCCATGGAAGGGGCCAGAAGGAGAAATCAAATTCCAGAATACTAAATCCTACAGGTCCTGTGGAGACCGTCACCTACTGATTAGTACTTGTTTCTCTGTCCTCAGTGCCAGACAATAACTTCCCTGCTGTGAATAATTAAGGTTTGCGGGCACTCTGCTCCCTTGTTCCCAGTGCAAGATCACTAGGCGCCCCTCCAATGATGTGCTTCTCTGCATGTTGTTAGAGGTTTTACTTGCTGAGACCAGACATGTTGAGAGATAGAGAGAAAAAAAACAACAACTTTTCTAGTCACCCTGCTGACTTCACCGTAGTGGTACTACATTTTCACAGATTTGGAAGAGGTCTAAAGAATCATACCTCTCTATCAGAGCCAAACCAGGAGCTCAGGCTTTCCCAACAGACAGAATGAATAGAATAAGCAAAGACAACCAAAATATAATTTCAGTAAATGTAAAATATATCAAATCCTTTCTAGAATGCAAGAACCTTCAAAAACCTTGTATGTAATTAATGTATGAAAAAATCTGAATGTGATCATATAAAAATGATAAATGATCCTTGAGGATCCTTATATTATAAACATGTCCTACTTTTCTGTAACATTTGCCTTTGCAATTATCAGCCTTTATGGTACCAAAGCTGTATTTTGTTGCATTCATTATTAAGTTTCTTTTCAGAAAACTGTCAGTTGTGATACAGTGGGCTTTTAATGCCCTTAAGAAGGTTCATAGATTTGCCAATGAAATTGAATATAATTGTGTTGGTGGTACAGGGAAATGGGGACACATAGGCTCAGTCTAAAGCCTTTACTGCAAATGCACCCAGAACATCTCACTTTTTATCTGCTCTGTGCACCTTGCATTTTTAGATAAAAGCCCATAGCACTCCGTGGTTAAAATGTATGTACACCACACAGCAGCGAAATGCCTTCAGTCATTGCACCTTTCTCTGTGCTACACCGTGAGATGACAGAGGCAGGCCTTTTGTTGTTAGATTTGTTGTAAACAAGAAAAATGGAAGACAAGTTGGTAATGTTGGCATTCTTCCTAATCCTTTTCACCAACAATAACAATATTATGATAAATATAACAGCTTTTAGTGTTGGACTGAAATGAATTAAGAGTACTGTATTCTTTATCTTTAGTTACTTAAAAATATGAGAAAGTTCATTAGCTACAGTATGCCAGCTAAGTGATTAACAGCAAATGATTTTGTGGTTGCCTGGTGACTGGAAAAAGGACACAAAATTTCCAGGACTAACACTGTTAAATGAAGCTAAAGCCACTCCCATTTCCACTGCCAGCTCGAGTCACTGCATCAGGCTGTAGAGAACAGTTAGGATTGACAGCTGCTGCACTGAGCACAACCCACACACAGAGAGCAGACGTGTGGAGCCGAGATAACAAATAGGTTTTGAGCTTGGATGTGAAAGTTAGATAAATAGGATGGTGCAAGTGCGTGTAATGATTGCTCTATCAAGAAAAGCACTTTCAAAATCAGATCTGCCTTAATTGTGAACCAGTGAGAGAAGGTCAGAATGGGCGTCAGTGCCAATCAGACTTTATGATTTTTGTTGATTTTCTGGCAGCACAATTTTGTGAAGTAAAAGTAAATTAATTTAAAGCCGATTAAATACATCTTCCTTTTCTTCCACAATTAACTCCATAGACAATGTAAAGAGTTTCATGGTCATACACAAATTACAAGTGTGTAAATCATACAATGCTTTTACAAGCTGATGCCTGTCATGCTACTCCTAAAGCATCACTTTTTACATTATTTTTCAGAGATCACAATCAGATGGAGGTCATATGTTATGTAATGATAATGACAAGAAATAGCAGAAGCTGCTAATATAAACATTGAGGAAATGTATACAATTTAAGTCTGGAATAAGACCTTTGGAGAGAGTCCAAGCCAAGTCTCAAATCATGCAAGACATGCTCAAATCCGGGCTGAAGTCTGTCCGAACAAGTCTCACGTCAACTGTCAAGTCCTTGAGGACAAGTGCCAGGTCAAGTCTGCATAAGCAAATTTCAAATCAAGTCTCTCAGATCTCTGGATGCTGAGCATTAAAATGGCACAACATTTAAACTTTCTTTCAAAAGGTGAGATGGTAATAGGATAATCGTATTTTTCACAGCTGAGACCTAGTACTTACTTTCAGTGCTTTCTTGTCTTAAGTCAAGTAAAGCTCAAGTCAAGTCTCAAATATGTCAAATCTTGCAGTCAGGTCAAGTTTTTGGTAACACATTAACACATTACATTTGAGTTTCCTACTGTAAACCCATTGCACCAGTGGAAACAAGTTGATTACACTGCACCATATTTTTGTCATAAAAATGTGTTTGTATCACTAACAACAGGTTCTTTAAAGCGCAATACCTGTATTGCGACAGTATTCTTGCTTGTACTGGTCATTGTATCAAACAGCTATGCATTCCATTTCCCCTCTACTCAGAGATTTTCATAAATCTGCAATTTATTTATTTATATTGTTTGTGTGTGTGTGTGTGTGTGTGTGTGTGTGTTTTTTCAATGGGGTGCAGCAGCTCTCTTTTCAAATCTTCAAAGGCAACAGTATATTGTAAGACATGAGTCAGAAGAAGAGAATCAAAGTGTGCTGTCGGTAAAAGCTGCTCCATGGTTTGTGGTCTTGTTTCGATTGTCCTACAACACAACTATTCCTCAGACATCAAAAAGCTGAAAGTGCTGGGGTGAATCATGTTAGAATGAGAACGGGTAGGGTTTTGTTTTTTACCCAAGACCGAGGAGAGGAGAGGAGGATGGCAAAGTCACAGGAGATTTACGAGCCGGTGTTCACTGCTCTTTAAGAGGATGCATAAGGGAGTGTGCTTAATGATTTATTACCTCATGCCACTGTGAAAATCAAAATGGATTTTAGAATCTGCTCAACTCTTAAATCCAGACCTGGAGGAATGTGATTTATGAAAGTGACATCAGGAGCCTTGTGTGTCCCACTGTGTGTCTTAGCAAGCATGTGTGAAACAGCATCTTGGCCTCATTAAGTATGTTCAAGATATGTACACTGTAATGCTTTTTTTTTTCTTTATGCTGGTGTTTTATAAAATGTCATTTTCACTGTAACCCACCTGTCTGATTATGTTGTTTAACAAGGATGAATCACAGACACATATCAATTCATAGAGTCTGTAATGGCAATGTGTAACATTGCATAAAGACAGCCTGTGTAAAAAGGTTGCATGTCATGGTTGGTTGCACTGATGGTGTGTCTTCTGAGAATGCAAAACGCAAGCAATATTCTTTAATGGCAAATCTGGTGTCAGATTTGGTGTTCTTGACAATTTGATAGGTAGTATAAGGCAATATAAACAAAAATAAAGAAAGAAATACTGAATTTTTATTAGTTATTAATAATAATAATAATAATAAAAACTTTCATTAAATACTTGTTTGTGTCAGAGTGAGGAAAGAACCCAAGCCTGAGACAATGCAGTCTGGGGCAAATCTATCTCTCACGAAGAATTAAACATTTAATAAACACAATGATTTTTTATCAGAGAGGAGCCAAGTACAGAAATGTGGAGAATATTTCTCTTTTAGGCCTTTGAAGTAAACGTCCTGGTATTCAGACACCTGTCTTGAGATCAAAATTCAGTCAGGAAATTTTCTGAAAGCTTGAACTCTAAGCATCTAGTTAGTGTTATAGTTCAGTCACTGTTATTGATCAAAAAATCCTGTTCACCCCCTGCTGATGTGTTACTCTCTTTTTGTTTCCAGTTTAATTGAAAGAGTTATTTTACCTCAAATGTCCTACACCTGCATGGGCCACCTGCATGGGTCTTTTCACTTATTTTGCCTGATTAGACCTTTTCTCAGGGACGTGAGAACGTATAGGCTACAGACTGTGCTTGATTTCACCTGTTACAGCAAGAGAACTTACTCTTTCATTATTCTTATTGACACATGTAGTTTGGTGACCTGACATAATCCGCTGCATAGCTACAACTGAGCGGGCATCTAATCAGCCTGAATAAGTGAAAACATCTGTGCAGAATTCAAAAATATGCACCACATTGCTAATGGTCAGTTTGTTTGAATTCAACTCAGTCAGAAAAAAAAAAAAACTTAATATACATACTTGTGTAAAGTTACAGCAAGAAACTTTTATTTGTATATTTTATTTGTGTTGATTTTAGCAGCCCCTGTGGACAAAAGCGGTAGTGAACACTGCATTTCTCATGAGTACCACTGCCTCGTGTTGCACAGATCTTGGCTAGTGCATGCATTTGTTTTGGAAGCAAGTGAAAGAAAGATGCTACTTAACTTCAGTATTATTTTTCTTTTTTAAACACAGCTGTGTGCAGGATGCATAGTGATGAGGAGAAGATTAATAACTGTAATATAACAATGGTCAATGAAAGTAAACTTTCAAACTACAGATTTGGTTGCTTGGTAATAGTAATTTTGTTGAGAAAGGTGAAGTTATCAACATTCTCTAGTCATATTATGTCTTCATGATAGTAAGCCAACAGCAAGATATAGCTCGGTAGCAAGTCCAACATAAAATGTTACATTATAAGTTAGTTGTATTACAGTAATATCTACCATGACCTATACTTAAATGGACTGTACACAGCCATTTGCATTATATGCTAAGGTGCAAAATAATAGCCAGCATAGCATAGAATTGAATAGAATCCCTTTATGTCATTGCACAGATTACAATCGACTAAAAGAAAACAATTCAAACTAATTTAATGTGCTATATCTAGATAGATAGATAGATAGATAGATAGATAGATAGATAGATAGATAGATAGATAGATAGAGATGTACCACCAACAGATAGAAGTGGTTGATATCAAGAAATCTTACCAATGGCTGGAAAAAGCTTAACTGAAAGACACTAATCATGGCAGCACAAGGACAGGCACTTAGTACAAGATCAATAGAGACAGGGACCTACCACACCATCCTGGGCTCGAGCCCTGAATATTTTCTTAAACGCTGTGAATCTTTTAGGTTTTTAAAATAACGTTGACTTTGTGTCATTTCCCCTCAGTCTCTCTCACTGGACTGGTAAATCAATGGAGCAAAAGTTCTATTACTGTGGAAATATCGCCATCTAGGTCTGCTCTAACATTGTCGTGGGGGCTTGTTGTCTTGTGGGTCGTGTTTCGTTCTGTCATGTCACCTCAGTGAGCAAGCTTGCTAGCTATCTAACTAGCTTATAGACCATGTACATAAAGTTTTTCATGAGGAGTCAGCCACAGCCACCATCCACAGAAAGTGGACAGTATATGGAAAGGTGTGTAAAGAAGAAATGGAAGAAAGAGTACACATAAGGCAAGAAAGAAGTAGAGAGTGAATAAAGAAGAAAAGGAGTAGACAGAATGGCAATACTTACAGTAATATGCCAGTTACTTGAGAGGTTAGATTTACAGTATTTCTGTATTGTTGATAGATTTTACATGCATATAGTTGAAGTTGATGGAAGGGTGCGAAGAAGAAAACCAAGAGAAAGTGAAGAGAAATAAATGATGAGAGGGGAGGACATACATGAAGGAGAGACAAGGATGGAAGGAAAATTAGTGAGAGAATGAAAAGGAAAGGACAGGAGAAAACCTGTGGAGCAGGAGAGGAAACAGGACAAGAGGAGGAGAGATGATGTAGGGAGCAAGAAAGGAGTGAAAAGCAGTTGAGAAGGAAAGAGGAGAAAAATGTGTGATGAGGAGCCAGAAGGAAAGGAGTGGAGAACTGGTGAGAAGAGGACAGAAGTGGAAGTGAAAGTCTGGATTTGAGGAGTGAGAAACAGAGAAAAGAGGAGGTGTGAAAGAAAGTGAGGTACAGATTATTATGGCATGGATTCAAATGTAGCATATAAACTAATTCATTCATAAACATCCATTCAGTGAAATATACTTGCACAATTATAATAAAAAAAATAGATTTCAAGATTAGTAATGCTGTTTACGTCAAATTCCTACCCTTCCAATGTTATGTAACTAAAAAAATAATACAGAATAGGTGTATCAGACAATTTTTGCCTAGGAGTGAAAATTAGTCATCCTCAACATTTGTTGTGTTATGGTTTCAGGATGATGAAGACAGTTGGAGAAAAATTAGATACAAAATAGGATGATCTTTTTCCTCTGCAATGATCATGTTTTTCCCAAACGATGTACATATTTATATTATCTATCACTATTTCTGTAATCTCAAATACTTTTAAAATCATGCATATAGCTGCCATAAATGGGCAAAAAAATAGGTTTGGGCTAAACATCCTGAATGTTTACAACATCCATCTCTGCCCCTATACATGAGTATGTGGTTTTGAAATGCTTCCAGGTCTGATGTTGTGCAGTATATAGACAGTGCATCAGTCATTCCCATATAACAGACAGGGATGAATTATTTAAGTAAATGATTTTGTCCTTCAAAAATGTTGTCTTTCTGAAAGTTGATAAACTTCTAGAGATCCTTGAGCCAGCATTTATCCAGGACAATCGCTGCCAGAGCCAGGTGTAAAGGAGAACCTATGTAAAACATGATTGGTCATGTACGCAGTACTCAAGGACTTACTGTAAATACAGTTTCAAAAACTATAGCATGTATCTTGTCACCTTACCTTGCACCATCCATGGTTTATGTTTGCTGCCCTCATTAAGCAGACCATGGTCACAGCTGCCAAAAAACCACTGGTGCTTTCCCCTTACATGGTGTAGGACACCATGCTTCATTATCTAGAGAGTATAGATCACAGATTACATTACAGCACTGAAAACAGAAAAATGTCAGATTTCAAAGAATTACAAGTTGCATTACTATGATAAGTGCTTATATAGTGGATAGTGTCACAAATTTGAAATATCTCCTTTGTCACTGTCTGTTTACAGCAATACCAGAAATGGTTGATAATATGTCTCATTCACTGAAGGATTGCAGATTGTTGTTTGATTGAACCAGTCTAAGTGAGATGGTAAATACAAAAGGTCTAAATGCAGACATTTGTAGTGGCCAGATTTACAATATCTTAGCTTATTATTATTTGGCTATGTAATAAGATTTCAATGTTTATAAAAAGCAATGGAGCATGCAGTTTCTTGGCCAGGTTCTTTGCTGCGTGCCACATGTCAAGAGAGTATTATAGACCCAACTCTTTGTATTTTTCCCGTGTTGTGAAAGACAAAAGATTGAGAGTCAATGTGTATTAATGTTGTAAAATATTAGAATATTGCAGATATCAGTTGTTCAGGTGGAACATATACTAATATAGTAATACTGAGAGCTGTCTGTGTGCATCTGTCACCACTTCTTTAACAGCTATTTCCTGCAGCAGTGCAACCACTGTCCTGATGAACCCTTCTTTCTCCATTACCACTGAGTTTCTATTTGTCTCTCTCTTGTTGACAGTTTCAATGTGGATGATGTCTCTGGGCTCTTGTTCTATTGTGGTGTATGTGCAGTATTGTGCACAGTGCTCTTAATAGAATAACAAAATACAGTTATGGGGTCTTGCCAGAATGCACTTGGGAGTTAAAAGGCTTGCATTGTTGAGTAAACATTGAAAAAGCAGATAAGTATCTAGTAACTCCATCCTGCCATCACCTGAATGTTAAAAAATGTAAGAGTAATGTGTTATTCACATGAATTTCTAAGAAAAGTGACACTTTATTATGCAAATATGAATTGGTTAGTGTTGAGAAGATAAAGCACTATGAATTATAAATATTGCATTCTGATACTAAAAACAAAACTAACAAAGCAAAACAACACGATCCTTTTCCTTTAGCCATGCAAGGACTTCTGCTCACTGCTGTTGCCAGAATTCCTTTATAGCATCAATGCCATGTCCTGTTGTGTTCATCACCATACCCATCTTCATATATTTGAAGAGCAGTACAATGTTAGTGTAGTTATTGCCAGATAGAAGAATGTTGGTTGACATCATAAAGTCTCCAGACTGCATACCAAACTTCAACAGAGCTTGAGAGTTCCACTTCCAGAGGCTATGGCCATTTGAGCAAAACTGTTGGTTAGAAAACAACAATAGAGGAACTTTCATGTGTTTGTTCATCAAAAATTGCAAGATTTGATCTGTTTTTGTAAGATTTCGAGTTACGCTTTCAATACACAGCATATTAAGGGTGTGCCAGAATACAAATGCATTATTCTGCAAAGCACAAATAGTGTTTTGTTTTTTTTACAAATATTTGTTTCACACAAATATTTTAAAAACTATTTGTTTTCCGGGAAGTAAAAAAAAAAACATGTAAAATACCAGTGTGCAGTTTGGTTACATCGCTATCTCAGTCTCGGTCCTCTGCTCTCTTGTTAGTCTATCAATAGGTCTCAATGAGAGGAGTCACAGCCACCTGCTACATGATGCACAATTCCTAATTTGGACATCAATCCCAGAGTTGGAGGTGTTCCCCAGAGATAAAGCTGAGCTATTGACACACACAAAATGCTCCCAAAGGACTCTCCATAACCTGTTGTTCCCCTTCTCCTTTCCACAAAATTAGGTTGTAAAAAAATAGGCAATAAATGAAAAGGGCTAAGTAATAATCGACTTTTAAGTTCTCATCTATGTTACAGGCCCCAGGCATGAGTCACCTGTATCCAGAATATATGTCCTGTTTAGACAAGAACGCAGAGACAGGAGACATTAGTTGTGTTCATTCAGCAGGCTGTGCTCTGTTTTTATTAAACAAATTCCATCTTCTCTCTCTCTTTAGAATTGAATAATAAGTCTTTTGTCTAAAATCTGTGTACCAAAACTTACACTCTTTTACTGCTGCTGTAATCAGCTTCCCAAGATACTCTTTAGCAGTAACTTCAATTGTTTTAAGCTTGTTTTGTTAAGCCTTTCTCGCCCCACTGCATACATACACGTCTACATAATACAAACGTTAAAATACACACTATGTAAACAACATTGGTCATTCAAAAATATTAGCATATCACATTTAACCATTTTACAGCAATAACATAATGTATCGACCAGAATGAGGAACCAATAACATTTAAATAACTATACCTTAACCACAATACTCACTCCCTGAAACCCTATTGCATCCACTTCATTAAATTTTACACTCAAAGCTTAGCTAGGCAACTGTTTTAAGGAAGACGTACAGGAGCTACAGAACAAATAAATAAAAACAGTAAGGCCGCCATTTTGTCACCATTTTTCATGGGAGCCTGTAAAGCTCTATTTGACTTCCAAACAGTTTCTAACACACAGTTTTCTAACTTAAATTGATCCAAATCACAATAGGGAGGCTTAAAAAGTTCTTAGGGATAAGTTGTGACAGGTTTACACACATTACTGACCTGTTTTATACAGGAAAGCAGAGACAGGCGACATTAGTTGTGTTTGTTCAGCAGGCTGAAACAGGGCCTAACCCTGTTTGAGGAACTGAAGCCTTACGCAGCTACAACATGCGTTCGCTCTGGTGACTACTCCCTCTTGTGGCGGAACAGAAAAGCACACTTCAGAAAACAAAGTTTAAACCAAAATAAATCATATTTAAATCTGGCCTTTTTCACATAGAAAAATACATAAAATAGTGATCCAAACCTACCCATTGTGTCCATATATTTGTAAGTGTCACATCTATACATTACATGTTATTTTGTCTCTGTGTTATGGGTGTATAAATAGGTAAAGGTTTGTGTGCAATTAAGTGATGAATAAAGTTTTAGCTCAGTAGTCAGCACAGTCGTCTATGATCTGGAGACTCCAATTCGAGACCTTCGCAAGGTAGTTTATTCATGAGCATTTATTTTAACACTTTAATATTTGAAAATTAAAAGCGTAATAAAAACAAAAACAGGATTTACCTGAATGAGTAAGTCAACTTACTGATTGCAGTTCCCTTTATTTTCAGTTTGACCTCAACTGGTGGATAACAACTGTAGTCTGCACTGTTGCAAGGTCATAGAATACAGATATGTCTTGTTCTGTATGTCTCTTCCACATCAATGATGGGTAGTTTTTCAGCATCAACTGCTTTGGCAGTGCTCCACCTGCTCCGGTGACCAGAGAAGTGGATATTATTTCAACACCACACATTCTGTCAACACCATCAATAACATAAAATGCAATATTTCAGAACTGAACACAAATGACTAAGATACTTTTCTGGCAGGAATCACAATGCAACACAGATGGATGGTAGAGTGACAGAATAGAATGAACCATAACACAAACTGATGGCAAAATTAATTCATTATTTCATAATAAATACAGTATATTACTATCCATGACCGGACGCATGACATTACTTATCCCTTACCTTAAGTAGATTGAAAAGACAAAGTCGTTATCAGAAGAATTCCCTTCCCCTATGGACAGCACAGGTGAGGTGGGCTCTTCCCAGTCAATTCTAAATGGCAAAACATTAGAAAATATAATGAAAAAATGAAAATGAGGAGAGGGAGGGCATCCAAAAGTACAGGTTGGCTTCAAAAGGTAATATAGTTTGTAATGTTTTGGGGGATAGTTTTTCCTTTGTCAAGCAAACCTAATGCCGTTTGTGTGAGCTATCGCTGGTTACAACATATATCAAACAGAATGATGCCGTTTCTATGAGCCATCACTAGTTAGAACATTATAGCATATCAAACAGAATGTGGAAGACACTGGAAGGGTGTAAGTGATTTCCAATAGTTTGCTCTACTATAGCCTATATTGCCTGATGCCACTGGTCTTTTTGCATAGTGGCAAAACAGTATATCCACATTTAAACCATAAAACATGAAGATCCTGAGAGAATACAATGCTAGTTATCAACCATCATCTAAGGATAAATAGTAAACAACAAGAATATGCTTGATGCAGCAAAATCTATGTCCATGCGAGGCAATCATGTATTACACACTTGGAGCTGGTTTTACAGGGAGGTCACAATGACTGCAATGAATGTGTTTCTCTACAAGAGAAATTCATTCACATAGAATGAGAGAATCCATTACGATGCATTGTTGGATTTCAGCTGTTGCATAAATTGCATTTATCCTACTTTTGCTTTGAAACGGATACATGAACTAAACCTTGATGTCATTATTGCTAGCTTTCTGTTGTGTTATCATGATGGAATCATTTCATCAGTGACTCAAAATTGCAACTAAAATGTATGTTGAGACACTACAGTAAAAGTTCTACCATGTAGCAAAGTTCACAAAGCATGCAGTTGCCCACTGAAATTTGGGACATGCAGGCCAGGCACAGTGATGATGATGTTTGATGAGGAGCTGCAGACGACCAGCACACCTCCAACAGGTAAACAACTTTTTCTTTTTTCTTTTTTTTACTTTGCAGTGCTCTGTAATGAAAAAACACTCAAGTGCCAGCTCCATTTGAGTCATGGCTCAGTGTGTCTACCCCCAAAACAATGGAAAAATGGTATAATGTTGGTGGAGCAGCACAGTGAACCACCATGAGCTGATGTCAGTTTGAGCTGAAAGTGGAATAAAAAGTTGGAAATCAATTGTTCAGACCAGTCTGAAGCCAGTGATTTTTGCTCACAGGGATTACTTCTACATACGTTTACCCTATTATATGACACTTTGGCATCCAACACTGTAGCAATATACATATGAATTGAGAACTTCATCACAATGTCCAAAGAAGCCTCATTCTAATTTTTAAAATTATTTTATTCTCCTAAATTTGTTTGTAAAAAGTGAAAAATAGTAATTGACTGATTCATGAAACATACATCATCTGATTGGTTCTTACCAACATGAAAATGTGAGACAGTATTGTTTTTGAAAAGGGTAAGCGTTCAAGGCAATCAGTCATTACCATGACGAAATGCCCATATCATCCTATAAAGGCAGCAGTCCTTAGTGACTGAGTCATATAATAATAAAATGCTGGCGGGATTACATAGCTCAGCTTGTCTGAGAGTGTATGAAGGTTCCCCAGTGAGAGCTGGAGAAAGTTGCTAGGAAACAGTCATATTAACTACTCTGCTGCTGGCATCTCAATCCTGACCTGGATAAAGTATTTTGATGGATGGATGGCTAATTAACTAGTGTGATGAGGGAGACACCAGTGCATTGCCAATAGGTGCATGCTGAATCCACATGTACTGTAGATCACATGTTTGGTAATGAAAATACAAATTTTGTGATTTAAATTGGCAACCAAAAATAGTATTAAGGCCAGCAGGACATCAGGACATAGCAGTTCCTGAGAAACTGAGATAGATACTTGCACTGATTTAAGAACTCATGGAGATATGCACAGTACTGCACTCAAAAATGTGACAGACAGCTGCTGGCAACAAAGAACTTCCCATTGCAGATATCAGACATCAAGGTCAAGCAGGCTTACAGTGATTAGCAACCCACATGATATCTGTGCTGGAAAGTATGTTATCCAAGTATGCCCAAAAATAGTGACTTTTACACTATGCATCATTATCTATTTAAGTGAAAATCACAGGGCTATTTTCGTATTACACAAGAACAAACTGTTATATGAACATGATAGAAAATGAAGAAAAACTAGTAGAATATTTTTATTTGCTATTTTCTGCCGTCAATAGTGTTTTCTGTTCCTTGACCTAGAACTCACAACAAACCAAATAAGAATCCAAATTTTGTTCTTTCCAATACTTAAACTTGACCTCCAACAAAACTTCTTGTTTTGCTCATATGCACAAGAGGGCCATTGAACTCAGTTGAGTGTTTTATTGTACTTGTGATAAAACAAAATCAGTACTATGAAACCTCATTGAGAGGATGAATGTGGAAAATGCATGTAGTGAAATTTCCAGGATTCCACAGACAGATGTAAAAAGTGATGGAAGCAGCTGCACGTTCACTTTGTGCAGAAATAGCACAATGTTTGAAGTGCCGCTGGGCACAGTGCTGGGTGACCAGTCATCTGCAAGAAAGGTGAAACTGCAAGAAAGGTTGACTTTACCAAGCATCAGACAACAGAATCAAATTTCATGGTGTGGTTTATTCAGCCCCATCAGTCTGTGAAAATGGCTGCAGCAGAAGGATATTTGTGTTTCCTTTTTATTTGCTGATTGTACATGCAGCTTTCAACCATGGAGGAAGAGCAGCTGCATGAGAAGAAGTGGCAGCACAGTTAGCAGATCCTGCTGCTCTCCAACCAGACCCCATCCACTTTCTCATCACCTCCATCTTCCCTGCCATCCATCTCCTTACAGCTCTTGTTCTCCCAGAGGGAAATAAAGAAAATTTAATGCACCTGATGAAGCCATTGTTGAGTTTCTGATCTCCTGGATCACTGATGAAAATGCTGTTAACAGTAACAATAAGCCCATAATTTTGCAATTACCTGTGCACTTTCTATAAAATGAATGACACCTAATGATAGCAAGGTCCCCATGGGGCATATAAAGCGGCTCATGAGCTAAATGAGATGTACATGAACCATCAACATCTTATGTTTGTGATCTGATTGTCTATTTCCCCCTTTATTTTTGGCAGGGGGAAGCAGAGCAATATCTTATATCATACTCTGTTGTAATGTTTATTCTGTGTTGTAGCTAAGTAATGCAGATCATGTTTATGTAGGGCAACATGAACATATCTGTGTTTGGAAACACTGCAGCTTTGTGTATGTACAACTGAATGAACAGATGGTTGGGAATTGCAGCTTCTGGTTTGCTACAAAAAAAACTCAAAAAACAAAAACAAAAACAAAAACAAAATGACTGCATGGATGCTGAGAAATGATTAATGAACATCAGAATTATTCAGTCTTTGAAATGATAAAAATCTATTTCACACATTGTTCATGAATACAACATAAATATGACACTTATAACAGAATATCGGTTTCTTGTATTACAATCAACATATGACATTAATAATGAACATAGTTAGGTCACATCAGAGGGAAAGACTCTAAGCTTACTCCACCACCACACACTTGCCTCCACTCTCCTGCTAGGATGATGGTGTCAACAACTCTGGCTCTTTGTTGAAGACAAAATTATATGATGCCACTTAAACTTTAACAATCATGACCACCTGATCACCATCTTTTTGCTTTGGTTTTCTTGACATTGTAAATCCAATGCTCATGAAGATAATTTTGCAAACAAAACTGACATAAAACACAAAAGGGTCAAGAGACAGCAGTTAGATAAAGTTAGTTAAATATGGAACTTTGGTCAAGTGATAACAGGTGGTTTTATATAGTTACTGTATATGACAACTGAGCCATTTCAATGACAACCTAGTAACTTCCATCAACTGAATGTGAGATGTGGTTGAAAGCTCTGGGGAAAACAGTAAGTGGACCTTGAGTCATTTATGTTATCTTATTGTTATTTTAATTTAATCAAACTACAATTTCTGAGGTGAAGAATGAACATTCTAGCTCAATATGCAGACAAAAATACCATAATAAGACAAAATGAAACATCATAAGACAAAAAAAATGACATTATAGCATTACTAAGCTTTTTATCACTTTCAAAATAAACACTACACTCCAACTACACAAAGAAACATGGAAGCTTCACATTCCAACACTTTGACTTTTTGGCCAAAAGCAGCACTTACTGTAACTCACAAGCCAACCTTCCAACACCCACCTTTAATATTTGTTTAGAGGAATAAGTAAAGGAGGGGGAGGAAGGAAAAGAAGAGAAGGGCGTTGTACCAGAATAAGATTGGAGAAGATTAACGACAAATTTAAAAAATGCAAATGCACTGCGGCTTTGACTGTGAAGAGATACTCACCTCTGGAGAAGACTTAACACTCATTACTCTCCCTCATCATGTAAACCTGTGCCTCGCTTCACAGGCAACCCATCAGTACAGCTGTAAAGTAGTTTAAAAAGTAGCTGGCTGGTGCTTCCTTGCAGTCATTCACACATTGAAAAGTTAATGCCCAAAGAGCTTGGCTGATTGTCTTTCATTGTACTTTCATAGAAAAATTACAAACTGTGTCTTCAGGGAACTCCAAATTGATTGGCACACATGTATTACTATAGTGCACACTGTCATGGTGGCCAGTTTGTAAAGAGCACCCAGTGAGCCTGTTTCTGTGGAGCTCAGTGTGCAAATTAGACACTGACAGGTGCGTTAAAGTAGAGGAAGTTTTCAAATGCAGATCCTCATGTACAAAAATATTAGACTCTTGTTGCCTTGCATTAACATGAAGTGCTGAAAAACTGGTAGCAGAGGGGAGTTTAAATGCAAAAAAAAAAAAAGAAGAGAAAAGAAAATCCTGCAGAGTTTGGCTGATGGCTCATCAGAACTTTTTCAGGTGGGTGGGGTTGTAGCGTTGTGCTGGTCACAATCATAAATAGAATACTGATGAAAGTTACTGGAATACTTTGAAATATTAGAATCATTACTATATGTTAAACTCACACAAGTCACTAAACCATACCAAATATTTCCCAAAATAAGGCCCAAGTGTGTAATGCACCAAAGAATACTTGTCTGTGCTCACATTTTTTGTGAAGTTAATTTTCCTGGACATGTTGGGGAGTATATTTTCCACAAGGATATGGATCAACTTGGCATTAATGGACTTGTCTTGCTGTTTGTGTCCATAATTAAGAATTCTGCAGGCAGGAATTTAGTAGTCTGCAGGCTACATTAACTCTGACCGCACCACACACTCCATTTGTACCTACCTGAATCAATAATTTACTCATTTTTCCTACAGACTGTTCTTGTGTTGCCTTGGGCACTCATATCCACTCACAGGTGAAAGTCTGTGTGCAGACACACATTAGCTCAAACAAATGCACATGCTCTGACTCTGGCCCCATTCCTTGCAGTTTTTAATAATGGTTGTTTTTTGCTTTTTGTTCTTTTTACTCTTTGGTTTCTGCTGTGTCTTGGTCACTTATCTCTATGAAGCATGTTGTTGTGAATTGGTTAAATTTCCATACTCTCCTCTGCTGCAACCTCATTCTGAACTTACTAAACACTGTCCTAACAATACAATCTTGCCTCAGGGGACCTTATTACTCACTCTGTCACTTCATACACAGAAAAGATTTATTCTAACATGAAATCTTATGAAATCTATTGAGAGCTTCATCATGTTTCAAAAAGAAAGAGAGAAACAGAGATGAAGGGAGAGGGAGAATTAGGGTTTTGTGTGAGAATGGAAGTGTCCAGTTATTTGGATTTATTGAGATCATGAAAGGCTGTGATGGAGGTGGAGAAAAAGATGCAGAAAATTGCCTGGAATTACGGGTTTTCTATAATGCATGTACTACTGAGAACTCTGGAGCAAAGCTGAATTCAGGAATGGGCAAACCTGTAAGAGACCCTAACAGGGATGGAAATCACAACTCAATACCGTTTTCTGGTAGTGAGTATTAAAAAAACTAAAAAGGTGGGATCAAATGTCTATTCAGGTTACATATTTTTTTAAACCAACAATTTCTGATTTAAGTTAAAAGCCCATTTTAAACTTTTTATTAAATTTAGGCAGAGTTCTTGTATGGTTTCTGGTGTTTTGTTAATTGGAGAAAATTGCTTCTGAGCAAGGGTTTTGTATCTGTACCGAAATTGTAATATATTGTGACACTGGTATGGAAGCATTTCAAACAATACACAGCATTAATAAAACCATGGTTTTGTCAGTGTTGCATTGTTGTTTTGACACATTGTACTTGGGAGCAGAAAGTGTAATGAAATCTTTCTTTGTCATTTCATTAAATGCCACTCCCACCTGCACCCCTGTGTTAGTACTCTATCTTGTTTCAGCTCTCCACAACAAAGAGTAAAGTTTAATTTAAATCATGGTCTTGATTAATAAACAAGTCAACCTGGATGCCATCTGGCTTCTTACTCACCACTAGCTACAAATTTCTATCAGTCAATTCCCAGGAAGGGGAATGAATCATTGGTTACATCAGTTGAGCAGATGCCAGTGAATTCTAAGTCTGCAGTGGCAAATCATCAAAAAACAGCGGCAGAAGGAAGCTACATACATTGGACAACAGCAGCAAACAATAGGATTTGCTACAGGGGGTAAACAATACTCAGATGGCTGTACAATTACACATAGGGTATACACAAAACAAATACAACCATAAAACCACAAACACAGGATGAAGCAGAAACTCCATGAACAGCATGTCCCAGCAGCTGTCTTAAATACCTTTGAACTAAAGGGATAATTGGATTAAACCCAACAGTAAAATAACTAGGCACCGAAGAAAGGTAGTTTTACCTTTTTGTGTGCTTTTTAATTAAAAAAAAAAGGCAATACCCTAAGTCAGCTGAGTTGCAATTTCCTATAAAGTGGTGCTGCAGAATCTGTTTGTGAGCAAAATGCTAGTGAAACCCAATGGAAGCAAAGATAGCATTAAGGTCTGATACAACGCTTTGTCATTTCACCATAAAAAGATTCACTTTTATTTCTCATTTTAGAGAAAGAGGCAGACTCAAGCTGAAGTACAAAGTAATAGAGAGTAGACTGAATCCATGGGTTTTTCGTATATGGGAGGGTGCACTGAGGATAAACTCACTCTAGCTTCATAGAGGTAAGTCTGGGGTGCAAGGCAGTTTGGGATGTTGAGTTAAAACGGGTTTCTCCAAATTTGAACAAAAGAGGCCATGTAATGTTAACTACATTTGGGATGTAATAGCCTAGCTTAATCGTAGGCGGCTTCCTGTGAAATGATTCTCACAGCAACAAAAGGAAACTAGATGTCATCCTGACACTGTGAAATAGACTGACATGTCATTTTGACATGATAGAGCAAGAAAAGCAGATATTCAATTAATAACATTAATGATGACTGAATCCAATTTAGTTTTTCCAACTTTGTGACATAGTAGATGATGGTTCACCAGTATGGCTTCCTTGGACACTTTAATGGAACTCAGGAGTCATCATTAATGCTATCAGTTCAACCTTTGCTTTTCTTGTTATGACAATTCAACAAAAAATGTGACAAGAAACTGTGATTTTCATTTGATTATGAAATAATTAAATTATGTCTTTGTTTAATGAATTACTTCATAATTAATAATTTATCATATGATTGTTAAACACTCTTCTGTCGAATAACAAACCTTTAGAATTGATATACAGTGGTAAGGATGTTCATGTATTATAATAGGCTATCTTTTACTATATGAAAACCTTATTCTGCCTTTTCATCACATTCATTTTTACATTTCAGCATGTTTCTCCTGATGGTTTTCGTCACTTTATTTAGGTTACACTCAAAGCTAGTGTTGGTTTGTTTACCCCCTATGGATGTGAGTGCTAAATTACAACACAAAGGCCATTACAGGATATCATCTACAATCACTGAACGGTGACATGGGACATTAGTCACTACAGAATGGTAATGGTAGTATGCATTGGTAATGGTATATAACACCCATACAGAAGCACAGATGCATGGAAATGTGAACACAATGGTCTGTGTATGCACCCACAACCACACTTATCCATGTACTTCCATTCACACATTTGAAGTGAAGAACTAAAAACAATAACATTCTATTGCATCACAAAAATCACAGATGAATGTTTTTAGTACATAGACATTACAGAGTGATAAGAATCCCTGCTGTTTTGCTGAAAATGTGAAAATGCACTGTAGTCCTTTGCTGTGCCTGCATGAAAATGACAAATTGCTCTTGGTGGCACTGTTTAAATCCATCTGAACATACCCTCAAAAGCCACTCTATCTGAACATGTATTTCATTTAAAATGACTTATAGTATTGACCTTCGTGCCTGTGCATTGTAACTGAAGATTAACTAATGACTACTTGTTAAATACCCCCAATTTTTCATGACAGGATAATTAATGAAGCAATTAAGCACACGGTATTAGTGCAGAATCATCCAAAAAAAATCCAGATATTTTTCACTCGTCTCTTTCTTTGTCCTCTACTTTATTGTCTCTTTCTCAGTTTTACATCACAGATTATTTCCCTTTGAGCATTGAGCTTGCACTCACCGGTTGTGCTATTAATGTCAGGACAGTACATTTATTTTATGAAACCATTCTAAAGAAAACAACCACAGATTAGTTATTTAACATGCATATGAAATACATGAATATGTAATATTAGTCTATCTTCTATTTTAAACAGCTCTAAAATGACAAGGACATTTGCCCAAGGTGAGAGATGTCTGCATCTTGTAGGTCAGTATAGCCTACAAGATGCAGACATCTTGTAGGTCATGCTGTCATCTTGCAGGTCATGCTACTATCTAATAGTCTATGACACAATATTGCATGATTTGCAGTTGTTGCAAGTTGATGATATTAACCAGGTATAATGCTTACCATGCACATAATCTTAGTTTAGTGTGTTAGTAAACTAACATTTACCTCTTTGTATTTACCCCATACAGCATGTCATTCATGATGGGTTAAGACCAACATGTCATACATAATCCTCACAGTTCAAGTTCAGTACCTGTATTCATGCCCCACATCCCAGTTTCTCTTTCTATCTCCCCCTATTTTTGTGGTCACCCCATTCAACAGTGTTCTGAGAAACATTTCTACTACTTGCATCATATGCCCACTATGCTTGCTACTAAACCTTTCCTTCTGAAGCAAGACTGGGCCGAGACTCGCCAGTGACCCAATACTGCAGTGGCACAGAAAGACAGACTCACAGCAATGTCCTGCAGCTAACAGGCTCGGATCCACAAGTAGGCCATGCCAATGAGCTAAACACAACCACCCAGACCTGCCGAGACAACATCAGCCACAGCAAAACTCTTCAACAAGTAGGCATAACATGGCTTTGTGATAAGAGTCAATGTTGGATAAGTGAAGAATTAAGAAATTATCATCTCTTATAAAAGTTAAAGCCCATAGTGCCCCTTCTTACTTGCAAATGTTTCTATTGGTGACCATGTTTCATGTTCCTTCTTAGTACACTTTGGAGTGCCCCAGTTGTCTATTTTGATACCAGTTCTGTTTTCATCATACATTGTCCCACCTGGAGATATTATTCGTAGCCAGGGCATTTCTTTCCATTTTTATGCTGACAATACACTGCTATACATTCCTATATGTCCCACCATAAAAGGACTTAATGAAACTAGGTGTCTAAATTTCATAAATTACAATCTGATTAAACTGAAATGATTACAGAATGAAACCCTTATTTGGTTCCATTTCCAACAACACTAAGCCTCTGTCAAAAACCTAGGTGTCTTATTTGATTCTTGACTCTTTGTTATACTTTACCAAGCACAAGAGTGTAGCAACAGTATTGCTATTAAGGCCTTGAAAAGCCAGAATTATATATGAGTGTCAGATTATGCTACTGCATACTAGATAACTTAGAGGACTTTGAACATTATGGCTTGCCTTTGAAGCACCCATACCTGTACAATCCATTTTCTTTAGCAACATTCACTAACGCCCTGTGTAATTATGAAGTTAAGACTGCTGACTTTATGTAAAGTGATGAGAAATGAGCTTATGATGAAGACCTTGCCTGGAGCAGCTCTGTGGATTTATGTCCTCTCCCATAAGTGAAACACCTCTCCACATACCGTTAGACAAGGTAGAAGAGGGAACAGAGGGAAAAGAAAAGAGAGACAAAGGAGGGGAGGGAGAAAATGACTAACATACTAGATGTTAATAAGGAGTTGTCACAGCAGACAGTCGGGCCTTATATCAACTATGCAGAAGCTTTTGGAAATCTGCCAACAGGTCTGAATAAAGCTCAGGTCCACTGGGGCTCCTTGAGGTCTAAAACTCTCTAATGCTGTAGCACTTTTCCTCCTCTAGCACAACAGACACTTTATTTTTACCATATTGTCACCCTGTCCACTGTCATAAAACTCGTACTTTCAATGTCTGGCCCATAGACCCATTGCCAATTGACACTAATTGGACAGGTGTCACTCAAGTGGGAATGTTTTTACCTTTTTTTTTATTTCTTAACGTCTTAAAGCATCCCTTAAGCATACTTCAGGTATGAACTGTTGAATTAGGTAAAACATATTAGATTAGTTAGCATGACAGTAGGTACATTTTCCTTCCTCTGTTTTATGTACATTATGAAAATCTGACTAAAAATTGTCAGAAAATACAAACAGAAAATAAAAACATTACGATCTACAGCCTTAACTTCACTTTAACATTCTGCTTGGAACTTCTTCAACAAGTCCTTGGTTGTATATTGGAATTCTGCTACCAGCTCTGTTACTTTGTATATACAGTACTGGCAATATACTAGCGGTGCAATAGTATGTATATTCATCTTGAACCATCACGGTACAGACATTAATGGTTCTGTGCAGTCTTACAAAGAACACACTCTGTGACCCAAATAATTACTATCAAAATAGTTTAATAGTCCACTTAGTCTGACATGTGGAAAAATAATCCAAGAGCATGAGTTCCACCTGGAACATTTTGGCAGTACACCACTTGGCTGTAGCATGTTAATGGGTGTATGCCATGGATGTATTATAAGAGCTGGATACTGGACTAAAAATGGCCCATTCAATCCTATAGGAATTGCTCAGCTGGCGCATACACCAAAAAAAAAGTTTCAAGCTTCTGGGTTTGTTTCCATGTTGTGTGGCCCACTAAATGTGCGCAGTAGTGTTTCCCCCACTAGCCCTGTCCGCGAGTTCCCACCCATAGACTTTACAATGTGGTGACATCACAGACTTTTAAATCACTTTTCTCAGGTCTAGGAAAGTTTTACAAATATAAAACCTCCATGGACCAAAGGTTTATAATAGAAAGAGTCAAAATTGACGTTGTTTGCAGTTTGCGGTGTCCTGTCAACAGTTTTACAGGCATCTCTTTTACTATGGTGGTCTATGGGGAAAACCTGGGTCGCAGGGAGATTTTTTGCTACAATACCACGAGTGGTCACTGAGAAAAATTGGCTGCAAGGTAGAGCAACGGCACCCTATCCAGCTCTTATTATATAGTATGCTAGTATATGTATGCTAGCTCGCTTAGCCAAGGTAGGTTGGTAACTCTGGTAACCCTGCATTGTTGCAGCTGTCAGAATGACAAATAAGAGACCCATAACACTGACGGAGTACAACACTGTTATCAAAATATTCTTTGTTAATGCTGTAGTGAAATTATGCTATGTCTCCCCATCCTCCTCCCCTCTCTATAATGGTCAGCTTTTCACTTCGCCGTTCAGAAAAACAATAAAACATTTGATTTCTGATGTAGTCAGACAGCACATCATAAGAACCAGTTCTAAAAGAGAAAAATGTAGTTAAAAAGTATGAAAGTAAAAGTTGTTTGATCCCTGTGACTGACCATGAATCAGCATAAAACAGCTGTCAGTAGGTGTCCTGACTCCACCAAAACCCAAAACGGAGGTGATTACCGAACAAACTTTGGATTTTGTATACTGTTACACCCCTACTATATACCATATATATGTTTTTCTACATTGTAACTCTAGTACAGATACTTCTGTCTACTTTCTTCTTGACTTGATGTGGAAAATGTGGCATATTGATAGAGGATGGCTGAAGGAACCAGATTTTTTTTTAAATAAACAAAGACACTGTAGCACCTGCACATGCACTTTCCACTGTGTAAATAAAAGTCATACCTACATAGATTTACTGAGGATTGACATTTGATTTCAATATATTCTTTGACACCTTCATTTTTGACCGTTATGTTACATCTTATAATGCTAAAATGACCTACTGTTTAATTAATCTGTAGTCTTAATAATACAGAATGACTTACACACAAACTGAGTTATAGATTTACAAATAGCTGGAGCAACCCAATCTTAAAGAGATAAATTCATTCAATAAAACGGATACATTACAAGTAGTCCACATTTTCTTGTAAATTCTCTAAACATGCACAAACTCTGATCCTGCCTCCCCAAATCACTGTCTATTCTCTACATATCAGTATCGTGCTTCTGTTTTTTCTTAAACACACTATTATCAGTAACCGAAGCAAAGGTGCTTGGAGAATGCAGCCTTTAATAAATCTCTCTATTATTTATGCATGTAGGGACATTTTAGTGTGCTATTTGTGATGGACCTCTTCCCTCATTCACAGGCCTCAGGGATTAGCTCATTGATCATTCAGAAGTTATCAGTGTTTGTATTAATACTCTCATATTAAACACTATCCTCCGAACCCAGAGATATTCCCACTTGCTTCAGTGACATTTTGGAGGATATCAACCCCAGCATCCTCCTTGTGAAAAGTTCACTCTTCTTTGTTGGAATAAAAAAAAAGGGTCCCTTGATCTAGACTCGTTAGTAGCTAAAGACCTGTTCCTACTCCTAAACATTTCAGGGAAGTCACATCAAAAGGTTGTCTTGAAGAGGTAGAGGGAAATGATTTTGTAACATTAAATGATTTTTTTTTTTTTTTTTTTAGCAAGGATGGGTTTAAACTACACTTCAGTAATGATTTCATTTTGAATCCATATTCTGGCAAGTGCTTAGTTTTAATGCCACTTCACCAAAAGAGCAGCTTTCATAAAGTGCTACAATGGCAATTCAAGACAAAGATGTTTTATTGTTGTGATTTCTGATCTGCTGAAACATATGTTCAGATCTTCATATCTGCCAAATCCTCACTGATCAGGAATGTCACACACTGGGAGTACCACCTGTTTTGTGATGACTGTCACTTTCTGTCAATAAATTATCAGAAATATTATGTGTTTTCTGTTCTGGCATTGTTTTATTGCATATTAATGTTAAAACACTTCACTGGGCATAGTAATTTATCCCGTCAGTGAGACCCAAAGCCAACAGTGTGGTGACAGTACCAGATGCTAGCTTAGTAGCACCTGGCAGCAGACATGACCAGCAGGAGGAATAAAAAGAGGATGACAGGAAGTTTGAATCATAGATAGAGGATGGTGAGGGAGGTTATGAGGGTGCAGTAGGTGAGAAGTTGTTTACTGGTTACAATGGTGGTGAAAAGTGTAGCATCAGACAAATAAATGCTCAGTAAACATAATTTTGGAGATGAGCAGGTGCAAAAACGTTAGTGTTTAGGTTAAAACTGGGCTAAATTTCACTAAAAATAGTGTTTTAGTTATCTACATTACACATAGCAGTTGTTTCAACAGTGTTTCAATAACCATATACTGTATGACCATGTAGCAGAGCCCAGGTTTTACTTAAGATGACACCCACAAATCAACCAAACCATGGATTAGTGGGTGAGGAATCTCAAGCCCACATACTGTATTTGGTGCATTATATGCTGGCAAGTGTTTGTGTGTTTATTTGTTTGTTTTTCCTGTCTAAATATTTTGGCATATTATAACTGAAGCCAAGACAGTGAAACAAGTGGGTGATTTACCTAGATTAACCAGTTGTTTAAGATTTTTTTGTTTGTTTGTTTGTTTTGGTACATACATCAGGTGTTATTTCAGTCCTATTCAGATCATTTCAGCACATCCTCCTAAGAAAAACGACAATGTAGGTTTAACTTTCAGCTGGCAAAAACAACCTATAGTTACATTTATGCCAAATAGCAGCTGTCGTAAACATGACCCAGGGAAGTGACACAGTTCAGATGAAGTCAGGGGATGCAGGTTACATGGATGGCTAGATAGTTAATTAGATGGCAAAAAGTGGACTTAGCTGCAGGAGACCACTGTTTGCTGCAAGTGTCATGTTTCCAACCATGTGATGGGATATCTTTTAAAAAACCTTAATGCTTCTGTTTTGTTTATTGTTGCTATGATGATGAAAGTTGAGTAACTTTAAGGAAGTACTTACTAAGTTTCAAATTATAATTTTAACCCAGACCATGAAATTTCTCTAACCTTAACCAAGTGGTTTTTGTACCTAAACCTAACCAGACCTTAACCACAGAGTTGTTATTTTTTAACAGTGTCTTGTAACAGTTTAGGAAACTGGCATTTTACACTCCTATATCAGAAAGTGGCATATTATGCTACCATGGCTCATTCTGAAAATGCTACTATGGTCCACTCCAGAGTACAGATCCAATCGACCTATGGACCCGTGGTCGTTTCGTTATGAGGATGTGTTAGATAATGTAGTCTTTATCTATTCTATTACTTTTGCTCTAAACCTGACCTGTCAGATCAACACTATCTGAGGGGTTCCCTCTTTTATAAATTAAGCACATTGAGTATACTGAATGTGCAGAGTAGCTGCATCTGTTCTATTAATTTTTTAACTTGTTAACATAGTCTATTTTAATGTTCCCTAGGGGTGGGGAAGTTTCTTAGATTAATTATCTTGGCATCACCAGAATTGATATTGTAAACTTAGTCTTATGCCTCCAAAAAACTTGGCTGAGGTTAATTTTAAGCAGGAAAATGTGGACAAACTGATTTATATGTGTTTACTCTCCATTGCACCTTTTCACTGTACACACACACACACACACACACTTACTCACATCCAGCCCCTGCCTGGCAGACCTCCCCGGTTAACTGGGCTTGTAAATCATCTGCACAACATCAATGGAGAAACATTTGTCACCTCCAACGCCCGCCTGACTCAGCACCTCTTTAACTGTCCTGGAGGAAGAAGGCACAGCGAGGCACACGGCATGTCGAAGGGGTCAAGGGGTGAATTTGAAAGAGGACGATCAAACTACCAATTCCACAGCTTGCCAGACAGGATGTTATATGAAGAGAAGTGAGTCGTTAGATCAAGTGAAAAGATCTTGAACCACAGCCCAGAGATTTTTTTCTTTTTTCTTTTTTTACAAATTGTCAACCAGATATATCCAGACATTTTTTTAAAGTAGACTTTATAAACTGAGTTTCACACACATTTTGGTATCACACACATATTTTTCAAAAATCTTTCACTGATCACCACATTTTAGTAAATACAAACAGAAAATTGGGCAGAATTGGGAAGAAAATGCAATAAGTGTTTGAACTGCAAATTATATTTTTTTAAATCTGTCTTTTTTGCCAAAATGTTTGTATTAATGTTAACTGAAATTGTATCATAATAAACAGAAGTGCTTCAAAAAAATCAAAATTTTTCTTTATTTACAAAATATTTATATCCTACAGAAAACAGTATTGTTGAGTCGATGTAAGGTGGTGATGTTGTGTGAGCAAGACAGATAAGAGGGGAAGACATAATGTACAATTTAAACACATGACTGATGGATCACAATATAACCCACATGGTTTTGTTAATGTGTTACCCATTCTGGTGAGCTAAATGCCTCAAACATATTATGTCCATTTTGACCCCACAGTCATTTTCCATGATGAATCCATAGGTGGCCATCTTTATGCCCATTTAATTATCCTGCGTCAGTTTGCCCAGGGGTGACCTAATGTTTAACCTGCAAGGATCTAAAATTTCCATATAAAGCATGCGCTATCTCAAAGAGTCCTGTGAGGCTGCTTTAGATGTGCTGGCTGGGATGCTGGTTGTCTGCTAGCAATAAAAAATAGGCAATGAAGTGGAAAATTGCCATGTGTAAATAATGGTCTGTCCTCGTAATGAAGCTTGATGAAAGATTTGAAATAATAAAAAGCACCGCCATGCCATTGTTTATGGATTCTATGTGAAAAGTTGCACAGCTCTGTCGATAACATGGGATGAAACTTTATATACCATGTCATTAGTTGCCCTTTCAAATATGCGGCCTTGCCAATAATTTGATTCTAATTGTGTTGCATCAGATTCTCATTCAACAAAGTATGAGTTCATAAGCTCAAGTTAAACTGTCAAAAACAACTGTTTCAATTTCCTATCGTAGCTCGCCTTAGAAAATTATTATATATGGCTGAAATGGAAGTTATTAAAAAAAGGACATGAATTAGACACAGCTGAGGTGGCGGTTAAAGTACATTCATTTAAAAAGCACATTGAAAACCAATACATATAAAGTTCAGAAAATACATTAATTATAACATAGATAACCATGCAGTCAGGCACACATATAGATTTAAAGATTTGTTTAATTTCATCCAGAAGGACATCATACAGCGTTGCTACACAGAAAAAATCATGATGGACAAAGAAACATGAAAATATAAAACATGTTATACAAGTAGGAATTGAAGCTGCACACTCTTTTACTTTTGAGGCATAATATTTCAACAAGGTTGTCTACACCACTAGGACTGGACAACCTTGTCAGACTGTTGGTTTTAGTCTAATAAATATTGTATTTTAGCTGAAAGAGCTTACATCTTCATTTTATTTTTCCCGGAAACCAGCACCTTGTCAGTTTTTTCAGGACTTGTTCATTGCCACCGAGTGGTTTGTGTCACATTCATCCCTTTTCTGTTTGGCCTTGCCCCACATTGTGATGTTTAGCCTGCTTGTTTGTGTCATGGTCACCCCCCATCTCTCCCCACCTGGGTGTCAGTAGCCTCAGCAACAACCAGGGTGGGATGTCTCTAATTAAACACTGGTAATGATGAGAGTGTGTAAGGGGAGGGGGAGGGGGCATACTCATTACACTGAGAACAGATGCTCTCCCAAACCCCTGCCGGCCTGCCCTGGCGCCCACAGTGTGAATACATACATATAGATCTATCTGTCTCTCTCCTAACTTTTAAGTTTACTGCTTGATGCCAAGGCAACCCACACATGGCTAGCACATTTTAATTTCTCCTTTCACACTCTTATTGAGATCAGTTTCCAGGTTTTTTATCAAAAACAATCAGAAGTTTATTTTCTCTCTCACTCATTGTGTCTCTTACACATTATTATTCCACACGTTATTTGATGCCAGCCCACACTTGGCATCAGGGCACTCTTTTTCTTTCCAGAGTCACACCCACATTGTCCTCTGCTTCATGCGTTCAGATATAAGTTTGAGATTTTTTGAATACTAGTGGGATTGTGAAATGGAATACAGCTTTGAAAGTCAATGCAACTAAATAAGGTTAAGTTAAATAAGAAAATTAATTTAACCTCAGTGTACCAGAGGCTACAGCATGTATTTGTGTTGAAGGGTAGGTGAACAATGGAGTTAGGTTGGCTCTTCAGAGATGGAAGAAAAAATATCTTTAAATTCATAATTAAATCTCTGGTGCAACTGTTTATGCAACAGTTTTTGCATGAACTGAACCCTGCTTTTAAAGAGCAGAACGAAAATTCGTGGTGGTGAATTTCACGAAATAAGCATTCACCAGAGCAAGAGTGTATCAGGTTTATTACAGCTTGGGTATTAGTATCATGGCTTTGTCCATCATTTCTATCAGTTATAAAAATGTACTCCAACATTATTGGTCTGAGATCTGGGAATACAGTATCAATACACCTACAAAATGTCTGCAATGAAAACAAATTGAGCTGGAAAACTGTATGTCTGCACAACTATGGCAAATATGATAGGACAAAGTTGAACCAAAAAGTCTAGTTTGGGTAATAATTCAGTTCACATTTGTTTTCTCTTCCAAATGACTTTGGCTAACCTTGGGGTTTGACTAAATCATGAGTGCTTACACTGAATTCAGTCGGTAAGTCCAAAATATGTATTCCTGTGTCAACAGCTTGACAGGTAGACATTTCCTGGATTGATAGTTGTTACAGACCAACAATATTTAATAAAGAAGAGGGCCATATTATTAAATGTAATGTATGACTGTGGCAAACTCCATATTTGCTTTGTATTTAGCTTTTTTGTGCTCAGATAGTCTCACTTTGAGATGCATTTTTAAACCAGAAGACAAGTGATGAAAAGCACAGGCAAGTATGCAAGTTACAATAATGGAATTAGAACGAAAAACGCCTTGCCAGTAATTGGAAAATCTTGGTGTTATGATATCATTCAGCCACACTGCTAAATGCTTGCTAATTGCTCATTTGAATTATGTCTAATATACTGTACAATACTGTAGTTCCAATGAACACTGAAATGAAAATATTATCTGAATTGTATTAATTCAAAAGCAAAATGCGGTTAAAATTGGGGTTTGATGGCAGTGTGCAGTGTTTTCAGTTACCATTTCAACACCAGTAATAGAAGCTACACGTATAGTGCTCTTATCATCCTGTGTTCAATGCATTATAAATTCTAACAGTTAGCATCTACGCTTTAATTTATAGCTTAATATTGTCATTAAGGGGCCAAGGCCCGCACTGGCCTCTGCCATCAATCTGGTAGCCTGCAGGTAATGGCCAAGTTGCATATTGTCACAATTCCAATACATTATTTACTATGAGACATTAAAAAGTAATGCGTATTAATAAACAGGCCCAAGGCCAGAGGGCATAACCACATCCAATCCAGTCGTATTTCTCTTTGCTTTCATCAAGGAGACACTCTGTAATATATGTATGGCCAAACCAACACTCAAGGCCCTTTTCTCTTGCCAACGCTGCTTCTGTGAATCACCAGTAGCCACTGTAAACATATTTAATACTGGCTTATTCTTTGATCCCTTTTACTCATGTAATAATTTTTCTATAGTAACTTCTATAATTTTTTTCACATTTTTCCACCATCAGAGGGGGGGGGGCATGTCCTATCACTATTTACATTGGTTAGTTGATATTTATGTGGTCCCAATCATCCTCGTCAGACTTCACAACCCCATCTCACACTGGATGCATTCTGGGGAGACCTCATTCTTCCACAAGTGAGTTCAATTGATGTGATTGGTACTGTCATCTAATCACTGTTAGAGAAGAGCGGCAAACAAACACACATGCATGTAGCCAAAACTTTAGGAAAACACAAAAGTAGAAACTGAAGTAAAATCGTGCAAACTAATCACATAGAGAATAAATACTCTGATAATTCATTTCTCAGTATCACAGCCTTTGATGTCCACAGGCTACTCTTGACATTACCTTTGCAGCATGCAATTATGTTACAGAAATTGAAATTTTAGCAACACCTAAATCCAGTGTTAATTGCATAAAAGCAGTGCATGTTTGGAATATTAATATCTAAACCTTGTAAACGCTGTTGTGCGGCTAAGTTTTGTTCAAATCCCACAGCGTTTTATTTAAAATTCTACTGGAGATCCTAAAGCTTTCAAATATACTAATTTGTCAGACTAGACTTTGGAGAGATATGCTCAAAACTATGCAGACTACATCTACAATATTTCAGTTTAATGTAAGGATGTAGCACTGTGGAAGCTTGGGTTACCCTCTCAGTCATAATATGCAACATAGCACTTCAATGAAAGTGTTAGAACAAACAATTATGGATTTATTGTTATTTACACTCATACATTTTTACCTACACACATATTTATACAAACATGAGGGGATAAATCAAAAGTTTGATGTTAATTACTAACGACACTCTCTTTTCTGCTCTCACCACCCTCTAAATCCCTCGTCCTGGTGTGTGCACAAGCTTAAAATCCCCTGTGTTTCTTGAATCAATATCAAAATAATGAAATAGACAAACATGGGGTTTTGCCACTCCTTTCATCACATTTGAATTTAAATAAAGACAAATTGTTTTTGAATCAGTACATTAATATGCATAGAAATAAAATAGGAATGAAAAGACAAAAATAAAATTTGTGTTATTTGCTGTTTACATTGGTAAGTCTGGTATGAATATAATTCTTTAGTTTGGAACTAGGATCAAATTCCTAATATGGTGACTGAAATGACTCTGAAATTACTGAAAATCAAGGCATTACCTTGTATATACATTCCACAGCTCTCTTACTCTAATGCGCAATTTGATGATAACTGATGAAACATTCGTCATTAAAACTAGATGGTGGAGTAAGTGAAGCAAACACATAAACAGATGCTTTCTTCCTTCAAAAAGGAAACATCTGTGCCCTTGTTACCCTCTGCTTTATGTCATTTTTATGCTGGGCAAGTGCTGTAAGTGCTCCCACATCTGCTACAGTTTATATAAGATGCAGATGCATCATCTGCTGAGGGAGCACTTCCCCCCACAACCCCCCCCCCAACCCCATGACTGAGTTAAGTCCTCTCATCATTGATTATTCATGCTCTCGGGGAAAACAGACAAATTGGACCCCTTGCTTCTGTAAGTGGACCTTATGGATTTGTCAAAGTCTGAGCTCATAGTCAAGTCTGTGCAAGATCAAATCTGTTCACTTCGAGGACGTATAGAGCTCAGTCATAGAGTCTGTGTAAAGAAACACGAATACATGTGCGTTGGTGTAGTTTCCAAATCAATACATCACACAGTACACAAAAGCTAATAAAGTATATCACCAAATCAAGGACAGTATATTTAAAGGATAGGTTCACAAACATTCAAGTTTGACTTAAAAGAACAGTCAGATGCCCAACCAGTCAAGGCAAGGCAGATGGCCGCCCACCTAGAGCCTGGTTCTGCTCAAGCTTTCTTCCCGTTAAAGGGGAGTTTTTCCTTGCCGCTGTCGCCAAGTGCTTACTCATTAGAGAATGTTGGGTCTCTGTCAATTAAAGAGTGCAGTCTAGACCTGAGATAACTTCTGTTGTGATTTGGCGCTATATAAATAAAATTGACTTCACTGACCCATATGAACAGTGAAAGAGGTTTAAAAACTGGCTATTAAAAGATCCCCTTCAAATGTGCTTTCAATGCAAGCGATGTGGGCCAAAATCCACAGACTGTCCACATAGTCATTTTGTGCAGCTTATATGAGGCTTCAGCAGTCTGAATCATATCAAGTGGATATCTGCCACATTTAAAGTTTTAGATTAAAGCTCCCTCTTTGTGTTTCCCCAGACAGTGTTTCCCTGTCAACCCTGTCTCCTAGAAATTCCGTTTATATATAGTACAACTAAATTGCATTCCTAATTATGTTGCTTTGGCAAACATAAGGTGGGGTGGATGCAGGACTCTTCACAACGAAAAGACCTGAGTTTGCATCCTTAGTCCCGCATGTGATTAGGCAACAAAATCAATTAGGTTAGTGAAAGTTTGTGGTTTCACTTAAATGTTAATAAATATGTTGTGCTTCAAGTCATTGTTGACTCTTTTCTGTATCGAACCAAGACCATGAACATTCCCTAACCTTAACTAAGTGCTGCCAGTGCCTAAACATAGCCATAAAAACTTTCTATTAGAAATAGAATAAATATTAGCAGATATTATGCTGCAAGATCGGATGTTTTTGTGAGAAAAAAAAAACAACAACAACTAGGTACATCGTCTCTGAACATATCACGCATACATTCAGTATCATCATTTTTGAGAAATATGTTATCAAGAACATTTTCTCATTATGTTGAGAAAAAAACATAATTCAGCCAGTTTTATTGTTTCATATATAGTTTCTAGCAATACATATTTGCTATTGCAATTTAGTTGTATATGAATGTATTTTCTGGGAGACAGGTTTGTCCCTGTTGAGCTGTGGTGGAAGTATAGAAACAAAAAGGCTGACACTAAAAAAGACTGTTACTTTAAACAATATTGACTTGATTTGACTCATTTGGATAGCCGAAGCTTCATATTAGCTTCAGATAAACTTTAAAAAAGGAGGACTGTGGATTTTGGCTCCCAATCGCTTACATTGTAAGTGCATTATGAAGGAATCTTTAATAGCCAGTATGAACAGGAAGGATGATTATGGCAAAAAATCCCTCCTTGGTTGCTCTTCCTGAGATTTTTTTTTCTCATTTTTCCCCATCAAAGGGAGTTTTTCCTTATTTGAATCAAGGGTCTAAGGAAAGAGAATGTTGTACAGATTGTAAAGCCCCCTTGGGCAAATTTGTGATTTGTGATATTGGGCTACACTAATAAAAATTGACTTGACAACAAAAACCTGTTTCAATGTTCATTTGGGCATCTGACTGTTGTTTTAAGACAGACTTGGAAAAATTGCAAGCCCATTCTTTAAAGAAATTCAAAGTTAATGAACAACAGAGATGTGACAAAAATATAATGCAATGTAAATGCCATTACAATGACTTGTGCCTTTACATCTGTTTCCTGAGGCCTGATTCACTATATTTGCAACATGCAAGCAGCAGTTTTTTAACATGACATAATTTCCACTAGTATTTATTCTTTTAAGTATTTGAGGGTGTTTTTATGCCTTTATTAGATATACTGACAGTATAGAGATGACAGGAAATGAGGGGAGAGAGATGGGGAATGACATGCAACAATGGTTGGGCCGGGGATGATGCGGTTCATGGTCGTCGCCTTAATCCCTCAGCCATCCACCCACTTTCATTAATTTTGATGCATTTCACTAATCAAAATAAACAGCATATTTGCAACCCATGCAGGAATATATGAGAGGCATGTTGGACTTGAACAAATGTATCTGCAATTTGCGAGCTGCAGTCGTTGGTTAAACCTGACACTGCCACCGTTCACGATTTGTATGTAAGCAACACTCCCAAATTGCTTTTGTGAGATGGGCCCCTGAAGGTAAATTTCTTCCCTGTTCAGGGACATTAAATCTATTTTCATTTCAAGTGTTGCTAGCAGTGCTGCTATCCGTGATTGGTTAAGCAAATGTGTTGTATTAGCACAAGGATTACTACAACAAATCCAAATTAGTAACCGCCATTTACTACCATGTCAGTAATGAAGGCAGCGAAAACAGCTTTGAGAATTGTTTCTTGGACAAACAATGACTTTCAAGCCCTGGTAAGCATTTGGGGAGAAAATGGAGATAAAATCAGTTGTAAGAAACAATAAGGGTAGCCAGTTGGGAATTCACCACCCTGCAGAACAGGGAAAGGGGGAAAAATTGAAGAGATTCTAAAAAATAATACAGAAATGATTGTAGAAGAATCAAAAGGCACATGCAACAAACTGACACAATGGTTCAACACACTGGATGATTATGAGAAAGGTCATAGAAAGTTTCAGGTCAAAGCTGTTAAGTTCAAGCAATGGAAAACAGGCATGTGTCCTGTTGTTCTCTGTCTCTCACTGTGCTACTGCATGAAATATGCAAGAAGACAAGTTTGTTCAAAAACCCTGCAGGGACAGTGCCGAAATGTATTTATCAATCTGTCATTAAATAATTTCTGTCCTCTTTCTTTCGCCTTGATTTCAAGTTATTTCCTCAAGTCTCAAGTTTAAAAACTGTGAGACATTATGAAGAAGCCAAAGTGAAGTATGTCAAGAACTGGCTTTCAGTAGGACTCGAATTTAGATTGACAGTGAGGAAGTGACAGCTGAGGTTGCAGAGGTTATCCAGAGGGTTCAGTTCCTGTGGAGATGCTAGCTGGTGATGCAAAGCTGCAGTGGCAGCGCAGGTGAGTGCGTCTGGTGCTCTGTGAAGTGTGACACACCTTGCTCCCGGGGGTGATGCAGGAAAGACAGGAGGGGAGGGAGGGATGGAGGAAGTAGCATCACCTTCTGGCTTGTCACACACTGTTGCACTGCTGCGCACAGTCAGCATGAGGGTCTCTTCATGTATGGACCATTTATGGAGTCAAAGTGTTTTGACTGTATGAATTATTCATTATTTAGACATGTCAAAAATCGGACTTAGTTCAAACATACAGAAAAAAAAAATACTTGTCTGCATCCAAGTTAGAGCATAAAACCTTTAATCATGGAGCAGAATTGGTGTTTTCTTCAGTTGTCTATGTTGAACTGCATTGCATCATTTTGTGCAACGTCCCTAATGTGGTTACCAGTTAGCTAAAAAGCAGCTCCTCCTGCCACACAGTTGCCTGGATGAGACTTTTGTGTGACAGTGAGTGGAGGTCCCAAGTGACTTCCTGTCCACTGATGTGTTTGCTGCGGGTATCATGAGTAACGGCGCTCAATTTCCATGTTTTGACATAAGAGGGGACATTTGATAAATAGTTGGAGGACCTGAGCACATAAATGAGGCATAAATAATGCATAAATTAAGTGCCATTTTATGGAGAAATGTCAGTGCGTTTCTCTAATAACGGGAAGATTAATGACCTGACTGTGGAGGGGGAAATACTGCATATTAGAGCGGCGGAAAGATCAAGGGATGAGTCCTCACTCTGACTGTTTTCAATCAATATACCTGTGTATTTACAGAGACTGGATGGATGATGTAAGCAAAGCAAACCTCAGTCGAAGTTTTGGGGAGGAAGAAAAAGTAGGTATTTAGTATGATGACTTAATCAGGAAGAAGAGCTCTCTTCCTCTATGGTGACCAGATGTCCCAGTTTGTCTGGGATTGTCCTGTTTTTAAGCTGGATGTCCTGAGCCTTTAAAAATATCTGTAATACACTAAAATGTCCTGGTTTTCACTACGATTAAAACAATAATCATAATTTTATACTGGTTTTCAGCACTTACATAGATGCTTGTCATGTGCTGTCCCATTCATTATTACCTAACCCCACATAAAAACATAAACAATGCACCACGTGTCTGAATTCAACACTGATTTGTCTCTATGTGTATCAATCCATTACTGTGTCGTTCTCAAGGCTGTTGCTATCCGATGACGCATGTGAAACTGTCAGTATGCTAATGGTCAGCTATCATGCTGAAGAGAGAGTCAGTCTTTTCTAAAAAGCCTTAGGAGGCTTACTCCTTCCTTTGTAAAGTACCTGGCAACAAAAATGCTGTGTTCTGCATACACTGCAAGAGTACATTTTCGGTAAAGTACATGTTGGAAATACTGATATAAAAGATCAGATTAAGATGGCCAAACGTAAGTAGTGGTTTACCTGAGAGCTGAGAGCTCCAGAAAATAAACTCTGCAAAGCGAAAAAGTACCTTGGCAACCAGCTTGTGGCATAGTGTTGTGAAGATGTGTGTTAAGTTATTTTTATGTTATAACCTATAGAGTTATTTATAGAGAGATTTGTACCTTGTTTTGTTAAAAAAAAAAAAAAAAAACGGCCAGAGAATGTATCACAGTCAGCCATTTAGCCAACAGCCTGCGTTTGTGCACACCGACAAATATCTTGTGGATTTTGGGAGACAAAACATAATCTTTCGTCTGCTGAGGCGCTGTCCGTGGTGTTGAAAGGTGTGCTCCGTAGGTGTGCTAGGCGCTGAAAATCCATCCGGATGAAAACGCTTATGGTGCGTGTATAAGTGCATACGTGTGTGTGCATGAACGCACAATACACTTAAGTGTCCAGGTTTGAGTGGTTGAAAATACAGTCACCCTTCCTCTTCAATAGCACTAGATATTTTTGAGGGTTTTGGGTATCTGACACTCCAAGGCCAATTTAAAGAATCTATGTGTTTCCTCACATTGGCTCCTCAGATTGACATCATCAGTCCTTACATCACATGACAGCTGTCACACATGTACATTCTGTGCCTGCATGAGGAGCCTGTAACCTTAAGACCATACTGGTGAGAGGAACAAAACAAACTTGCCAAGCATTATCACACCACTGAAACTGACAGTGCCATCATATGCTTGGAATACAAATTGAGAATATCTCTGAAAAAATGCAAGTGGCACCCTTTGCATTGAGAATTTTTAAACTTTAATGTGTTGGAAAGAGACAAAAGAGCATGTCTTGTGGGCTGCACAATGCAGAAGCCACTCAAGAAGAGAAAAACGCTGGGTATATGTGCTGTGTAAGCAATTTTTATTGGCATAAATTAATGCTGCCCTATATCACTGTATCAGTACTTATCATGGCTGTATTGAAAGAACATCCCCATCTTTGAGTCAACAGCACATGTGCATTAAAATCCTTTAAATAACAA
This sequence comes from Euthynnus affinis, assembly GCA_029490765.1. NCBI lineage: Eukaryota > Metazoa > Chordata > Actinopteri > Scombriformes > Scombridae > Euthynnus > Euthynnus affinis. The sequence continues at coordinate 7,248,973 of CM055855.1, read as the reverse complement.
AGCCAGCCAAATCCATACACACATAAATACTGTTTTTCCTAAAATAAAAGACGGCAGTTAATTAAAAGCTGGGTCTACAATAATGGCCAGGGCCCCTAGCCAACTGTCAGAGAGGAGGAGGGATGGTGGAGATGAGATATTGTTTAAATATGGGGATAACAGCAGATATTTTAATGAGAATGACAGCAGTGACACTACATTAGCATGGGTAACCAGGGTTACTTGGCTAAGCGCTCAAGCATACATCCATGCTAACCGCATTCTACAGTGGTGCACTGCTAAAATATTCCAGGTGGAACTCAAGCACTAGAATTATTGTCCCATTCCATACGTCAGAGTAAGTGGATTACTGGTAATGCAGTAACAAAAATTTAACAGAGCAAATGGAAGCAAATCAAGAAACAAGGAGGCTCCATGCTAAAATCTGAGCAAATATACTTTCTTTTTGAGCCCAAGAGTGTCACGTGACCTGCAATTTTTGACAAAAGATTGCTGTACAGCCTAGTGCTGTTCCTCTGGGCTTGTTTGTCATAATGACATACTACGTCATGGTCAATGATTCCTGTCTACCACTGTGGTCACATCACATTCCTGAGGCCACAGTAGCATCGAATGTCTGTATCACCTACCTGCAGTTCAGTATCATTTCCTCTCTGACACGGAGATCCATGTCCGTGTGACTCTGAAGGTGGTGAGACTGTCACTCATGCTAATGCCAACAGACAGCTATGTGTGTGTCTCTTAGCCATTTCCTGTGTGCCGGGGCATTCAGACATCGGCAGCTGTCCACTTTGGTTTCTGTCCCTGGAGCTCGGAGAGGACCTGACACTGTGCCTCCCTGACACAGAAACCTCCTTCATTCCCGGGCCACTGTCTGGTCCAAGAACCACAAAAAATATAGATTTTACCAGTGGAAGGTCACGAGGAATACCCCCACCATCACTCAGAGCTGATCTAATGTCCACTGTGGCATAACTGATGACTGATGTAATTGACATTGCATAACTAATCTTACATATTCTTCAGAGGCTGATGATAGTTTCCCTGCTTTAGAAAGTCTGAACATTGGAAAAGGTGACCTGCGGCTCATCTAATCTAAATAGGGGAAATGACACTTAAAATTCATGGGGACAATCTCTGCAGTCTTGTTCATTTGAAGTTCTCTCTAATTCACCAAGGAGAGAAAGGATGATGGCAAATTGAAAATAATTGCGGTGATTATGGCAACATCTGTAATGTTCGATAAATGTAGGTCAAGGGCAAATATCATCTATGGAGGGAAACTATCTTTGGTGCCACCATCTTTCCCCATTAGCCTAGAGTTTCATTCATTAGGGTGCTTGGACATATTTCAAACTGACTTAACAATGTAATTCATAGCATGTTTCATCATTTGAGGGAAACAAAAAAAACAGTATGACAATTCTTCAGATAGCTATTTAACGTGACATGTTTATGTCTCATATATATATATATATATATATATATATATATATATATATATATATATATATATATATATATATATATATATATATATATATATATATATATATATATATATATATATAAAGGATATATTCAAAATACTCAAAATAGTAGAGTGTCTGTATAAAAATAGTTCTTTGTTCCTGAAAGGTCAAATTCCAAACAACAGCAGAGCAGGGAGTGACATGACATAGGGTAAACTTACATTGGCCCGTGGCAAAGGGAAGTCTAGGTGTCCACAATGTGTTGTTAAGTGCACAGAATTTTTTTATATATAAAAGTATTATACTAATATTCTACTAATAATAGGCTTAAACATAAATGAGTAGTTTACATAACTGTTAGTGGTCAGTCTACTGTTTCGCAGAACCTCTATGGTCAAACAGGTTAACATTAACAATGACAAATAAGTAGAACCTTTTTCTGACCTCATTTATAAAAGTTAAGGCTATTAAATAGTGAAATGCTCTAGGCAAAAAAAACAAAACAAAAATTCATATGCAAACCCTGAGTTCTATCTTCCTCTAAATTAACAATTTAGAGACAATTTGGATGTTTTTGGGATAAATAATAAAAAAACAGGTTCTAACCTCATTTAAGGCCATTAAAGTGATAGACTTTGTTCTGCAGAACAAACTGCAAAGTGTTTTGGGGCCCAGAGGTCATACCTTAATCACAAGGCACACCAACTCACCGTAATCAATTATGCAGATTGTCTCAAATGTCATGAATATATTGTCAATAGAGATATTTCCCTTTTATGGCACACTGACAAATGATCAAGTGAAGCTTGCAAGACGAGTGTACTACACATTATTGTTCAGAATAAGAACATCAAAAATAATTATGATTATTATGATAAACCGATGTATGCAGATGATTTAGGAATGATATCAAGGCCTATGACTGATGCAGTTGGAAGATGATGAGAGAGAGAAAGAGAGAGAGAGAGAGAGCATACAGCTCTGGTGACACAAAATAAACTGGGCAATCAGAGCAGCCCTAATATTTCATGGCTGTAGGGTAGAACTGAACCTTCAGTTTACAAAGGTACTAGCTGATGCATTGTGGGGTTATATCAGGACAGAGAAACTGACTTGACCTGAGAGAGACACCCCAATGCTCCCAAAATAATCCTCCCTCCTTAAAAACAGTTTGCTCTATCCGTCAGTGGACCAATACAGAACAGAATGAGGTATAAACAATCAATATCTATTGCACAGAATATTTTCTATAGAATCATAGCACCTGTAAATTATAGATAATAATGCTATTAATAATTTTATCAGCTGCATCAGGCCCATTCAAACTGTCTCCCCCAGATTTTCTTTTACACATTTTTAATGGAATTTAACGATTTTAAAATATAAAATACTATTTATACTATGGCTTGGCTGAATACTTGACGGTTATTATTTACTTAGTGATGTGCATCCATTTTGCCCATTATGCCCAGCTAATCAACCTTTTATATTCAATATTAATCAGTAGTCAAATTCAATCCATTGCTTTCCATCTTGCATTAGAGCAGAGCTGTAATTAAACCTTGTCTGAGAGACTAGATAATCATTTTCTTATTTTAAAATTATATGCCCCTATGAGAAGTGCCATCACACCCATTTATTTTCTGGACTGGTCCCTACAGAGGTTTCTGCTGGAAAGCACAAGTTTCATTTTGTGCATGTGCATATGAGTACAGGTTCACACATGATTATCTTTTCCGAGCTGCAGTTTATAAACACTGTCACCTGTTGGTGTTTATTAAACATAATAAATAGTTGTATTTCATTCTCACTTTAGTCAGCCACAAAGTCACAGAACACAGCCCTGGAAGTGGCTGGCAAGTAAGCAAGACACAGACAGCCCAAGAGATGCACTGCACAACTAGGTTAGCAAAAAAGACAGACTACAGAGAGATGCATTACAAGCTAACACATCAACTTAAAGCGGACCTATTATGCTTTGCCTTATTTTCAGTCATATATATATAATGTTACAATGTCAGATGTGCATATTAAATGAGTGTCTGCAATCTGATAGTCAAGATAAATATTTAATATCACACCCATTATCAAAGATTTCTAGAAATATGTTCCATTCATAAGAAATGTTATTAAACAGAAACCACTCAGAAGAATATTTCTTTTTATGTACACTACACCTACATGCTTCCAGATCGTCTAATTAATTGTTTTGTATTCCTCCCCAGCTCCTCAATGTGCATTTCGTTTTACTGTTATCTGACTGTAACTGCAATGCTGTTTGGTTGATCCTACTCCAACAAATCATCTGAGCTTGATTGTGCCATGGACAGTATTTGTACTTTGTGAGTGACAGGATACTAATCAAGAGTGTCCAAATGGGCTCTGATAATGCTCCACACTCTTGTGGTCTTAACAGGTACTTGGGCACTGTGACAGTTACTGGCAATATGTCACACAAGAAGCCACTCGACTGCTCGCAGATACTGCCAGTGTGGGTATTGGCATGGATCCTTTGTTATACAGTAGTGACACAAAAAGGTGAGAGGTCACTATCGATGGACAGCTGTACAAAGCTTCTGACATAGCAGCACCCATAACTGTGGTTCATAGTCTCTTTACACCATCAACATGTCTCGGAATGTTGATGTCATTTAGGCATGAGAATTCAATAAAGAGCACAAGCACTTTCCTTCGCAAAGATGCTGCAACTTTCAACTGATCAATAAATAACATTTCCACTGTGAAAGCCACTTTCACACATTAAAATAAAAGTTATTTAAGACCACTCACAGCCCTCTGGTGCAAGTGGCAAGGCGGACTGCAGAGAGAGAGAACGGTCACTTATGGACCTGACACTGAAGCAAAGGCCATTCCGTTCCATTAAGCAGCAAGACAGCTGCTTTTTCCTGTGTCAGATTTGTGACAGGAACATACGGCGCGGTGATTTGCGATGTCATTTCATGGCATAAAAAAACTTCAAAGTTAACAAGGCATGCCAGTCAGAGCTTTTGAACATTTGTGGTCAATATACACTGTTTCCCGCTTCAGAGTGTGTAGCTGAAACAGGATTTGTGTGAACGCATATGAAGGTCTGATGTGTGTTTTTGGGTCCTGGGGCAATACGAGCAGTAGCTGCATAGAAAGGCAAACTGTAAAGATGCACAGCCGTCTTTTTAATGAAAACTACTTTAATGAGCAAGCATTCAAGGACTTCTTTCATGACTCCAAAATCTTTGAAACAGCATAATAATAGCTCCGAGGTTCTTTCAGAAGCTTTTCCATGGGACCTTCACTGAATATGTGATTTTAACACAACGCCAAGCCCCACTGAAACCCTCTGAGAGTGCTGTGACTTGTAGAGCGTTTGCAACTTCTTATTTAAAGCCAAAATGTAAATAACATCCAGATATTGCTCTGCCCTAATCTCCACCCTCTAAAGATGAGGCTTTTAAAGATCATTTGTGAACTTGATGTTTACAGCCTTTTACGCTATTTAAAGTGTAAATTGGAGCAGCTGTTTCAATACCCAGAGCGATGAATAACTCATTTTCACTGCTGCGAGTGTCATCACACTATTGAAAACGGCACTTGGTAAGAATTGAGATTCTGGAGAAAGTGGTTGAAGGACACTGAATTGTTTTGTACACCTCCACTGCGGTGGACAACGGTCAAATCTGTTTTTTATCATCTGAGAATACTGCAGTGGTAAGCTTTTTCTTATCGTATGTGTTGTTGGGAGATAACCTTTGAAGTTTTGTGATCATTTAAAGCTCTTTATAGCGTACAGTTTGTAGCCTGCAGTACTGTATAATATAAGGGTGAAAAAATAACCACATAAACACCAACTGATGAAAAGGATTACACACCAAAATCCCTCAACTCTCTCTCTAATCGCTCTCACTTGAATTGCATTTTACATACATGAAAAATGCATGAATGCAAATTACAGGATATCACAGACAACCTAGCAGGGTTTATGTATATAATAATAAATAAATCATAATCATAATCTACACTATGAATGCTACTAGTTAACACATTTTTCAATCAATAGGAAATGTTTTTCACCAGTTACTGTTAAAGCATGGTTAAAGAATGGTTGATGCACCAACAGTTGTAGGCTAATCTGTTTGTTGTGAAATTATGAGATATTTGAGAAGCTCATGGCTGCTGGGAAGTCATAATATGAGCATTTCCTGCACCTTCTTTAAACTATAGATGCAATCCATCTGTGGGGATTGATGGCACTACAATTCATATACAAAGCTGTAGTACTGCATATCAGAACCACATTAGCCAGCTGCAGTATAGCTCTGCAAGTGTTCATTGTCTCAGATAGTGAACTTAGACTTGGGTGGATGAGTTGTATTGAATAAAATCTGCCTCCAAGACATCCCTAATATTGTTTTTCATCAATTCCAAAGCCTGTTACGCATAGTCAGAGTTTAAGCAGGTCATTTTTATCAGGCATCCTGGTTTCTCGTAGTCTTAATGAAGATTTCCCTGCCTCTTTAAATCCTTCTTCCAGGGGTTCACTCTCCCCTCTGTCTCATAATTAAGTCAGTATATGAGCCATAAAGGCTGAACTCTCCTGAAATAAACCCTTAGAATTCCTCACCATCTGCTCATCTCCTCTCCTTCTCTGCTGCTGCCTCCCAATGTTGCAACTATCAAATAGAATATCTATAACTGTAGGACTGATCAATGAACCAGCATACAATGAACACATTCACAAGTGTTTACTGATGAATGCTAGAATTTTTTTCACCCTGATTTTGTCTCAACATATTTTAAAAAAAAGAGTATGTTCTGCTGCCAATAGATGCTGGTCAGCATACTCTGATAAAGACACACGTAATGAAAGGTAAAAAGACATAAGTATGCTGCTAAATGTGCATCATAGTCTTTCAAATTATTTTTTTAAATCATATTTTCATGAGATGTACAAAATATACTGTGAATTAGGGGTGAGCTGGAGAGTTGCTTGATCAAAGTATCAGACATATGGCTCTCAGCATTCAGCAGTACATTAAAATACACAACATAGTTCAATTTGTGTTTTCTCTCCTGAGCCCTCCTTCTCTTTTCCCTTCCCTACAGCCTTTCTCTTTCCTTTTCCCCACTTTGTCTCTGCTGTTGAAATGGGGCCCAGAAACAGAAAGCAAGGTATGAATGGATGGGCTGTCTCCTGCATAATTGGAAGCATTCACTGATTAATGATTTTGTGCATGCAGGCGTCAGAATTAGCAGCTCCTGCTGAGAGGGAGGATTCTGTATAATCAGCTGATTTGCTCTCATTCTCATCCTTTATGAGCGCCAAGCTTGTCAGGTTGCTGCAAACTTGCATTGTTTAATGTGAGGCAATCATTCCAGCCGTGGCCGGCTCATCAGAAATAAAATGCCCCCACATGTTACATAAAACTGAATCTTTTCCAATGCAAGATGGATGTGTAGCTTTTCTGTGCTGTAGGAAAACTAATTTAGATTTCCCAGAGGCGTCATGGTTCCATGCTAATGTCAGTTTTCTATCATGGGAAATTTGTGTGATTTAGTATGAAAATAAATGTTAAGATTTTCATCAGATATAAAGGTATATGGACTGGGCACTTTTCTATTTATATAAAGTATATGAAACCAGAACCTACCTTTTTTTGTGTTTTTCATAATGTATGACAAAAATGTACATATTTATGTTTCTATTATTTTCAAATAATAAATTATGCCTTCATAAAAATCATACACAAAGTGCCACATCTCCCCTTCAAGTGAAACAGGGAAATATTATTTTCACTTCACATGTAAAATGATAATTTCATGATCATTAATACTGAAGAACATGCATTATTTCCTTCTATACAGAGAAGGAACCACTGAATGTAAATACATTGCTGAAAGATGCTGATCACAGATGGCATCACAAGTTAGGTTTGAAAAACAAAAATGTTAAGGATTATATTTTGACATTTATACTTAGTCACTCATATTTTGTCCATCTGAGTAGCTCATATCATCATGGTGAAATATATTAAGTCTGATGATTACTTTAAGCCAGCTGCTAACTGTTAATCACCTGACTGGCTACCCTCTGCTCCCACCTGCCCTGCATCATTAAACCTTTAATGGTTCCAACCAGAAAACATAATAGAAGTTATTTGTGTGTTGCTTTGGATGCTCACAACCAAAATCAATTATATTTTCTTTCAACACAGTTTTTGTTTTTATTATGAGCCTCTAACAAATGGTTGAGATGTCCATTTCTAATAAAAGACTTTCAACAATCTGCACAATTTTTGGTTACACAACATTTTTTTTATGGAAGAGCAATATGTAAAACTACTACAATAGTTTACATATAACATATTTTTTAAACAAATAAATAAAAAATTAAATAATAGTCACACAAAAACAAAATAACGTCATATAATACAGTTCAGGCTCTGTAGAACCACATTGACTTGCTGATCTATGTAGGACTTTATGCTTTCTTTTCTTTAATTCCACTGAACCCTCCTGGAATTCTAGATACATGGAGGTGGGTGTCTCACCCAAGAAATGAACTGACCTTTCCAACTCCACCTGTGGGGTTAACAGTGACACTCACCATGGCCAAAGCTGATGCTTTCAAAAACCCTTCCTGAGAGACCATGGCTGACAAAATAAAAAACTAACAACCAGACTAAAAGCATTTAATGACCCTTGGGTTATCTGAACTGGAGAAAGGGCCAGACCAATCCACAAACATACAGACAGAGATTACCCTTCCACTTATCTCCAGAGACTGCTGTAAATCTGAAATGCATCCCATAGTTAACTTCTCGTCAATAGCTCCTATTTCAGCCAAGTATTTATCAATATCCATTAAGCTGTATAATCGGTATATGAATCAGAGAATGTTACTTAACATAAAATCATACAAAGAATGATATAACCCTGATAGTTGTACAATGAGCAATTGGTGAAATATTAAAATTCAGGGATAAAACATTTTTCAACATGCACCAACACTGACAACTGTTGACTGTAATAGCAAAGTATTATTAGTATTTTATCTGTCCTATTCTATTTTAGCTTATTTTTATTTTCTATTCTCTTAACTCTTTAATAACTATTTTCAATTGCTTTTAAATGTCTTTTTATAATGTGTTTCTTTTAATGTTTTATATGAAGCACTTTGAATTGCCTTGTAGTTGAAATGTGGTATACAGAAAAACTTGCCTTAAATAAACTGTTTTAAATGATATCCTCTGAACTGTTGCTTTTAACATCTGGACATTTATTACATATTATATACATTTATATTGTTGAAAATATTTAGATATGTTTGAAGAAATATTCAGTCTAGTCACTATAGATGGACTCTACTATCATAGTTACTCACATAGCCTCCGTAGTATTTCAGTCTTGGAAAAATCTAATCAAAACTAAACCCAATGACCCAGTTATACAAAATGGAGACATTTGGATCAATCACTTACTTAAACTATATGGTACACACACACACATAAAACTGAAAAGTTAAACAAATTAGAATTGGACATCAAAGACTCCCAGAACCCTTTGGAATCCCTGATTGCTGACCAAGAACTGGAGAAGAAGTTAAACAATCTAAAACCAAAAAAAAAAAAGCAAGCAAGCTTGACAGCATCCTAACCGAGATGCTCAAATACACAAGTAAAAAATACTAGCTATACTTAAATTATTCAATTTGATCTTGAATGTAGGTTATGTCCCAGACATCTGGAATCATAGTCTCATTATGCTGATTTTTAAAAATGGAGATACATCAGACCCTGGTAATTACTGAGGCATTTGTGTAAACAGTAACCTGGGGAAGATTTTCTGTAGCATTATAAATTCCTGGCTCACACACTTTCTTATGGAACACAATGTCCTGAGCAAAAGTTAAATTGGATTCATACCAAATCATTGAACATCAGACCACTTTTACACCCTACACACTCTAGTTGACAAATTTGCATTAATTTAAAAAAAAAAGCATTTGATTGAAATTGGTTTGTTATACAGACTACTTAAAGTGGAGTAGGGGGTAAAACATATGACTTGATAAAATCCATGTACACCAACAACATGTGCAGCATCAAGATTGGACATGGGAACAACATTTATTTCTCAAGGACATGGAGTGAGACAAGGCTGCTGTTTATCACCTGCACTTCCATCTTAGAACAGTCCACAGCACCTGGTCTCATATTACACAACTCCGTGTAAATGTCAAGGAAACAAATTTCAATTTACAATTGGAACACATACAAAGTTGTGCTGAGTAGCATAAAAAATGGAAAATTCATATCCATGGACAAATTTCATGACTATTTCAAGGATTGCCATGAGACTGGGTTCAGTGGGGTTTTATCTGGGCTATTAATGGTGCTTACACCTCAGGCTTCAGGCTCCTTCCTACCTCCTAGACTTTTCAAGCTAAAGGAGACTTGGTGCATGTTTGTGGATGGGTGGGACTGGCTCTTATTTATTGTTCCAACTGTAATAATGTGTTTGAATTCAAAATTGGAGAGCAGTTATCCATTCTATTCATTTCACAATATGCTTTTCAGTGTCTCGGACTAATATAATCACACTAAAAGTAAATCAGTGTCTTCCAAAAATTTACATTTACTGGTATGTTTGTGGGTGAAATATTTGACAAGGTCCACCATATTCCCCAAAACTGTTTTGCACTCTCTGCATGTTTGCCTCTCTCTCCCACTTGACTGCTGGAACACAGTTGTTTTGTTGCAATAAATCATTCCAATGTGTCTCTTCTAATCTAGTTTTAGTCTGAAATTAGTCAGGCACACATGGGAGTATATAGTTAAAACCTCAATCTCAGATTGCTTGAGCTCAAAACAAAAAACACCACCACAAGCTCCAGAATGTCAACAGAACTGTTTCAACACTTGCCAAGGGTGTATGCCAAGGGTGGTACTGGCTAATCTATAACTTTTTATTTTCAGTATACTCTTTTTTTGCGAACATTGTTTTTGTTGCTATTATCACAGATAGTTAGCTCTGTTCACCTTTTGCTATATTAATCTTGCTGATGATGTGTACATTACATTGTGGTCACATTGGCATCTGGCTTATGAGTGGCTAGGCTGCTGAGTAGTCTACAGTATGTAGCCTACAACACTCACATTAACGTTTTGCTATATAAATTGCAGATTGGATGCATGATTTTAGAGCTAATGGCCCTAGATTCTATACACCATTAGCTAGTTTGTATCAAAGATGAATTACTGACACTGATTTGAAAGAGACCAACGTTACTCAACAAGCAGCTAGGCTAACATAGCTACAGTGAGCTAGCCTTGCCCAAAAGCTTGCAAAGAAGTCTTTAAGATTTGCACGCTCTTTGCCTGATACAAGCTAACTGATGGAATTTTCAACATAGTACTAATAACTCTAAAATGTTATACAGTGCAATGAATACAGTGTAGTCCTTATATCCCTGGTCATTAAATATGTCTGACTAAAGTTGACAATGCTTTGCAGTGGTCAGTTCTGTGATTTGAAAGAATTTATTTGTGCAGAAAGTCTGTATGGTTTTCCCTGCATTATTTGGATTATGTTGTGTTTCTTAGGTAGAAAAAAAAGAAGAAAATACAAACCATCACATCTGGTACAGTGGAGATGAGATGAAGATGACAACATTACTGCCCAAACCATGAAGTCCCCTTCATCAAAGTCACATAGTTAGTTTGTCATATCCAACTTTGCATCATGTACAAAGTTTGCTGTTGTATTAGGATCAAGGAATATTGAAAGATAAAACCTTTTAAAGTAATGATGACAATTTCAAAGAAGGAAACATCTGCTATTATTTTATGAGAATATTGCCAAATCATTATATGTCACCTACATTAATGAATTCCACCATAGCCTTTTAGGAGCATTAAAAGGTGTTCCATGACGAACATGCCATTGCCCGTTGTTGTCATACTTGTTGTGCAATTTCTTTTAACGCTTGAAATACAGACACACACAGACGCACACAGACACATGTATACACACATGCACAAGTAGATGAAAGAATACTGTTATCTTGATGCAACCACCTTATTATGACATCTGGCATTTGCTGGCCAGGCCGACTCTGTACCATTAAAGGCAAAAGGCAACCAAGAAAGAAACCTGGCAAACAGTGAGTGGGTGCTAGAAGATGAGCTATTTACATGTTTCTAGTGTGCTGGCCAAGTTCAGAGATAAGCAACTACAGCAGAGGTCTGAATAAGAACATCTTCTCCCTCTAATCTTTAGTATTAAGTCTGAGTACATACACACCCTGCTGAGTCCTCAACTCTGAATGGGGTCTCAAGTGTCTTATGTAAAGAAATGTTCCTTCTTACCACAAGGTGTTTAAAAAAAGAGTGAAGGTCCCATCCTCCTCCATAGCCCCATGATTTAGAGAAGGTTGAGCAGGGTCCATCTGTCCCTCTGAGTCCACCGGAGTGAATGTTTGGTCCTCTTTCTCTCACTGTTTGAAAAAAGATTTATCTTAGTGTAGCCCAATTAAAAAATCTGCATATATAAATAGTTGTGATAAATAAATAAATAAATAAATGGGGTTTGTTAAAATAGCATTGGTTAAAATTCATATTTATCATTGTGTTTAAAAAAATCATAAGTAAAAATGTTAAGGATGTTAAAAATACACATATTATACACGTATTTTATTTTATTTCTTTTCATAAAAAACTTGCTAATTCAATAGAGTGGTGTCTTTCTGGAGAATTGTATATAGTCAAATAGGTATGTGTGTGTTACTTCGCTGATGTGCATGTGTACGCAGACAGGGGGAGTAAGAGAGAGACTAGAGAGCAGAGAAGAAGAACGTCAAGGTTAACGAGCTAATGCGGGAGTTTTCTGTGTGGATATCCGAAGTTGTGCACGGAAAAAGTTTACATGTACCTCTGTGAGAGATTGTCAGTTCGATAATCTATAAGAGGACATGTTTTGTGAGTAACAGATAACTGCTGCCCGAAGTTTGCTGCGCTGTAGGCAACTTGAAAGAGGCTGCTTGTTAATAAAGTGAGCGGGGAATTAGCATCGTGGACGGACTGCTAATGCTAGCTAAGTCAGCTCGACAAAATAGCTTCGTCTGGACTTATTCTGACCTGGAAACGAGAGACAACAACCAGATAGCGCTCTGAGCCACCCAGGGATACTCAGGATTCTTCCGACAACGCTGGATAACCACCAAACCTCGTGAAGATGCCCATGTGCTGCCATCGTGCTCATCAACAGAGACCTGTGGACTGCTAACTTTCTCTGGAGGATCCCCTAACTCAGAAAAAGGTACCGACCTGCTTTATTTGTTTTATGCTCTAAAAGTGAGTGAAGCGACCAGTAAGTTTTTGGTCCCTATGATCACAAGCACCAGGGCTGCAACTTTTATTTTATTTTGTTATATCCTTTTGCCTGGTTAGCATAGGTGGTAATTGGTGTGTGTTGGTCACTAAAGTGTTTTAAAGTAGAAAAGGTAAAACGGGGAAATACTGTGATCTGTGGAAAAACAAAAATAGTGAACACTCCTGGTATTTAATTTTATATTATGTCCATTTAATCTGTTTTAGCTTTAAAGGAGGAAATTATTGGTGTTAATTTTAAAAGGTTTCTGAGTGTGTTTGTTATTTCAGAGGTTAAAGGATATATAGCCTATGTACACTATATCTCGCTATACTAGGTTGTAGTATTGTACTGTGTTAAAGGGTTAGTACACTCAATTATTTCTTATATTGTGGTCTCACAATAAGCTATATTCAAGAGGTATAGGATTTACAAGGTGACCCAAGCTAAAAACATTAAAATAATCAGAGTAAATATAATCAAGGGAAGTGAGATAAAGAACTCAGGGCCCCATCTACATAGTATAGAGTAGTCAAAGTCAAATACACAGGGGGCCGAAATAAAATAAAAAATGGTACAAGTGGAGGGCTGGGCTGGTTCAATGTTTATTAAAATTCGCAATTATTGCACATATTGAACCAATACCAATAACACAGCCTATATTGCACTTAACGTTAGTCATTTATTTTGAATTGAATAAAACAAAAATAAAATCAGTTGCAATATTTTCTCAAGGCTCTTTTGGTAATAAATTGAAAACATTTTTTGTTTTTGTTTTTTAACAAGTAAACAGCAAAATGTAACTTTCCTTCAAAGCTTGATGGCAAGATAAATGCAAAAATGAAACAGCATGCAAAAGTGCAAAACAGTTGCATTAATTTCTCGCAGCATTTCCCTGGGTCTATTCAACTGGAGAAAAAAAAAATCCTTCCAAAGAAATATCGAGTCCAAGTCCTTTCTGCTCACTTGTCTGAGGCTGAGCCAGATACTTGGTGTCTCATCTTGAGTCAGGCTCTGAGCTGAGGAAATCCTCAGGATTGAGTGAGGGTATTCATCAGTAAGACGACTCCTATGTGATGTTTTGTTTAGTTTCATCAACAAAAACAGTTGTTCACACAGGTATGTGCTGCCAAGCATAGACAGTGTGCGAGCAACTTGGGTGCGCAGCTCTGGCATTGTGTTGGGGATGAAACGAGCAAACAGTGTGTCATTACACTGGAGCTCAATCGGCTCCATTTGGAGATTTGCTGGTGCGCTCTCCATGTCAACTGCAAATGGATTGCTGAGCAGCTGAAGCTTGCTTTTTTGGGCTTCAAAGTCGGAAAATCTCTGCCTGAAGTCGGCAGCAAGTATGCTGATTTTGTCAGCAAACTGTGTACTCGGGAACACGACAGTAGGCTCAGTAGGCTGTTTAGAAACCAGCTCATGCATGGTCTTGCAATACGAAAAATGGTCAAAGTTATTTTTTTGCATCTGCGTTTCCCACAGGCTCAGCTTGGTTTTAAACGCCCTCACAGTAGAATACATGTCAGAGGTGACACGGCCTCGCCCCTGCAGCAGCACGTTCAGTTCATTCAGATGGCCAGCAATGTCACACAGAAATGCCACTTCACACAGGAACTTTTTATCACGGAGCTCTGTAGTGTCTTTCCCTTCGCTTTCCATAAACAGACAGATCTCCTCACGCAGCTCGAAGCACCTTTTCAACACCTTTCCCCGCACCTCTGTGTGATAGGACAGGTCACCATACTCAGAATGTAACTCCTCCAGAAACGTCTTGAACTGGCGGTGATTTACACCTTTTGCTCCAATGAAGTTAACTGCTCATGTTATGGTGCTCATTACATGTTCCATTTTCAAAGCTTTGCCACACAACGACTCCTGGTGTATGATGCAGAGATAAGATATCAGCTCACCCGTGCTCTCTTCCTCCTTTTTTCTCTCCCGCATTCTTGCCACCAAGCTACTTTTATGACCGCACATTGCGGGCGCTCCATCTGTTGTTAGTGCCACGAGTTTATCCCAAGGCAGCTCCATGTCATTTACAGACTTGGATACCTGTTCATACAGATCCTTTCCTGTAGTTGTGCCATGCATCGGACATAACCCTAAAAACTCTTCTGTCACGCACAGGCTTGAGTCAACTCCACGGATGAAAATTGACAGCTGAGCAATGTCCGATATGTCAGTGCTCTCATTCACAGCAAGGGAGTATGCGATGAAATCTTTTCCTTTTCCCACAAGCTGCTGTTTAAGATTAGTAGAAAGCTGGTTTACACAGTCAGCAACTGTATTTCTGCTCAGACTTGCATTTTAAAATAGCTGTCTTTTTTCTGGGCACACAACGTCGCAAACTTTGAGCATACAGTTCTTTACAAAGTCTCCCTCGGTAAATGGCCGGGCTGACTTTGCGACCTCTTCTGCCACAATAAAACTGGCCTTGACTGCCGCCTCGCTTTGTGATTTGGCTTTTGTGAACATAGCCTGCTGGGACTTAAGATTTCTTTTTAACTCTTCTACCTTCTGTAGCCTTTGTTCTGTGTTCATATTCTTGTATTTGACTTTCTATGTGTCTGTGTGTTTCGTTGATGTTTCATAGTACCTTCTGAAGTTATATTCTTTAATAACAGACACGCCATCTCCACACACAAGACACACAGGCTTTCCTTGTACTTTGGTGAACATGTATTGTGCCTCCCACCTGTCTTGAAACCCCCTGTTTTCAGTGCCTACCTTTTCTTTTTGCCATTTTGGAGGAGATGGAGATGAAAATTGGCAGTGATGTTCAGGCCTCCACTGTTACTGAGTGGCTGATGCTCATGACTAGTACTGAAGTGAAGAGAAGAGGTGGGACTGCGCTCGATAGCAGGCACTTGGTACGCACTCGCAGTGCATCTTGGGACTTGTAGTATTATGGTGCTGCGGCCACATAATACTGCTGGCCGGTTTTAATAGTAGTTAAATATCATCCCGCAGGCCAGAGTGATATCGAGTATCAATCTGATACCATTGTTTAATTAATAAGCTGTATGCTTTACTGTGTGGAAGAGACTGGGATCATTCTTTTATGCATAAGGCAATGTCAGATATGACATTATCCATCAAACCAGAAGGCACTAAGCAGGTCTTCTTTGGTGCCTGGTAGATGAGGGAAACCAGGGGCTTCATGTATAAATGCTGCAAATGCACAAATCAGGGAAATATGATGGGTTTGCTACTCATGCAAATGAATAATAAAAATAAAATGATAAATACAATTATAGACTGTAAGAAGGTGGAACGCAAAGAATGCAAGAAAATGTTTGCAATTTGGTTTACATTTTCACTGCTGGTGTAGCTATCTGTATTGAAGGCTTATCAGTGGTTAATCTGATTTATATTCATCGAGTAACTGAGACTCTAAGCCTGTTTCTTCCATACACCAAGGATGACTTTGGAAATTCAATCACCAAGACAGAAAACTTAATAAGAAATAACTTAATATATCATGATATGAAATTTAGGTCATATTGCTCACCACTTGTAGGCATACATAAGCAATACATCAGAATATTTTTAGCTCTACAAAGGTTTCATCTTTCTTCTGTAAGACAACAAGGGTTGAATTGTCTGCAGTCTTATACATGAGGCCCAAGGGGTTGTAGATGTTCCTGTAATTTGGTTTTTGATCTTTAAAATTAGAGTACTTCCAAAAGTATTCAAAGCTTATTGTAGAGTGCATCCACCCAGAGTTGGTGCTACGAGATCCTAAATTGTAACCTTTCAAGAAGCTCTCATACAAACTGTATGAGAGCTTCTTGAAAGGTATGGCTTGGTCTGTAGTATTTTCTTGGCCTGTGACTGCCTCTGGGGCACTGAGGTAGTCGCAGGATATGGGGTTCTTTTTCCAATGTCCAAATAAAAAAAAAAATGGGTGTTAACCCACCATCATGAACTTGTGAATACGAAGACAAATTAGGAACATTATCAAAATAGTTGGACTACTAAAAAGAAAACGACTTATACCATTGGTGAGCAGGGTATATTCCTGAAATGCCCTAAATTCTTATGGTGCCTTTTGACAATGCCCCTGATCTGGTCAACTACTTTGGCCTATCAGCTGTCTTAAATAGTGGTCAATGGATGCCAAACATATAGTTTATTGAGAATCAGATGAACGGCTTAGGAGGATTAGGATTGTTTTTGAGAAATCTAAATTTTGTCAGAATAGTGCCACCATGAGGCCAAGTGACTCAAAACTTCACAGACTTCCTTGCTATTGTAGTAGAAACGCGTCTAGTTGGTGCAAATCAGACAAAGAGTTCACAAGTAACAAAGTACTTCCTGTTGACCATGTGTTTTTTCTGAAATTCCATTGGATCTGTTGGCCATACAGAGTGTCAAAATCAGATATTTGATTTTGAGGGGCGTTGGTCCCTATTTGCTACACAGTAAATTTTGTGAGATTCAGATGTACAGCCTCCGAAGCGTAGGGAAAAAAGTGATGAGCTTTTTTTGTTTGTTTGTTTTAAAGTTTTTACATTTCAACAACTTCAATGCAAGTGTTTGATATGTAAGTGGCCCTAATTTCCTGTTTAGGTACTTATCCGTAGAAT
This sequence comes from Euthynnus affinis, assembly GCA_029490765.1. Classification (NCBI taxonomy): domain Eukaryota; kingdom Metazoa; phylum Chordata; class Actinopteri; order Scombriformes; family Scombridae; genus Euthynnus; species Euthynnus affinis. The sequence goes on along the minus strand of CM055855.1, from coordinate 7,231,542 downwards.
AAAGCAGATCAATCATATTTGGGCTCTTACATCGTTCCTTTTTTCAGTGCCTTCAAAGATTTGTGCTTTGTCTGTGGTGGTGCTTCATGATCACCACAATCTCAGAGTGTATGAGACAAACTGCTTTTGAAATGCCCGTGGAAGTATTTGTCCCATTACCTGCATAACTACAGTCATTGTGTAATGACGGGGTTAGAGTTCCCATTCTTGATTAAAAGCTCTGTTTTCCACTGTCTGCTTTTCTCTTTCTATAGCACTTTTCTCTGACTCGTGTCACACCTCGTCTTTGGTCTCTCTTTGACATGCTGGAGTCAGTTGGCAGAGCCCTGAATCTCCACCCTGCAGAGAGCAGTGGAGCTCATTTAGCATTGGTTTATTCAAAGTTTATTAATGTCAAACGTATTGCAACAAATTCGACACTGCATTCCCTTTGTTCCTCAACAATGCATCCCAGTGTGGAGTCTATCCGATGAACAGTTCAAGAGATACACACATTCCCTATTGGCCTTCTCTTTGGCTTCTTGGACTTTTTTCATTCTTTGTTGTGCCCTACAAAGTTGGAATATCTTGCATGTAACACATACTGTTGTGTTTCTTTGAAGCGAGAGACAGAGGTTGTCATAGGCTCATGGTTTTTGGACTCTTTGTGCTTTTGGGTTCCTGTGTTCACTCTGTGTGTCTGTTTAATTCCAGTTCTTCTTTATGGTTATTGAGTCTTTTAAGTTTTCTGTCACAGTATGGTTCCGTCTCTTGGTTGCTATTCTGCTCTGTTCCACCTTTCTCCATGTTATGTTAAGACTTAACTGTGTTGGAGAAGGCTGAATTGAATTGTTTCTCTCAAAGATTATCTGACATGATATTAAATTCCTTTTATTAGTTAGTCTGTCTTTGTTTTTATTTGAGTCTGTGTTCACACAGCTTACTCATTATGAGCTTTGTGTTTTCTGCTGTGTGTTTTCCTTCTGTGTTCCTGAACTCCTCCTCAGCCTGTTTTTCCCTCCACACCTGCCCTGCATCAAGCTCATTAGCCCTGCCCTGCTCTCAGTGGGTACATCCCAAGTCTCTTAAATTGCATCCACGTTTCTCTCACTTACGTATTTTCCTTGTGTCTTAGTCCCTCTCACGTGGATGCATGGAGAGAAGCAAGGAAACCATGCGAGGAGAGAGGTAACAAGGAAGTTTGTTTTTAGAGAAATAAGACGTCCTTTCCTCTGAAGTGTCATGGGAAGCAGCATCCGTTTCTGTTGACGGCGGCAGCTGATCACAGCTGGATCAGCTGTCAGTTGGCTGTAACAGCTGTAGCGACTTTTGATGGAGTTTGTGTCTGCACACATGTGTACTGTGATAATACTAATAAAGGTGCAGTTATCACTGCCAGCAGTTGTTTTCTCTCTGCAGCCTGTAACCTGTTCAGCAAACACCTGCACGAGTAAAAACCTGCATTCTGTATTTATACTGTGTCCTGCTCAGAGGCACAGGAACCATATGTACTGGCAGAATGTGTTCATATTATTTACCAATTATTTGATTCTGTATTTATTTATATCCTGATAGTGAAATCAGAATATGATTAGAGTGTCTTTTGAACACTGGAAATTAAATATTTGGCTAAAGGTTTCAGGGAAAATTATTACATATAAAATACGTAACTCATATCAAACCCAACACTCAGGAATTTTCAGCCTCACATGTGACTAAGTGGATATGACGACAAATTATGTAAAATATAAATGTGTTTATTGCTGTTACATACAGATCTTCCCTGACTTTAATTTTATCCATAGTACCAGTTAATGGGGAAAATAACAGATCAAAAGAAAAGAAAAATCTTTCTAACAAATAAAGAAAGCTGTTTATGGTTCTTTTGTTGATCAGACTGACACTCAACACAAATCTTAAACTAGATGATGAATCAGAAAACAAATAAACTATAAAACTGAGCTGAAGGCTGCTCTCCATAGCTCCGCAGAGATCCCTCCTCGCTTAGGACATCTTTGAAAGTTCCAGTTCAAGCGAGGATTAAGGAGCAAGGAAATATCAAATAGGGCTGCAGTCCAATAGTCTTTTTTTTTGCTTAGGAAAGTTCCTAACTGAGTGAAATGACCCGGAAATATCTAAATGGCAGCCATGATAAGAGCTGGTTGAATTCTCTAACTGCTAAGAAAAGGTGCTTTAATGTTTCCTTTCTAATCTCCTCCCCTTGACAGTCCTTTACGAAAGGAAAGGAGATAATTCCATCAAACAGTTCCTTGCAGCAGCAATACTTAAGGTGATCAAGCGATGTACTATTCACAAACTCAAAAGATTAAACCAACTTTCGCTTTTGTTGTTATATCTTTATTATCTGCCCTTACTGTACCTCTACAAAAACACTGTCATTGACTATGCTTACGCTAGTACTGATAGATAGATAGATGAAGTTATGCTGCTGTGCCTCTTGCGTGAGTGCGCAAAGCATCTCTTAATTAAGATATATACATTGTTTCTGCTGCAGGGTGTGGGGGTGATTGCTGCAGGTATTTAATAGTCCTTCCACTGTAGCTCAACCAGGAAACACTGCAAATGTCTGGAGATTGAAATAATCAATGAAGTTACGCTGCTTCCCTCTTGTTTCCCTTTATATTGTTTCCCTGTTGAACTTCAGTAGAAGGATCATAACAGAAAGAGAGAATTTGGCATTAAAATGACTGTAAACCTGAAAGATATCTGCTTGAGTTTATTAAATACTTGCAGGAATCATCCCCATTAAGAGAAATGCTGTGCACATTTATGCACAAGGCACAGCAGCATAACTTCATTATTTAAAATCTCCAGGAGCCCGTTTAAGAAAGCAGGTTTAGTGAAAACTCTGAGTTTGTTCACCCTGAGATGAGGGAAACCCTGGGGTTTCACTTTCAGAAAACTTGGGGTCAGTCACCACAGCAACTGACTCTGTGAACCTAACCTGCTGGCTGGCAGGTTTTCTTCAACAAACCCTGAGTTTCTCTCTGTCTCCTCCCTCTTAACAGAGCCAGACACACTGTTTGTCATTCCTATAATATTGTTGATTATAGGTTAATATTTCTGAGTGAGCGGGATTGTGGTGCAGCTGCAGAATGTAGTTTGAAAGTGAGATATTTAAAAACACGTTAAGATTATAATCATTTCAGTGACAAGGTTTAAATTTGTTGAAGTAGCAGAAATAAAGTCACTGAATGCTGTCGAGCCGAAATACAAATAAATGTCTGAAAGTTTAAAATATTCTGTATTTAAACCTTGACAGCTTTTCAAGTACAAATCACTGATAATTTCCTGTATCAGACTGAGAGCTTACATTCACGTCTCTGTGATTTTGATCTACATGTTTTCAATCTATATTTTTCACCTTCAGTTGCTGCTTCCTAGGTTTTGTCCATCAGGTTAAAGCTGAGCAAATATATTTAAAATGTAATGTAGCTGATACACAGTAAAATTATACTTTATCATCATTAAGGAAATGTTAGACATTCTAAATGATGGATTAATGGACAACACTCAATAAAACTTTATTGTGTTAACTTATCAACACTTTTCTGGCTTTGACTCAGGCTCTTTTTTTTTTTTTTTTTTAAAGATCAAAGATGTTCAACATCCGCATGCACATGCATTCATATCTCTACGTCCACTGGATTAAAAGGGAGGCTCTTCCTTTTATTTACCTGTTGCCATGGTGACTCGTTGTATCGGCGCTCCATTGATGAAGGCTTGTTTTATTCATCACGCATGCGCTTAACTCAAAGTGAACATTAAATTTGGATATTGGTGGTGAAGTTGTCCACCGTTATATAGCCTGTATGACAACATAGTCACAACTATTGGGGCGAAGTATCCAAGATATGCTTTTTGTAGTCCATCTTTGAAACATTGTCCTCTGTCACATAATTACTTAGCCAAGTGTAAGTGCAGTCGGATTCTCTTAGCACATCGCTTGTCTTTTCCTAAATCCTTATGAATTCTCCTTCATATCTTTCCTTGACTTCATGACGTTTTCAATCGAGGTCAAGGAAAAGTGGATAGGGGAAAGACGATAGCCTAGGAGCCTTGGGATGTACCCAGTGTTTTTCCTTTTCCACACCTGCCCTGCATCAGCCTTGTTAGCCCTGCCATGCTCCCTGTGTTTCCCCCATCCCCCATCCCCCAGCCTCCACCCATCCCCCCACCTGCACTACATCTCCTCATTAGTTCAATTAGTTTTTAAATCCTTTTGATCTGATCATGCTGCATTCTGTTTTGGCTTTGACCTGCCAGCCCTGTTTTGTCTGCAAAGGCTTTGAATAAAGTTTTTCTTCAGTCCTGTTTTGCCTATAGTATCTGCATTTCAGTCCATTCCTGTTACCCCACCTAACAGAGTTTTGAAAGAACTTGTGATTAATTTGAGTCTGATTAATTGATTAATTAAATGTTTTGTCTTTAGTGGAAGGGTGACGCCCCTCATTAGTGATTGTGAACTTTGAGTAGATAACTCTACATCTGTATGGTAGGAAACCAGCACAAAAAGCGTTTTGGGTGATGGATTGTCTTGTTGCGGTTTTCTAAAAACCATCACCAACTTTTTATCTTGTATGTATTTCCTATACACATTAGACGTTGCATCCAGTGATCAGAGAGGGATCTGTCAACATCTACAACGGATATTGGGCTTAAAACTGGCTTGATTGAATCATTGGTACCGATATTATCAGTATCACTATATATTTACAGTAGCTTATTAATGAATGTATCTTAATTGAAATGCCTTTCCTTTTATTATTATTCTGACAATAAGTCATCATAAGTTTTTGTATTCCAAGATAATAGTAATAATAGTTTTAATAATAGAATAGATTTAATAATAATAATAGATAATAGTTTTGCGAAAGTGGTGGCAATATGACATTTACCATCAATGGACAATTCTATTGGTAAAGCACATTTTTTCAGATATGATTATAAACTCATCAGACATTTTAGGATGTATTAATTTTCATCATTTAGTTGGGTCAACCTTCTAAAATTTAACTAAATCAAAACAACAATATGTGCTACACTAAACAGTTGAGGAGACTATTGAAGGATTAATTCTCCTGCAGGCAGATCTTGGCAACAGCAACACACCTGCCTCATAAAAGAGAGAGACACCTCCAGGTACAATATGAATTCTTGCTAATCAGTGTACATAGTTTAGTAGAGAGGAACAAAAAAAGTGCTTGAGTATACAGTAGTCTACTTTATCCAAGGTCCCTTCAGCAATTTTCAGCATAAGGACACTAATGCAACAAGAATAAGTTGTAATGCGATCCAAACACTGTTCTTCTCCTTGGTTCATTCCAATGAGAATCTGCTGGCAGGTATTCTGTATCACGTTGCTAAAATGCTGTTGTGGGAAATTCTGCAAAACACCATCTGCTGAATGCAACAATGACTTGTACGGGCGAGTACTGAGATTCTGTCCAGTTAAGAATCTAATTAGAGTGTGGTTGTTAACAGACCAGGCGTGCGTGTGGGTAGGGGGGTGGGAGGTCTTTGTGTTTGGATGTATACACATTAAAAACATGCATCATAAAGTTAAAGGCCCCTGAGCTCAACAGTGTACAATATGTATCACTGGCTTATTCATGATTAGCTAGACCAAGGTTGCTATGAGTGCATTTACACATTTATTCACTCATTCCTCTCTTTCTTTGTCTCACACACTCTCCCATACACACATAGTACTTATGACTCAAGATTGGTGTAAACTATAACCTTTCTCAATTGATCTGATTCATGCTGAATACATGATCAAGTAGGATTGTGCCAATTGTGCTTTTATTTTTAGCATCTAATATTTGCCATTACAGCTTCATTGTTTGTCTCAGGTTTTCTCCAGTTTTCTTCCAGACTCTAGATCTATCTCTGTCCTAAGATTTATATACCATGTTTTAAAACGACTTTTTCTTAAAGAAACCACAGATTTGAAGAAGTTCTTTATATTAAACAAAGTACGATCTGGACCAAACAACATTTTAATTTGAACTGGGAAGGAAATTTAACCACAACCTGACCAGGACCCTCAACTGTCATCATTCAGCTGCCCAGTCATCACAGTTAAGAGTGACAATGCAAAATACTAGTGTGGCACCGAATGTGTTTTGAACAAAACTATGCCAAAAAAAACAGCGTTCAGAACCATGAAAGTGAGCAAGTTAAATCTGTGATATCAAGACTCCAACATAATAACTGTAAAGTCAAACATTTTCAACAATAAATGCAGTGAAGAACTCATACTGCAGCAAACTCAGTGTCTCTGCTTGGCCTTCACACCTTTTTTAAGCTCAAGGACTTGGTTATACAACCAAGGTGTCACATCTGCCATTAACACAGAAATGCTGTTCATGTACTGTTCTGAAGTTTTTGTACTGAAATATATCTGTCATATCATATAACACGCACTTACTGGACCTTTTTAATGTGGTGGAAATGTATTAAGTGGACCTCTAAGACTTGTATTTGATTAACCCTGGTGTATATTGATTAGGTAATTTTCTTGTTAATTGATACAACACTGATATGCAGGATTCAGTTGAAAACTTGTAATGATGTTAGGACAGAAATTAAACTGCTGCTGTTCCAGAGTTTTTAAATTGGTGTATTCAGTTTGCACAACCAGGCACTTTTACACTAGTAAAAATAATGCATTTGTTTCTAATTGTTAACATCTCATTACAGAAGCACATCATTAATAAACAGTTGCTTGTTTTGAAAGTATTATTTACAGTTGAGAAATTTTCATGTTTTATGAATGAGATCTAAATAGGGTGTTAACACCACCCTACTCACTCTGCCTTCTCCATTACTAGAGCAAGTACATGTATACCAATTAGAATTTCCTCTCGCTAACAGTCACAAGGTATTAGAATTATACTGAAAATATGGATAATATTGCAACACATTGTGCTGAATTATATCATATACTGCACCACATCAAACTGCAAGGATACATCAGAGCCGAATCAAATCGCATTGATCTGTTGTCTGCTTGGAAACTTCTCGGTAGATGAGGTGCGCACCCTCAGACATTAGCAATACTTCACAACCAAGGGCAAAGGTGTCATTGCAACTTTAGGTGGGGGTGAAGTTATCTATATCGCTCAGTAAAAGAGAGGGATTGAAAAAAAGTAAATATAGATTGTTGTACGTTTTAAATGTTGATTCAAAGTTGAAACTATACTGAACTATCAACACTGAGCAGAAAGAAATGCCCTTTGGAAAAAAGGTTTATGTTTTGCATGTTATGCATCATGCATTATATTATTTATTTATTTTTAATTCTACTGTATGTTATTTTTCTGTCTGCCTTTCTGTTTGTGTTAGTTCTTGGTGAGATAAATACAATTTTCCGCCCTGGTGAACAATAAAGAAAGTAAACAATCCGAACAATAAACACATCAGTCTGCGGGATCGACGGCCTGCCCTCATTGCTCTCAATATCTACAGTATATGCAGTATAAAAGGCAACAATATCTGTGAAAAAGGTTTCGCTTTCATCCCACAGTGTACAGTATAAACTGGAGGGTAGCGAGGAATGAAGCAGCTCAGAGTCAAACAAAAAATAATGAAAAAGAAATCTGAAGAGCTTGAGATGAGCCATCTATTAAAAAAAATAGCTGCATACAAATACACAGCACTCAAACCTGACGCAGAAACAAGGACAGAAGAACCAAGAGCCGGGGAGTGCGTCATTTGCTTTTGATGTCATGGCTTCATGTCTGACATTTTTGTGGTGCCCCCTCCCACTCCCTCTCTTTAATCTTCTGTTTCTCTACATACTCTGGTCTTTTCAAATGAGTAGAAATGTCATAAAAATAAGCTCAAAAAGCAATCTTTTCAGATGTCATAGCATCAGTTATTCTTTTAATCTGTTCAGCTGTTCTATTTTCACACAAAAAATGAACAACAATATATTTTTTTTATTTTTGTTTTTCAGTTTACTTAAATGTCATGTTTGGTCAAGTTATACCTAGTTACCTACTTATTCCACTAGGTCAAAGGAAAATGTTAAGTGTCAATAATAACAACAACAACAACATATGAAAAAAGAAGAGGGGGGGAAAAGTGCTTCCCATTGTAACCGTGCAGTATAGGAGAAAGCTAGATTCATATTCTTATACATACAACCAAACCCATATATACACACACATATACTCATATCTATACATAAACACAGCGTTTCCCCTATAATAGTACAGGCCTGGTGGGGCCGCCAGGTCAACAAGAACCCCCCGCCAGGCCAAAAATATTTTTTAAATGTCAAAAATAACGCCAAATATACATTCATTCTTAAATCGATAGCGTTTGGGAGCCACTGAGCAGCGCTGTCTCGAAACATGAGTTAACTTTTGTGTCATTGCCATGGAAACTGCAGGTAGTGTAACTCCTTAGCCAGTGAGTGGTTAAGCAAGAGAGAGAGAGCGTCTGAAATAACGGTGAATGCTAGTGGAGAAGAGGAAAACGGTTAGCAGCAGCAGTAAGTTGTCAGTCTGGCAGTAAATGTGCAGACTACAATGTGTCAGTTAATAAATGCTGCAGCTTGTCAACACCATGAAAAGTCACGTCTGTTGTTTCCCCCAACTGCTGGAAAAGTGAAGGTTAGCTCCAAAGTTAGTAACAATGGGTTAGCCTAGCCTGACGACGCTAAACTGATAAATAGAAAATGTAGAAATGTGTAGCTGCCTGCTAACTAACCATTGATTTGGATGCTGAATCTTCTGTGGTGAAGGCAAAGTTAGATTTTGGGCCAAAAGTGAATAAAATGATGTTTGCCTGTTTGAAAATTGCTGTGCAAGGAAAAAACTACACTTCAGAAAAATAACCAATGTTTTGGTAAACTTTTGGAAAACTACTACCACAAGTGACAAGTGGTAGTCTTAGTGGTGCTACTAAGTGACAAGTGAAAGGACTTGAATTGAGAGACCGTGCTGCACCAAAATGTTGACAACTGAATGGATATTTTTCAGACTTTACTAACACCAAACTGCAACAAAAACAACTGCAAAGAAGTTGGATTTTCAGACCATGTTGCATACTGACACATTTAAAAAAAAAAAAAAACTACTGTAACAGAATACTGCAACATGTTTGTTCAAATGTTCAGGTTTTTCCTCCCCGTAATGCTAAGATAAAAGTTGACAGCGGCAAGTGTGTTGTTAGATAGTTAGACCATTATGCTGTTACATAACGGTTGAATTTTCTATAGTTAGACCATGATATCGGCAGATAAAATAACATTTTGTTGGATTTTTCTATGCTACATCAAGGCAGTTTACAATTGTGATGTTGGAATATATTGCCAACTGAAGATATGATTTTTTATATGTAGGGCCACAGCTAACAGTAAATTTCTCTATTGATTAATCTGTCTTTTTTTTTTCTATTAATCCTTTGGGCTTTAAGAAACTGTGATTGGCATTTTTGACCATTTCATACACCAAAGTGTCGACAGAAAGTGTGTTATTTTGTCTCGACCAACAGTCCACAACACAAATATATTTAGTTTACTGTCATAGAGGAGTAAAGAAACCAGAAAATATTCACATTTAAGAAACTGGAACCAGAGAATTTTACCTTTTTTTTTTTTTTCTTTAAAAATGACTCATAATTCAACGCTTTGTTTGTTTCTGCTCAACATATCCGTAGAATCTTCACCACTTCTGTTGCCTTCCACACTATGACTGAACTCAAAAGCACAGAGAAACTCTTCTCTCTTGCACTCTGTAGCCACTGATGCTAAAAGCCTGGCAGCTACTATAGTAAACCCTGATGAGCAGCTCAGGGGATAATCACTGCACATAGAATGTGTGAGCACACTGTTATGCTTAACTGAATTAATTATTTACAGGATACTTTTGTCAGTCTATGAAAAAGGGCATTTAATTATATCTCAAAACAAAAGCCCTATTTATCTATCTGCAATAGCTAAAAATGTTCATATGGAGAGAGACAGCAAACGATATCTCCTTTGTGATATATTTTACTGAATGCGCTTTGATGTGCTGATGTGTGATGGACAGAACCCCACATAATCATGCAGACAAAGTCTTTGCCTGACAACTACACATGAAAACTCCAAATGGATTAAAGACAATCTTGCGATTCATGTCTTTCCGAGAATTATTTTTTTCTATACTGCCAAAAGACTGTCTTTTCTTCTAAGTGCTATCATCCATATCCACACTGACAAATCAGCAGAGTTTCTGCAAGTTCTGTGGGTGTTCTTGCATGAACGGCTTTTCTTTGGCTTGCGCTCACTCACGGATGCTATTTCTGCCAATCAATGTTGCTTCTCCGCGGTTGTATTTACAGAAAAGCTGTGTGAGGCAATGCTACAGGACTATATCTAAAAAAGAACGTGCAGGAATAAAACAGTGAATGCGGCGCATACAACATCCCATTTTGACATATGAATCAAGCCATGGCGGTAGAACACTGAACACAGAGAAGACACATGCTGAAGAAGAATCCCAAGTTGGCATCAGGGGAATTTTAAACTAGGACATATTGTAGAACAAAACATCTAATTAAAGCGCCTATCTGTAATTGCAGCATACTGTTCCTGCTGTTTCTCTGTTGTGTTTATGTATGTACTGATTCCCTGAATTGAAGATGTTTTCTGATCTTTAAATTGCTGGATAAACTTGTGATAAAACAAACGCGTTCTATGACAGTTCTACCTTTTGGGGTAATAAAATATATTGTTGATCTTGATCATGAATGTCAGTGCCATGCTTTACTCATTAGGAGACCCAAATAGCAGCAAGAGAAATAGTACATTTGTTGTTTTTCAAAAGAAAGTTTATCAAAGAAATTTTATCTGTGTACAAGCCACTACATATATTATTTAGCCATCCAGTGTGTGTTTGTGGTCTGTATAGTACAAACTATGACCCATAGCTTCTCATAACTGACCTCAAACTGCCTTGGGATCCTCCAGGAGCAGCTGGGAAAAAAATATGTGGGTGCTGCCAAGAGTGCCCGGTTGCCCCTGCACACTTGACCTGGATAACGGGTAAGATGCATACACTGACGCCAACTGTGTTTTGTTTTCATACAAAAAAAAAAAACCTTTGCCCCCGTTTCCATTCATACAGCTACAAATTATTTCCTGTCAGACTTAATAAATGATATTACTGTGGCTGTTATTAATTATTCATAGTAATCCATGTTGCAGTAGTATCAGAGAATTTAATTCAGAGAAGAAAAGGCTGCCAGCAGCACTAGACAAAAAGCCCAAAGGAATCATTCTCAGCCTCCTAGGCTATAAGAAATTCAATCTGTGAAGTTCTGACCAAATAAGAAAGTGGAGTAAATAAAATATTTATTTACATTATACTAATATTCTGGATGCCTTCCAGTATTTTATAGAATTTCTCAAAGTCAGCAACCGACAGACTAAATAAATCCTTACACTATTAATCTTTGCCTTTTATTGACTATCTAAAAACAGTCACACCGTCACGTTGAGTTTTAAAATAGCTGCTATTGTGCAGTTGCACTGTCTGTCAAGTGCCATGAGAGTTTTCCACCCAACATATCATTTTTATTCTAATGTGTATGCGGGCCACCAGTCATGCATTTCTCTAAAATACAGATCCTCTCACTTATTCAGCATTCTGTCAGAGAGAGCTGCGTGGCAGAATTCAATTTACTGCTCTGCATAGCCTGCTGAAGGCAAAGAATGTCGCTTGGCTGTCGCTTATAAATATGGATTTGGCCCACACTAACTGCTATCACAGTATTTTGGAAAGCCCCAGTTTCCCTTAAATGTAGAAATTATCATGTGTGTTTACTCATAAAGAGTCCTGGCACGAACATTTGAAATTGCTGGTCAGAGCGATTAAGAAACTTCAGATTACTTTCACACATTTGGTCACACTTTCCCTCATGCAGAGGGCATTTTTCCCCTGCACATGAGTGCTAAAAGGCCATGCCAAAAATACTGAATCACTGACAGGCACAACGCCCGGAACAACTTTACGTGATAACTTCCTCCTATCTGCCACACTAGCCTGAGCCAGTTTGGCAGCCCTGAGCAGATGGAACTAGAGACTTCCACAGATACAACCCTGCTGTGATTCTTGAAAGCATCATGGATCAGAAACAACAGGTCACAAGACAAAGCAACTGTGCGACTGCAACTTGAGACTTTGTGTGAAGGAGGGTCAAAAGGTCATGATAGCTTGTGTTAAGGAAAGGTCTGGGGAGTCCGGTAGAGACAGAGAGAGTGCCAGGCAGATACAGACAGGTCATTTCCCATCCATGCAGGGGTCTGAAACTACAGACTCAGCAGTCTTGGATTCAAATGATAACGGCAGCTACAGTTGCACCCGGTCGCTTCCTCCACAAGGCCATTCCTTCTCATCAGCCTCTCAGAGGGAGAGTTCAGCCAAGTCAGCACAACACTGATAAAAATGTCGCCATGTGGCCAGTGCTATACTTTGATACTTTACTCTTCATCGTGGAACAAAAGACAGAGGCACTGTTCCAGGGAAGCCACCTTAATCCTCTGTATCTCCATCTCCTTTCACTCAAAGAATGTGCTTTGAGACACATAGGACTAAAATCTATTTGGGAATGTCGCTCCAGGTATATACTGTATACTCTGTGCCATACACTCCCACACAGTAAGTATGCTTATCAGTATACATTGTTTATCTCGCTTCAGTGTTTCTTTGATATACTGTCAACAAAAAAGCAGCAAACTTCCATTTTTGTGCCTCCTGATTAATGATGTGCACACAGAAACAATGCCTGTACAGGAACTGTTTGCTGTAGAACTGAGAAGCTGAAAAAAGCGTATTATAGTGTTGAATTCCTCGCCCCCTGCTCCCTCCCTTCATCCCACTCCAAATAAAACAGATCTAATATCTGCAGATTAGATTATTCATTTCTTCTTTATTAAGGGGATGTGAGCTCATTTTATGAATGATGAGGATGATAGAGGTCTGACATGATGAGTGTCCACTGTGATGCTAAAGACAAATCTGGCCATAACACAATATTAAATGGATGAGGAGTCTGGATTCTGTGCCATATGAATGATATGAATGAGGAGTTGATTAGCTGTCAGTGCATGATGCTGCTGCTGCTTCTGTGTCCTGGATTCTGAATCTGACTAATGAGAGAAAATTAACCATCAGGGTGTCAGCGGCCTCTCTGATTTCCTGATCTTTACCAACTTTTTTTTCTCTTCTTTTCCCTTCTCTTCTTTTTCCTCCCCTTTTCACTCCTCTCCCTCCCTAAGGTGCTACTCGCATAACAGGACAGAATCCTTGACAGAGTTACATCGGAGAGTGATGAAGCAAGACACCTCAGTATTTGATCCAATCTGATTGCCAGATTAGTGCCACAGAACAGGGCTTCCAGTTACAGGTGAGTGATGTTGGCTCAGTATTGACTGCACCTGTCATACAGTCTAACGACTCATGTTAAAGCACTTTTTGACTAATAGGATCTATAAGAGAGATGCCACTTCCTTTTCTTCAGCCCTAATGGTGGGGCTCTACTAACGAAAATGGTCAAATATTTATTTATTCATTGGCAAGTCCACTAAAAGTCTGTGAATCAAGGTTTTATCGAGGTAAGTCTCTTAACCTTTAAATTAAATGGTGTATTTTTTTTTTTTTTTAAATATTCCTCATATCTCAGGTTGTTGGTGACCTGTTCCATACATAACACGGATTAAGCTACATATTGAAAATATGTATGAAAGTACCACCATCAAACCAAAAAGAAAAAAAAAATCAACATTATATGTTATCAGTAGCAACCTGCATACCTGCCACACACACTATTACATATCTCAGGTCTCCAGGCAACCCTATAAATGTTCTATGGAAAAACAGAAACTTTCAACAAATTTGACAAGATTGTTAAAAGCAAATAGATTATGGAATAGCAGGAAGCTGAGGACTGTATAACATGAATAAATTGGATAGGGTTTAATATAGTCCCCTGTCACCAAAAACCTAAGTTATGCATTTTAAGTTAATGTTGTTTTTTTTTTTTAATTTAGTGACAGTATCTTTTGCCTGACATGTTTGTAAATATTACTGTAAATATCACCACAGAGAACTTCTTCCTCCTTGTGTCTGCATTTATTCATAGTAAGAGTGAGTCAACAGTAACACCATGAAAAACATGTTATCAGTTATAACCTTCAGATCCTTCATAAAAATGTAACATATTGCAGGTGACTCTATAAACTTTTTACATTAGGACAGTTACTTTAAACAATTTTGAATAATTATGTGTTTCTATCACTGAAAATGAACGTGGCGCTATTTGTTGGATATTTTAAATGCTCAAATATCTGTTAGGCCCCCCCAAAAAAGTGTTTTCTCTCATTTCCTCTCTCCATCTCCTCCCTCCCAAAAAGTGCACACCTGTTAGCATTTATCTTTCTCATTACACAATTTAGGAATTTAAGCAATCTGTAAACTGGTGTACCATAAACCAAAGTTTAAGAAGCTTGTGAGACTGTGATACTAATTACAGTACAGAAACTATCCTGGTCATAGTTGTGAATGATCTTAAAATTAGCTCTGACAATCACAAAGTTACTATTTTAGAACTTCTTGACCTCAGTGCAACCTTTGATACAGTTGACCATGTGATACTTCTTAAACGACTTGAACACTGTTTTGGCCTTAGAGACAGTTCTTATCTGGCTTTCCTCTTACCTTACTGTAGATCTTTTTCTGTTGTTGTTGGTAACTGAATCGGATATAGTCAGTGTTCCATATGGAGTCCCTCAAGGATCAATTCTTGGCCCTCTACTGTTTAATTTGTATATGCTTCCACTTGGGTCCATCATTCAACAATCCAACATATCATATCAGTCCTATGCTGATGGCACACAGGTATACATATCTGTTTCTGCCAACCACCTTAACCCAGTGAATGATCTCATCCAGTGCATTACTGTTGGTTAAATATTGGATGGCCAAAAATTGTTTGCAGTTAAATGAAGACAAAACAGAGATTATTTTAGCAGGTCCGAAGGCTTTAAGGCACCAGATTAACTCTTTGTTAACTCCTCTATCAGTAAAACCCTATGAGCATGTCTAGAACTTGGGTCTGATCTTGGATGTTGATCTTAACTTTCAGAAGCACATTTCCAGTATCTCTAAGACTGCTTTTTATCATCTTAGAAATATATCCAAGGTTAGATCTTTCTTGCCACAGTCTGATTCTGAAAAGTTGGTTCACATTAGAGGTAAGATCTTAAGCCCGAGCCCCAGCCCGAGCCCGACCTGACCCAAATTTCGGGCCGGGTCGGGCCCAAAATGTCAATTATTAACTTTGGGTCGGATCGGGTCGGGCCGGGCTTCTCTCTCGCCAATTGTTTTAAATAAATATATGAATGGATTCATTCGTGCGCGCATTCTCCTGCAGAGGATTTTTAAAGTCTGTTTGTTTCCGCCTTTGGTAACGAAGACTATAGTGAACCTGCTGCGCTCTGGAGGCTTTACCCCATGTATCTCAGAATGCCCTTCCTTGTGATCTACAATGAAGCCCAGAGACCTGCTCCTGCTGCTGTTCCTCTCCTTGTCAGAGAGGCGCGTCCATGTGAGCACAATATCACACACAGAAATATCTTTAACAAACTTTTCCAGCGGTAAATGCATTTATAATGATCATAAAAATATGTAGATTATTTTAACATTAAGAAAACTTGCGATATAAAATTTCGGGTTTGTTTCGGGCTCGGGCCTGCAAATCAAGTTAATTGATCAGGCTTGGGCTAGGTCGGGCTTTAATACCCGCGGGCCTGGGTCGGGTCGGGCTGGATTTTTTAGGCCCGATCTTACCTCTAGTTCACATATTCATTTCCAGTCAAGTAGACTATTTGTATTGGACTCTCTGCTGGACTGGCAAAGCAAATGCTTAATAAACCCCAGCTTACTCAGAAGTAGTATTAATCAAAACCAGAAAGTGTTAACACATCACTCCTTCTCTTCACTGGATCCCAGTAAAGCAAAGAATTGATTTTATGAATGGCGTATCTCCCTCCTACATTGTTGACATGCTCTCTAAATACACACCAGATAGACCCTTGAGCTCATCAAATAAAGGTCTCTTCACCATACTTAGAATAAATACTATATCAGCTCATGGTGCCTTCAGCCATTATGGTCCTACTCTTTGGAATTCTCTACCACATGAACTCAGGTGTGTTACAACAGTGTCTTCCTTTAAAAGCAGACTAAAAACATATTTTTTCACAAGCTTTTAGTTCTTACTCTACTTTCTTATGTAATACCTTCTCACATTCTAATTTTCTTATGCTGTCTTATATGTTTTTATATATACATATGACGTCTTCTTATTTTATGTTTTATATTATTTGTTTTTTTTATATGTAATGTTAATTTAACATATTCATTATGTATGATCTTTACTTGTCTTAAAGCACATTGAGTTAATGCCTGCCATATGAAATGTGCTATATAAATAAATTTGACTTTACCTGACTTGACTACTGAATCAGTTTCTTTTCTTCCTCTGGGTCCTTGAGACGTTTGAGGGTTTGTGGGAAGAAGTTTTTCTGGTGCTCTCCTGAAGGAGTTATTCCAACCTTTAAACAGTTCCAACAGGACAAGGCGAATGGTAAATTCCTTCACCAAAGCCCTGTCTGCAATCTGAAAAGGTGTCAGGGCACAGGGTCACCAGACAGGCAGGAGAGACTGATGTGATATGAGGTTGTGAATGCCAGCTTTCCCCTCAGTGTAGTGCCTGTGCAGGTCTGAGTCTCAGCTGTATCCAGCTTCAAAGATGGATCGGAGTCCATGATCTCAACAAAGTAATCGGCAAAATCAGCAGTCATTTGGAGAAGTTGGTTGACTGTTGTTGATATTCACTGTATTGGTTTTGTGTTCAAGTCAAAATGTATATCCAAATCAGAAATGCAGTCCAGCTGTCATCTTAAAGGTAAAGTCAGTGATTCTAATCCGAGGCACTTTTTGGCAAATTCAGGGAATATCTTCTCATGGTCTTCTAAAAATCTAGTGCCCATCCACAGCACTGGCTCTGTGACCCGGGATCCCACCAAGTGTGTATGCACCCTGTGTTCCAGCCCTGATGTGGTTTTACTTCACCACTGAGAACGTTTCAGAAGTGGAGCGTCTTGATTGCGGGGAAGCCATCTGCCTTTTAAATTCAAATGCACTACTGCTATAGTAATCATGACATCCTGGTCAAAGCTGAAAAAGTGCCTTTATACTACTATAATTATTGCAGCAGCAGGATAACTAAAATGCCCGATTTTGTTAACTTGCTCAGATTTTGTTGATTTGTTTTTGTGCTTCTACTATGGTTAAGTAGGCTATATAGTTAAATGGTTTATTTGTCTGTTTTAATTGTGTTTATTGTTGATATACAATCAGGATTCTGCACCGGGTGTTTTATTTTGAAAATTGACCATATGCTCTATGATGTTTCTGTGTCCGACTTCCTTCCCATCTCAAACTGCTCTGTGCAGTGTGATGCGGTCTCCGTCAAAAATAGACAGGGCATGTATCTTTAGCGTAACAGCAAGCTGCTTCAGGGACATCTCTGAAAGGCGCCGCAATGTGCCCAGTGGGATGACACGCATTGACTACAGTAAACAGGCATTCAAAACTGCAACACTGCTGCGGCCAATCAGCAGCAGGGGGCATTTGTGCTCGTGCTTAGTGCAGGGAAAAGTCATCAGAGCAGTTGTCTGTGTGAGGACATGACTATCTCCCGTCTCCAAAACCCATTGAATGGTGGGAGAGAAAGGCCATGGCTGACAAAGAAAGTGTTTTCTCACGGAACAGATACACTTCCATTTTATTAAATGTATCAGTCCACACCAAATCATGGAGACCCCCTTTGTTTTTTACACACCAAGTCTGCTTCAGACACATTTAGTGAAGCATAATCTGAGCAGGCAGCTATTTGAATCAAACAAATATCCCGCTGTATATGTGTTTTGACCTTATTAACTGTATCAATTAATCAATAAATACAAACAGTGTTGATTTCTTCCTGTGGAGTCGACATGCAAACTATTTTGGTTCAGTAAATTTCTGCTGTTTGCCAGCCCGGTGAAGACAGTTTGGCCTGCTGCTGTCCTCTCAGCTCCCCAGGAGCTGCAGCTGACAGACAGCTGCTTCCGTCCACAGAGACACTGAACACAGGTTGAGAGAGAAGTGGGGAGGCTGCAGGGGGGAGAAGAACGTGGATGGACTGTTGTGCTCACATGAGACGAAATTTCTTTTCCGTTTGTGATACTCTACAGCTGACACATCGCTCTGGATTCCACCATGTTATTCTTTTGGTCATTGCCTTGGCACAGCCTGTCCATGAATTTTGGTGGCAGAGCTTCTGAAGGAGCATGAAGGTTGTGTTTGTTTGGGATGTTTAGTTCAAAAATCAATAAGCTTTCTCCAGAATGACTGACTCTGCCTTTAATTGCACAATCCATAGTCCAAATGTAAACGAAAAGGCTGCTTCATGACCAAAATTCAAAGCACAAGATTAATCCTGCTATCACTCCCAAATTATTTTCCCGGTGTTATTATACAGTAAAGTATAAGTGTAGTTATAAGTATAGGTAGTGTACTGCAGTGTTTTTGTTTACTTCTCCACTATCAATGAAATATTTATATCTGCCTGTCCATTATTAGTTTGTTCATATTGTTGTAATGAACAGTGAAGCATCTATGGGATATAGCCAGTACTTCAGACTTATAGTCTTGTTGTGCTTTTAAAATAGCGGCATACACAACAACATAAACCTCACCCTCTAACTCAGTCACATCCTACAGAGTCCAATTACCATGTGGAAATATCTGATATTTAGCTCTTGGATAGCTCTGATACTGCAAACTCACCACCTTTCTCATCATGCAGTAGTAACTACTACAGACCTACAGTGATGGCATGACTCCACCTCTGAGTACCATGCTAATAAAGCATGGTAAAAGTTAAAACCCATTAAAAGACAAAGGACAATGGCAGTGACAGCATCTTTAGCTTCCATATTCTAACATATTTCTGAGCAAAACAAAATATGGGAGCAGGTGTAATGTATGTACAGATTTCTCCACCAGGCTTATTGCAGGTGGACTGAACATGGCGAAAACAGTTGTGCTAGTATAAAAATATAATTTACCAATATGTAAATAATTAAAGTGCAGAATAGAGTGTTACATATATTTTCTCATAAATATGAGATCTTTTCTCTTAATTGTGAAATCCAGTTCTTGTAAACATAAGATATTTTCTGATGAGATGATCATTCATTAGTGTGTTTCCATAGATTTGATGGATACCAAGAGAAAGCTTAAAGTCAATGCAGTTAAGTTTGTAACTTTTAAAAGGTACTTTTAATTGCAGTGTCTTTAATATCTAGGTTATGTTATGCTAACACTAATATAAGCAGAGAAAATGAACAGATGACAGCAATGTTCTTTTGCATTCATTAACATGAAATTTCCTCTGACTGTGACTCCACCTCAAGTTAACAGCAGGCTAATGTGCTGGAGGAGAAAGTGAATCTCGCCCACAGCGTATACCCACCTGAGCCAGCTTTGACATTAGCAGCACCATCCCTTTGGACTATGGATGTATACATAAGTTATTATTAAGCCAACAAGACTTAATGAACTCTATATACAGCTTTTAAGCTCTTCATCTCAGCTGAGCTTCTGTGATGATGGAAGATGGGGGTGGTGGTGGCAGGCATGCTGGTAACACAAAACTATAAATTAGCCTTTAATTGCAAGTAAGAGAACATTTACAGTCTGATTTTACAGCAGCCCTCTGAACATCTCTTATGGCACTACGTGAAGCTCAGTGAATTTGGAGATAATAAATGTGATTTGTTTTGCCCCTTTCATGTCTACAGTGCACTTCTTTAAGTGGCAGAGTAAGAGGAATGACCTCTCATAAAATCCTAATTAAGGTAATGTGTGAATGAGCAGTAGAGCCTTGTGGATGCTGATGGTGATAAATGTCCGTCCCTTCAAAGCCGTGCTGAAGGTGAAAGTTGCTTTTGAGTTCAGGTAGCCCACTGTGCCTTATAATTCTAGAGACAATAGGTGAGACACTGAACTGATGCTGCTTCTCCTGAGCTACCAAAATGGTTTGCTTTGTAGCAGCCCTCTTATGTCGAGAAACAGAACAGTGGCAAGGTATTTGTTGAGATTCAGAGGAATACACTCAAGCAGTCACTTTGAGAATTTATTTCCTTACAGCCAGAAGTAATGTTTCCATTTGTGTTGAAGAAAGACAATCAGCTTTGACATTTAAGCTGCAATTCCCATGGAGCAGCTTGTCTATTTGCATCAAGAGCATGAAACGGAGTGACTTCCAAAGAACGATGTGCTTTAATTTGACAATTCCAAACATGTTTCAATGTAAAAAAGCTAAATAAAAGCGGGACAATGTGGGGATCTGTCAGGTTTATTTCTTCTCATGCTTTCTGGAAAGGCCTGGATGTGTGTGCTTTGTTCATGATGCTGAATCTAGGCTTCTGCAATTTATCAAAACCTGGGATTTCAGACTGGCCTATTTAGTACTGTCCAGGTTTCAGAACATTGCAGTGCTTCAGAGCACATTTATCAACATTCACATCCGCACGCAGGACCAGTGATTTAGGAATATACTCACTCATCCGTGTCATCCATGTCATTATCTTTCAAGATTCTACTCTTTTGATGGATTCGCGTTTGGCCCTTGCCTGAATAGTCTTCACGCTGAGCAGCTAGTTGAGCCCGATTTGCACTCAAAATGCTATCAAATCTGCCCCAGTAATTGTCGACCCAGAAGAGGTAGCGAAAAAGAGTAGAAAGAAAACAGAAAATAAAAAATGACTGTTATCAGATGATATGTGTGTTTGGGGAAATGTGCAGGTAATTTGCTGTGGAATTTTTACATTCCAGATTAAAGATGTGACAGATTTGCATGGGAAAAAGAAAGCATGGGATTTAATTGTTGCAAACTCTCTCAGCAACAACTAATAAGAAGAATTTGAGTTTGAGTTTGCAAATATGACGACCTCAGGACATTGATAATCAAATGCAGTATTCAATAATCAGTATTCCTTGTTTAATCATTTCTCTTTTGAATGCCAAATGAATATTTGCCCAATATCCGCTACTAAAAACATCTGGGTCACTTTTCATAAAGATTGTATGAAATCACTACTGACAGATGATCACAGGGTACCTCACATTATCCACCTCTCTATCACTTTGTGTCATCATTCTTTTTCTCTTCATTGCCAAAGAACCATCACCCATGACAGATCATTGTTTCTTCCAGGGCAAGAAAACTGCTGTCAACCTCAGTGTTCTTCCTTCCCTCCCTCGTCTTTGTTCACTTCTAATTAACTGAGATTTTGCTTGGCTGAATTTCAAAAGGCCATTGGAGAAAACAGCTCTGCTTGGCTGTGAGTCACTCAATCTTTGATCTGAATTATGGGTTTTTAAAAGTCAAGGCATTATGAGATTGCAAAATGGCGAGGATGAAATACAACAATGTACCAATTATGTGAAAAATTGAAAGTTATGTGATGTGAGTTCACAGCTATAAGGACCATTGAGGTGCAACTCAGGAGTATAAAACCTGCTGTGATTCTAAATTTGCATTTGCATATCTGTAAAAAAAGAGAAACTAACTTTAAGAAGTACATATCTCTCTGTTAATTTACTTTAATGTAATGTAAAAGGCTAACAAATAGAATTTAGTAAATTGCTCTCAGCAAACTCTCCCTGGATAAATCGAGGTTTAAAAAGTGCAACATCAAAGAAATAAAAACAAACTCACTCTTGAAATTATGATTTGGAAACTAATGAAACAAGAGAAGTGGAGCTGTAGGTATTGCTTGCGGTCATATGGATGTTCACACCAAACTCCTTGGAAATAGCTGTAAGAACTGGAAAATAAAACACCATAGGTAAAGCTGAATTAAATGTTATCATGTGTGATTATTTATGCTGAAAAGAAGAAAAAGCATGCTTTTCAATTTCTCATCTGCATTAAATGCTCACATCAGAAACATGTCTGACCACTTGTGTGTGTCATTATATTTTATATTTATTTATATGTATATATATATATGTGTATGTATGTATATATATATATATATATATATATATATATATATATATATATATACATATATATATACATATATATATATATACATATATATATATACATATATATATACATATATATATATATATATACATATATATATATACATATATAATTATAATGACACACTAATGTATACACAAGTAATGTGACAAAAACTCACCCAGGCATGGTCTATTTGTTGCAATATGAAATGGACCCTTTAAAATGAGGTGCTTTATCAAAGCGGCCCACGGTCCTTCTCTGTAAAATCCACTGCTGTTGTTGAGTCTGCTGATTTTCAAACTATGCTGTAAGTAAACACTTGCTGCTAATACTTCTATTGCAGTCGCACTGAACAAGGACTCTAGCTTGTCGACAGTCCCCCATCATATCACTGTGTCATCAGCAGTGTCCAACTGAACTATCAAGGCCATCCAGAGGATTAATTAAAGAGCTGATGTCTGCAAGCCAAAAAGAAATTGAATGGGGGGAGGACGGGACATTCAAACCAAGCAAAAGATGCAGCTAAGAAAGAGAGGGAGAAAGCTAAGGAGCTAAAATCTGATAAAAGATTAAAAAATAAAGAAATAAATAAGAGAAATTTTACAGTCGCAGGGAGTAGTAAGTGGACAGTTGACAGTGTTGCTAGCTAGCAGTAGCACTACCATTGTTGTATTTGTTTTGTTTTGGGTTTTTTTAATATATTTGGCATAGCAGTTAAATCACAGGTGGCGCTAGTTCTGTTAATAATGGCTCTAGCAACACCAACACAGTCTCTGTGATGTGGGCTAACCATAACCTAACTCAAACCCTAACCTCAACCAAGGATGGCAGCACTATGGAAAACAGAATTGGCTAAGCCTGGTTTATGACTTTGTTCTTCTAAGGAATGCCCCAACCCTTGCAGCTTTTAAATCTAGACTGAAAACGTTATTGTTCTCAAATGCTTTTAACTCAAGGTCTTTTTATTATTGTATTATTATAATGAATCTCTATTATTTTTATTCTTTTGCCCTTTTATCTTATTTCTTTATTATTTTTTTAGATTATATCTCTTGTTTTTGCTCTTTTCCAATTGTGTTGTTTTTAACATTGAATTTTATTGTTTTAACTTAACTGCATTGTGTTGCTTTAATTTCTATGTTATGGCACCTTGAATCTACCTCTGTGCTTGAAACGTGCTTCATAAATAAAATTGCTTTGCCTCTATCATTGCTCATGTCACCTGGTGGCTTCAAATGCCACATCAGGCCAGAAACTGGAGTTGAAACTTACTGTTTCAGTTCACCAAGGTAAGACATTTTTAGCTGTTTGTGCTAACATGTATATTGTGAGTGAATGTCTTGGTTCTGACTATACAGGATGTGTGCTTCGATTGGCTACCTGTTCTGCTGGCTTTTTCATGAGTTAATCGTTTGCTGGCTGCTACTGTAATTACTCCTGTTTTATTGGTTGTACTTGTATAGGTATTAATTTACACATTTGCACATACATTATGCTCTTATGCTGTTTATTTACATAGTGTTAAACACGAATACTTGCATATGAATATTATCAGTGTCATGGCTAAATTTGGTTTTGCTAGTTGTATTGTGCGCTTCCTACTGGCTCAGTGCAAACACATCTCTAGTAAAAAGTAACATTGTATGTTGGCTTTGAGGATGTGAATTAAGGGTTTGACAAAGCCCATCAACATAATTATGTTCCTGTAGCCTATTATTAGATTCTTGGAAAACTCAAACTCAAAATGGCTTGTCAGACTGCATAGATAGGTAGGTTCACATTTTTTTCCCACACACTTGTAATTCAGCCAAAGACATGCAAAGGCTTACTTCATTATTATTCAGCTAATACAACAGCTTCAGTATGTGCTCCTGTTCCATGGTTTACAACATTGCTCTCGTGCTTATCTGCTGCTTACCAACTTTTATAAGAAGATATTGTTTATTGCCATGAATTTTTGATTTTAACATGCCAATGATTATTTGCTGATGTGTCTTTGTCTGCTGCTGCATATCAGGTGGATGGTTGGGTTTCAATTTATCAGTAGTTTGGAGGGGAGTGACTGCAGATTCCATCCATATAATAGCTGGTGTCAAGCTCTGTATGTATTGCTGTTTTGATGTTTTATCACCAATCCCCACTCTCTGCTGTGCTGAACTTGGTGTTCGCATGAGGGGAGTCAGAGACTTGAGACTTGACTCGAGTCACTGACTTTCATTTCTGTCTTTCATATTTCCTTACAGCATAAAGAATATATGCTTTCATAGCTAGTGGTGTGATTGTCAGAAATGATAAGGCTATCTCCTGCTCAAAGCACTTCCCGTGTCTTTAACTATGTAAACAAATAGCCAAGCCAGTGCAGTTCGCATCATCTTGAGCCAAGAAGGGCTCTCTCTTTTTTAAAATGTCTGAAGTCAGTTAATTGCACATACTAAGATGATGTTTGTATATTGTGACATTTGCAGCATCCCTCCCAGTAAATAGTTCCAACGTGCTGGCAGGGAGTGCACGATAGTCAAGAACAAACTCTTCACCAATGAGATAATATTTCAAGGTGTTTAAAGCCCATTTAATAGCTTTTTCGGCTGATGTACTGCGCAGGCAACTGGTTTCCATCCTCCCCTTGCAATAAGACGGCTCAAAGACCTACTCCAGATGCATCTGTCTGCACAGTAAAGGGGAGAGTGACAGACAGACAGTTTTTCCTGACTTTGAAAGCATTCTCACTTTATTGAGTCTGCTTAACCTTTACTGGGCTGAATTTGCAAGTAATGTCAGTTAGTTTAGTAGATCTTGATGAAAGGTTGGGAATGAGTCAGCGCTACCAGCCTACCAATCCCAAGGATGGATGCCCCCACCTCCAATCACATAGCCAAGGTACTGGACCTCTGGCTTGGCAATGCGGCACTTCTTGGCATTGATAACCAGACAAGCACTCTGGTTTTGTTGATAGACAGATGTTGTAGATGCTCTTCCCATGTCTGGCTGAAGATAACAATGTCATCAATGTCGGCTGCTATGTAGTGCTCTGCTCCTCTTACAACTTCATCCACCAACCTCTGAAATGTTGCTGGTGTTCTGTGCTAACCAAAGGGCATTATTCTAAATCCGAAGAGGCCACTTCTGTTGAAGATTCTGTTAAGGGCACTTGCCAGGACCCTTTACAGAAGTCAAGGGTTGTTAACAGGTTGGCATATCCCAAGCACTTAATAAGTTCATCAACCCTTGGCACTGGATAGGGATCAAAGGCATTCAACTTTGAAAAGTTGACAAAGAAACTGAGTTTAGGGCCATCCTTCTTCGGATCCAACACCACAGAGCTACACCACTCACTGTGAGAAAGCTTGATGATTCCTGTAGCCAGCATCTCCTCCACTTCTTGCTTCAGTTTAGGAACAGGTCTGGACAGAATGTGGCAGGTGGTGTCCCTGATTGGCTGCTGTGCTAGTAAATGCAGATGGATCTGATGTTCAATGAGCTGTGTACAACCTGGTTTTAGACTGACAACTTAGATCTTGAAACACTGGATTCTCAGTTGAAGAGGGAAAATATTACTCCTGTAGCTCTTCCTTGTCAACTGTGTATGCTCTTAAGGTTGTAGACTGCTCTAGTTGGTTTACCCACTTTTTCAGAAGGTTTACATGGAAGACTTGATACTTTTTCCCGTCGGTCTTGCCAAAACAGTTCATATGTGATGGTCTTCTTTTTGATCTTGTATGGCCTGTACCACTTGCCAAGGAGACCACTGTCAGATGTTGGCAGTAGTAGAACTTTCTAGCCCTCTTGGGAAACTCTCCTCCTAGAAGCCTTGTCATAACTCTGCTTCTGTCACTGCACTGCTTGAGCCAGATTGCCATTGGCGAGGTCTTGAAGCAGGTCCAGTGTGTCTCTCATTTTCAGGGTATATGAGAGCTCACTGCACTGCTGTTGTGGCATGGGACCCTCCCAGACTGTCTTCAAGACATCCACTGGACCCCTCACTGAAAACAAATGGTGTCAACCTTTGACCCGAAAAGCTACCTCAGTTATGGGGTATCCTACCTTAAAGACATTATTGTTCTTACTAACATGTACTGTAGGACACTCTGCTTTACAATGACCTGCCTGACCACATGAATGACACACTAAGAGGAATTCCTATATTCTTAATTACAAAAAGTGCAATGATATAACCAAACATGTAACCAAATTATGGTAAAAAAAAAAAAATATATATATATAGTAAAAAAAAAAACTAAACAGTTAACTTAGCTTAACTGTACAAAATTTAACTCCTGGTAATGTAACTCATGTATAAATACAGGAAATGGTTGGGTGGCTTCTACTTTTGTCTCTGGAAAACATAGTGGGTATGGTAAGTAACAAAGATAGAAAATTATTAACTTATGGAATGCAGAACTGAAACATAAACAATAACTAAACTTATTAATACTTGTCCATCGTTTACTTTAACCAGATATGTTAATGTATGTGATGTCTAGCATAACATAATGCAAAACACAAACAAACCCGGGATAGTATGTTTTTGCAAGTTGTAGATCAATGATGGAATTATGGATAAAATAAACAGTTAACAAGCATGGTTCAGTGAGCAAGCAATGTGGCAATGGTGCAAATGGGGACAAATGGCATGTTCTCACCCACTTTGTTTCCCATTTACCATAAATATTTTGCAATTACTATGCTTCCTTTTATAGACCCCACTTCCTTCCAACACATAATTTGATGGTGCAGAGTAAACAGCCATGGTGCAGAACAGAGCTATGCAGTTGCAGCAGTATTTCTCTCCAGCACGTAGTACTGTATGGGGACAACTAAAATGCAATATAAATGCTTTATATCACTTGAATATTTAATAATTATTCAATGTCTATGATGCATGATGTAAATTTAAGCTTAAAATGCATAGGTATAGATGTTTATTGAGAATTGCAGAGGCAGAGAGAAGATTAATCACAGAATTAACTGCAGTTTTTAAAACAGGCCTCCATGGCTGATAACAATACTACACTGACCCTCCTCTGGCTAGTTTATGGTATGAGGTTGAAAGTCAATGAAGTGTCCCTTTCTCAGCAGAGGTTTTTGACCATGAGAAAAGTGTTCACTTTCCTCAGGTGTTTTGGGGATTTGAGCTGCTGACCTTCCAATCAGAACTGCACTATTTCAGCCTTTAGGCTACCACTGCCTGCAAATTGTATAACAAGCTGTAATTTCTCCTTCTTGGGTACAATCATGTCCATATCCCTCAGCAAGTGCTCCATCCTGTGACCACAGCACTCTCATCTTGCCTACAGGGCTAAATCAATGAATCAAGTGAAAGGACAGTGGGGAAGGAGAGCGTGTGAGATAGACATCAGAAGAAAAAAAACAGATTGAGAGGTTAATCCTCATAGTTTGGTATTATTTAATATCTGCTACAGAGCATGGTCAAGGAAACCCATTCACTCCTTCTCTTAGGGCCATCTTAGGATGCATGTCGCAGTTTTAGCTCTAGCCTGTCTTTGAAGGTCATCCAGCTAATGCCTTTACACATATTTGTCCCCTGCTGTCAGTGCCTCTTGCACCATGCCATTTATCTTAAAACTCAACAGATCAGTTCAACCTGCTCTCTGTTCTACTGCCATTGCTACTCAGAAAAATCAAAAGAGCACATAAACCATTAACATGAAGGCATGTGTGCATGTGACAGATATAGTATGTAAAAATATGTTTATATGCAGTATCAAAGGCTGATGTCAGACAGGCATATTAGGTAAAAATCTACTTCTGCTTTGTGCTTGCACTTTAAATGCCTGGTTGGTTGATTGCTATCTTCAGAATGTAATCTTTTCAGGTTTTACAGTATACAGTAGGAGGGAAATCAACACTTGAAATGATTGGTCAATTTATTGATTAGTCAACTGACAGAAAATGCATTTACAATAATGTTAATATTCTGTATAACTTGTGTTGTTCATCAAGCAAAGGAACAAAACATTCACCACTTCCAGCTTCTCAAATGTGAGAATTGTTTGGTTCTTCCTGCTTTAAATCAGTATAAACTTTTTGGACTGTCTGTCAGACAAAACAAGCAAATTGAAGACATCACCTGACACTTTATTGACTAAAGCAGTTATTAATTGTAAAATTAACTGTGATTAATCAATAATGACAATAATATTTAGTTGCAGTCCTAGACAGCATTATGATCATTGTTAATGCTTTGGTAGTGCCTTTAACATATGTGCTCATATCTACTATAAAAGGTGTACAGTAATCAAAACTATCAACTGCTTAATCAGTGCAGCCAGAGTGAAAATATATTTCCCTATTGTGCTCCTTCTGAAAAAGTTCAGTATGGGGGGGGGGGGGTAAAATCAGTATGAAAATGTAATCCACAGTCATGTATGGGACTACTTAATAAATAAGACATAAAATAACAAGCTCTGTGAACTACAAACTTTTCACAGAATCAACACAGGTCAATACTGTATTAGTATCAGTCTAAATTACAAAGGGACAGCCTCAGACCAGCTGGTACTTGCTGCAAATGTCTGTCAAGTAAGGTTCGTAGCTACATATGGTATGGGAATGTGTTATAGTTCAAACATTTGGTGTTAATTTTTTCCACAGAATTAAACCTGCATTGAGGGGTTTTCTCCAGACTAACTAATCAATATTATAAGTGCTTAGCTGTAGCTCATGTAGTTGCCAAAAAGTTATTTTTTGTGTATAGGGGAATATATTTATATATATTAATCTGTTCAAAACGGGAAGACCTGATATTAACATAGATTATATAGATACATAAAACATAATATGATATAATTTCTGTGTATCCCTATGTTAATTATATAGTGCATGTCTCAGCAGAATGATATCTGTTGCTTCTGAGTAAATGATAAATGGACTGTACTTGTATAGTGCCTTTCTAGTCTTCCAACCACTCAAAGCGCTTTTACACTACAAATCATAATCAATCATTCACACACATTCATATGCTGAATGGGTACAGGGGCTACCATGCAAGGTCCCAACCTGCCTATCAGAGGAAATCTAATCATTCACACACTGATGGCAGAGCCATCAGGTGCAATTTAGGGTTAAGTATCTTGCCCAAGGGCACATCGACACGCGGACTGGAGGAGCCGGGAATCAAACCACCCCTCTTCCAATTCGAGGATGACTTGCTCTACCTCCTGAGCCACAGCCGCCCAATGTGTTGGTTCCTGCATTTCATATAAAGTTATATAGTTAGGAGTTCACATCTGTAAATGAACAAATTAATAGTTCTGGCAGGAAGTCCTGTGTTGCATGACGTGTCAGCTGACATTCTGTCCTCAAAAAAACCCACACAATACATCTCCCTGCACTGAATTGGTGGCCTATTACTATAAAGCCCTTTACTATCACAGTCACTCTGCAGGGCTAAGCGATAGCTCAATATTATCATCTATTAACTTTCAACAGAAATATATTGCTGTTAAATAATCTTTTTTTTTTTTTTTCGTTCTACGAAGTTCTGTTCTAAATTAATGAATTAATTTTATTATATTAATGAAAGCTAAAATAAAACTCAATTAGCTATTAGAAATATAGTTTTTCTTATGGCATGATGAGTTTGATCTCATTTACAGTGCAATGCAGGAGAATACAGTTCATTGCTCGAAAGATTATTTTCTGTGTGATCTGGATACATTTGTCAGATTGTGACAACTATATGGAAATATTGGAAACTATCTGTATTAATATTTCATAATGATTTCAACCATATCATCCATCTCTAGTGACTGTTGACGTTTGCTTTCTTCTGTTGCTGTTAAAGGTAAAGCCTCCTCCACCTCAGCCCCCCCACCTGCCATGGTTACACTCTCTGTGCACCTTGGATAGTGTTTGTTTCTACTTTACATCCATGGGGGGAATTTTTTATAACACTCCCTGTGTGTTGCTACTTTTTCATGCTGATGTGCTTTATTGCTGCAGCAGGGAGCCTCTCCAAGAATAGACTTGCACTGCCAAGTCAAACTATATTACCTCTCTATTTGGTATGTGACGTCAGCACTCTTGACAGAATTGTGGTGTATGTATATATCTGTGTGTATGTGTTGTGTATTAAGCCAGTAACGAAACCTATCCCACATTGTGACATTTTCAACAAGTTTAGAAACAAAATCAAAATGAAGTAGAAATACTCATAAATGAACAACAAATCATTTCCCAGGGCTGCAATTCAGCTCCACCTGAGAGAATATGTTTTGGCATCTATTACCCATGAAATTATATTAGTTGTGTTTATTAATAGAGAGCATCATAAAATGTATATCTTACGAGTCATTACACAAACCTATATGGAAAAAAGAGATGAAATGAAATAAACTTTACATACAGTATAAATGAGTACAAGCCAACTTAATCAGAGGCAGAAATCTGCAGACATTAACCAGACAGAGCAAGTAGTCAGCAGATGTTTGAACTACAACTAGAAAAAGTGTAGCTGTAACTGATTGTGTGTCAAGAATCACAAGGTACATGCAGAGTCTGTCAATGAGATTTCTAAATAAATACATATTATGGTAAACTTTTTCTCCACTTATGAACATGCAAATAGAAAAGGCAAGCCCTTATAGGCCCTACTGTTATTTGCACAACCCCAGTCCCAAGATTTGCTGCCGTAAGACATTTCACGCAAGCAATGCCTCAGGTGACAGATTGGATACCAGAGTTTTTAATAAATAATATGATCATCTCTTGGTAAATCTCAATATCCTCTGTTGTTTTAAATGAACTGACAGCTACAGTATTTACATGTGTAGGCTGATTTCAACAGGTCTGTCATTGCTGGATAGTCAACACAGACTGAAAGAAAATATTTTTTATGCTCATGAAGAACGTTTCAGCAAAGCACTAAATCCATGCATATAAGGTCTGGTGATATTATTGAGTGTGTTGTGTGTAGGAACAATGCTACTCTTCTTGTGTGGGTGTACATTTTGTCACATTATTGGTTTCCTCCTATACACTGCTGCAGATAAACAACCTTATAGCTTAAGTGACTCTAGTGCAATTCTCCTTCACAGTCTTTCAGTCAAATGATGGTATTGATTTACCGAATACATACTTGACAAAAATCGTATCAGTGCAACAAGATGAGAGAACACAGTGTTGAAAAGATGTTCGGTCAGATCTGGTTAAAGGAGATATGTCTTTGAACTTCTATTGGATTAGACAAACAATAAAAGTTTCTTGCACAAACTGATGATTTAATACTTCATTGAATTTGTCAGGAATGGTTGGGAAACATCCTTTAAGGGTCTTTTCCTCATACAGTACTTAAAGGATAACTGATTTTCTGTATTTTTCTTATTGCCATGTGTAGAGCCAAACCAACAATGAACTAATCCTACTTACAAGGATTGTGTGTCCAGAGTCTGATATATCATAGTCCTCTGTGCTGTAGAACTCTCAAGAGAGTAGTTCTGTGTAAGACACACACCACCAAGCGCACATACTCTGATAAAAACACTGCAAAATAGTTATTTTATTGTTTTGTGTATTCTTTTATTAAATCATCTCTGAATGACAGGACAGAAATGATGCTAGATGTACCCAGTCCTCCTAATTAAAACATTACTGATTAAAGAGGGAGCACACTGCAACCTGCGACCAGTTTTTATATAACTAGTCATCACATTCATTAGATAAATTGGTGCCATGATACGTAAGAATATCCTCAGTAATTTGCTCATAATGTTAGGGTTCACAGTGTGTCTCTCAAAGTTGTTGCCTGGTGAAAGTGATACCACCTGCTGTGGTGAAGATGTTTTATAGTGTGAAATTTCCAGGAGGAGTGCTAATTTGCCCTTGCATCCTGCCCACATGAAGCAGAAAATAGTTCTCCTCTTTAATCTGTATTCAATTAAGTGAACTACTAGGTAAGAACATCCAAACACAGAAAAGAGATTTATACAATCAAATATTATCAAAAGAATTGGTTTCAATCCATACAGTATTATGATCTCCTGTATCGTCATTGTTCTTAGGAGTAGGAGTGTCTTTTGATTTTGAAATTAGGGTTGATGCATGGTTGTTGCACTGACATACTTGAAGTACTTTAAAGTGATGTCAAAGTGGTGTCAATTTTTTTTTTCAGTTTTCATATTTGTCTGTTTTGGGGGGGCTGTAGAAAACATGAGAAAAAGTGACTGATGTTTTATTGAGTCTGTTTGCCTTTTAGATTTGTCTGACTCCATCTGATGTTTCCTGTTGCATTTCTTTTTGTCCTCGTACCCGCCTCCCCCCACCCACCCTGCCCCATCACCCCCCCACCCCCTCCGTCACTTCAGATCTGGCTGCCAGTCAGCCCTTCTGATTTTCAAAGGCTCCAGAGCATGAAACAGAGACTCTGAACATGGGCCAGATTTTCATTCTCTGATCTTCCCTTCTCACTTCCCTCTATCTCCGCAAGCCTCTCCATTTTTGTCAATGTTTTCCTGATAGCCAGAGTGGCAGACAGACATGCAACAGGCAACTAACTGAGTCGTGGCGTCGCTGAGAACATAAAAACAAAATCTTCAATGTTTTTTGCTGCTTTTATACTAATGATACCATGTATTGGCTGTTGTGTTTATACAATGTAACCTGTAGAAGACCAACAAAAGACAATCACAGGGAATTGTTTACAATCACAAAATTAATTTTAAGCATACAGGGTAATTCTGGAAAGAATTATAATTTAGAGGCTACAAATTATTATTAATTATTTGACCATTTCTTAAAAGGGTAAATGTGTGGTGTAGTAAATGAAAGTACATGCATGTGCTACACAGGATTGATCTGCAGTACAAAAGTTAGTCTCAGAGAATGAAGAAGTAGAGAATCCCCATGTGCTGACACCAGTCTGGTATGGGAATGTTTGCTGTTGATAAAGCTCATATCCAAGCAGCAATAAGAACCATAACTGTTTGATTTGAGGCTTATATGTTCTCAGTGGCAACTTCTGCTTCAAGTGGCACGTAAATCAAAGTATAAAGAGTTGACTTTGTTATTGTTAATTACTATGAATCATCGCACCAATAGTCTGACCATTCACAGTTTATGTACTTGTATTACCTTGCTTGTTTGTGTGCTTTGTAGATTACATATTTTTACTACATGGCATACAGGTGGTTAAATTAGCCAAGTTTAAAATTCAACCTTTTGGGATAGAGACAATAATAACACTCTTACAGACTGATAATTATTTTGTCAAGAAAGGGCACCAATGTGTAAATTCATTTTTACATTTCTCTTTTGGTATTGGTTGAATACCAAATTTGTGAGCTTTAGACATATTAGTAGAGATATATTTTAGACCAAGCCAGATTAGCTTCCAGTCCAAGTCCAAACTATCTGTTTGCCTTTATGTTGTCCTGTCCAACGACAACAACAACAAAAAAAAAGAAGAGCCCGATTTTTGGGTTATTCATATTTGCACAATAAATTAAGCATTACTCTAAAATAAAGACCAAGCTCCTGACAAAATGTGGTGTCAGAGGTGACAGTTGGAATTGTGTTCTAAGCAACAACATACAAAGACAAAAAAAAGTGTGTTTTGTTGTCTGTTATTAGTCCAGATTGAATGCATATCAATAAGGTAGTCAGCTTCATTGGTGAGTCCTGTGTGACACCTCATTCTTTTGGAATATATTGCATTCTACTGTGCTTATCATCAGTTGTTGCGGACCATGAAAACAGGAGGTTGAAAACAGACATCAAACGGCCAGAGAGGCGTTTGGACCTATCTTCCTGTGTGTTCTACGATGAGCAAGGCCTGCGCTATCATTGCATGGTCTATCTTTCAGTGCACAGAGTGAGCTAACCTGTAGAAGGAAGATAAAGAAAAATGGGTTCAATTTCTTCCATCTGAGAAAGTGTGCTTGTTAGAGCGAAGAATCCATTCCCGTTTCCCTGGGACCTTTGATCTGGGATTACACAGGAAGCTCTAAGATGAGAGCTCTACGCTTGGCCTGGGAGAGCTCATGATAGAGCAGCCTGAGGTGGTCGTGGCCTCTGAAGTGAAAACTGCTGCTGAGTCTGCTGTGAACCAAGCTTGCACGCTCATAAGTGGATTATTACATGATTGCCAATTTTCATCAGTCGAGAAACAAGAATAGAAGAAAAAAGGCCTGATCCAAATTGCCGGTAGCAACAACCAAACCATGAAGAGACTGTTATCAATTTACCTGAAATACACTGGATGAAACATTGTTCATTTGGTTCTTTAGACCAGAATATCTTTCTATGCTCTTTCTTTTATCCACACCTTTCCACATGTTCTTACCTCCTTACAAAACTTGGTAAATATGCCAAAAAGTCAAGTATAATACTATCCTGTCTTGTGATTAATTTTGATGTATAAATGTGTAAAATGTGTTGTTTCTATTATGCTAGCTCTGTTTTGAGCTGACTTTTGGTATTTTCATTTAGCTAGATGCTACCATAGACTGTAAAAACTATGGACATAGCCATAGATGTCAACCGTTGGGTTCTGAAGAGAGGTTTTGAAGTTCAATGTAGGCAGCTCCAGCCTTCACCATCTCGGTAGTGCCTTATTCCGCCTTACTCTCAGCTAATCCAAAATGGGAAAAGAGGCTGAGCTGAGGCAGGCCGAATGAAGCCTGGTTGCTGAAACAAGCCACCTAGCTGCTAGCAACCTGTCACTCAAAGTGGCAGCATCCTTAATTATGCATAACTTTACGGTTTCATAAAATCTAAATGGGTGAGTTATAAAAATATTCACCCCCCATACAGTTGTCATTAAAGGGAAAATTAGCTAGAGAGACCAAAACTGTTTTTTGTACCAGGCTGTAAACATGTTTATTTCCGCTGTTGGGCATTTTAACATGGGGGTCTATGGGGATTGACTCGCTTTTGGAATCAGCCTCAAGGGGCCATTGGAGGAACTGCAGTTTTTGGAACTTCCAAATTGGCTTCCTGTTTTTCAGCCCTGAAAGTTGCTTCATGGTTGCTATCCAACAAGCTAAGCTAAGACAAGCTGAACAACATCTCTCAGTAGCAGAGTTTGGTGAGCATTGTCTTCATGTTATTGAACCACGCTAATGGATTTATTTATTATTAGGTATGGTCCAAGCTAATCTGAAGGATCAGGATTTGGCCCAATTAAGGTTTTTTTTTTTTTTTGATGGCTATGTCCAACCTGATCCGTTCCCAATCCTAGCATCTGTCAAAAATGTCCCAGTGCTCCACTGAATCATGATGTGCTAAAAAAAAAAAAAAAAAAAAAAAAAAAAACAGCAACAAGCAGTTACAATTAGCATGCAAGAATGCATCAATGAGTGATACAGACAGAGACACACTTCTAAAATTAAGCTTTTACAAAAAATATTTTCTCATTATGTTGAAAAAAAACCCATTTTGTTGTGTGTCAACAATTATGTCAAATGGATAATGAGATGAGAGATGAATTCAACACAGTTCCATCTATTATTTGCCTTTTTCAATTTTCACAGTTTCATATGAGTTGAAAATCAGTCAACAGACAGGACTGACAGAGACCAGCCTGCTGTGTAGGATAGAGCACACTGCCATTCCTCGATACGAACCATGCTATCCCAAGAGAGCTGTTGTCTGCAGACAAGGTGGTGCAGAGGATGCGAGGATGTGTTTATTAAATGGGCTAATGCCACTAGGAATTTGTAGCTTCACTGACAGCAACCCTTTAATACCAAAATGACTGATTTTCAAAATCATCATTGCTTAACAATGGGAGCAGCAGAATAATGCCTCAAAAGACTATATTCCAACTACACAGTTTATACATTCATTTATTCAGTTGGTACCCTTCTGCCTCTGTCTCTCTGTTTCCCTCCCCCTTGCACTCCTCTCTGTGGATTCATGTTGTGATCTTAACATTATAAATGGGTTCTCTGGCAGCGCTTAGATTAGATTTGTTTCTATGAGATTCATTCCAGCCCTAACTCTGGTCTCGGTGCTCATGTGGCTTGTTTTTTTGACGAATGCCCCCTACCCTGTCAACAGTCATTTGCAAGATCTCTTCTCATAAACTTGTCCACAGAGGGAGACCAAAATCCTCCCTACTGACTCCATACAGCATTCTGTCTGTAAGCTTCTAACCTTTACTAAGGTCATTCAAGCGTTCACAAACAAAATATAGACGCCTGAATCCTAAATAATTAGACTGATGATAAAATAAGGATACAAAAAAAACGCTCTATCTCATGGGACAGCTGGCATGTAGCCTCGGGGCTTGTGTATATGGAGTGGGCGTACGTGATTGGCTTTTGATTGATATGTTTGCTCTTTTCCTAGGGGAGCAGAAAGAGGAGTATTTAATGCCTATTGCTTCATACAGAGTGAAGTATTGATCGTCCGGGCCTCCATATTGCCTTTGTCACACACCCTTAGGCCTGACAGCTCCCAGTGCTTGAATAAGATGTCATTATTTCTTCACCAGCAGGGGTCATTTTCTAATTTGGTCTGGTTTATTTAGAGCTGTATGAATATGCTTAAATGATACAACTTGCTTTATTTTATCGTTTCATTATTATAAACAAATCCCCTGAAGAGACCAAAACCAACAATGAATTTATCCTGCTAACAAGTATTGCCCATGTAACCACAGCTTGATACAGCCTCTGTGCCACAGAACTCCACTGTTCTCCAAAAGCTATTAAAAGATATTAAAGAGCAATACTGTGCATTTGGGTGACATAGGTTTATGATTACAATGGCCACAGCCAGTGTAGTTTATTCTCAAACAACTGTGCTGTTGCACTTTAATTCTCTAGCAAGTAGCTCCGTGTCAGGAGGACTTCAGCAAACACGCTCATGGACATTTCCCTGTGTTTACATAGCTGAGAGAAAATACAACTTTATATGTAATTGTCTTCTTATATGTGGAACAGGTAAGAGCATAGGGCTAGCCTTTGATTATGGCTCTGCTCCAAGACATACAAATGTTGTCAAGGCTGTCTTAACTGGGACTAATTTGTAATGCATTTGGGGAAAATTAACTCTTTTTAAACAAAACAAAAGGTCAACTTGAGCTACAGCTTCAAGCTGTGAGGCTGTCCACTACAGCAGAAATCTTATGCCTAATGGAGGGTTTAAATAGTTGCAGAAATGTTTTACTGGAACAAGTCAGCAATAAGTTATTTTTTTTTTAATTCTTTTTTTTAAATTGTGAAACTCCATGTAAACAAGCAAAACCTTGGCTGGCATAAAGATACATTTTGACTTAGACTGAGCTTGAACAGGCCTTTTTCACAGCAGGCATTTGGATAGTAGGGAAAGTATTAACATTAATGATGACTCTATTCTGTTCAAGTGTCCTGACAGTGTGACAGTGAGCCGGCATGCACCAAATACCAAGACCCTGAAACTAAAGAAGCTAAGTGGAATTCAGCCAGCATACATTTAATTATTTATATCTGCGCTTTGTGTAACATGTCCAAATCTCTTGAGTGGAAAAGGCCTGTGTAAAAATTCTCATGCTTAAATTTGGCAAAAATATTTGCAAGGGCTCACTAAGGCCGTGTTGAAAAATGTATGTTAGCAAACCACATGTTGAGCCATGTTTTCTTCTTTTTGCCTGTTGTGAGCAGGTATGATTGATTGTCAGTTATCAGCAAGTGACACTGACTGCTTTTAGCCGGCTGAGAGGAGTAGTGTGGCAAACTTTTTAATCTTAAAATTATTATTTTTATGTACTGTATATTAACTATTTAACTTGCTTTAGACTAGTCTAAGATAAAAAATAAAATAAACAGCTTCAACCAGCTGTTGAAGATGTCAATATTAGCTATCTTTTCCTTTGTTCTTTTGACATGTCTTTGTCCTTTCTGTGTATCGTGTTGTATATTGAGGGTGTCTTAATAGTAGCTGACAACATCTGCTTTGCTTTCACTCCATTAAATAAGCAACAATTAAGCTTTGAGATTATTGGTGCAACAAACTTCAGATAGTTACAAGCAAGGACACAGAAAAAGGAAAGTGAGGAATGAAGAAAAAAAAAGAATAGAGAAGGACTACAAAAGGCAGTTGTCACAAAAAATACTGTTGTCTCTTTCTAGCACCATGGCAACTAGCAGACAATGTCATTACATCTTGCTCAAACACGAATCCAATGTACACAACAAAGAGGCAATTCTATGGTCTGCCTACTTTAATGTTCCTCTAAGACAGATAAAGAATTCAAACCTTAAGGTGAGAAATGGCATCTTTGATGAAGCACATGGGGGTAAAATGAGAGCCTATTTCACTGGGCTGAGGAAAAAGAAGTGATAAGCATGTGTTTGTGGCCACAGAGATGTGATTCAGTCAAACTCATAGAGCATGAAACATCTAAAAGATGACAATGTGTTTTAATTCTTATACATGACGGGTAATAACACAATAACAAGTTACACTTACATAAGACAATCTTGCACTGATTGACACCTTTTATTAAATAACTGAAGCTACATTGCAATTAAGGTGATCAACAAGTGTCACAATTATACCTGTCAGGGTGGAGAATAGCTAGTCATTACATAAAATGAGATAAAATAACTCACCTTGTCCATCTCATCTGTAACAGCTGTAGACTTTTTTTCTACTGCAGTATGCTAAGCATGCAATAAGGTGATTACATTTCTGCTGCACGTAGGTATAGTGTCCATGAATATAAAATATTTAATCTTTGTCTACACAAAAAATAAAAGATTATTTTTTAAAAAAGCTAATTCATATTCATACAGAAATCGTACTTCTGTCTTTATGGCAGGCAAAATTAGACCTTCTCCCAGGAATAAATGCTATAAGCAGCTTCTTTATTTTAATTTATTTTTGACCTTTTCTGACTCCTTTTTTTGGTTTGTGGTTTTAATTAGGTTTATATTCCCTACAGCATAACACAATAATTAACAAAATTTAAAAAATATCATTCAATCCTCGTCAAAAAAAAT
Organism: Euthynnus affinis; assembly: GCA_029490765.1. Lineage (NCBI taxonomy): Eukaryota > Metazoa > Chordata > Actinopteri > Scombriformes > Scombridae > Euthynnus > Euthynnus affinis. Next base: position 7,192,450 of record CM055855.1, on the reverse strand, counting down.
GTCACTAGGACTTCTTGCTTGTGTAATGACAAGGACTAGGTACTAGTAATGGCTATGCTACTGATCTACTGTATATCAGTGGATATTTATTATAAATACATAGTTGTCATTACATTCACTGATCATGGAGACCAAGTGGAAAATAATTGATAAAATTATGGATGCATCTTTGTGACCAGATTCTGTTCTTGTCAGTCCCTATGAGGACTCAAAATGGTGCTATTAATCATGGAGGAACTGAAGATGCATGACTACATCTCGAGCAAAGCTACTCATTCTACTGAGTTTAGAGCTGTCGTTTTTTTTTTTTTGTTGTTGTTTTTTTTTTTAATAAAGCTGGCTTTTGGAAGCCTATCTTTTGATGAATCAGTTTGTTGTTGTGAGCCAACATATTAAAATCAGATTTTGAATGCCCACTTCTTGCTGCATTCTCATCCAGTTTTGATATGGCAACAAACAAGAGACCATGGAGGGACTATAGACTCTGGATGCAACAAGTGTAGGGCTGCCTTACTGGGTTAGGTGAGTGACAACTGCAACTGTGATTGTGGCTCCTGATTGGAACTTTTTATCTGGAAAATATTTTTGGAATATCATTTGATTTTTCAAGCTGCTCTGTAATCAGTTAGAGAGGTATCCGGGGAGGAAAACTTCTTCAGAACTGAAGTGGGAGGACACAAATGCTGATTTTATAATAGAAATAAGTAACTGGAGGAATAAAATAATATAATCAGATATTTTAATAGTGATTCTAATAGTCCAGTTTTGAAAATAGTTTAGGTATCACTTCAATGCAAGCTAAAAATGTTTTTTTATGTCTCTTATGGTGGAGTTTTCTATAGTCTAACGTGAATGTCATAATATGTTTTTAAAGTCTCTCCTCTGTTTTAATAATACATATTTTTATAATACATGGATTTGTACACAGACAAATTAACAATCTATGTTTGGATTTGTGTCTCAGAGGCAAAACACAAAACTTTGATAATCAGTGTAATTGCTCCTCCTCTTATTTTTAATCCTCTTGAGATGTTAATTTGAAAAAAAAAAAGCACAATGTTCCACTCGGAAAAGTTAGTTTCTAATCAATGTGATTTTCAACAGCATGTAATTAGTCCCTCAGCAAGTTAAACGGCACTCAAGGTTTCTTTCTCAGTTTGTATATATATATACACACACACACACACACACATATATATACATACATACATATGAATGAAATGCATCATCACCTTGAATCTGATCTTGTGTCCTTCTTTTTGGGAAATATCTAAATCTATATTTTGGAAAATATTATTTACCTATTATGCATCAGCAGCAAGAGCTTCAATGTCCAACTGTGGATGCCTTCAGCCACAGTATGCTGTGTGCTTAAACATATTTTAAGAAGCACTCAAATCCCAATACACAATCACAGTAGTTAGAAAATAGACTTGAGGCGTGAACATTAAGTAGAGAGCTGTATTTATTTGAATGTATGTGTAAATTTTCTGTCATATGCACATGGAAAGGAAGACTGTTAAAAAAAAAAAAGGCTGAAATTTGCTAAGGGAAGGATGTGAGACATTGTGCCAACAGAAAGGGGGGCTCAATCAAAACACTATATGGTCAACCTGCCAAAGTTGAATCTGGCTCAAGTTTTACCACAGTGCATTGCATCATGCTCCACAAAACTCATTGTATTGGCCAATCACAGATATGCAATCATAAATTCCCATACCTCGTAGTATGAACAGTGTAACATTGTGCTAATTGTGCTAATTGAATTGTCAAGATAAAAAAGATTATTTCTGCCAAATTTCCAGATGAAAGATGAAAAAACTTTGTATTACAGTATAAATACTATGTGCATTTGTAAACCAATATACAGTGTGTTGTTGTTTGATAAACTGGATTCTTGTATTCCATTTCATATTCCAATACCTGTACTAGCATGCAATACAGCATTGTTTTGTTTTAACTACTATTATTTTAGGTCTGATTTCAGCATTAGAAATTTCAAAGAAAGGTTATTTTCTCCACTCCAACCAGTCTAGCTTCTCCCTCTGCTTCTCCCTACGGACATGATTGTGTCCCTGTCACTTTGTTGCTGTTTGCCACCGTTGGTGAAGACTTGCCATTAACCACAGAACAAGACAGGATTGTACTGCTACGTCTAAGTATCTTTATTAGCTTGCTCAAATAAGGATTGAGGCCAAGGAGGTCACCCATCAACACAAGGAAAGCAGGCCAGACCAAGATAGTAACGCTGATGTGAAACCCTTAGAAAGTGAAGAAATCAAGGTCTAATATGGTTGCGGTGTCCCTAGGCCAAAGCCATCTGGCAGGTCGAGAGTGATAGGTTAGCTAAGGCAATCATACATCACTTTTCACCTGTATCAAACCAATTGGCTGGCCTTCTATGGACAGCTGCTCCCTTGCACACTTTTTGACACATTGATGGATAATGTATAGACATAGCCTCCATATGGCAGATACAGAGCAGATTTAGACCATATAATCCTAAATCCTTTTTCAGCCCTCACCAAATGACATGGAGAGCATGTCATATACACAGGATAATCCACACACAGACTAGTGAGAAGAAAGTAGCTAACATAATCCTTCAAATCCATTCTGCAGTGAATTTCCTGCAACTATACAGATTCAAACTGTCAAGTGAGCTATTATTTTAATCACCTGCAACTTTGCTACGGTACCAACTGATTGGTTTTAATGATAGCTAGGTGCTTTGTGATGATACCATATTTCTTGTGACACCTGCATGCTGATAACGATGCACTTGAGTTATATCAGACTTCTTTGCATACTGCATATGATTTAAGTGCTGTCAAAAGGAGCAGACGGCAGAGATAAGAGTAAAAGGGTAAATGGTACCCATTTTAAGAATTCACGTGCATTGTTTCTGTTCCCGCCAGCCATGAGGTGCTAAGATGACATTGAACCAGAGCAGGTTCATTCTCCAGCTTTGCTAACCAATACAAACTGGAATTTTAACCTTGTTTGGGTTCAGTAAGTCCCTCGAAAGTCTTATCAATCAACAAAGTCAGTGATACTTTCATCTTAATTTGTTAAATTTGGAGAGAGTGACGTCATTAAAGAGCCAATTATCCAGTTTCTTGCTACATTAGCTAGCTTGTTAGCAAACTTTTGCCTACAGACACAATGCAACATCATTCCATTGCAGTAATTTTCTTTCTGGTCTCAGCTAACTCCTGAGAGAAATATCTGCCTCTATAACCACTAGATGAACAACTTACTTCACCTATACATTTGCTGCTAACTTTGTCCTCTTGCAGTTTGGTGCTGGACAGGTAGTGTAGGTAGTGAGGTAAATCAGAGGTTGTTTTTTTTTTTTTTTTCCAAAAGCAGCTGCCTTCGTTTGCTGGAAATTGGGTTTGTGAGGGTGCAGAGATTGAACCATGCAGAAAATGTGCTGTAAAACCAAAACAAAAGCTCCACAGAGCTGCACAAGTTGTGGGGGATAATTCTCTTTTGGTTTCTTACTAAGAGCAAACCCTTTCACATTACATGCAGTCATTAGATTTAGTGTTTTTGAAAAAAAAAAATGGGGCTTTGAGAATGTGTTTTATCTTCTTAACCACATAATCCAACAGTTCATTTCACAATCTAGTCTGGCTAAAAGTACAAAAAACATATACTGGTAAAAGCTGTGAGTTCAGTCTCAGTTCATCTGCAGTGGGTGGTCTCCTTTGACCTCTGTCTGTTTCATACATTATGAAGTAAAGAGAGCCATGCAATATTTAATCACTTCTGGGAATTGAGCCATTGATGACCATCTTGCCTTTCTGAAGAACTTTTGATTAGTGGGACTTGAGGTGATTTAATTTGTCTGATAAGCAAAATCCTCCCCCAAACTGGTGCCACATTCATTATGTCATAACACATGCACACAGAAACAAATGGCCATATTGGTTGCCCTTTCAAAGAGTTTTCCTGTTTGGCATAGAAGATGAAAAATGATCATGAATCATCGCAGAATGCTTACTGTGATGTGTGTGAGTGTTGTGTCACTAAGGTGGGCTGTTTCTATTAACCCTTACCTGTGCCATAAACAGGTCAACTCTCTGGGGAGGTGATTATTCTCTAGCCTGGTTAATGGTCCTTACTGACAGCACTTAATGAAAATTAATGACCAGCTTTAGGACACCGTGCACACAAACAGAAAGGCCACTCCCTTCATCAATGTGCATTTATTACCATTGTTTAACTAACATTGTGAGGGAAACAATAATCCATACTATAATGCAAAAAAAATGCACCATGAGGATTCAATTGCAGCTCTGAGAAGCTCCCTGTGAGGTTTTGTTTTTTCTTAGTCTATAGTGACGAACATAGCGCTACCACTGTTTAGTAGCTGCTTCTGTTTAATGCGAGGGAATATAATATAAGGACATTTAATACACTTCATTAAGTTTCCATTATATTTTGCTTTGGGTGATCGGCTGAAGTGAGCGATAAGATTTGCCTATTTCTGTCAGTGATATACAGACAGCAAGATGACATGATTAAGGGGTCATTTGGTTAATTGCACCATACTGCCAGTATGTCGCATCCTTGGAAATGAAATAGGTGCCAGGGGCACAGTAATTCATGCGAGTCACATTATGAAAAACAAGCTGAGCAAGTTATGATTGCTTTTAGCCTCTTGTATTTTTTTTTCTGTCTGTCCTGTCTGTATGCAAATGATTATTAATGTACATGAGAAAGTTGTACATTCGTTTGCATGGTATCTACTGTGCATCACACAGTGAGACAGGGGGTGGCATAGAGGAAGAAAGGGAGAGGGTGGGAGCATGAGCATGTGTGATAACGATGAGGAGTATACTGTAAGAATTTATCACACATATCCACAGTGACTGGTTTGATTTTGGTAAACAATCAAGCACGCCACCTGGGTAAAGGGCACTGAGGTTGCTAGCGCATGATTGTGTGACATTCGCAGTTTAATCAAAAGGCATTAATAATGCAATTAAATTGAATTCCCATGTAAGCCCATGGATAGAATGGTCCAAAGCCGTGGCAGGAGCACACACAAATTTGCCCACCCACCTCTCACTGCCACCTCATCTGTATGAAACCAGCTCTTTGCCGCTATCCCCTCTGTTTCATGTGTTCCAGCCCCTTTAATCTCTACCGTTTACACACTCTGCCCTTCTGCCCAACCTCCAACCCTTATTCCCATTTCATCCCTCTGACATCCCATTCTTTCCATTCATTCCTCTTATTCTACCCAGTCTGAGCCATCACTGTGGCAAGACTGCCATCTCTGGTCATGACATAATTTTCTTGTTGCTATCATTTTCCCATGTGTCTGTCGACAGAGTCCTTCATATCCCCCCAAGAGTGTCTTCAATATCACCCAACCAACAGTGTAATGAAGCTAGACTGCCATCTACTGCCTGCTGGGATTTTATCTCTTTCTCACCGTCATGCCCTCCTGTAGCAAAGACAGAACGACATTGCCATCTGCTGTGGCTGTAAATTCAATTAACCATTGATTTTCAGTTTAGTATCAGCTCATTTTGTGTTGCTTTAGCTTCTTTTTTCACTTTTTGTTGTCATTTTCCCTCTCTAATTGGCCAGAGTGTAAAAGATTCAGATCGTGTGGTTTAATTTGATAGTGTTTGTCATTATCTATTTTTGAAGAAGAGCATGCTGAGGGTAAAACATTACTAACGACAGCTATAATTTAGTAGCGATTGTCTAGGTCTGACCTCTGGCTTCTAGTGTAAATTCCTGTCATCATCAAACAGTGAAAACTGTCTTGATGTCAACATCCATTTGCGCCATGCAGAGTAGAAGAAATGGAGTGAATTCTGCTTGTAGATTCACATGGCACTGCGGGGTGATGGAGAACACACTGACATCAAACCATGAGGCATCATTTTTCATATTATTTATTGCAGATAAAATTAAGTTTTGGGTGCATAATCAATTAGCTGATTTCTGCAGTGCATGCCAATAAATCCTCCAGAGTAGTGAGTACCATTATGAATGTCTGATACTCACACATCCTCTCCATCTCAATGAATTTCAGCTTGAATTTTTGAATATTTTTTTCTTGCACAATTGTTTTGTTTCCCAAAAGAAACTTTAGTGCCAGGGTTTTGGATGCATCGCTGTGATGCAGAAGTTTTTATGGTGTTATTCGTCTTCTATCATAATGATAAACTGCAGTTTGTGCTGCAACAGTTACACCTAGAGGCAAAGCTCTGAGGTCAATCAGCACAATACATCACCCTGTACTGTCTTCCCTCTGTGTCTCTTTTATTGAAAAACATTTCTAGACTTCAGTCCACACAAGTGTATACACTACCTTTGTACAACCAAAGACACACAGTCATATACGTCACCTGCTTCGAATTAGTCACTTAATAGAAAAGTCAAGGTGCCTCCTCCGACTTGAGACTTTCAAAATGTTGCCATAGAGCTACGTCTTTAACTTGGAGAAACATTAGATTTATTATTCTCATAATTGGTAGGTTTGTAAATTCAGCCTATTCTACAACTAATATCAACGTCAACATCATATCTGTTTACCTGCCATTAAAAATTGCCCTGTCACTTTTTTTTTTTTTCTAAAAGAAAGTGGTGTCAGGCAACTACACCACAGGGAACAGTGTAGGAAAAGGCAGATTTAAGTTATGATTGTCAAAATTATTACCACTTCCATCAGACCAAAATGTCAGCCTCTACCTGGGGTGTGTGAAATAGTTATGTGACGCTTTTCTTTTTAAATGATATGTTTTCCCTCTAATGGTGCCCAACATTTTTGCAACAGCCTTTTGAGACGTTTGACACCATTTGATGGCTGCATCTGAGTAATAACATAGATTAACACCACAGTTTTCCAACAGGCAATCGCTGCATCACATATTGGCTTTTATAATGTTAAACAAGTATTTCAACTTTCAATTTCACTTGTTCTCAGTGTTCTCAGGCCAGTATTCACTTTCCTTTGACCTCTGTTTCCAACTCATTAGCTAAACTTTCTTCTCCAGTTTCTTCTCCAGTTAGTTCCTAACTTCATGTCTGCCAATCAGTGCTAGGCAGGTAACATACAGTGGGTTTATTAGAGCTTGTTTCCTGAAAACAAGCTGCTTGCTGCTGCTGCTGGAAACAGGACTGATGAAAGGCTGAATCATACAGAAAATGTGCTGTAAACCAGAACAAGAAGTTACAAGAGCCTAAAAAGCTTTGTAGAGCTGCAGAATTGGCTGATAATTCCATGTGGGATCATCATTGCCGTTGACTTCTCTCACTTTACTGGTATTCATTTGGTGCATTGTTAAAGTGTCCTTCCACTGAAAATGTTGTTTTTCTTCTCGTTAATTCACTTGGATATTTGAGCTTCACTGTGCAGAATGGTGTCTGTGCAGAGTTTTCACATTCATCTGCTAAAAGTGACATTTTTCCTTATGCTCACTGAAAATCTGATTTCAAGGCATTTTAAGCAGGATTTAGATTTCCAACTAATTTGGAAGTCATCTTGTGTCCAGCAGTTTAACTTTTGAAATAAATATCAAATATTTGCATATTCAATTGATTCTATATTGGAATTTTTAATGAGGGAGAAGGAGTAGGTGCTATTTTCAGGATTTTAAAGTGGCAATTCTATTTTTTTGTTGTTGTTGTTTTGGGAGGGGTCATATCATACATACATTTTTGCTCCAAACAGAGTATTTTATATACTGTATCGTAATACATGTCTAGAGAGGATCTTTAACAAAAGATTCATGCTTTATGCTTTCATTCACGTTTAGCGCTAAACTTGCTATTCCTCTCACTTCTGCATTCCTACCTCACTGTAGTTTACAATTATTTCCTGGTTTTGCAAGCATTTCCTGCATGAGGTTTGTGATTGTGTTTGTATTTGAAATGCAGTTGCATTATCCAATCCAACCCAATCACCCAACATGCATTTTAATGGCATTTGCGGGGCATTCATTTTGTGAGCTGTTTACAGCCATTATGATGCCAGCAGTGTGGTTACAGCAACGATTTGTATTCATAAAAATTAAGAAGAGAATTTATATCATTATGTACATATTAGTATGTACGGCATGATTTTTTCTATGAATGCTTTACCATAATCATGAGGGATCATTCTAATGTTCGAAACAGATAATAAACACTTTTTCTGTATTTATTCTGTAAGTATCCTTTTGAGTTTTATGATTGCATTAATTATTTTTGTTGCCAAACAACACATTACCCTGCATGTTATATACAGTATCTGCACCTTCTTTTTCATTAATTCCACATCAATTTTCTGCAAGACTGTTTTACACCCCTCCTTTGTATTATGTGATTCACCTGACGTGATTCAAACTGTCATAACAGATTTGTAGTAATGACAGGAAAATGTATTACCCCCCTTGGATTAGCATTCTATGACATAGTCGGAAATAAAAACATTGATTTTGAGGAAATCTGGAAAAATGTGATCCCATATAGTGCATCTGTTATTACAGCTGTGTCCCCTAATGGCACATGTACATGCTTTGTCTCAAAATCACAAGACGAGGATAATCAATAACAGTGTTTCATTGATTCAACAAAAGTTACACGTCCTGTGGCTGTGACAAAGGAGTCTGTCACTTCGCAAGAGAGATTAAACCCAAGGAGATATTTTATTAATTATGTGACTGCCTTTTCACATCTTTAGCTTTTCCTCCAAAAAGGACTGAAAAGTTTGATTTTTGACTGTTAAACACTCACTCATACAGAAAAAAGAAAAGGATTTGTTTTCAATGTGTGAATTTGTATTCAAGTCACAGTATGTAAAGTATCCAGAAGCAAAAACAAAGAGGCAGTTGTAAGCAGTTCACAAGACTTAAAGGTCAGCAAGGTAATCATAGAACTGCAGGTTGAGACAGTCAAGGGCTCGACAATGACTTAGAGGGTTGTGTCTGGTACACAAGGAGACAGAAGATGCAGAGCTGGCATCAGTCAAACTAAAGAGCAAAGGAAGACTAAAGTGAAAGCTAGTAACAAGGTGAAGGGCAGAGAGACGGTTCTTCAGTACCTGACACACGTTCTGGAAACTTACACTGAGAAGAGGGTTAGCATAGGTAAGCAGGAGGGGTATGACTGCAGATGAAGTGCAGCTAGGAAGGAGCCAGAAGCAGTAAACAGTCAGAAGAGCTGCAGGAGAGGGAAGAGAGACAGGTGAGTGGACAGACAGGGATGTACGTGTAGTTGTCTTAAGACATAACAAAGTCTGATTGGATGCCATTGTGACCCTTTATGACAAGTTCATAATACTTATAATGACTTATCTGTCATTGTGTATTTTAAAATGTGAATGTGGCAAAGTGTGTTACAGCTCTGATATACCTGCAGACTGCATGTTTAGAATGGAGAGAGACAGTTTAATTCTTTAAGCTCCTGTTCTGTATGCTGCATACTGTTTCTTTAAGCCCTCTGACATCACATCATACTTAGTCCCCACAGTTAAAGACAAGATAACAGGTTTCACTGTCTTAACCCTAATCCAGTAAAAATTCAAAGCACACCTTTCTCCTCCAGACATATTCAAATACAACACAATATTCCATTTGTTTTCTCATTCCATCAATTCATTCAATTATTTTAGCATAGAAAAAAAAATCTGACTTACTCATGAAGCAATGGCTAATGGCTGAAATATTAATCATATGATGTAGTAACTATAAGATGTAGTAATACATACATAGAGTTAACCCCTTTAAAATGATTATCATATGATGGTCGGGTTAACAATTATATATCTGAACAACAATAAGTGCCCCTGACTTCTTTTAAGACAGACTTGAAAATTTGTATATTGTAACCTATTCTTTAATGTACAGAATGCATTAACAATCATAATATGTTTATATGATGAAATACCAACTGTTTTTGTTAATTTGTTTTAGAGGTAACACTTTCTCTTACTACCCTCCCCTCAGTCTGGACATTAAGTCTGCTGTTGATGTGTATGCTGCGAATAACTGGGCTTTTATTAGTCTCTTATTGTTTTACCTCCTGCTATTCTGTCTACTCATGCACTATGTTAGACTTTCCTGAAAGAGGGACCCCCTCTCTGTTCTTTTCAAGGCTAAGGAGAGAAAGTGTTGTGTGTTGTTCAAATTGAACAGCCTTAACTCGACTTGACTACATTCACCCTTCTTTTAGCTCTCTCTGCTGTCAGAAGAAAGATGTTACATGTTCACACTGGTCAACAAGTATAGTTCAACCTCAGCAACTGTTTCATCTTTTTTTTTTTTTAAATCCAGGCACAAAGCCAACAGTGTAGTGCTTTTTTGTCTTAAAAAAAAAAGCTTGTGCCCACAAGTGGGTGCAAATGTATCATTAAACAGCAGAGCTCCAGTTGCTATACATGTGCCTCTGAAACAGTATATCTCTACATCCTGTAGGCTGCCATCAAAAGGCACAGAATGCCGTTTGCAATCAGTGACCAATGGGGACTCACTGAAGGCTTTGTATAAAGTAATATCTATGCTTTTAAGCAAGGGAACAGTCTGATTGTTCAAGAGGAAGTAATATAACCCCCAGTATTTCCTTGATATGCAGGATACATATCACATGAGTAAATGTGTAACCACAGGATTTTTCTCTCATACTGTAAGGTATTGATGGGCAGTGCAGAAAGTTTGCATTTCTGTCAGACACTTCTCCCAGATCAAAAGAAATAAATGCCACTTAGGCTAGTGTCACTATCTGTTTCCATCATCTACTAACAACATATCTCTCCACAGCATCATGTAAGTTTCACATGATTTATTGATAATATTTACTTGGGTTAACTTTACTGTATATGATCATCCAATGATGTGCTTAATGAACATGCCCACAAGATGGCACTCTTTACCAATATTGAAAAAAGAAAAAAAACAAAAAAGCTGAATACGTATTGAATTAGAGTTAGGACTGTTAGGACTGTTAAGATGCTCTGGATACGGTCACATGTGGGACCTCCTGTCATTCAATGTCATTATGTTGCTAAATTACCATACATAGTGAAACAGTCTTTAGTGTATGACAATAAATCTTAATCCGCTTTGAAGTTGTTTTTTATTTATTATTTTTATATATATTTATTTTATTAATACATAATTCACCAAGTACAGCTTTAATCAGAGTGTAGATCAGATGAATTAGTCAAAACTTTATGCCTTTTGAGGATTTTTCCTCTCTGTATTTAGAGCTCTTTCATAGTTTGTTGACTTATTTTGTGTGTATATTTACATTCATTACTGTCACATAAAACAGAACAAGGTGGGGAAAAAAAAACAAATACATTTCAATGGTGAAATGTAATTCCCTGCTCTTTTACAGTCAATCTGTATTGCCCCTATTTTGACTTTGAAACCCTTCCCCCAAATAAACCTTGCATGCTACTGGTCTCTGTCTGTGTGTGTGCGCGTGTGTGTGTGTAAGACCAATTGGTGGCTGCTTTCTGTCTCCTGAATTGGTGATAGCCTCCTGATAGGCTCCACTGACCCCTTTTAGTCACAGCTTTTCCTTCGGCTCATCAACACCACAGAGCCAGGAGGAGGAGGAAGAGAGAAAGTTGGTGACAGAGTGTGACTGAGAGACAGAGGGGTAGGAGACAGAGGGATGAATGATAAATAGGGGGTTCATTAATGTTTTATTTATTTATGTAAGAGGCAGAGAGGAGTAAGTTGATAGGCAGCAGCTCCTCTGCCAGCTGAGCAGAGCATGAACAGAGGATTTTCTGAGACTTGCAACAGTAATATAAATCTCAGGGACATGTGGGAAAAGTATCAATTGGAGAGCGCTGTAAAAATTATGAGTGACTTATTGTAAAATGTTCATGTTTCCATTCCCAGCAAGTACCATGAGCTTTACTAACACACTCACCCACAGTCTGTCCAGCCTCTCCATCGCCCCCATTTTTCTCCCCCGCCCCGGTTTTTTGGAGCCCGACTGTGAGTCTGTGGCGCCACACTTACAACTGACAGCTTAATACTGCTGCAGAAATTGGTTTTGTGGAGTGGGTAAAAATTAGATGGGATTTTTAAAGAGTTCTTTTCGAGTGGGCTTTGCTGCGCTGTCTTCCTCATCATATGTCATATTTGCCTGTCTAATGATGTTTAATAACAGAGTAAGACGAAGTGCACAGAGCAAAATACACTGCCAACCATTGTGCCTTCGTCTTCTTGATGATGACTTGAGGTAAATGTTATGACGCAGAGGAGTATTTCCACTCACTAGCAATATTCTCTTCAGCCAAGTTAGCTGTCTGTCAAACAGATCCCGGTCAAGACTAGGCTTCTCATCAGTGAAAGTATAGATTTCATAGATTGCAGTTATATTTATGTATCCTGTGATTGTGTGTGTGTGCGCGCGCATGTGTGTGTGTCTGCATAAATGCTGTGTTAATGTAAAAACCTTCAAGCCTGGTTAAACTCAGAAATGCACGGTTGTCGAGCTAAAAACAAAGTTGCTTTTCTTACTTTCTTGGAAAGTTGACATTGTGGCGATACAAGGTTTCCCTTTTAAGAAAGCTGTTTTTACTGTATGTGTGTGTGTGTGTGTGTATGTGTGCTCTCACACGTGTTTACACATGTGTGATTTAGAGTATGATCTCCTTGTAGGCCTCTTTGTGTATGATATATGAACGTTCGTCTGAGAGAGAGAGAGAGAGCACATGTGAATTCATGCCCCTCAACACTCTCACAGTTGGCTCTTTCATTGTACACAGCTTGCGTCACAGAGCTATACAAACCCTTCACTTTTCTCTCCACAATATAGCCAGGAGCCAGAGCCTAGTTACAGTTGAAGCCTTTTAATTACAGCGAGTCACTCTGTGCCGTCCTGGATGAAGCCTGTGGGTGCATTAATCATGTTACCAAAAACTGATCCAAGACCAGTCCTATCTTGTGAAAAAAAGCAGCTTTACACAAGTCAGGAAGTGTGCAGACAGGTAGAGCTTCCACATCATATTGTCTTTGGCAGCAGGGCAGCTCAGTACACAAAACCCTCTTTGTCTCCCTCACATAAATTGTACTTGAGTGGAAAGTGGTGTTTGTTCAGAAGCAATAATGATGTAGTATCTGTGTTTTCCATCAATGTGAAATAATGTTGAGGGGAAGCTTGCTGCTGATTGCAATCTTTATATTTCAAACTACATTTTGTACTTTGCTCACGTGGAGGTGCTTAAATCCTCACAGTTCTAATTCCTTCATGCACAGTTGTTGTTTATTATGTTGCATGCTCTAGGTGCCGTTTGGAGGCGTACGGTTTTTTTTTGACAGGGAAGGCTCTTGTGACTGTCAGCATCTAAATGTCTCTATTGTCACATGTTTCCCTAATGTGCGGATACACATGGCCAATAATAAGATTTTCTCTTAAAAATGTCTGTCACCATTGCTTTGCACACACGCAAGACATGCAAAATAAATTCAGTACAATAAATTGCTTTTACAGATTTTGTTGCAATGAAATATCACACAATTGTAGATTTTAAAAATGAAAAATGGAAGATAGTCTCCCATAAATCTGGTTAATAAACATTTCAATGGCTCAATCCAGATGTGCACAAGTATTTTATTTTTTTTATTTTTTTGATGTTTTGGTACAATTCAGAGGAGAACTGGAGATGAAATAAGAAGGAGAAACATAATTCGTGCACCGCCGATTACAGGCTGCAAAAGGGGGGATAGTTTGACCAAAGTATTAATTCTCCTTTTCAGGTTTTCTCATATGGTTGAAAGAGGGTCTGAAAGGCCTTAAAAATGGACAAAACATGAATAAATATAGAAGGAACTAAAGGGAAGAACATGTATGACTAAATTAGTAAAAAAAAAAATCACTTCTCCTATATTTGGCACTTGATTTTTGTCTATCTCTTTTATCGTCCCTCATCTCTGCATACACTGTTTTTCTTTGGTAAATCCTTCTTATGTTTAAAAATAGTCCTATATGTTTCCCTGTAATTCATATCTTATAACACCGCCACCACCGTCTGTCTAGTTGTTGTTTTTTAATCTATTGTTAATACTCTGTTTTGACTGCTCAAAAGGCTTCCCTTTGCTGGGATGAAGTGCGAAGATCAAAGATGTGTTAAGAAGATGTATCTATGTATAATAATGCAACCCTGTGCTCCTTTTGGGTTTGAGATCAAAGACAATAATGGAGCTATAAAAAAAATGCACTGGGATACTGCAGTAGAAAGCAATGATAGTGTGCAGATTTTTTGAAAAACTGAAGGTGAGAAAAACATTATTTTTATTTTTCTGTTCAGCGACATAAGTCTGCTCTCCATTCCAATATGATAAAGTAAACAGTGGACAGCAGGGTGTCTGGACTCTGCAGGTGGTACATTCTGATCCTGTATTGAGCTGTTAATGCCTTCAAATTATTCATATTTTGTTGCTTCATTTCATTCATTGTTATTTTATCTTTCCTTCCTTATTTTGCCAATGAGATCTGAGAAACGGCAGAAGAAGACAATCAAACGTATTGTCGACCTTGTTTTAAACTCATTTTGAAATTCATGTTTGAAATGGGAAAGATCCTTTGGCAGAGTGGCTTCTTAATTTATTGGCCTGCTTTATAACCTCCTTTGTACCCAGAGGCGACTTGCCAAGGGCACATGCGCCCTCAGATATTTGAGATTGGATGGCTTTAGAAATTGTCAAATTCTATTTTTACGGTTAGTGTTTTTAATTGCTCAAATAACATAGTATATAAACAAAAGTCATTTTTCTGTCTCTTTTTATTCACGTTTAACTCGGCCTGCCACACACAGCTCCCCTCTCTGTTAAGGTTACTCTGCTGCATGGCTGTAGAAGTGTAGTGTGTCTTCTAGTGTGTAGAACTGTTGCAAATTGTTTTAACCGCAGTGTGAAGTATGAATAACCAATCAGCTCACGCCATAAACCAGTACGATTTTAATGAATTTCTTTAATTACTTTGAGTTTCAGAATTTGCCTATTTAAAGTGACTTTAGCCTAAGTGGTTTTAATTATAACCCACAAAAGTAATTAACATTAGTGTTAGCTTGTTGTCATTTGCTGTTGATAGTAGCTTTGTCAAAACAAATTTGCAGCACTGAAATGTGTCCTACAAAACAGGATGGATATACACAGATTTTTCTTTCTTTTTTTTTTTTTTTACAAAATATCAAGAGCTAAATAGTCTAAGTAATAGTTATATCTCCATCAAGTCATCCAGACTCATCAATAAAGCACAGTAGCTACTATACATTCTGAGAACACTTAAGAAAGCATAGCTGTCTCCACAGATTTTGGTGAACTTCTATCGGTGTACCACTGAGAGCATACTGACACACAGCATAACAGTGTGATATGGGAACTGCTCTGTAGCTGATAGAAAAGCCTTCGGTGGGTGGTGAAAACCGCCCAACACATCACCGGCAACCAGCTGCCCCGTATTGAGGACATCCATCGGAAATGATGTTTGCGGAGGGCGAAGGGCATCATCAAAGACATTTCACACCCAAACCATGGACTGTTTACTGCACTACCATCAGGGAGGCGATACACAAGCCTCCGCTCCCACACCAGCAGACTGAAGAACAGCTTTTTTTTTCCTACCGCTGAACTCCAATAAACCCTAACAAATTCAACTATTTATTCACAACAGCGTCACTTTATATAACATACCGCATCACTGCACAAGTGTACATCTGTATATCTACATGTTGTATATCTTGTACACTTAATTTATATCATGTACATCACTTTATGTCTAAATTGCATTCTGGTTAGATGCCAACTGTATGTTGTTGAGCTACTTATGTAATGGCAATCAAGTTGAATCTAATCTAATCTAATCTAATCTAATCTAATCTAATCTGTTTATGAGCTTCCTTTACTTAATGTTAAATAAACAACAGTGCTGGCTAGCTAACCAGCTAACATTAGCCCTCAGTCTAAAGCCTTTTTTGTATTTTCTTGTTCAATGTGGCTATTAAATACAATATAGTGTTAACAAGTACCCTTCCATTATCGTACTAGATAGTTAAATAATTACTGGCAACAACTGTGATATGTCATATATGAAATTGTGCCCCCTCAAAAAAACTGACTGCATGTATCAGTAAATAAAAAGGTTACAAAGACTAAAAAGACAACAGTAAGTGTTTATTCAGACATGTAAAAGTATGGTGTCACAGAGGATATACATATCTATGTTTTGAGAAGGCTGAATCAACCACATCTATCTTTCAAACTGGATTAAATAATTACTTATCATTATGTTGCACAACAGTCTCAGCTGTCAACCCTAAACCTATATATATAATTCTACTGTATAATACAGGTTTTATTATTAATCGTGTTCTGTGTACTATAGAAATCATGTTTACCCTTTAGTGTAGATGAAATACTTCAAACTGATGCACATGTCCCAATCATTTGAAGACCAGGTACTGTCCTCCACCTTGAATTTCTTTCTTTGTCAGACTACTTGAGCAAAAATCCATTTTAATTTGTCCATAACAACTCTCAGCCTTTTCCCACTTTAGAGAAGGCAGCAGGTCAGCAACAGATATAGTCAAAGAGATCTGTAACCAAGGTAACTGGCATTTTCTTCCTTGGTATCAACCTGGATCAACAGGCTTGTATTCTTACATATTTAGACCTACAGTATATCCACACTATATACTGGGTTGTTTATATTTTTAACGGTGGACGTAAACTGTATGATTGACTCACCAACTGATAAATACAGTGCTGGAAGTTCGGCAAAATTTGCTAAAAATGTGGTTTTGAAAAACAATTCTCCAACCCTTAGCATGTAGTTTTGTAGCTGTTACAATTGCTTGTCAGTGGGGTTTTGAAACCACAGCAAAGACCAGAAGGGAGAGTGGAAGGAAGCAGTATGCAATAGCCGTCCAGTGGGAGGGCTTATCGCAGCAGTCCACATCCGTTTAGTCAGACTGACAGGCCTGTAACTCTTGTGGCAGGCTGCTGGCTGTGGGGTTAACCTGAGGTGGCAGCTAGCCAAATGTTCGGGAGTAGGCGGGTTCAAGTTTAGGCCCTGTGACCCTAAAATGATAAGGTGAGGGGTCGTGGAGAAGTCAGGAAACCATTGTTTTTAGAAATTCCAATTATTTGGTTATTTAAGTCGACTGGGGCTTGTATCCACCCCCCGCCTCCTCTTACTGCAACTGAGAGGTCTGCACACCATCATCCCATTAACCACATGTGTGCTGGCCAGAACTACTCACTGTGGAAGGACGGGGAAGGACCAAGAATGATACATGTAGAGAGCTGGGGAGGTAATGAAAGGTGTTTGCGATTAATCTTGGTCTGGAGCGTAAGTTATCAATTACACAATACAACATGGAGACTGAAAAAGTAATCACTATTTTTGAAAGATAGCAATGATTTGTCAAAATGCGTTCTTTACAGTATAATTTCCCTCTGTTTTAAACTAGACCCTGGAAATCTTGGGTTTACCCTCAAGAGGCTATGTGTGCCTTTCAGCTCCGGTTCTTCTACTTTACTTTCCGGTTACAGTTAACGTGGTCGAGGCAGGGTTTTGTCTAAGCATAAAGCACTCTCCTGTGAATCCATTATCTCTCCAAATGAGCAGTTTAAATGGTAGCCTCTATCTGACCTCTACTCCTGAGTTCCATACGTGCTGATAAACCAGGCATGTGAGTAGCGAACAAGCATCTCTTTAAGCATCCATAAGTATCAACATCGAAACAGGCAATCCACCAGACAGACAGAACTTAAAACCTCTATTGAATTTACAAGGCGAATGCATCTATTAACATTTGACTTGGGATTGACTTCACCGACTCACATGAAGACGTTCAGACTCAATTCTGTATGTTTCTATAATTGATGCTCGTTTTAGCGAGGATGCATCGCTCCATGTGCCAATAACAGGAGGACACGATCGCTTGGTGTATGTATAATCAAAAGATTTGTCTATGTTTATGTACCTGTTGTGGCTCACCCAGTGTTTGTATTCAGTGAGACGAGGACTCATTAGCACCATAAAGTACCAGAAATCAAAAACTCTGCAGAAATGAACAGAGGGAGATGGTAAAGCAAAGAAAACAAAAGGTAAAGTACATAAGGGGGGTCTGATAAAGGGATTGCGATGGGCATATAGATGCAGCAGAACAAACAGTAAAAAGAGTTCAGATCAACAAACATCGGTATTTATCAAAGAGACCAGCCTCCCCAGGGGATTCGGCAGTAGGCTCCTGTGGGTGCAGTGCCAACTCCTGGCCTGACTCCTTGACTCTGTCTCTTTGGCAGCTGTGTTTTGGTTTCTGTGTAATTCTGACCTTCTTGGACTGAATTCTGCAACACAAAGAGCTCAATGCCAGTGGCTCATTTCCACATAATACATCTTGAACAAAAACTAATAAGATGAATGCAGGAGGGATGCTTTCTTATCTGGAAAACAATTTTATCTCCATCCCTTTTAGTGCAGACACAATCCAAGAGCCTACTTTTTTTTTAACTTTTTACTACCTTTCATGTAAGTCCTGAGGCCACATTATGAAGTGGGCCTCTTGTTGGAAGCACATGCTTTTCAGTGTTTTTTACTCTTGGCTTTTGGGGAGACAGTTCCCTCATATACCCCTTTCTTGACTCTGCCAATACCACAGAAACCTTTTTCCTTCCATTTAGATGCCTGAAGTCAATACAAACCAAGGCGCATGAAGCTGATGCCAAGAGTGAGGGTTTGCAAAGATGTAGCATTTGACACTAGAGGAAAGTATATAAAAGCATGCATATTTTGATCATGGGAGCAATGAACGCAGCATGACTCCATCCTCATGAATCTCTTTTTATAGCACACATTTCACCGTCATATCTCACAGCAACTATTATAGCTCCATTAGTTCCATTCTTAGTGTTTAATTTATCCATAAAGTCATCTATTACATTACAACTACTGAGGCGGGGGTGTTTTGTGTACTCTTGAGAGGTGCTTTGCAATGTTTGGTTTTTTTCTCCTCTGCAAATGTGATCAAATGGTGTGTGTGTATCCACAGTCATGATGAACGGAAAAGTGATTCTGCCACAGATGTTGTTCTCTTTCATATCAATACTGAATGTGAGGATATTCCTGCTAGGGCTGTCAAAGTTAATGTGATAATAACGCATTGATGCTAATTTATTTTTAATGCACCAATAAGCTAGACGCCAATCACCGTAAAACAAGAAGAAGGTTCTGTTATGACGACCCCTTGCCTCACCTGTAGTTTAGCCCTCAAGCATTAAATCATATGGCAACTAGCAAGGAAGAGTGGATAAAGAAAAAGGTATTTTGAGTGGCAAATTCAGCCACTCAAAAAAGCGTGGTTAGATGGTTCTGTCAACAAGACTGTTGATGTGAACTGAGTTACCAGCGGAGTACATCTAGTTTTGAAGTTTCACCATTTGTAAGCAAAGCACACAGCAAATGCAGAGAGCCTTGTTAGCCCTGAATCATCCCGCTTGCAGCAAATCGCACTTGATAGTGTGCAAGAGAAACCAATGGACAAACCTACAAGCAGCGATCTTTCAACAGCAATAGTTAATTGGGTAGCTACAGCTTGCATGCCAATTAAGATTGTGGAGGAAGAGGGTCTGTGTGAAATAATTTGGATTGCATCCAACGATTGCACTTGAATTGCAATAGAGAGACACCACCGTATTGAAAATACATAACCTCTACGATGACCAAATAGAGCAAATGTAATTTTCTTTCTTACACTCCCTTTCCATTGTTTTCTGCTCACTTTATTTATTTGTTTTTATTTTGTATGATCCTGTTTTTACCCCATAGCACAAGGAGATGTTTTTGTGAGACTTTATTTTTCCCATGTGAGGTTGGACACATTGTGTGATTTGCTTTTGAAGTGAAGGATCCATGGAGTGATCTTTAATCAGTACTGAAGTAATGGAAAATTTAGTCAGCCAATGTGCCCATCTGTTGCCTGTTGAGCTTGAGTTTGTCATAAGTTATGATTTGAGCATATTTTTAAAAAGCTAGATGTTGTGCCAGTGAAGGTTTCTGACAATCTTTGACATTGCTTTGTGTTGTTAACTGATTTCCAAAAATAAATTCACATATTTACACAAAGCAAACATATCTTGTCCATTCCAATGTTGATAAAAGCATTAACACTTGAGAAATGTCCCCTTATGGTTCATTTTGAACAGATATGTGAGTCATACAATTAACAGTGTTTAAATTTTTAATTGCTTGACAACCCAAATTCTTGAATGTTATATTATAAAATACATTGTTGCTGCTTTCGAGCACATCTCCAAAAATGGTGAAAAGTCATTTATCAACATGGTGGCACCATTTCCGGTGGTGGTAAGCCTGCTACAAGCTGTGGCTAAAACTAATGATTATTTCCACAATTGACTTGACGACCTGAGAAGCTAGAACCAGCATGTTTGGCATTTTTGCTTGATAAATTACTAATTTTTGATTAATCAAGTAATATCAACACTACTACAGGCACACACAAAAAAGAATTAGAAACTGTCAAGATACTGTGAATGTTTGCCTCTGCTTTGTACTTCTACTTCTGGTCCTCAAAAGGATTTAAAATGATGTAACTGGAAAATGTATATAGAAACTATATAATTCAGCTGTCATGGTCTCCGTTTGAGGAATTTTTTCTGTTTATGTTGAATGCATCAACATCTTGATGTTGATCTTGGTAGAGAACTGTGTTAGTCAGAATCTGGGGCAAATACAGGCCCTGTTTACACTGCGGAAAAAATGGGGCATTTTATCTTTGGCTTTAAAGATGATGAAACATTTTATTAATGTAAACACAGAAATGGCAACCAACCACCATTTCAGCAGTCCAAAGCTGGGTTCAAAGCCACATCCCATTTGTTTACACAGGTTGTTTACACTGGACTAATGGACCATTGGTCACTTAAGTTCTCTCTACAGCTGGACTGTATGTGGCATTGCTAATACACAGACAGCATATGAGTGTGGTGTTCCATACAGTAAAATCGGTATTTCTTGCACTCTTCTCTTTTACAATATGATATTTAATTTTTCTTATATGTGAATTATGTGCAAACTAGTCGGTTAAAGGTACAGAACGTGAAAATAACCATACCTTACCAATAGTTTAACTAAATTGTGTTGTACAGGGCTAGCACAAATACACAAAATACAAAACTTTTTATTTCTTAAAGGGGGCATATTATGCACATATGCAGGTCTGTATTTTTAATATGGGGATCTAGAATATCTTTGCATGATTTCATGAGTTCAAAAAAATCCTTATTTAACTCATACTGGCTCTTTGCACAGCCCCTGAGTTCAGCTTCTGTCTGAAACAGGCTGTTTTGCTCCTGTGTCTTTAAGTCTCCCTCTTGAGGAGGAGCCCACTGATTGGCCAGCCCTTAGAAGCTGCCCCCGGGTAGACTTCCACCAGCACAGGAGGCTACATCAACAAACCATGCAACTTCTCAAATACATCTGTACATGTTCGAGCAGAAATCCAATCCAAAATATGAGTGTACAACACAAATACAAATAACACATGGTTAGCAACAACCCTAGCAACAAAGGAAGAGCAGCCGTTTATTGGCATGCGAGACAAGCTGATGGCACGGTAGAAGAACAAATGCAGTGTTCAGAGCAGGTTGAAGCTTGGGACCTCAGGTTTTTGAATATTGATCATGTTTAACGTAGATATCCAACATCATGACAGTATATACATAACAGAAAATCACAAAAAGAATAATATATCCCCTTAAATTTGAATCAAAGCATTCATGCTACACAAAGCAGATTGTTATGTAAGTCTAACTATGGAACATGCACCACAATTACCTCCACTAAAGCTCTCAGGAAAGATAGAAGTCCAAACAATACAGAATGATTCACTAACACACACTGACAATGCATGTTGCTATGGATTTAATTTCATCATGGAATCACAAGCAAATCCAGAGTTGTATGTAGTCAATTTATTTATTTGTATAGCCCAATATTACAAACCACATATGTGCCTCAAGGGGCTTGTCAGCAGTGCATATGAAACAAGTAGGAAAGGCTAATAAAAAAAGAGAGAAAGGAAGTCTATTCTACACACTTTTACATCTTTTTTGTGTGTTGGTGGTGTTGAGAGGTCATTTTGTCCATATTTGATTGTAACAATAGCGAGAAACAGCAAATAAGCAACACAATTTAAGGAAGTTGATTTTAAAAAAGGCAGATAAATTGGGTTTTATTACCATATCAGTCTGTAAAAACACAAAAGAGTACATGTGGATCATATAAGACAAATACATTAATTAAAAAGGGAGAAAGAAGCAGCAATGATGCTCAGTGTAACCTTGTCATGTCCTTTTGAATATGTTGGCATAAAGGAAGATTGATGGACATGTGCACTGATTTTTATTTTGCTAAAACTTCAGAAATTCACTGATCATTCATTCATGTACTCACTCACCTGCTCAGAAAGGGCACAGTGCAGTGCAGATATCAAATTCCAAACACTCTGCCTTACGTTTGTGGGAAAAGAAACATTTTCTGTGGGTAGACAGAAACTGTCTGGGGGTACCAAAGGGTGGGATAGCAAAGGAGAATGATGATTACTTCATCAGCACCCGCCTACCAGGTTGGTTGCTGTAAGAGGATGGATGGAAGTTAAATGAAATAAATATGGTTTTGTGATTATGGGAGAGAGACAGAAGGAGGAAATGGTGGGGAGAAATTGGTTTAATTCTAAAATAATTAGTCAAGATTAATTTGTTGATCAACAGAAAATGAATCCACAAAAGTCCCAAAAGTTGCCAGTCCCAGCTGGAACAAATATGATCATTTGTGGCTTTTTCTGTTGTGTATCATTGTTGATTTGATCCTAAAAAAAATAAAATAAGTGAGATTAATCCATGATGAAAGTAATATGAAGATGCAGCCCAAAATTGTTTACGGATTGTCTTTGTGTTTCTTTTTCCAACCCCCCCTCCCCTCTCATCTATTTTCCTACATTATAATATTTTCTGGATTTCTTTGATCTGCTCTTTTCCTCAGTCTGGCATCAGTTGTTTTTGCCTCCTGCTGTGAGGCAGGGTCCCAGTGTTGGCTATTTGTGAGAATGATCAAATTAAAACCAACAAGGACAAAATATCCTCATTCTGGACATGATAGCAATGAATTTCTATTTAAGATAAAAAAAATAAATAAATAAAACAACAAACACTCTGTGGAGTGCCCAAAAATCTGTGATAATGGCCTGTTTGGTTCTACATAGATGAGACATTTCTTCATTTTATGCACAGCTTCCCCTGTGCACTTTGATGAATTTAAATATAAAAATACTGAAACAATTCAGTGACAGGTTTAAGAAGTGGTTTTTGTACTGAAGGTACTGACACGGCCCCAAAGGAGTCATTTTAGTTGTTGTGTAACAGTACATGAATGGTTACGTTTGCAAGACTCATGCAAGCACAAAGCCCTGCTCCAGTCCATGTGTCTGATGCAAATATCAGCATACTAAACCCACTGTATGCTGTCACAATGGCATATTAACAATATATTGTGTGTGAATGAATGTGAATACTTCACAGTAATGTGTCATCAATCAAAAAAGTTTAATTTTGTCAAACGATTTTGCCAGTGTCTAATTATTAGTTCATGTGCATTGAGTTTTAAGTATTATTTATTATTAAGAACACTTCCACATCCACATCCCATTGCAAGTACTGCTCAGTTGCTTACATTTGTTTGATAACAAGTGTGTGTACATCAAGTAGAAAATACAGATTAAGCAGAGACTTATTTAAACCTAATAAATCGAGACATGCATTGTTCAAAACATAAAATAGTAGCATTTTATTTCTTTGGTGCCATTCAGTCAGAACTCTTGTATCTGTATAGATTATAATATTATATTGATTGAATTCTATCAAGACCTACAACCCGAAATTGCACTATAGAAAGAGATGAAAGTGATGGTACAGTGTGCAATAGGCTGCACACATATTGTAAATCCTGTGTCGTCCTGGCAGATTATTATCTGCTTTCAGGTAAAATCCTGTGTAAAAGAGGTAGAGTATGAAAAGCAGAGGAGGGAGAGATTTGGCACCCAAGTGAGTTAGTTCTTTACTCACATTTTCACCCCACCTCCTCACCCTGTCCTTTAATGTATTTTTTCAATCACTCTTGGGTACTCAGTCTGTCACAGCAACAGCATGGAAGGAATGAGGTTTTTCTTGGTAAATTTTCTCCTCCCTCTCAGCACATCAGTCTCGCACTGCCATCACCTGCTCCAGCTTGTTGGCTTTCTTTATGTCACCCTGTCTGTCAATTTAAAAAAAAAAAATCATTCCATTACAATATCACTCCATGTACACACATCTAAAATTTCAACATCACATGCCCTCAGAAGCACATCCTATAGGTTGGTTACAGCTGCAGAGAGAAGTCTCCAGAACAGGACACGTTCAAATAAATGAAAGTTTAGGCTTCATCTCCTTTCATAAATCATCCACAGAATTACTTGGGACTGGAGATACTTTGCTCCACTTACTTTCCCATATTCATCCTACAATCACCTCTTTAGTTCACCAGCTTTGTCTTTCTTCTCCTTCCTTGTATTAACTCTCTCTTCCTTGAATAAAATACTCTCTCAAAATCATCATTATTCCTTAACTACATCAAAATTACTAGCTTTCAACATTGCTCCTATCTCACTCTCGTCATCATTAAATGGAATCATTAAATTTTAAAGGGAGAAATAGTCTGGCCTTGGCAGGGTTTTTAAGGTAAAGGAAAGCAACTTGGCTGTTCAACTTGACATTCAAGACTTAACCTCACAAAGACATCATATCTCTGTGATTATTTAAGACTAAGGTTATATCTTTCCCCAACTACAGTGATCTCCCGTTTACCCCAATTAAGCTAGAGGAAGTTAGGATCCATCCATCTGTGATGCCACTGATGTAGTTCTACTGGGTGCAATGTCATCTGCAACCCTTAAAAGTGATGTCTTTGCTCAGAAGAATCATGTTTACATAGAAAGGTAGAGGGCCAAATAATGAACCTTAGGGCACACCATAATAATGACTCCATATGAGTGGTCAATAGCTATAACATACACATACTGTATACAAGACTGAAGTTGAACTAGTTTTGTCCTTGGGTCTGACCTATTGATAAATAGTCTTTTACAACCGAGAAGCAGAGTTGTTCATAAGTCAAGGTCAAGCAAAAGGACATTTATAAGTTTATTTATATTAATTTCACAGACATCAGTCACAAAGTGCTTCACAGGTACACAAATAAAAACAATAAATAAATAAAATAATCAACAATATATCACACAGGAGAAAAAAAGAGGCATAAAACACAAGTTAAAACATAAATACCACATGCTACCTAAATGCCTGTCTGAACAGATGGGTTTTTAACTGCTTTTAAAAGATTCCACAGAGTCCAGAGACCTCAGACTTTTAGGGAGACTATTCCAAAGCTTAGGTGCTGCCAGTTGGAATACACAATTTCCCAGAGTCTTAAAATGCGTCCAAGGGACACTGAGAGGACCCTGGTTAGAGGAACTAAGAGCCCAGTTCATGGAGAGGGGGTGCAGAAGGTGCATAATATAATGTGGAGCCTGGCCATGTAGGATCTATAACACCCTGTGCAAATCCAGTGTTTGAACAAGTTACTTTTCAACAACCTTTTTTAAAAATTTGCAGAGGAAGGGAATTTAGAAATAGGCCTATAGTTGTGATATAGTTCTGATGGATTTAAAAACCTTTAAGAACAAAAAGGTTGGTAGGACATCTAATGAGCTTGAAGAGGGTTTGATTTTTTCCTAACAAGGCTTTAACATCGTCTATAGAGACTGAACAAAAGGAATCCAAGATGGATGGGTAAGAGGAACTACTAGTGAGAGGACTGGACAAGGGTGACATGTTTGCCCTGACATTTACAACCTTATCTATAAAATATTTAATATTTAATTATTGCAGTTACTGTTAGAGAATACTGGCAAATTTGGAGTGCCTAGAGAGGCAATATTGTTTATTGTATCAAGCGGGATTTTAGGATTTCTGTTGCTGGAAGATATTAGATTAGAGAAATAAGCAGATCTCTCAGCTTTCACCGTGTAATTGCGGATAGCCTTAAGATCTTTGATGTGCATCGTGACTTTCCACAAGCGCTTGGTCATCCAACATTTGTGCCTAAAACTCTGGATAGTTTCACTCATCCATGGGGATGAATTTGTGGATAGGATCTTTCTGAGCTAGAGAGAGGAGTTACTTTATCCAACACTGAGAAGCAGTGATTGTTAAATGATTGGACTTTAGCATTCTGGTTGAATGTTATTCTCTGTTGTATATGACACAAAAGCTGCAATTTTAAAAAAAATACTTCAGATTAAATGGACACATTCTTCAGATACCATTCTCAATATCTAATCTCTCTATAAAAAGCAAGGAATTTCTGTCTGTATGTCTCTCTGTTTGCCCTTCACATAACTCGTGAACATTCATCCAATCTACTTCATACCTGGCAGGTGGATTGCTGGGGAAACAAGAAAGTATAATGTCAGTGTGTGAAATTGGCTGGATGAGCAGTTCTCAAGGAATATACCTTATAAACAATGTTGATTTGTTTCTTCTTCTGCCCGTGGTGTAGAACAAAAATATAGACAGCGCCACTCTGCCATTGCAACCACATTGTGGTCAGAGATGAGATTACATCTGTAGTGATAAGAACTGCCATAGAGAATGAATCAAAAAAGTTTAGAAAGTTAAGCTCTATTCTCGTTCCTCACGTGCAGGGACTTTGTATGTATGTTCAGGACATAGTGCAGGATGTCTCAGGCATGTTTTGAACAGGCACTACATTTCATCCAATCAACTTCAGCTCAACTCAAGATTGTGGGCTCCAGATACTCTGCATGTGAGGCATTTAGGGAGTATTATAAATTGCAGTGTTAAAGATAACCTGCATGTGAGGCGTTTAAGGAACATGGGTAAATTGTAGTGTCTACCGATAGTCTGCATGAGAGGTGTTTAGGGGACGGGCACGATTCTCTCTAGGTATTGAGAAATTGACCCTTTCTGATCAGGCACACTTTGAATGGGCACTGCACTAGTCTAACTATAAAGGAAGGAATCTCTGTCTGTATGTTTGTCTGTCTGTATGTACATGGGTCCTTTGCATATCTCAACTACAAGTTTATTGCTGAGGACCCAAGGAATTGCAGTGTCGAATTTGGTGCAATTTGGGCACGTGAAACATTCAATATTAATAAACTTTGAATAAACAAGCGACCAGTGAGCAGTAGAGCCAAGCTGAACAACCCTGCCATGAGAGAGATGAGGGAAGGACATCTCTTTTCATTTGATAATGTTAAAAGTTAGGCTTTGTTGTCAGCTTCCCGACTCATTTTAAAAAAGACTAGAGAAAAAAGAGAGAGAGCTGCAAGCTGAGAGCAAGTGAGCTGAGAGCATGAGGAAGCCACAGAAAGACAGCACTGGAACGTGGTGGAAAGCTTTCTCTGAGACAGAGAGAAAGCCAATGAATGACAGAAATAACATGCCATTTTCTGATTGTTTCACGGTGGTTACATTCTAAAGCACAAATAAACAACCATCAAACACTCAACAGATGATTTACTGTGGAGACAGACGCTCTTAGTTTCTTTTTTATTTTATCCTCTGCGTTTCTCCTTTTCATTCATTCATTGCATCCAACTAATGCAGCAGTAAATAGAAAGAACAACAGGACAAATCTGTGTTGTTTTTCCCTCATGTGTGAATGCTGTCCATCAAGCACAGCTGCTGAGGATCATACGCCGGAGAATAAGAGAGAGAGAGAAAGGCAGAGAGAGAGAGAGAGCAGCGGAGTGAGGAGAGGGAGCAGTGGAAAGCTTCCTCTGAAACAGAAAGCCTGTGAATGAGGTAAATGACTGACCAATCAGAGATCTGCAGTGTTTTCACGTCACCTTTTAGTATCAACTCAGCTGGAGAAAAGTTTTTTCACATGGCGTGCTCTAAAAAGAGAACAGAAGACAGTGGAAACAGAGCTTTTAATCAAGAATGGATAGACTCTTAGGCTACTTCCCACGGGCACTTCAAAAACAGTATATCTCATATAAGAACAAATCTTTTGAGCAAATATACCCACTCAAATGATCTCAACTGGAACCGCAGAAAATAAACCATGTAAGAGCCCGATATGATTGATCCACTTTGTTTTAAGATGCACTTTTTAAATGCAGCCATCACTGTACTTGAAATGAGATAAGTATACAAACAAGTACTTAACATATGTGGATAATAGAATGTTTGAATGTAGAATTTAAAAAAAAATCTGAATTAAATCTAGAACATGCATAGGGTGGGAGTTGCAAATTTGATCTAGAAAACATTTTTGAAAAACGATAGCTCCTCCACTGTGACCATTGATTCAGCACTTCAGTCAGTGTTTTCTTATTAACAGACAAAGGATCTAGGTAGCACTTTAGATGAGAGACCAGATGAATTATAGCATGATGCCTCTTTCCCTCTGTCCTACATTTGTATTTTGTCATCCTTCTGTCATTTTCCCCCTCTGCCCTGAGCTGGAGAGAGTCCAAACCCTCAGAAAGCTGTCTGCCTCACATGTAGCGATGACTGTTCGGGTGTTTGGAAAACAGCTAACTGGTGACGGATTAAGAGATTTTAGGAGTAATCTTCCAAAGAGGAAGCGCCTCTAGTCATGGATATGCTGTCATCACTGTTATTAATAAAGACATAAGGGATTAAATCAGCAAAAGTTTCGTTTTTACAAAGCAAGCAGTTGTTCATGCAGTATCCATTCCACCCTGAATACAGTGCACCATTGTGTGTCACAGTTTTGTTCTCCAAAATAGACACAGAAAACTATTTCTTGTCAAGTTTGTTATTTCCAGTTAAGTCATAACAGTATGTTCAGAGAGTTGGTAATGTGTCACACATCTTGAGTATTATTCCTGATAATTGTACCGGTAACTGGTGTATCAATCTTTTACTTTTTTACATATCACTCTGTAACCATGTAAACTAATAATGTTTCATTGCTTTGATGTTTTTTTTCTATTTGAGATGAATCTAAGGACACAGGAAGCAGCGTAGGAACCAGACCATTTGGCGAGCTATTTGTAGCTCATTATATGTTCATTAGTGTTCACTAGACTCATCATAGTGTGCCCCAGAGGAAAATGAAAGATTCACAGAACTTTGGCAGATGTTAAATTTTAATCAGAGGGGTCTAGACTTACACCATGCCTGAGCCTGAAGAGGAAGAACTTGGTCTGTGTGGTTTCAGTGTATCAGTGTAGCAGAGACAGACCCATGGGAAGCTGTGGCCTTATGCAGTTGGTGTCAATGTGTACACATTGGCTGTTCAGACCAATCAAGATTATCTAATACTTAGAGAACTCACCAGATGTAAGGCTCTAATGTTTACAGTCATAAATTTATTTGATATTTGTTTGGGTTTTTAAATAAATTGCTGTATTTGAAGTATATGAAGCGTTAGTGTTACTACCCATTAGTCACATAGAAGCAAATTAGATCGAGGCAAATGAGGGAAAAGTAAAAAAAAATGAGAAATAATGATGATATGAAAAACGGATGAATGGATATATTGACTAATTACTGTTTTAATGCAGTCTTATTCAACAACCTGCATGTTTCTGTGAAATCACACACTAAGTGCATTTCCATCCATCTGTTTTTATGTGCATTTTCAATTTGTAGCTGAGTGGAAACACAAAAATGTTTTTACACTTGGATGAGGTGGAGAAGTTGGTGTATAAATAAAAACAAATTGTAACAAAGTGCAATGGAAACAGACTTAGTGAATAAATCATGACATACATGAAGCATGTGACTTAAAGCTGGAGTGCGGGACTTTTGTCTCCCTCTTCTGGCCGTGAGAGTAACTACAAAAACTGTCATCACACGCTTACATCAAAGGTTGCACCGTAGTTTACTCCTTTGCTACTGTTGCAGCTATAAAGCGGTGGATAAATTATTTTGAGTGTCACACAACCCCTACAAAACAATTAATTTTACTATAAGCATTTGATCTATTTGGTCTGTTAACATTTGGAAAGTCTAGAGAGGCCGCACGATTAAATTTTATCTCTATTCCAGTTAGCTAAAGTTAGCCTGTTCAGCTGGCAGAAGGCTTTAATGTGCATGCTCTATCCATACTGTGAAATACAAAGAGATTTACCTGGCTGTTATAGGTTTAATCAGCATTGTGTGAACTTGTTTAGCAAGGGTTTGAATGTAACGGAAGTTCATGTATATGTAAAAGTTCCCCACTACAGGTTTATATGTACACTGAAACTTCCAATCTACTAAAGAGAGTAAAAATAGTGGCAGATGAAAACACTGAATATGATGAGACTGTAATGTTCCACAAATAAATACATAAATGGAAATACTGTATTTCCATCACGTTTGCCACAGGGTTTTCCACCATTTGAGGTTTGACTAGCACTATTTTAATTACATCATCTTCTTCTTCTGCAGTGGTTTAATGGCACCTAACTGGAGAACCAACCAAACAGTAGTTGGTGGAGTCATGTATTAATTTGTATTTTCTTTTCCAACTTTCTGGCAATTTGGTTAAATTATGCCTAGCGTTTGGATGGAAACTTGGCTGCTGTTGCTTAGCTCTTGATTAGTGAAACAGTATCCTCCACTGCCAAAAAATATCTGTTCAGATATTGATTTATATGTTTGGCCTGTTCCAATACCGTTAATGAGAAGCATCTTCAGTAACACTATGTCAGTAATGTTATTTGACATTACCAGCTCTTGGAAGAAATTGATTTACGGGCTAAATTAATCTGCAGTGCACTGACAATTAGACAAAAAAAAAAAAAAAACATCAGCAAAAGCAAAACTTGCAGGAAATAACATTATAAAAGAGCCAGTGTAAAATAAGTTATTAAAAGTGCTGTGGATATACTTTAATATTAACATGACTTTCGGTTAGCTATCTTTTGTGTTGCTATTGGAAGGAATAAGTAAAGGAATACATAATTTACAAACTCATTCCAATAAAGTCAAACTGTGTTAATGCATGATGAGATTGGTTATTCATACCTCATACCAGGTTAATAGTGATCTTAATTAATTTCCTATGTAAACCATGCACATCCCTTCCTCTGAAGGAACTCCACTACTTCCTCTTTCTCTTTACGTTGTCTATCTGTTCTGGCCTCCAGCATACAGATTAAGAATGGCAGGTGATTGCGCCCTGTCTGAAGTCAGGATGGGGGCCATTACCCAGCTGTCCTTGAGTAGGAGACATCCATCTCCCATAAGAGGCGTGACATGGCCAAGTGAAGGTGATGATGTTATGAATGAGGCTGGCTGGCAGCACAAGGTAAGGGTGGCCACTCTGTCACTCAGGGCAAGTGTTGACAGGGTCTACACACAGAAAAGGAGATAGGCCTTGGGTATGCAGGCAAGGTTAACCTGAGTGATATCTGGATCTGATACGAAAGTGACCATACTCAAATAGGTGCTGTGGCAAGTCCCACGTGAAAAAAACAATGTAGAGTTCTTGCAATACATGTGTACCTGTATGGCAGTGTAACTCACTCAGGGGCAGGCTCAGGCTGTCTGAGGGGCAGGAATGAAAAAATATAAAGGCCATCTGATACATTAAGTGTGACCTCATCCGCAGAGAACAACAGTGCATGTTTAGTAAAAAGGCTACATCCTCAAAGATGAACATTTTATAGTGTTATTCAGAATATAAGAAAAACAACACCTCTGTTTTAAAAAGGATTTCCTTTTTAAACATTTATTCATATCCGTAATAAGGGACAGGGAATGGGAACAAACACATCTGCAGTAAAAACATAGAACTATTAACATTTTGAGAATTAGCTGTTTTGAGCAGTATTGTCAGGGAAGCAAGAAGCAAGATTGGTGAAATCAAAGGAGAATTATTATGGCCATGAGTTTATAGTAATGGCCTTGTTACGGTCAGTTGGGAAGTCCCTCTCATGGACAACAGCAGATGATCTGAGAGCCTTTCTTCTCCACATCTGTTTCTAAGCGGGGTCTTGATTACCTTCAGTTTAGAGATTCATCGCTCGACTGATGCAGTTGTCACTGGCAATGTATTATATATTTTGATGAGTTTTATCTGCTAACAGAGCTACTCAAAAGGTTTGTCTTCCAGATTTCACAACAGTTTCCCAACAGGATCCTTTTTTTTCTTTTTCTTTTTTTTTTTTTTTACTTTTTAACATACCTAGGCACAGGTTTAAGTTCTACTGGGCATTCCTCTAATTGCTAATGGCTAATGCAAACGTACCTTTATCGCTTTCATCTTCTCCCATGTTACCTCTAGCTGTTCCTTTGTATTGTCTTTGACTTTCTGTCTCTTCTTGGCATTCTATAATCACAAGGTAACACAATGCTAATCTCCCTCTCTATAAGTGAAAGTTAACCCAAGATCAAGGGCTGTAAACACATTTTTAGAAAAGAGACCTTTCCAGATTTCCAACTTATCTATAACATCCTGTGAATTGATTTCCATGTAAAGAACTCTTTTTTGCTGGGAAAGTCCAAAGGATGTGACACTTATGCATGCTCCTGACTGCCTTGCCTCTTTCCCATCCCCCTACAGCACCAACAGGATGCAACATTAGCAAACATTAGCTTAGAAATGCAGTCCACTAACGTCCAACCCGGAACTGGCTTTCATCCTATTAGACAGGTAAGTTAATATTACTGTTGAGTATGTGAAATATATTCTGATATCGTGATTTTAGCTGGCTAATGTTAGCCTCAGAGCTGGGTGAGCAGTATAACTGTGAATGGTAGCTGTACACATAGCCATATTATGAGCCACTTTTTGTGATAAAAATAAATTATGCAGTCCTAGCTAGCTATTAGTAATGCAGAGTCACGCAGAGGCAGTGGATTCACATAGGACCCGGATCCATTAAGAAAAGGGGGGATGGTGGACTCAAGCTGTGACGGGTGTCATCCAGCTGTTTTATATTTCAGGCAATGCTGTGTAATAGAAGTAAAATTAACGTAGCCTACAACATTATGACATGTTTATCCTTTTAATGCCAATCTGATTTAAACTAGGGCCTTTTTAACTGAAGTTATATACTGTCTTTTATAGAGAAAGCATGGAAGTCAGTTGAAGAAATATAGTGAACTGACTACAACTGTCTGCAAGAGAAAATCTGAGGCTGGGACATCTTCCTCAAATCTCAAACAGATGAAGCTTGAAGAAACAAAGCAAGTCTCAGAAGTGTGTTGACAATGCAGTACTCAACTTACTTAGTTCAAGGTCTCCAGCTCTTCTCGCTTGTTGAACAGCCATCATTCCAAAGCCTTGTCAAAGATCTACAGTCAAACTGCATTATCATATCTCGAACCACTGTGCAGGGCAAAATTGATCAAGCCACATCAGTGATGAAGGAGCAGGTGGAAAAAAAGCAAAGAGGAAGACTGCATACATAGTCACGACAACTTATTGTTGGACTGCAAGGAGGAATTTAATTTGAATTACAGTGCATTGGCTGGAACCCAGCAAGTTTGAGAGGCATTCAGTTGGTCTTGTATGCAAGCAGTTGAAGGGCACTCATACATTTGATGCCTTGGCTTGTGCAGTGAATGACACTCAGAGTATGAAATCCATGAGAAAGTAGTCAGAACCACAACAGTTATATAATAACAACTGTTAGTTGCCATTATGGCTGAAGATGATGGCCTTCAGTACCAACTGCCGAAGCATCATCAGTGTGCTTTTCATTTGCTAAATTTGGTTTCTATGGTGGATGCCAATTCAAGAAGCTGTCGAGGTCAGCCTTCTAAAAGTCTCAGGCTCTCTGGAATAAGACTGCATGGTCCATTACTGCTGCAGAGTTCTAGTTCTGAATCTTTCCACATGATTTGTCCAAAGGACAGGGAATAATTACATAACATCCTGTGTAATCTGATATAATTGGTCTGTTTAAAATGCCTGAATGCATAGTGGTCCTATGTAGAATATTTGGAAAAAATGTTTTTGTTTTGTTTTGTGTGTGTTAGGTACAGTCTAGCTGAGATTGACTTTTGGGTGAATATAACAACACCACGAGTTCAGTTGCTAAGGTAATAAACACACTACAGGGAGAATCCAACATTCAGATGGTAATGGCTGATCCTTTCAATCACCACCCTCATTGCCAAGCTTCACTAAGATTCCGCATGCCGCTTTATGATGCCCTGCAAGACGGTTTGAAGAAACAGTCTGGGAAAATGATGTCTGACCCACCAAAATTCAAAACATCCTGGACCAGTGATGAAGACATCCTCAAACTAGGTAAGAAAAAAACTATGACTAAATGTTCCATGAGCAGTTTCTAATATCCGCTTGTTTAAACACTGAACTTGTATACTTGCTTACTTAATTGCTTAATGATGATGATGATGATGATAAAGATAATAATTTAAAAAAAACTACAATTGTTCCTGATTTACTGAATGCCTCAGTTACATCAAGGAATGTCAAGGATGATTTAATTTCTAATATGAAACATGTATGCATACAGGAAAAGTCCAAACAACTGGATACACACCTGACATGTACAGTTGAAGGTATGGACATGTTAACATCTTACCCAGCTGTATCCAACCTGTCACTCAAGCTAAACACAGTCCTGCTTGCCTCTGCTGCCTGTGCAAGGCGTTTTAGTGCAGCTGGATTGATCTTCAGCGCAAGAAGGCAAAGAATAATTTCTCACAACTTCAAAAAGCAGCTTCTACTGGAGTTGAATAAGGACTTTTTCAAGTTTAACTAGTTTGACCAGACTGAGAATTTTCTCACCTGTCATCTCTAGGTCTGTGAGATGGACAGGCTGTTTCAGAGTTATTAGGTTCTGTAAATGCATTGTGGCAACAATACAACAATGTATTGACATTAAAAAGAAAATATACTTTTGTATACTTCATTATCTTTAAAAGCGAGTACTCCTGAACTTTAACTCATGTAAAAATTTAATTGAACAACTTTCATTTCTATTGGAGTAATATTTAACCAGGAGTATCTATACTTTGACTCAAGTAATGGAGTTGTATACATTGTCCAACACTGCCTTTAGGGCACCATGTTTTTTCTCACATAGATTGTACCCTATAGGGAACCCTATAGGGACCATGTTTTCCTCCCATACAGTGCACCCAACAGGGAACTTCACAATATTTTTCTCCCAAATAGAGCACCCTATAGATCATGTTTTTTCTTTCATTGAAAGGGCACCAAATTCTGGACTTCCTTATGTTAGACTTATGGCGACCTTAAATGACACCTTTTACACTTTTATCTCACTAGAACGGCACCTCTACAGAACCTCCAGCTCACCCCATTATGAAGGCAACTCATTGGGCACTGTATTATATCTTGTGGTGGTACTTTACAAGGTACTATCACATTTTCTTCCACTGAAAGAGGACCCATGAGGGCATGACATTCCAGATTGTCCCATGAAGAGGCAATCTATAGGGCACTTCATCCTAATTTACCCATAACTAAGACAGCGATTACAGAACTTTGATATGTCGTCTCCTTTGTGTGGTTACCTTAGAGAGCATTTTATCGTGTTTGCTCTACCGTGGGGGCACCTTAGAGGGCACTGTCATGGCATTTTTTTTTCTCTGCGGGCGCACCAGAGGGGGCAGTTACCCCTCATGTCCGCCAGTGAATTCACTGACAGGTTCTTGCTTGTTTCACATTTCATACCCCAGCTATAAACTATCACAGATAATTGGCATGTGGGAGAGACAGTAAGCAGGGAGATATTCCTCAGCAGAAAATCCTATTTTCCTTTAATGCCTCACAGGAAAGTAGATTTTAGTCACAGCCAAGCAGTGTTTGATCTGCTATGTCCATTCGTTTCATTGCTTCTTCTGCCAGGGGAGCTTAGATGAACTAAACTGGTGATGATGCCACAGCAGGCCAGTGTTTTTCACCAGCCTGTCCTGGAGAAAATTGCCCAACAATGGCAGCCATCTGGACAAGAACGGGGTCATTCACTTCAGCAGCCAGTTCAGATCTAAAACTGTATATTTAGGTCCTATAGGCAGCAGGAATTAAATGTCAAGAGTCTGCACTGTCAAACGCTATGAGGACATGTTTTTCCTTATTTCTCCTTCCCGTCAGATGTCCAGCACTGGGGTCTTGCGAGGTTGCATTGCAACAGCCGTATGGCTGTCACGTGCTGGGCGTGGTGGATGGAGTCTCATCTGGAGCAAAATAGGCAGACGGTGCCTGATTCTCTTTTCGGAGAGCCTGTGGCTGATGTAATTGAAGTGGGCAGAGTGAGGACGGGATGATCCCCCCTCACAGAGACATACTCATCTCCCCAGCTCTCCTTCCCTCCGCTAGTCTGCCAGGCAATAGAGCTGTCGAGTAGTGAGTTTGCTAATGGAACACCCAGCTGGCTAGAGACTTCATCACACTGCAGTGAATTATTCAGCTTCCAGAGGGCTCTCCCCAAATTATTTAAAAGCCCGCTTTGGCGTTCAGAGGAACAAGGCAGGGCCCCAAAGAAGTACTCAGAGTTTGTCTTTTAGGTGTCTGTGAATTTTACCCACCTTGTCCAAGGCCTCAAGCCTGAATGATAAACTACTCTGCAAGTCTGCCTTCAGCAAAAAATAATCTGATGATTCAAGCCTGTTTAATGAAGCTGTTCAGAATTCAGATTGCTGAGTAAACCACCACTATGCATATTACTAGAGTGTTGAGTTTCACACATAATTTAGTTGGCACTGGGTGAAAAGTTTTGCTCTTATCATTGCAACAAGCACAATTTCCTTTTAACATAATTCACTGCTGTCCTATTCTGCTGTCATGTCATTGGATTTGAATGATGTAAGACACTATGGGCAAAGACAGAAACCAATCTGCATATTCTACCCTTTATGTTGAAATCCTTTTTCTAAAGCAGGGTGTGAGGCACAGTTTCATCCTGTTGCAGAAGGCAGCCTAGATTCACCAGTCCTTCTGGGTAGGTGTTCTGGCAAGGATGACTGATTAGAATTCCATGTCCATATACATCACACTCGATCCTTGTCCACTCAGCAAAGAGTGGATAAATCACTCCGTCTGGGCCGTCCCTCAGCAGGCCCCAGAAAGCCTTTAATAACAGGCTCAAGCTGCCTGCAGTGCCGGCCCCTGATTGTTTTGAGTGAAAACAGATGTGGTTGCTTGCTTCACAGCGCAGCCTGCTTGACGGAGGTTCTGAACAGACCTCTGTCACAAGGCCCTCGCCGCCATGTTGTCTTGCTAAAACATCCGGCACCAATAGGAGGCCACCTGAATTCCCTCCCCACTCCCTATGGCCTCCGTTATTCCAGCACCTCCCCATCGCCGAGTCCCATTGCAAAGGAAGAAAAAAAAAAAAAGTATTTCAAACAAGGTGGAAACAGGCTTCCCTCTCCACCCTCGTAAAGCCCACTTGAGAGTCTGGGTGAACACATTCATGCCCCAAGGCCCTGATGAAATAAAACACCAGCGCCATGCCCTTTATGTGAGCCAAAAACACTGGCCATGTTTATTACATCTGACCATCTGGGTTTTACACGTGCATGTCTGCTGGACACAGCTCCACACAGCCATGCACTCACACACGGGTCAGAGGTCCTGCAGACAGCCGATAGCTTATTAGCTGCTTTCAACTTAAATGCCAGCGACACGTGATTGCCATAATTGGCCAGAATGCTTTAATGGTTGGAGCAGTAGAACAGGTACTTTCCCTCCTCTTGCATTTAGAAACATCTCTTTTCCTTTCCCTCTTTTAACAGATGACAAAACGTTCTCGCAATGGGAGACAAATGCCTCTGCAGCAGGGGAACAAACCAACAGTATCTCCCGCAGGGTCCTCAGTGACTGATATTCTTCACTGATTTGTTTAAACAGTCTCAAATGTCCCCCCAGCAGTCTCTATCCCACCCCAATCTCCTACCTCCATTCTCCCCCAGTTGCACATGTGGTGTGTGTCTTGCCAGAGCCCTGAGCAGTGGTCGAGTTCCCCTTCAGGCCAGAAATTTTAATTAAAGCAGGATGGACCCCGTATACTAACCCTGCCTTTTAAGATGATAGACGTGTAGAGGCCTGGCTTGCCCTAATCGCCCCTCCCCCCTGGCACACATAAACCCACCAGCCAGTCTGTATTTTCCCTTTATTCTTATTCTTGTCTAATTTGTTTCTCACACCACGGCTTTCTTTCTGACTCAGCTGCTGGAATCCATAGCCAGTCTGTCCCACCCAGCTCAGTGTGTTCTGTTGAACCAGGAAGGAAATATTTACTCAGTGTTGGTGTAAAAGGGTTGTGACCTCCAGGTCAAACTGGAGGTCAGGATGTGGGCGGCATAGGTATGAAAATGTTTAAACACGTCATTCATGGGATGGCATAATGTAGGCTCTCTGAGGATTAGTGTGAGGATTAATAACATTCTCTGTGGTATTCTCACTGTACTTTTATATTTAATGTAAAGTAAAAAAAAAAAAAAGTAATTTAATGGTAATTCATCTCATGCTGTGAAGGGAGAACTGGCTCTTCTAATACAGAAAAAAGGCTTTGGTTTATGTGGCATGGTGCAAAAATGAAAAGATGTAGCAGTGTTGTAATCAATAAGTGAGTGTTTCATTCTTCCGGCCATCATCAGTGGAGTTATTGTGGACACACAGACTTTTATAGGCATAATCTCACTCAAGAGGCACTAATTTAAAAGGATCCTTTGATAGGCAACAATTAGCCTGATAACCAAGGACATTAGAGACCTATGCAATTATACTGACATTCAGGATCAGAAATACAATTCTACAAGTTATTGTAATGTGAGTGTTTTGAAGGCCATTTGCAATAAACTCTGAGCTAATTATTTACACACAAGATCTGTCCACTGTCACAAAAGGAGATACTCAGCAGGCATCACTGACAATGAGGCGAATAGAGCTTCATGTGGTGCACTATGAATGTCATAGGTTCTTTCTTGGTGAAATTGTGAAGCAAAAAAGACAACTTTTGGATTTGTACATAAAATCCCAGTATTTTTTCTTCTACTTTTGATTTACAAAGTATTGCAGCTCAATGTTTGCCCATGATAATAACGTTAAGTGGCCAATAAGGGCAGGTTATATTTTAAAGTAGCATGCATTTTGCAATTACATGTCATGTTAATAATGCAAGTCCATTAAAAAGATAATTGGTTTGCAGAAAACAGTCATTACCAAAAGGTTAGTTTGACCAGACTAAGGATTTTATTTTTCTTTGCATAAATTACTTCTCTCTCAATAGGGAGGGGAGTTGGAGGTAGAGATTCTACCTCAACATAAAAAATAACTTTGTTCTGAAAATGAACAGTGTAACAATGAACATGAGCTCCAAAAAGACATTATGAACTTGCTGAATTGGCCTATTACAGTTCAGGGACTTAACTGCTAACCCTGAGACGTCTAAATATCAAATAGGCTCATATATGTTCATGGCCTCATGTCACAGTATATGTGATGGAATGATGTTATAGATCTCTCCTAGCCTGCAGATTTATCTGATGAATGTTCTGCCCAGAGGCTCAACACACTGGCAGTTGGCTTTCTCAGTGTGAGCTGCAACTTTTGGTATGGAACTGATTATTGGCAACGCAATAAATTTTTAAGGTCAAAATGACAGGAGCACGTTTGAGAAGTTCTGGAATACATAAATGTTACCCACCACTGTGTTCATTGTTCATTTTAGCATTCCCTGTGTCCTGGAGTGACTGGATGTTTAATTTAGTGGGTCATTTATTATATCAACTGTCATTGTATGTTCTTTAAGCGATGGTGGAGGAGCAGGGACACTAGGAGAAACTGTAATGTTCCAGTGATATGTTGAGACAGTAATTTTCATACCATCACAACCATTATTTTCTATTAGTGTTTTTTTTGTTGCAAAACTTAGGTGTTCAGCAGCAATATTTATGGGTTAAAAAACACATTTCACACTATATATGTGCATGTACTCCACAGTGTCAGTCAAAAGTTTAGACACATCTTCCCATTCACTTGAATGAGAAAGTGTGGTTTTCTGGTACTGTATGGGCATTGGTTTTCATGCTCAAATCATTTTTGCACTTTTAGATATAACTTCAGACATAAAAATAAATCAACAGTTAACCTTCATAGGTTTGCAGACTTCACAAAATTTTAGAAGAATGATGGAAGCAAAAATACTAAGCTGCAGAACAGGGTTTACAGTAGGGAAATAAATATTCAACACATCACCATTTTTTTTCAGTGAACATATTTCCAGTGCAGCTATTCACATGCAATTAAGACCAGATATTACTATTAATTCAATAAGGTAACACAGCTAAAGAAATCATAACATTATAATCAGTAAAAAAAAATGTTACGTGCATTAAATTGGAATGACTCAGGAAAAAAGTATTGAACACACTAACTGAAATGTAGTTATTATTTGGTGGAGAAGCCTATGTTTGCAATGACAGTTTCAAGATGCTTCCTGTATGAAGAAATTAATCTCTTGCAATATCCATGGGGGATTTTGGCCCATTCTTCTAAGCAAACAGTCTTCAAATGTTGGGGAGCCTGCTGGTGAATCTTTATCTTCAGTTCCTTCTATAAATATTCTATTGGGTTCAAGTTAGGTGATTAACTGGGCCATTCCAACACCTTTATCTTCTTTCTCTGGAACCAGTTGAGAGTGGTCTTTGCAATGTGTTTTGGATCATTGTCCTGTTGGGAGGTCCACCCGCATGTCATTCTCATTGTCCTGGTGGATGGCAACGGATTCCTCTCAAGAATATCCTGATAGATGGTTCCATTCATTTTCCCTTCAACAATTTGGATTCTGCTACTACCATGAGAAGAGAAATAGCTCCATACCATAATGCTTCCACCTTCAAACCTCCCTGTAGGTATGGTATTTTTAGGTGTAGAGCCATTTCTCCTCCAAACATGGTACGTAGCGTTATTACCAAAAAATTCAATTTCTGTCTCATCTGACCACACCACAACTTTTTCCTGTAATCTACAGGCTTCTCCAGATGTTGTGTAGCAAACTTCAAACAAGCCTCAACATGTCTTTTCTTCAGTAATAGAGTCTTATGAGGTGATAGTGCATGGAGACCATGGCAGTGGAGTATATTGCCTATTGTTTTGGTAGTTGTTACCTGCTTCTTCCAGGTCTTTCTGGAGCTCTTCTTGGATCTTGGGCTACACTTCTGACTGATTTTCTTACTGCCTGGTCAGCAAACTTGTGAGCAGCTCCTGTGCATAGTTGATTGATGGTGGAGTTATGCTTCTTTCACATGTGGATAATGGCCCCAATGGTGCTTATTGAAACATTTAGGAGTTGAGAAATCAGTCAGTAACCTGTGCCATTTCTATGTTGCTCAATAATCTTGTTGCAGAAGTCTTGGGAGATGGTCCTTGCCTGACAGTTTGGTAGCAAATGATGCATTCACAGATGGATAACCCTTTTCAAAACAGTGGAAGTACTAATAACCACATGCACTAA
The DNA here is from genome assembly GCA_029490765.1 of Euthynnus affinis. Lineage (NCBI taxonomy): Eukaryota > Metazoa > Chordata > Actinopteri > Scombriformes > Scombridae > Euthynnus > Euthynnus affinis. The sequence goes on along the minus strand of CM055855.1, from coordinate 7,150,914 downwards.
CCCAGCTGATTCTAATTATCACAGGTAAGTGGAATAATTAGTGGAATCACCTTGTGGAGTGCTTTCTCTTACTGTGTATTCAATACTTTTTTCCTGTGTCATTCCAATTTTGTACATAACTTTTTCATTGATTGGAATGTTATAATTTTGTTAGCCGTGTTGCCTTATTGAGTTAATATCAATGTCTGGTCTTAATTTCTTATGAATAGCTACACTGGAAATATGTTTGGAAAAACAAGTTGACATGTTGAATACTTATTTTCCCCACTGTATACCATAGACTGTATATAATGATAGATGTAGCGAGGTGTGACATCACCCATGGGTTTGCATTGGAGCCAGTTTGAGACCCAGAGTTGCTGTTTATGGTTGAGCCAGGGCCTTCCAAATAAGGAGTGTGGGGTGTTGTTTTTCATGATCTGATACACACCCCATTACCTCGGACCCAAGCAAACACTATCTTACTGGGAACACTGAGTGTTGCACACTTCGGCTAAAATTAGCCCGTTTAGCTAAATTTAGCAAACAGGGCAGGTATTCAAGGTAATCAAGAAACATTAAACTTACTGAAATATTGCAACAAGTCCGGGAGCTTGGGAGAGCAGCAGGTGAGCTTAACTGTCAATCATAGCTGTCAGTCATCAAAGCTACTCTAAGTCTTAAAATCTTATTAAAAGAGCAATAATTTCCACATTGACCACCAGCACACTTATTAAAGGGTCTGAATTTAGCATTTGAGACCATAATGACTAATTGAAAAAATATTGACTTAGTATTTCCACAGAGAACTCGACACTTTTTGATTGAGAGTTAGTTTGAGCCAGGATATAGTGGCCGTCAGCCTCAAGCTGTGGTTGTTGCTGCTTGATTTATACATATGGTCTGATTTGGTCCAATATTCAAAGATTTATGTGATGCATGATGGATTTCCCACTATGGGTTTAAATAATACTCAAGCTATATAGTATACATTTTTTCTAAAGGACTGTTGGCTTGAATTGTTATAATAATATCACATCTTTTCTTTGGGATTATGATGCTCAGTCTATAAAAACAAAAATGCTCTATAGTATACCATACATGTTTTATGCTCTCATCAGGATAATATAGCATGTGGTACCTGTGTGTGCAGTCCTGATACTATTCATACTGTATGAAATCCTGCTCTTGAATGATGCCCTGTAAAGCATAACCACGAAACAAAGTGGTGTTGAAGCCCCCAAAATAGTAAAAACAACCAGAAAACAAACCCCTAGCAGTGGTGGCATTGTCCTGGAAGGTACCAGCAGCATGAGAAAGTCTAGTTTAAGAGTTCAGTAATGCACTGCTCTCTTTCGATTGCCTTAGAACCAAAGAAAGCCAGGATTTCCTAATGCCCAGAATGGAGAGCTCTCAACAGATTGATCTGCAACAGGGGACCGTCCATTCTTTGGATATGAGCTGCCCAGAAAAAAAAGAGTTTGCTGGGAGAACAGTCTGAGATAGACCTTGTCTGATCTCCAGGGCAAGTTGCACCTGACAGGGGAAGACATAAATCTGTGGATCTGTCTGTCTGCCAGAGGTAGCTCACTATGGACCCCTTCTGTCTGGATGTTAGCACGGGTGAGTCAAACACATGTTTTTTATTGTGAAATCAATAATCTCGGTAGGCTTTGTTTTATTGTGGACAGCTGTGTTAATAAGCTGTTTCTTTTACATTGTTTGAAATTCTTGTCTCGAGGAATTAGCTTGTGGCTTCAGGCAGTATCATCATCATGTTATTATCAATACGAGAGACTTTTCTGAATAATAGATGCAAGCTTTTTAACAATGTATGTTAAAGGCTTATAGTGCAGAGCACAAGTGCACAGCTCACAACCCCTCTCTTTCACTGAAATTAGTAAATGCTTTGAGATGGATACGTTTGACAGCATATATTTATCTTGGCAGTGAACCATACACAGTTTATGTAGTTCAAAGGTAATAGTCCAGTGTAGCAGCTACTACAGTACATCCGCACTATGTTTGTTTGAGATGGCTGAGTTCTGGTACCATACGAGGGCTCTGTAAGCAAACTCTTGGATTTCAGAAATCTTAAAAAAAAAAAAAAAAAAAAAAAGATTAAACTTTTTTTTAAAAAAGGTTCAATTTTGTAGACAAGTTGCAGACCAAGACTTGGCAGGATGGAAAACCTTCCTACCACAGAGAAGCTCTGGTGTGTTTGTTTGTCAAGCGGGACTGAAGTTTATTGATTTTGCAAGTGTGTCTGTGTGTTAGTGTGTGTTTGTCTGCGTATATGCTTGTGTGTGTTTACAGAGCTGGCACATACTCCTGGAATGCAAGCAGTTGCTGTTGCAATGGCTATGGCGATTTAGAAGGCAGACTAGACTACACCCACCAACTTTCGTGATTGTACTTTAGATTGCTTCATACATATTAAGTCCCTGGAGACATTTTGTACTGTAGGTCAAAGGTCATTTTTTTCAATTTTTTGAAATAACTCTCATCCACATATATGGACCATTAGAAGTGGATTTGTGTAGCTTCAGTAAAAGACGCTTCATCCCTTTTATTGCCCTTCATTTCCACCTCATGTTATTTTTCATGTCTTTGCGTATGCAAATCCACATACATAACATAACATTAAAATATAAAATGGAAATCAAATATTCACATCTTCAGCTTTAAATAATCATATCTAATCGAAAGGTTTTTTTTTTCCCATTGATCAGCCAAAGTTCTGCTTTACTCACATGGGCTTGCCTAACTTTCAACTCAAAGTTTATAGAAATAATCAATAGAGTGGTGAAGGCTCAACTCTGCTGCAACGGTCCCTACAGAAAAAGAGATACCAAACCTTTAAAAAGAAAACAGGGTTATAATGGTGATTTGGTGAGCTGCTCTCACAGAAGACTGATTCATCAACTTATAAATCATTCAGAATAAACTTGGCTTGGCATTGTTTTGTTCTTTTCAGATGCAATACAAAATAAGCTAAATATTTTACTCAAAAAAAGCTCATAAGCACAACAAGAGTCATCCAAACATACATGTAGAGAATTAAAGGATTGGTATAGTTACAGCTTTCTGCATAGTTTGCATGCACACCCCAGTCTAAAAAAAAGATAAATCATTGTAGTGTAGTATGTTTGACCTTATTGTATAGACTGTGTGCCTGTGTTGCCCAAGTCGAACTTTATTTCAAAAGTGTTTGGAAAGTCTTATGCCTTCAAGTTCCAAGTTATAAATCACAATCTGTGCAAGAATTGCTGCAAGAACTTGTAACATTTTGCAAAATATCCCTGCTTGCAACTTCAAGTGTGATGAGAGCAAATAAATGTTCCATCTGTGTTGCGTCATGGCTGGAAGACATTTCTAAAATTCTAAATTGTGGGAATTTGTGGAAGAAAAATGGCTCTATATAGTTACAGACACAGAACACTCTGAGTCTATTTAATGCCCCACATATTGTTGCAAACATGATGTCAACAGAAGGGAAATAGATGGAAATATGTGCATTGTCACCAAAACCACACATTTTTACTCTCTCTCTTTCCTTCCCTTTATTTCTCTGTGGCTTTTTTCTGTGAAGACTGAGCTAGGAGTGTGTTGCGCTAACGCACTCTGTCAGGAGGCTGTAAGGTATTGATCGCAGGAGTGTATGATGATGATGAGCTTTGACAGCCCGCTGTGTGGACCTGAGCTGAGTCAGACAAGAGCCTGCTCCGTCTTCCATCTGTAAGGGCCCAGGGTCACGTTGGCAAAAGCTTGCATCCCTCTGTGTGCATGAATGCCCTCAGATATGGGCTGCAAGGCTGTAAGGGGAGGACGGCTGAGGAGAAATATGGCTCCAATCTTTAGCATTTGGATAAGAGCATCAGCTAAATGTCGACATGGCAGTGAAGATAATTTACTCTTTTACACTGCTGGATCAGTTTTTAAAATTTGATGTATTCAGTTAAACAAAAGTTGTGATGAATTGTTCTTTTCTTCCCCTGCCTAATCTACTTAAACTTCTTTTAGTGATTTCATATGTTTCATATGTTTTACTACATCTCCCAGTATGCTTTTCAATAATACTGGCAGTATAAAAGTACACTATATAACAGCATAAAGGAAAAATGAGCTTTTTGGTTTAAGTGTAGCACATATCAAAAAAATAGTGAAAATGTCCATCACATCTTATCTTCAAAATATTCAATTTACAGTGATATAAAACAGAGAAAGGGCAGCAAATCATTACATTTGAGATAAAGTACTACTTTTTCTCAATCTGATGTTTTCACGTTGTCTATGTTTGCCCAGTTATCTATGGGAATAAGGAGAACGCACCACAAAATAACTCAGTGCACACTGACGATGTCTCTGTAAACAGTTTTAATGGATTTCCAGAAACATTGGGAGCCTTTGGTTTCCGGGAAAATACGACAAACCTGCTGTTGAGCAGACGTTAATAGCTTTTGACTGCAGTAAATGCATTTGGCTTTTGGTGGGCATTACTGTAGTGGTAATACTGTGGGGGAAAAAAAAACAAAACATTGCTGTCATTCGTTAGGGCACAGTGACCATACAGTGAGCATGTCTAGGCAACAGTGACCCATGTCAGAACAGAGAAAGTCTTCAAACCTCTATTTTGGCAAACATCAGCCTTGATGATGTGTCTTTGAGTAAGACACAGAAACACTTTAACCTCAAGCAGCACTGTTCCAATCTGACACTCTACCCTCCCTGTAGTTAAAAGAAAATTTCCCTTTGAGGATTTACCATTGTCATAATAATACCATCACTGTGAGGAAAGAGCTGTTAGGTGAAGTAGTAAAGATCTGTTGTCTGTGTCTTGTAGCAGGGTGGCATTCATTGATGTTGGGTTTTGATGAGTCTATTCCAACCTCTTGTAGTTTGTGAACCTAAACCTTTACAAGTTGTATCCATTTATTTTCCATAATGGATAGCAGTGCTTTTTAGTAGAAAACTGCTAATGCTTATTCCTCCTCTCTGCTTTGCCATCCATAAAACAAAAACACTTATGTTGACAACTTGAAGTTTCAAGGAATTGTAAGAGGCAGGGAAAAATTAAGAAAAAACATAAATGCCTTCATTCCACATTGGCCAAATCTGAGAATTCAATCAGCCCAATGTCCCAAGATTGGATAATTTTTGGATACCTTTCCCTTACCTTGACAATACCATAATTGTCATGGATATTGGAGAAATAAATCATTTTTGAAACACTAGCATAATACATGTTGTCATTGAATGTAATCTTGGATTTTGCAAAATTGTCCAGAACCAACATTGGGTCTGGTTTTAGGGTTGATCTAAATATAATAAAATTGAAAAGTTTTGTAAAACAGGATTTTTTGCAAATCAGCTGTCAAAAGAATTCAGATGCTTGTGCGTACATTTCCGTCTTGAAGCAAGTTTTTCTGGCAAGGTCGGACCAAATGGTGTCCATGTTTTTGTCAAACAGAAGGCTGGTTTTCACATGTGCTTTCTGGACATGTTAGGTGTTCCACTTTAGATTTGTCTTCCCAGTGAGTGATTTATGTAGATATTGATGAAAAGCTCGGCACAGCCCCACAGTGAGTAATCTCAGAATGTGTACTATCCAAGGCTCAAACTAATGAGCTGGACTGAATGAAAGCTTTCATCAAACCCACTTGAAACTAACTAACTGTAAGCAGTGTTTCAGCCTGTAGGAGTCACTCAGCATGAATGGCTATAATGACCTCCAAATGTGTTTTGTGCGATTGCTGCCTTGCAGCCAGTCTTCCCCACTCCCTCCCACCTTTCTCTCACACCAACCTGATCTTACAGGAAATTTGTACTCATTTGTTTGAAGATAAATATTGTGGCTTTTTTGCCTGTTATGCTCAAAAAGTAGCAGACTGAACCAGCGGGCGTTTTTTTTTCACAGTTTAGAAAGTGAAATCATTTCCAAAACTTTGCTTTGAAGCCTGTTCTTGTAAATAGTGTGAGAACTTCTAATAGTTGGCAAGATTAGCTTTATCTAGTCTCACTGCAAGAATATAGACATAGTCAACATGATCAGTAGTGAGTTCACTGTGAAAAATGTGGTGGATTAGTTTTGCAAGGGAGGAATGGTAAAATAAGCGGTAAGCACAATTGAATGGTTGCATGTCATCAAGATAAGCAACACCGTTACCCTATCCTGTTGAGCGGAAACCACTCCATGCTCTCTGTCATGAAAATGTCAAAAATAGTTTTAAAAGGTCTTTGAATTGTTTGTTTGATCTGACCATCAGTCAAGACTAAAATATATTTAAAGCTGCAAATCCTCAAAAGAACTGAAACCAACTAATGTTTCACGTTTTTCTGCCAATGAACAAATCAAATTATTCAACAGCACAAACACAAACACAACAAAATTTGTGTTGTGGCACTGTCCTGTGAAAACCATGTATCTCCAAAAAGGTCTACTTTTCATGAGCTTAGAAAAACAGCCCGGTTTTCAGCTTTGTGACGATGCCTTTCCCAGATAATCCAGTGGGGTTTTTAGATGGTTTGTGTAGGAGGATTTTCTCAGCCTGTAGAAGAACACTTAATCCTTCAGGTTTATCTCAAAAATTCCAAATCACCAAATTTGGGGCTGCGTGGTTTTCACTGTACAGTAAGGTTTTGTTTTGTTGTTTTAAATGCCCCTCTTAGATCGGTAACAACATGCCGTGAACATACACAAAACTTTACGTGATCATTTGAGAAAATATCTGATATCAGTCTTTGCTCAGGTGTTCATTCACAGCTGCAGATGAACTTGGTCCTTTGATTCAGCAGTCAGTCAAAGTACAAATACAAGCTCCTCAGAAAGCACGTTTGCGAACATAATAAAGTGAGTTTAGTCTTACAATACACAAAATGTCACTTTCAATGAAGATGCTCAGTGAAGTAGAGTGTTAGTCTTTGACAAGGTTTTATTGATCTATGAGAAGCCATCACAGCTGAGACAAAACATATTGTATCTAGCTCTGCTGAAACTCCAACCTCAAGGCCAGGAGACTTCTGGTCATGCTGTAAGTAATTACAATCAGCCATGGCAAGTCGAGCACAGAGGAAAATATCATTCCAAACTGACAGCAATCAATAGCAATAATGGACGTGAAGAGAAGTGAAGGCCAGGCAGTAAATCCTGTCAATCAGCTTAATGAGGGGGATGTTTATTAGCTGATTTATAGCTTCTGCCTTTTTTGTCTTTTGGTATTTTTATTGGAATGGTGATAAATCTTGCATTTTAGAAAATTAGACCGTGTCCTTGGTTTCTACAATGCCACTTTGAACCAGTTGGCAACCACAGCACTCCATTCAAAAAGGCCTGAATGAATGATATATCCCTGTGCAACTATAGACAGAGGTAGGGTCATTAACACAGACTTTGTCCTGGCAGTCGCTGACCCAGTATTTCATATACTGTTTGTCTATATAGATTTTCTGCAGAACTAATGTTTCTTTCTCCTGCAACATAAAAGATATATCTTTCTGTGGAAATTACATCTAATACACTTAATCAAGGATGATACATATATTCTAATGAAAAAAACCCAAAAGGTGGGAAACAGGTTTACCTAATTTATCTTGCTGTCTCATCTACTGTATGCTGTAAGGGTGGAGAGCTTTAAACCCCGGCGAGAGAGCGAAAGAGACAGGCATGAGGTCTATTTGAAGGGGGAAACCAAGCATTGAGCAAGTCCCATAGAGATTTACTCTATTCCCACAGAACCATAGAGCAATTAGTCACTGCTCATTAATGACTACAAGTCCCACATGGCATGCCCCAGCTGCTGCTGTACCACTGATCCGATCTTTATTTGATTTAATATCCTGACACTAGAGGAATGTTGAAACTTCACAGAGCATAGCAAGGTGGAGAATTTTCTAAGGGAATATTATTTTTTTATATAATATAGATAATGTACTGTATATATAATATAATATATAAGGGGATAAGAGAGAGAAGAAGGATTTTTTTCATTTCACTTGTCGTTTATGCTTTATTTAATTAGACATTTACATTAAAGACATAATCCACAATACCAATGTGAACAATAGTGTAGTGTAGCTCTACCACCACAACCCTGAATCTGAGAACATTTGTATGCTTCTTATTTTTAACTAAACCTAATCACGCATGGGATGTGAGCCCCCATCTCCAGTCCTGAGTGTTGAACACCTTTGATCCACCCTAACCATGACCCTATTCCTTGTGCATGGTTTAAAATCATAGTACCTACTTCAGTGGAAAAAATCCAGGCAGCAATTACCAAAACATAATTGTGAAAAAAGGAGTAATATAGATCATATCTAGGAGACAGGGCTGACTTGATTTAGCTAACCCAAAAAAGCTAAAGCCTCATATTAGATCAAGAGAATTTTGACTGCACCAGATGTACAGTAGTACAAATTTGCACCTGATCCAACCTCTTAATGATGAGAGAGATCTCAAGCATATACGATAAAAAATAAGTACAAATTTGACCTGGCATACAGGCTATTTGTGACAATACTTACATAAATCTACCCTTTTTTCTACAGCTTCCCTTGTAAATCCTGTAGGGCTTTGTTCCTGTTTCATCTGCTGTTTGGGAATGCACCATATATGACCACTCCTGTTGAATAAAGTAGTCCAAGGTCTTTTAATAAATGGGTCACCTTGAAAGTTTCTAGTTTTGTTACTTTTTCCTTTTCTGCTCAGTCTCATGGGTCTCCGCGGCCCTTTCTTTTGCGGTCCTCCGCGAAATGAAGCGGGCAGTAGGACACATGAGCAGCTCTCTAGAGATCTACCCCCGGTGCTCTCAGGTGATCTGCCTGCGTGGATCCGTTTACCAGGCGAGCAGCTGCCGTGGGAGGTTTGAGCCCTCTTAAAAGTCCATGTCAGGCTTTGGTTACAGGCTGCAGAGTCGAGGCAGTGGTGGAGAGAAGGGACAGCTTAGGGCCAGGGGGTGCTATAGACCTCCTGCCGTGAGTTCAAAGAGAGGTCCCCAACAGCTGTGGCTCTCAGGGGAGGTTCAGAGGGCTGCTTGGGCAAAGAGGAGTGGGGGCTTAGGGTCACATGGCAACTCAATCTGACCTCAAAAACCAAAGAGCTGTGTCTGTCTTGATCTCTACAGTTTTGACTTAAGACTCCTAACGTTCCTTTCAGAGAAATATATGCTCCTTAGGTTTCATCACAGAAGAAATGAAGCTGGACCCTTTCTCGTGCAAGAATGTAACCATGTACATTCCTAATATTTGGTCAGTGTGTCCAAATAACGCGTGTTTGTAAATCTCCTGCGACATTTTCAGAGATGTGAGGAGCCGCTGGCCGGGTGAGACCAGCCAGTCATCTTGCAGCAGCAGCCTCCCGACGCCTGCGTCGTCACCCCGGGGAGAAAATGATCCGATGAACTGATCTGTGCAGCTCTTTGGTGATTTTCCGCTGCTCTAATGTCTCCGTAGCATTTTGATATATGATAAAATTCCTTTTTGGAAGATAAATGTTGGTCTAACAGATAAAATCTAACAATTGTAGCTGCCACATTAGTTTGTCTGAATGTAAAGTGAAGCTTCATGTTTAGATAGAAGTCACCTTCTAATGCATTATAAACTTAGGGAATTTCTTCATGCCTTCTTTAATTTTAAAGTCTGAAAAGTTCTGTATTTGACATAAGCCAGCATTTGCTCTGGTGTTTATCAAATTGATGATACTAGGTTAGAAAGTTAAGGCTGGATTTCATATACAGCCTTCCCTCAAATGAATGCAGGTGCTGAAATGCAACCTGGCAGCTTTCAAGGTTATTTTTTCAGAAACAGGACCAGATTATTGGTTTGGTACAGTTCTGCAGAAAATGTTGATCAGAATCTGGAACACAGCAAGTTACAACAGCCAAGTCTAAAGGGATGGATTTTCAAATTACAACCTTATTTATTGCATTTCTGTGCATTAGTCATTGTGGCATTTCACCCATGCCAATATTCCCAATATTACTATATTGAACTGTAGCAGATTAGTTTACCTTTCAGTTTACCTCTGTGCATATTCTGACGTGAATGGAGGTCAAAATTTGGGTAGTTTTCTTTTGGGGGAACAGCATTGGACATAAGTTAAATAATTCTTGACATGGGACATAATGTATTATTTCCCATTATTTAACTGGATTTGTATGAGCCAAAGTATACTGTTGAGAGACTGGCGTGCTGGCAGCTCTGTCCGTTTTTGAGTTGCTCACAACTGCCAGCTAGATTTCAGTCTCTATTCTGCAGTGTGTTTTACTGCAGATTGTTTTTGTTGGATTCTGTTGTCAGTTACAGAGACTGCCAGTGAGTGTGACAAAGAGCAGCTTAAAACCTTCTTCGGGGATAAACTGAAAGAACTACACTGATGCCAACATGAATAAGACAATGCCCACTGCTGTGTATATACAGACAGGTGACAAATTTAAGGAAAAACCTAAATAAATGAGTAGAGAAACAAATGCAGATGCTTCCATATGCGCATGAAGGCTCACTGAATAGTTGATGAGTATGGAAATGATGTGGATCATATACTATAACCTTCACCAGATGTCATCCCAGCTAAAAACAAAATCACTGACTATAGAGTCTTTGTTGTGAAGCACTGAAGCTGCTCTGGAGAGCCAATAACATAGCAAAACTTTGTGTTGAATTTTCCTTGAATTTATCCTCCATCTCTATATTGGAATATAACAATATGTCATTTTCTATAGCTATCACAGTGTTAACTACTAAGCTTGTGAGATTGGCTAATATAGAGATGCTTCTCTTTTCCCTTTCCAGCTGCATGAAACAAGCCATTGTTTAGTTGTTGACAGGAGTATTACATCCAGGTAAACACACCTGTGCTCAGTATGAATGTATGTTTGCTCTGAGGGACTTGACACATAATGTGTACTGATGCATCTCTGACAAGGTAAATGATGATTTCTCTTATTTTGTATGGTGCCAAATCTGTTTCAGTTTTGACAAACTGCTCCAATCACAATGAGAGATGGACGGTTTTATACTTAACAGCGTAAATGCAGAGGGCTCAACATTTCTCATGTATAAAATATAATAATTTGTGGCAACAATGGTGATACAGTTTGCACATGTTATTGCATCTCTCATAACAAGGAACAGATGTTTAGTAATGGTCAAACATTTTAAGCTATGATTCCCCAAACCCTCCAATGTCACATATAAAATCTGATCGGGAAATCAAATGAGTAATAGTCTCCCCCTTGACTCAACAACCACTGAGGAAGTGTCTCTAAGTGGGGGACCACTGGGGTTGCTCAGTTGGCAAAATGAGAAATCACAACCTGTGCTAGCTGTCAGTCTTCAAACATAAACTTTGCGTTTAAGGGCTAACTTGGATTTTAGAATTTTATCAAACATATATTGGATTAAGTTCATTTCAAATAAATCAGGTTATTTTATCTGTGAATTTCCCAAACTTTTAGTAAAATGTCACCATATATCGACATTGCAATATAAATATTTTGGTAGTTGTACTTTTATATCTCAGATTTTTAGATTTCATATTCATGTGTTCTGTTGAAATATGAAATAAATGTCAGACAGTTAAATGTTTACATATTCTGTAATAGCATGTCAGAATGAACTTCCCATAGCATTTGGAAAATCAACACTCTTGAATGTAATGAGCCCCTTTCATTATTGTATTTCCTGAGCTTTGATCAGTCAATGATCCAATAGTAGATCCTCAGATAAAGTAGAAATGTAGTACATGTGTATCTGACTTTTCAATCACCCTGCCTATTCTTGTCTCCACTAGTTAGAATGTTCCAGTAACATGATACTGTATAAATATTTGTCCGACATAACTGCAGGCCCATTCAGCTGATCCTGTGGCTTCAGCTCCGGTACAATGGCCCCTTATCCTAACCAAGTAACTCTACACTCACCTCCCTGGTCATTATTGATGGCCTAGTAAGTGTTACAGTTACAAACCAATTACTCTACCATTAATGTTAGATGAGCTGCTCTACAAGTACAGCTTGATGCTTATCAGCTTTCCTCTGTTGTGTTCCTTTTTACTTTCACTGAATTGCACACCATTTCTCAGTCTTGGTTTCAGTCTTTAATAAGTAGGAGGTGAGAATGACAGCTAGCAGTCTTAGTCCTATATCAGAGGAAATTTCTCTCAGTTCAAGAGGTAAAGAAGTCAAAAGGTGAGCAACATGTCCCCTCGGTGACTCTGGGAAATCTGGTGACCCAGTAAAGTGATATCACACCACCAAAGAGGAGAAACTGGGAGGGGGAAAAAAGAAAAGTAGAGAGGTGCAGGGATCGAATGAGCTGTGCTGCCACCTCCACATGTGGTTTAACTGGCACACAGAAATAGTGTGTCTCCAGGTCAATGAAAGGTAGAGCATTTAAGTGACACACACGCTTACGTACAAACAGCAGTTTTTCTCCCAGATGTGTGTTTGAGATGTGCCAGACAGGTGGCTGGTTTGTGTGGAGGAGGGAGAAGAGAGACAGTTCACAGATCAGGTCAACACCTTCCACACCTCCATCAACAGCATCTGCTGAGAGACATCTATTCACACATCTTAGTAACAGTTATCCTACTTAGCAGAAGACTGAAACTGAGTGTACAGTTTTAACACTATTTAGATTCAATTAATTTATATTAAATAATGATAATGGCTACTTTTAGAGCCAGGATTGGATACATTTGTAAATACATTTGTAATTCTTTTAAATGTTTTAAATATTTTTAGGATGCTTTGCCAAAAATAAATAAATAAATAAAATATATATATTTTATTTATTTTTTTTTTTTTTAAATATTTCTGACTGTGTTTTCCCAAAATAGCATTGGATTCATATGATAGATCAAAAATAAGAAAAGACATGGATGTAATTTTAAAAAAAACTACATTTGGTTCAAGCTATTGTAATTTTGGATTAAATCAAGATGCTAGGCCACGCTAGTAGTACTGAGAGGCTGTATTACAGTACTGAAGTGCTTTGAGCTAAGTGCTATTGTTAGCATTCTAACATTCTCACAATGACAATGTTGCATGTTAGTACATTAACTCTTTTCCAATGTCATGTGAAAACTATGTATCTCAAAAACATCTGGTTTTCATTAGCTAGGAAAAACAGCCTGGCTTTCAGCCTTGCATCATTGCATTTTTCAGAGAGCTCGATAGGTTTTTTTGTATGGTTTATTCAGCTTAAAAAGCCGATTTTCTCAACCTATTAGCGATTCTTAATCCATAAATTTATCAGCATTACAAATCACCAAATTTGGAGATACTTGGTTTTCATTTGACAGCTACTGCAAATTAGCTAATTAGTACTAAATACAAAGTACAGCTGGGGCTGATGCAAATGCAGCCACGCCATCAGTAGGGGTCAAAGGGTACAGATGACCGTAGCTCAAGGCCCAGGGGGGGTCCATGCAAAGGTCTTTGGTTGACCTTTAAGTGGGATCAAGTACAACAATTTACTTACTGATTTATATCACTGTCAATACAATTTATATGTATTTACATGATAAAGCCAGGAAAGCCAGCCTTTATTTGTTCATGCTGACCACATCCCTGGCCATTATCAGAAACCCTGCTTTTAAGTGACTACTGTCTTTTATTTGAGGAAATACGGTATTTTAACTGGATGAACAGAAGACAGACAGTCACTCTCTCTCTCTCTCCCTCTCTCTCTCTCTCTCTCTCTCTCTCTCTCTCTCTCTGTCTCACACACATACAAAAACACACAAACGCACACACACACACCTATCTCTCTGTAGGTGGTGATACTGAAGCCATTACATCAGCAGCTTTGCAGAGGAGCATGTTCTATAAGAATATGATAAAAAAGGAAGCAGGCATTTCCTCCTCGAGAGGGATGTTTTCCGTTGCACGTCCTGTCTGATTAGTGAGACCAGCGTCTCTTCCCCTGCACAACACCACTAGACAATCCTTTACCACACATTCACAGAAAAAAAAGGTTTCATGTTGTACAGCATGTTGTGAAAATGCTCTCAATTGCATAGAGACAGGAAGTCTTTGTATATTTTATAACTCCGCTTTAAGCTTGTACTCTATCATGAAACTGTCATGAGACAGGAGTCTTTGCAGCTCTGTATTGACTCTCTCCAGCACAGTTATCACACACTTCTCTTTAAAATGGCTCAAGAGTCCCATTAGCTTATGTAATAATGTTTGTTTCAGCAATATGACTGGGTGATGTTCCTCAAACCAGAAAATCCCAAGGTAAAAAATAAATATTTCCGTGCAACAAAACCCCAACAAACTTAAGCAATACTGCCCATTATATTACAGCAACAGTATAGTCCAAAATTCTTGCACCATGAATCATGGCCTTGATGGAAGAGGAACACTGAAAAGGAGCTGCTCAGTTGTGGGAAATCAGGAGTTCCTTTTCTCCTCTGGAGTCCGTCTGGGGGCTGTTGAGGAGGAGATGCATCAATTGAGTGTCCAGCGAAAGTGGGGGGAGAGCGGCTAGCTGAAGTTTATGGAGATTTATGGCTCCTTCCCCAGGCCTTAATTGCCTCCTCCTCTGTGGGTAGTCCTGGGAGGCCCGTGGTGAGCAGCGACCAGCACCAGGGCTCCTGCAGGTGGGCCCACCAAAACGCTGTTTACTGAGACTTGTTATGGAGACAAATGGTGTCACGGAGCACTCCAAAACCAGATGACAAACAAAGACGTGGAGGAGAAAAGTGGAGAGACAGACAGCTGGTCACTGAAAGTGTTCAGGACTTCAACTTGGCCTTCAGAGACAAGAAAAGAATTATGGGGGCCATTAGTACCGGTACCAATTAAATATCTATCATTGTGGAGTGCTGTGATAAAATGGTGACAGAAAGAAATATTTGGACTTGATCTCAGAACATTATTTTTTGTGATGACAAGTGAAAACCCAGAAATGAATGTTTAAATCTCACAGGACAAAAAATAAATAAGAGGAAACATCCACATGTTGAGTGTTGTCATTTCAAATGGAAGGAGTAGTACATTTAGGTTAATTTTGCCAAACTCCATCCAAACATTGTGAACCAAAAGGCCATTTTGGATGTTTAATTGATTTTTACATATTTTATAACAGTTCTCCACATAAATTACACAAGTATTTTGATATGTTTACTGTGTTTGGCACTATAAGGAGAGACTGAGGAAGAGTTAAATGAGGCAACACCAAGAAACATCAAAACAGACCTGACTTGTTTTTTAAACAGGTTATTCATAAAAATAAAAAAAAAGTTAATAATGCACCAACACAGAGTTCCATTCCTGAAGCAGAGAAAATCACTTTTCATAGTTCTATATCAATGATGGTACCTTCAATGCCTCAGTTGATTTAAAATTCTTCTCCAGTCTCCTGTCTATTGGCATCTTTGCCTTGTGGCTGAGATAAATTTTACAGGTTAAATTAATGAGATGATGTAATTTCCCTAATATCACCTGGTGAGTCAATTTCATGCATACGTCATGTCTTACACCCTTTCACTTGCAGACTTCAGCTTACAAGTGTTATATCCTGTCTCACTTTTCTGTGATCTCATGGTGGTTGCCTTGAAATTTAGCTGATGTTGAAAAAAAAAAATTCTAAATCTAGCAATTATACAAATGCCTTCAATTATTATTAATTTCTTGTCAATGTGAACACACTGAATGCCAACTTTTTTGACTTGTGACCAGGGCTGCCAGATCTTGGGGTATCTCAGTAGTGCTTATTTTTGTTTGTAATTAATGACCATTATTCATGGTAAATTGATCCATTACACTCTAGATATTACAAATATTTTTCTTCACAACATAGGATAAGAAAGTTCTATGCTCCTCACCAAGTCACTCCCACCATCTGACACTACCCACTTTAGTCTCGCTTGTCTATCTAAATAGAAATTATACCTGAATAAGTGATCTGCTTCACTAGAATGCGCATCACAATGATTTGCTGTTGCTCGCTTTCGGTTCAAACAGATGAACAGATGAGTTCATGGACAATCTGTGAAAAGGGCTGCCTTAACCTTGTTACACCCTGTACCTCAGCTTGTCTGAACTTGAAAAAAAAACTGCTGTTCCTTTGCTTAAAATTCACAAATTTTGCATAAGAGGAAGTGAAGACGAAAAGTTAGCGTGGGAAATGGCATATGTGGCGTGAGATTGTGAGTCTCACAGTCAAAGCGTGAGACTTGGCTGCTCTGCTTATGACCTTATTCAGCAACATTTAGCTTAGCTTGGAAACAGCTAGCCTGACTCCTTCCATCGGATCACATTATGCCATTTACAGTCTAACGGGCTGTTTTATAGCCATATCATTTATTTCCCAAAAAGCTTTATGAAAGTGGAAAGCACATGTAGGATACTGCTAACTCTTGCAGACAGGTTCAGCAAAACATATAACCGGACGTTGTGCCCGTAATACACACAAGGTAAATGTCCACTAACAACCCCTAATTACAGGTTGCAAAATGAGCTGTGAGTATATTTGAGGAAAGCCATTAAAATATACTAATTTTCTTGCGACCCTCACGTTCGGAACCACTGTTGGCTCATCTGAGATATTCTAATCATCTCTACGCAAAATGTCAACATCTTGATCAGGTTGTGATGGCACTATTGGGAAAAAAACACTTTCTTTACAGGTGGCAGGTTGCGTGGTAGGTTAAGAACTGTTGGAAATGACAGACTCATGTTTATTGCAGGGGAACATGTCTTGGCTGTCTTGGCTCTGTGATGAACTACAGAGTGAAATGGCCGAAAAGCAGCAGTAAGTGCACTAATGACTGCGAACAGTCTGGCCACTCAAACCATGAATATTGGATGCATCGGGGCACATTTATACCAAACCAATCCCCCATCCCCCACCCTCCCCACCCCCAAACCCACCGTTTCCTGTTGAAGCGGGGCTGCTGCTTATTGAACTGAGCTTACCTACAGAACACAGGGGACATTATGTCATTAGGAACGTGTGAAGAAGACGAAACTGTGACTGTTATAAATGAGAGAGATAAAGAACTACAATACTCTAAGTACTGTTTAAAACTTCAATAAATGTGTAGTTATCACCTTTAAATGGCTAATTTAAAAGACAATTTCAAAGATGACAGCATTATAAGTTAAGAAAAGTAACAATATGCAAATATACAAACATTTATCTTCATTCAACATTAATAACAATGCTTTTTTTTTTCTAAGGCAATTACTATAATTACCATTAATACTTTAAATCTGTTTTTTTTCCACAGCCCACCTGGCTATTAAAGCTTTGGCCCTGCAGGAACAACAAATTGTTTGGTCCTGCAAAATTCAGTAGAGTAGTCATTAGAAGATTAACCTTTGCCATTTTGTTATTATTGTGCTGAAAACTCAGATCAGGTACCCAGCAACAGGCCACAATTAATAAATGAAATTCTGTGAACCATCTGGGTACTTTTTCCATGTGCTCTGAGCTGGGCAGAGGACTGATGCAACTCCATTATTCTGTGGCTATCTAAGATTATCATCTCAGGCCCATTTTGTCAATGACTCACCAGCTACAGCGCTGTTATTTTTGTAGATTAGCTAGAGTCACTTGATTCTACGGTTTCCCATAACAACCAAATGTAGGTATAGCAGATACAGAATAAATACAATTTGTGCACTTGAACGCTCCCTTGCATGATCAGTGTGTCTCAGTATACATGCAGGAGCACCTCTGCTTTAAAAGGAACATCTAACTAAAGTGACTTCACTCCTCTGTCTGATATTGATTTGACTTTTGCAGGAGCTTTTTCCTCTTGTCACCTCCAATGTGTTACACCACATTTTCTGGAATATTCAGGGAGAAAACATATTAAAACACCACTCAGCACACCTCTACACCCTTATTTTTTACAGGTGTGTGTGAACGTCAAAGCAATTCAAAGCTATAGTTCAGTTTGGATTCAGACCAATGGCTCCATTGTGTTTAGTGTTACAACGCAGCCCTTATTAGTCTGCACACGGTCATAACTTTAATAATGAACCACCAGTCCCCCTGATCACACAGTCTGTGGCTTATACTGTTTTCTATCCCGATAATATTCTCTAGATCTGGTCGAGACAATTTGCTGTTCTAGCATTTTGCAAATTGCAAGCGGAAAAACAGCTATGAGGTTCAGGGGTTTTTTGTTGCTATGCGCACTTCAAAGCTTACGAGGCGGTCTTTCAGTGCAAGGACACGTTTATGCTCAGATACATAACATACTATATGTTACCACATGTATTTTAAACCACCTGAATGTTGCTCCTATTAGTCCCTCAATTATTTAGAGCTGGTTCCACCTACTAAAAGTCAAGTTTTTCCCGTATGGATGACATATTAGATGATAACTTGAAGACATGATATTGTACTCAGAACAAAATCTGGGAGAGGTGCCTTGCAAAAATGATGATAAAAGAGCAGAGCAACACTTTCTGAAGACCAAAAATTGAAGATTTATTGAAAAGTTGAAGGCATGACATTTCAGTGATGAAACCTGCATCTGATGAAAGTCACAATGACAGAATGTCATAACTATGTGTTTTGAAAAGGAATATTTCTGTTTTGGCCTTGAATGAGTGTTGCAGCTTTCCCTCCATCATTTCAGCTAAATGATGATGAAGCTTGAGATGCTGTTGTATATTTCTCTTTGCTAATAAAAAAAGAGAAAAGTTTAGGAAGGAGGTGAAAGATGCGTTAAATTCCGGCAAATCATGATGTTATCACCAACTTGAAAAAAAGAGAATTACCACACTTATGATCAGACAAACCAAGACATATTTTACCGCCAAGTGTAATTGCACAAGATATGAAAAGCTGCGACTCTATGAGATATTCATATCTAAAAAAAACACACTGTGAGTTCCTTCTGATTCTGTTGTGAAACACAAACCAAAACCCTTTATAATGCAGTCACATACTGTACAGTATCTGATGAGTAAATACAGCGGCTCCTCGCTGCGTGACCCAGTTGCTGGAAACTGGAGCTGTAAGCGCTGCAGTCCCCGTGGCGAGGAACCCCCCTGCCTTCCCCCCATTCCTCCGTCTAATGAAGACCAGAGGAGAGGATATCAGGCCCCTCAATCAGCCACAAGTCCACTTCACATATGTTTTGATGAATCTCTGCTCATGTGCTGAGCCCTGCAAGCTCAGGGGATCGCGCCGCCAAGCCTTATCAGCATTCCTCAGAGGACACAGTCAACAAAACCACATGGGCTATCGCTGACAGGCAACGCCTTGACACAGACAGGCAACACCTCAGTGTTTGATCATGTGATATTCTGGGAAGCCGGGAGCTGGATTGTTTGTGCGATCATGATCACATGCTGTAATTTGTCGTGAAGCTTGTTGAACACTCAGCTGCTGCAGCGGAGTTAACTGGAGGCTTTCTGAACTGGGGTTTTGGATGTGATTGACAGCAGGGTTTTCAAGGATAGAGAGTGCGATGTGAAGCCAGGCAGGGCTTTTCTTATCAATTCCGCATTTGTATTCTGTGTTCTTGGTAGTGTGATCATCCGCTGATATTTTACACAGGTTTTGACAAGCAATAGGCCTGCTCCTTGTAGAATTGAGTTGTTTAGTTTATATTTATTTGTCAGGGACCAAAAAACATTCATCTCACACAAGGAGAAGAGATGCATTGTGGGCTACAAGATTTAAGCTTCTAGCTTTTTTTTCCATCTGCAGTCCTTGGGCAGGTAGGCACAAACAAATACGAGTTCAAATGCAATAAATACTTCATACTGAATTCATAAACACACAAATGCTACCCCCTCCCCTCCCCAACCATCACCTACTTCATGTAAACATAGACATAATAAAATATAGAAAGCACTTCTATTGTAGTGTGTGTTTGTGTGTATCGCATGAATTCTCTGGTTTCAGATTCATACAGGATTTTCTGCTTTTCTCTGGTGATTCATTGTAAATGAAATGTCTCTGGGTTTTTGAACAATTAGTTGGACAAAACATTTAGTTTGAATTGGGCTTTTAAAACTTGTGATGAACAACTGTCTGGCATTTTATGGATACAATGATCAATTGGATTATAATAAGAAGAATAACAAGAAGAAAATGACCTTTTCCACAAGCATGGAACTTATGTGTTTACATGTGTTTTTGCTTTGTGCATGCATGTGTATGTTCAACACAAGCTAAATATTTGGAGAGATGGTGAGAAGGACTGACCCTTACAAGCTGTGGCTGGGTGGACATTTTGGGGAAAATAAACCAAATAATGATTTGCAGTGTGTGGCTCATGCACACAGTATGAGTTGCACTTCAGTAGTCCACTGGAAAGAGTGAACTAACGTGGTGCGGTCAGATGTTTTTAGACGGTTTGAGTGTTTGTAGGTGTGTGTGCTCAGGTGGTAGTTTGCAGGAGTGTTTTTTTTTAATTGTATCCTTTAAATCTTGAGTCATTGGAAAATATAACCTGCTGCAGACATATTTATGATCTTATGAACTGTATTTATTTTCATTCTCTCCAGCTTAAATATGAGTTACATGTTTAGATCCAGATGTAAGTTCTGACAAACTTTACATAAGATAAAATATTTACTACTACAGCATGTGAAATTTTTACGAAGCCTTTCATAGTTTATTGACTGAATTTGAGGTTTTGCTCATTTCATTTTAACCCTTAAAACTCTGACTTTTGCTTTGAAGTAGCTTTACAGCCTCACAGTCCTTGTCGTAACGTATATACAGTGTATATTCAACTTGTTCAAACACTTTATTGAAGCTATATGATGCTGAATGAAATATTCAAACGCATGATGCCATGTTTTTATGGCTACACCATTACTTCAAACAGAAATATTCTAGATATTCTGGGCATTTCACATATATTTCCCTGCAACTCAGCGTGACACGGCTGACATCTTTTGAAACCTCTGAACCTAAAAGGAAATTCTTTTTTTTTTCAGCTTCTGAGTAAAGCTACATGGATTTGCATGGTGAAAAAGGTCTAACACGCAATTCTGGTTGCATAGAGAAATTAGCGGTACTGGCCATTTAGAAGGAACATGAGTGGAATCAACTGAAAAAGCAGAAATTATCTGCTGATTTCAGGTATTGTGTTAGTATTCAAGCTAGAGAACAGGCACCAGAGAAACACAGGGGGAAAAGTTTGAAAAGACTAAAGCTGTGCTTGTGTGTTTCTGTTGGGTGCATCTGCACTATAGGGCATCATCAGAAAATCTAAGACGATGTGTAAATTGAATTCATGTGCCCTTGCTTCATCTTACTACAACACAGCTTGAACTAACCCCACAAGCTTTCACATTTCCGCTGTGATTTACTCATTTCATCAGCAGCCTTATGGAGGGGTAAAGAACAGAAGAAGACAGCTATTAAGAGAGTGATGTGAGGAACACACATGTTTTTACTGATACAAACTTTCCAAGAAACATGGGGCATTTTCTTTCTTTTCTTTTCTTTTTTCTTTTTTTTTATGAAATACTCAATTTATTTTCTAGCCATGTGAAAACACAACAGCTTTAAAACTTTCAGAGGTGGAATCGGTTGAGACACCAAAAATGTAATACCAGAGACCTGTATGCTTTTCCTTGGTGTTGCTTAAGCAGGAATTAGACATAAATGGGGCACAATATGCTTTAACAGTTCTTTCCAAAGCTGGCTGTTATTTTTCTAGTAGTATTTTCTTGCTTGTGAAATACTCAATTTATTTTCCAGCCATGTAAAAACAGGCATAATAGCTTAAAATGCTCTCAAGGGGGTATTTTGTTAAATCACCCATGTAACACCAGTGCAATATATTCAGTATACACCTTTTTTTTTGCTTCTACTCTAAAGTAGCAGGCACCATGTGAGAAAACAGGAAGTTAGCCAGCTGAGTGGTTTCTTTCTTTTGTCTGCACTGCACTTTAACCCATAGACGGAAATAGTGCTATGGAAAGTGTGACTTCTGCCACAGAAAAACAAAATGTTCAGAGCGAGTAAAAATAGAGAAAACTGGCAACCTGCAAACAAGCTGAATGTGTGGTTTGTGTCACCGGCGGCTTTTTCTTTAACACTGAAGTATTGTGCTGATATTGACAGAGCGGTTAAAAAGAAGATTCAAGGCGCTCTTCATCTCTGAGCACATGGATGAAATTTTGGCCAGTCTAGCTGGATTTCCACCAAAAGAGGAGAGCTGAAGCGAAACCGCTGTCTCCAGCACTCTGCATGACTGCATGCTGTTGTGCAACCACTGTAATGTCTATTTACTTGTGTTTCCTCTGCCAGCTTGTTGTTTTACACTTTCAACATCCTGCACATGGGTGCCACGGGAGGCTGACAGTGCTGTTTAACTAATGCCTCATTTACAGTGTAAACCTACTGCTTAAGACACAAAATTATGAACAGAGGAAGTAAAACTTGCTTCAAAATCAGTTTTATTAATAGCAACACGTGTTTTCGCTGCCTGTGCAATTATTGACCTTATGAACACACAATCTGATGACTGTGTAGCAGAGTGATACAAATTTACTACAAACATGCAAAGTAAGACAGATAATAGGGATGAGAGCATAATAGAGTGAGGGTCCAGAGAAAGGTCAAAGCCTGCAGTAAACAAAGGGCTATTTATCCATAAACAAATCATTGTGCCTTATTGCCTGAGTACTGAAGGATGTTACCTCAGGTGACATGTTTCTTCAGGGCGTGTTTATGTTTCCTTATATAAACAAATCATGTAATTATCTATTTTCAACTATTATCTCTAATGTGGACTCCAATTATCTAATCTCCAATTGTTTGGCTGCTCTCTCTTATTTCTGACGTTTTATTTATAGTATCCGTAAACTACTTTGTAATATTTTTCATTTTGACGTTTTTGGCTGCTTTTACAGGATTCATTTTTCATCCACTGAGTTTAACATATTACTGCCAAGTCTGTCCTCTCTGGAATTTTTTTTTTCTTCTTTTTAATATTCCTTTCTTAGAATTGCATACAGCAATTTACTTTCAGGCTCTCAAGAATTAAAGAGGTGCACGTGCAGCTTTCTGAATCATTTATGGACTGAAGTTACTAAAATAGTTTTTTGCAATATCCTGTGACTTCATGTGAGTGGTAAATGTTTTTACTCTGTCCCATCATGTTCCACAGAGGATGTTGTCTGCTAGCAGGATCTACAAATGTATACAAATGTAATGTGTATGTCTGCGGTTGATTGTGTGTATGTGTTCGTGGGGGTGGGATTTGAGTGTGGTAGTTCTGGTTGTTTTCTGTGAATGGAGCAGTGAAAGGTTGACACCCTAAGCTGTGGTCACAGTGTAAGTTTGCTGTTTATTTTGTTCTGCTTGACTTGTTGGACTCCTGCGTATGAAGAGGGGGGTAGGGGAAGGCACTGGGTGAGGAGGTCAAACAGAAAAAAAGCAACACCCACAAAATGTAGCTCAATCCCCTCTTTGATTCTGAGGATACCCACTCTAACGCACAATGAAATACTGTGTGTCAGGGTACTATAATGTGTAGCGGACTACAATGTTTTGTTTCACTGTTTGTCAGAAACTTTCATTTTAACTTAAAGAAAGAACATGTTCAACAACTCAGTTTTTCAATTAAGAATAACATTACATTGTAACTAAGGAATAATACTGACATGTGACAATAAGCAGTGACAAAAAAGCTAAGCATGCTACATTATTGCATCAGAATTAACAGTATAACTTTAGACACTTGCATATCCACACTGAACGCAAATGCACCTCTTTTGAAGCATGTCTCTTTGTTATTCTATGACATTAAATATAAAGTGTTTATTTAAACATTAAACAATAAAATATCATTAATGCATTTCATTTCTCAATTATAATCACTTATATCATATGTCAATATGTGCATTCCATTCACTTCATGCTACTTAACTATGACACAGACATTATTGCCTTTTTTGACATGATTTTGTCTGCTGGTCAGTTCACAACTTTCAAGACTGAAATATAGATTTTGTACAGAAATGTGTGTTCCCATTTTTTTTTACTCTGGTGCTGTCATCAAGTCAAATTATTATTTAACCTAATACTTATGGTTTATGACTAAAAACACAGTGAAACTTCATATTTTGTCTCAATTAGCAAATGATAGCATGCTAACACACTAAATTAAGTTGTGTTAGCATTTAGGTCAAAGCACCTCACAGAGCCACTAGCATGGCTGCAGACATTATTTATGGAACAACACAGACATGAGCGCTCACCTGGAACCATAACATTTTCTCTGTGACTGTGTTGTCTAGCCTTCATGAGCTTGACACACTGAACCCATTATTTTGACCTCATGGAGGAACACAGAGAGAGCACATATCTACAATGTCATAGGAAGTAGAATCAAGGACTGTCAAGGACAGCAGGTGTATGCTTATGTTACTCAGGGTTAAAGTCGAGGCGGGTGGAAGAAAAGGTTTTACTTTGTGGTACTTGGAAAGCTTTCTATGAGGGAAGAAAATCTGCTCATGTACGATAGATTTTTAATTTTCTTTCGACATTTGAAAATAAATACTTTCCAGTCACCTACCCCCAGGAATCATATCATATAATATTTATACTCCATAAACAAAAACAAAAAAGGAAAACAAACTCTAAGACCCCACCCCTGAGGTGTAGAATTATACAGTAAACAATGAAAATACAATTACCATGCTTCTCACATATTTTCTTTGGGCTAGTTTGCCAAGGCATCCTTGGCCTGCGTCCTGCATTGTCAGATGAAATGAGTGGGACAAAACCAGAGCTGATGTGATGGTGCCGCAGGTTTTAAAATCACACAACAACATCATAAATCAACCAAAAGAACACCGAACACTGCAGATTGTTGTCTAAGAAGCCCACTCAGCTCCAGTTTGTGCCTGTTATGTGTGAAAACATGTGTTGCTCAAGTGTGTAGGAGATGTGAATCAGTGCAACTACTGTCCAAAAGTCTGGGGGATGTTCTTGTTGTTGTTGTTGCTGCTGCTTATGTTACGGTCTATGAGGGGTCTGGATTGCAGAGTTGTGTCTGCAGCCAAGACAACTGACTTTAAATTGTTCAAAAAGTGGAAAGGCTCCCATGAACTGTGGTTGAAATGAGCAACATTTAAAACATGTTTGAAAAGAGAAAGATGGTTGTCTTTCTTGAAGGAATTTGACAGAAACAAGTTGTAGTTTGACAGTGAAATAGTTTGAATGATGAATGATTTGGTTGGGCATTTACTGTGTGTAATAAACTAATAACAGACTACATCAGATGGTAAACTTAAGATTTATAATCCACGACCCAGTAGTTTGCATTACACTATTTTACTTTAGCAGTTCAGTTTTTCATCTACAGTACTTATTTTATCCCTGTTTTACAATGAATATACTGTAACATTGACTTCCATTAAGATGTGAAACTCACAAGAGATTAAATCCTACAGTTCCCATAATGCAACTCAATAGCCCTTTTTGTTACCTGATGACATCATCAGGGTTAAGAGCTCACTGCAGCCACAGAAGACATTATACAACTGTTTTCACAGGTAATATTCTTGATATGTTAACTGATATTCATGTGTAAAACAAGCGGAATGTCTCTTTAATTTTAGTAGCACTAAACAGCATAACAGTATTTAAGTATAGCTTAAACACACTACCATCATTCAGTGTTTTAACCAAGCAGTTTCTCTAACCTTAACTTACTTTTGGAGGGAAAAAGTAGAAACACTGTCTGCGGATGGAGTCTGTGTGGCATAGCGTTCCCCCCAAAATATAATTGCAAAGGCTAAATTAGTTTCATATGAATGTAATTTGTTGAAATAGAATTCCAGTTCCAGCTTTCATTTAGGAATTTTCCATTGCACATATATTGTAAAATTAGGTCAGAAAAAGCTACACATGAGCAATGAGAGAAAAGTTAAGTGACCAGGAGAAAAGTAATTCAGGCAATATGATTTCATCAGGAAAAGAGAAGTTGACTGATGAGTCAAACCTTTCAGATCATTTCCCTGCAATGATGACTCAGTCCATCGAGTTACACATGTATACTGTTTTAAGGACAATTGGGTTTGCTTGTGTTGCCATATTTCTTGCTGCAACTTTCCTGATTAAGATTTTTATCATTAATAAATTCCTGTTGGTACAGTATTGTGTCAACTTGCTGTCATTTCCCCCTACCACCATCCTTAATCACCACCCAAAGAGAGCATTTAACTCCTTGGCAAGGCTCTCTGATTATTGTTTGAGACAGCAGTACCATGTGTCAAAATGAGTTTGAATCATTAAAATAGCAAAGAAGATGAATAGAGGTCATACGAAAAAGTCACTGCCTCTTAATCATTCTCTCAAACTGTAATTTTCAGGAAAAGAAAAGAAAAGATAAAAAAAGAGAGAGTTTTTCTCAAACGTTCTCAGCTGCAAAATGAGTTCTCCAGCTCTCATTGATTAATGAATAAAACTGCTGTATGCTTTGCAATATTTATTTTCTTAAGTCTTTATTATACAGTTTTTGCTTTAATTCTTATAAAATATAACA
The DNA here is from genome assembly GCA_029490765.1 of Euthynnus affinis. Taxonomy (NCBI): domain Eukaryota; kingdom Metazoa; phylum Chordata; class Actinopteri; order Scombriformes; family Scombridae; genus Euthynnus; species Euthynnus affinis. Next base: position 7,124,447 of record CM055855.1, on the reverse strand, counting down.
GTTTTTCATTCTGTCTGCGGTTGCATCTGGGGTTGTACGCATTCAAACGTGGCTGCAAAACTCCTCTGTACACAGCTTAAGATATGTCACAATTACATTACCGGAGCTGGCTTCAAATCTGTTCAAATAACACTGCATATGAATGGTTGTTTTCATAGCACGAGGCTCATTTCTGGGGGAAGTAAGCTTCACATGAAGGTAATAAATGGGGTTTCCTTTTTAAAATCCACTCTACACCGACCTGAGTGGATGACAACCCCTGATAAGGTTAAACAAACAACATGGCCTATCCGCTTCAAGCCACACGGCTACTGCAACTCACATACAGTACACACACACACACTCACACGCATACACACACCAAGTCCGGTCTGAGCTGAGCCATCATCTGCCATCATCTGTTCACTCAGCATCTGCGGTGCCACTTTCTATAAACTGCTTCAGAGCTGATAGCCATCACAGCTACTACATATCTCAGTTTACATTCACTGGTGCCTTATAAATCGTGCGTGTGGAATAAAGTAAACAGACAGGAGATAATACTGTGGTGCCTACACAGAGAGTAGTTCAGCTTATAAATGTGATATAAAAATGAAATTTTCATTTAAAAAAATTCTCAAATACAAAAAGCAAATGAAATAATTTAAACATACTATCTGCTACACAATCAATGTGTCGTTAAGCCAGTTTATTTATATGTGTGATGAGATTTTTATTGCTTTTACTACATCCTGTAAACATATTGTGTAGATGCACCAAGATGATATAGTGTAACAACATACGTACAATGGGTGACAAATTAAAGTGGGGCCACATCGTGCCGCCAGAACAGCTTCAATGCTCCTTGGCATTGATTCTACAAGTATCTGAACTCTACTGGAGAGATGAACACCGTTCTTCTTAAGTATATTCCTTCATATCAGGATAGAAATGTTTCATCATCGGATAAAGGTGATCACTCAGAACAACTTTGTATTGATTGCAATGAACCTCCCTCTAAGGAGACAAGTGAACCCAAACCATGCCAGTCAAATGGCCTTCAAAGCACCATTTTTTCCTTTAACTTGTCACCCATCTGTGTATCAATATATACTGTGTGTCCCCAACACAAACAGGGTGTTCTAAATTTTGTTCGTTGATGTTCCTGAACCATCTTTCCTAACCCTGCAACCTCAAAATAAAATTAAAAAAATGTCTTGGAAATCAGAAAGAGAGGTAGAAATGACATAATACATAGGTTTAAATAGGTTTTCTTATGCTGCCTAATAGAGATACAGACACACATGGAATAAAATTGAGAGAAAAAAATAAAAACACAGAAGAGATTTCCATACAAAGTATATCTAGAAATTGAATTTGGTCAAGAGAATGTGGGTGTTTCCATAGCACATTGTTCTTACATTGAGAGATTCTGGTTCATATGCAGCTGCTTGTTTTACTCACATCTTTTGAACACGACTTAGACCATGTCTACACTAACCCAGCTAAATTCATAAATGTATATTATCCTCTCCTGTGTTGGTCTTCCATTCAGACTAAAACAACATTTTTCTGTTAGCTCTTAAGCAGGTACTTATGAGGAGACAACCAGGGATAGGTGAGTACTACCATTGTATGAACTGTCTCTTTGAGTTAGCTTGACAATTACGGATGAAACAGAGTGGAAAAACACTACTACTGACTGAGGTTTATTTTTACATGTTTAACTAACTAAATAAAGACTCCAAATCAATATGTGTGTGACTGTAACTTTAACCTACTGCTCTGAGTCAATCATCCCAACATAAATCCCAATGAACCTGGAACCCTGGTCTCCATTACATAGCATTTTAGAATTTAGCAGGCTTAATGCAGACATACTCTTAGTTACCTGTATACCTATATGGATTAGTGTCTTTCTGCAGAGGGAAACATGCTGCAACCAGTACTGGTTGCTGCCAGTCCCACCTCCTTCAGCACTATCACACCTTGTTGAGAACCGCTCCGATCTGGCAAAGAGAAAGTTAGAAAGAGGAAGGGAGTGAGGGAGGAGGGGGGAAAGAGAGGGAAGGGAGGATGGGCAGAGGCTTCCTCACAGAGCCTGGGGCTGTGACTGTGAGAAAAGACTGTTACACTATCTTCACAGAACCCCCTAGACCGAAGAGGGATTTTTATCTCACAGTCCTCTGGGACTGGAGAAGGCAATAGAAGGTTATATCCTAAGAAGTGAGGCAAAAAAAAATGAGTGGGGAGAGAGAAAAAAGAGAAGGGAGAAAGAGGTGGGTGCAGGAGACTTTCTAAGTTTGTGGGATCCAGGATGGGGAAATGAACAGGAGGGAAGGAACGACCCAAAGCGACAAAAACACAAAGCAACAACAAAACACAAACACAGCCCATCGCGGTAACCCCCCGTCCCACCTTTTCACACTCCGATTTCCACAACAAAAACATCCGCACGGCATCTGAAGCACGGCTGGGTCACAGTCAGAGATACACAGAGCAAGCCTCGGTGAAAGAAATACAGTACATGAAGCGTTTCAAGACTCTAACGTCCTGTCTCCTTCATACACAGCCCTTTCCTACACAAAACAAACAGCTATCAAAGGGGAGCTGGGAGGCAAAGGCATAACGCAGCAATTGAACAGGAGAGGACAAAGTGAGATGGAGTCCTCAAAAAGACCTGTGTGAGGGGACCATGATTTGGGTCAGGATGGTTTTCTCCTTGTCCTCCATCACTGAGTTTATACAGACACTGTAGTTGTTAGAATAAAACGGGATAGTTTTGTATTTGACAGGAAAGGCATTGGTGAAATTTGACACTAACTCCTGTATTTATCAAGTTTCTCGGAAAAGAAAACATGTCCTAACTGGTGCAATATCCTCAAGCAATGATCACACTGGAGCTTGTCTTTGCCTCGCTTTATTTTGATATAATACAGACAATGTACAGACTGTACATGTGTTAGCTATAGCTGTCACATACGCACAAGTCAAGCACAGACTTACCAGGAGCTCCAGTTCTTTCTGTTATTTTCCTCCAGTTTGTTTTCTTTTTCTTCTTATCTCTGAAAGTGCATTAAGAACATACAGTACAACTCTTGGATAAGTGCAGTTTTTTTTTTTCTTCTTTCCACAAGTTCATGTCTTCACTTCACTTTGCACCACTTTGAGTGAATCGATGGCGTTCATTTAGATGTAGGAGGAGGAGCATTTTATCGATTTTCTTCACATATTATAGGAAAATCATTGTCGGTCTATATCCAGAGATTAATGAGAGCTCTCCCTCAAGCAGGTTGTGAATGACAAATATACACTCATCTCCATTTAGAGGGGGATCATGACAAGAATCCAATTGGACAACCAGGACCAAACTTCATCATTGTAAGTATCTAATATGTCAGAATTCACAAATTCCTGAGTGTCTACTTCGTCTCTGAAAGACTTAAGCTTCAAAAAAACTCAAGTACTTCTCTGTTGCGCTTTGTTTTCCTAATGGTTAGGGAGTTTTTTAGTCCTAGTTAACTTCCCTAATTAGGATCCAGACTTATTTTGCACGATCAATTCAATTATCAACTGACAAGAACTACAAAGAATGAGTTAGCATACTCCACAATGCCGTATATTCCCATGTGGTGCAATCTACAACAGCGTGTGTCTATGTGAATGTGTTTGAGGGGGAGCACCTATCCAGTTCTCCACACCCCTGCTTCCATTTCACTACACACAGCCCCTTGCCATCTTGAATAGGAGGGTGACTTTGAGCGGGAGATTTACCGCCGCCGCCAGTGGCATCACAGCAGATGACAGGGTGCCGTCGCTCTCCTCGTTCATCAATAAGAAAAATGGACGGGAGCAGTTGGGCGCAGACAGGACTGAGCCATCCATCTCGGCCGTAATTATGCATGCATTATGCCGCTGACATATCTTGTTGTCGCACTTCCTACTGTGCTGTAGCTAGTGAGATGGGCCGAGTTATGTTACGGTCATCTCTTTTCAAATACAACATGAACTCCTCCCCGCTGCATAACTGAGCAGTCCTAAGTTAGATCATAGAGGTGATAAAAATGGACATGGCGGATCTGAGCTCGAATTACCAGCCCTCTGATATCTATTACAGATGTAAGGGGGCAACTAAAGATTGCTTTCATTATCAGTCAACTTGTCAGGTCTTTTATCAATCAATTGAGTAATTGTTTAGTCTAAAAAAAGTCAGAAATAAGAAAAACAACTTCCCAGAGCCAAGGCAATATCTTCAAATTGCCTGTTTTGACTGACCAACAGACAAAAATCAAAATATATTCAATTTACTATGATATAAAACAGAGAAAAGCAGCAAATTCAGACAGTTAATGAGCTGGAGCAAGAAAATATTTGCCAAATTAGCCTGATAATGAACGTTTTGCAATTAAATGGCTGCTATCAGTTAATTGACTTATCTTTCAGCATTCTCTCAAGGACCCATGTTATGAGGAACTTTACTGACTAATAAGTGATTCAACCAGAATTATTCATATTTGGTTTCACTGTATTGTGTAAGAAAGATGACACATTGGCAGGAAACCTACATGAAAATTCATTTTCTTGGTTGACTTAGCTTTGCATTTCCTTGAGAAGAACTCATCTGAGAGACACAATCCCAGAATGTGTCCGTGGTCCTCTCCTATGGCATCTTCTTTTCTCTGTCCTTGAAAAATGACCTATTTTCACAAGGAGATATATGAGGGGGGGACACAAAAGATTCCCTTCCCTGGCCTCCTTCCCTTATGCATGCTGTACTGTATGTGACAAGAGGCTTTAAAGACTCCTGGACGAGCGTCTTTACGAGAATCTGCGCTGGTTCGTGAGGCCTCCACCTCTGCACACACTGCCTTGTCTGTGCTCTATTCATCGGTGCAGGTTTAATGGCCATTTATATGTCTTCTGTCACATTTTAGAGGAATTTTGCATATGTTCGATGTGTGATTTTGGTGTTGTCAGTTTGCAGAAAAATGGACGGAAAGTTTCTCTCTGCGCGGCTGCTCTTTTTCACACAAACTCAGTCTATAGGATATTACATGTGAACAAGGAGCAGACACTGTGCAGTGGCAGACAAAGGCCCAAGTCCAACTGTATAGGAATTTAAATAGAGCAATCCCATAGGGTCTGTTCTCTGTTCACCCCCACACTGAAACACAGTCTTTGGAAAGAGGAGAACGAGGGAGAGAAAACGGGTTAAAATTCTGTCATGCAGTTCTGTTCTCCATCCCACTGCGGAAAACATGATTAGTTTTTGTCCAAAAGTCCCTGTGCATACTATTTTATTGTTCCTCTGTATTATTGCTAAGCTTCTTTTTCCATTTCCCACCATTCTTTCAAGACATAAGAACAAAGAGAGTGCGATGTAAAAACTGCAGCTTTTCATTTCTCTGCGTCTTTTTGAAATGGGAAGAAAGATTTAGGGAGCAAGAGGCCACAAAATAGGTGAAAGCAGGTGCCAGGATTCATTTCTGATCCAAGATAGCAGATCGTTTTCCAATTCCAAACCGTGGGAACTAAATATGGATGTACATAGTGTATGTGTTTGAGGATAAAGGTGGAGGTATAATGGAGGACATATTTGGGGGGGCAATAACTACTGGCAAACAGACTAAACTTCCCTAAATTTGCTACTAACTATTGTGGACCCTACACTGCATACTGGTAAATCTAAAATAATGAAAACACATGTGTCAGCAGTTCAGTAGTCGAAAAGAGAGCAACATGCTATGTAGCCCTGAAGTTAGTGATTACTTGACCAGGGCTCACTTAAGGTGGACTGAGCTTTAAGGTGGACGACAATCTCAGCTGCTGCTCTGAGTTTTGCTCAGATCCCCCTCCCACTTCCCTTCCATTGCTGACTTTTAGCCTCCTCAAGCATCCAAGCACTACATTAAAGGCAGCCACAAGATTCCAAGTGTCAACATCCATTTACAGATCATAAATATAGAGAATCACTCCAAAAAATAAATTGGAAATTGCATGTCAAGAGTGATGTAAATAATGCATAAATCAAACACCATATAAACCTTTTTGCAGCACATATGGACTATATGTGCCTCTTGGTGGCTAACAACTTCTGGTATGCAACGAGGCAAACAAGGAAAACGGAAATAAATTATGCAACCAAATACAGTTGTTGGTATAGTAAAAAAGACTACAAAGGACTGCAGTCCTTTAGAATATCTCTGCAGTCTGACTAATTTCATTGTTTCCAGACAAATGAAAACAAAATAAAAGAAGAAGTCCAACTCCCTCCCATGTGTGCACAGCAGGCGAGCAAAAGGGAAACAGCAGCAAGCCGTGGCCTCCCTGGCTGCATGTGCGGCTCAGGGTCTGACACATTTTTTTTTTTTTTTTCATCTTTTAGAATTAAATATTCTCTCTCATCCTTGGTGTGGAGCTATAAGCGCTTCAGGTTGGGAGGGGGAGGAAGGGAGAGAGAAAGGGTGTGCTTTTATTTCTTCCCCTCTTTAGGAAACTAGATATATTTAGAAATAGGCACATTAAAGAATAAAATCCCCAACACTAAAAGGCGTGAAGAGAAGAAAAAAAAAAAATCACTAAAGACCAAAATCCGACCCCTGATAAATCACATTATGAGAAAACAGTAAGAGGAAAGAAAACTAAGGAGGGATACACATATGGAATGGTTAGTCCATAACTGTTGAAATATTTACAGCAAAGTCTGTGCAGATGGTTCAATTATGACTTGTTCTCTGAGACCCTCTGACAGATCCATTTGTCATTTATATCACCTCACTTAGGAACGAATCTGCAGATAACCGTTCTACGCTTGTGTTGAAATCATTTTAAGGTCATGAAACAGTTGTGCGTAATGGATACCTTGCTATCTTTTTTTATTATTATTATTTTTTATCTATTGTCCTAAAATGACTGCAGAAGATTTAAGATATCCCCTGCCTTGTGGACATAAAATTGACTCGTGTAGTGTCACAAGATCTGTCTGCAGGGGTACAGCCAATGACCAAAGAAATAGGATTAACTTTTAATCAGTTTAGTGTTTTAAAAATTGTCTGTTATAAACAAATAATCATGTATCACACTAACTTTGAGTACACACCCAAATCTGTCTTCCTCGTTTGTGTTACATATTGTTACATAAGTCCGCAAAAGCGCTGTGTCTGCATTTTGTTTCACTCTACTCTTGAAGAACTTGGTAAAAAATAACAAAGGCACAGTTTGCGCTTAGTGTTTGTCTTAAATATGTAATGGTGGATTTCCATAAGTTATATATCAAATAGCTACTAAAGTTTGTAATCCAAAGAAAAGATCTAGTCTTTAAAAGTGTAGTGTTTTTCCATAGTCACAGGTCATTTGTCATTTTTGATTGGTTGCCAAGCTTCAAGAAGGTCTAACCTAAAATGAACCCGTCCAGGCGCTTTAACATACTTTCTCTTTTGATGAAAAATAGAATATGCTATCTTTTTTAGATGCATACTTTTTGGTAAATAAAACACTGTTTTGGAAGAAGAGAAATACCAGGGGAGCATAAAAATTAATGGCACATATTTTTATGGGGTAGGAGGCTGGTGGAGTTGCTCCACTGTGGACTACTTTGTCCTCTGGCAGCCCTTATTTGCTTTCTATTAAAACTCCTGCATCTAAAGTGTTGGGAATGACCTATCACATTACATAATTCATGCATGGAGCTTGTGAATAATGAATGTTTCTGCCCCAGTTGATGCCAGGGGTGGAACAGCACTGTTCTGTGTCCAGCTTTGCATCTCTGCAAAGCAAACGCTGATGCCACAGGTTGTCTTTCTCTGTTTTTTTTCCCCCTCTTCATGCATGGCTTACATGGCAAATATAAGCCGTGCAAACACCAAATAATGAGACATCAACACGACAGTATGTTGTTTTTCATTAATGTCTTGTTGTTTTTAAAGCTCTGTTTTTCCATGTGAAGACTTTTTTTTTCCATGCACTGAGAAATGAGGATTACATTTGCCTGACAAAAAACTGAGTCATCTTTTAATCTGTGCTGGTCTTCCCATCGGACCAACTGTCCATGTTAATGTTTTATCAGGCCTTTTGGGCCCATTCATCACCCTCCTTTGTGCGGATGCCAATGAAGCATCACGCCATGGGAATCCAGTGTTTCTAAAGAGCCAGCAGCTACTTGCTGCTAGTGACTGCATGAACCTGAGCTTTATTGAAAAAACAAAAGCTGACGTGTTTGTGGCCTGAGAACCAAGAAGTGATGAGACCCGCATTAGAAACTTGCCAAGGCAGGAGTCAGAGAATCCTGCCTGAGCTGGTGTCATTAGCAGTGGAGCAGAGGACCCCAAACCAGCCTGGGGCAGCTCATCAGTACTTGTCACCAAGCTAGCTTCATTAGTCACTGTCCAGATGACAGGGGCTCTTGTAAAGGATATCTCACCCCCTGTGGAGAGCCAAGTGTCCTCGCAAATAGGCTACTGACCTCCAGAGCGTCTCCGATCCTGAGGAAGGGGGGGTCGAAGAAGAGCACAGACCAGAAGTGGGGTGAGGGTGTGCAGACCGCAGGGCATAGCCAGGCCAGGGCCTCTCCTTTCTGGAGAATCCTGGGAGCTGACCTGCCCCTGACCCCATTTGTACAATGAAGTTAGCCGACTGGTGACTCCTGCTCGCTCTGATGAAATGGCAGATTCCCCAGCAGAGGAGAGAGAAAGAGAGAGAGGAGGGAAAAGTCTGGGGCCCCTCTGAAGGAGAATGGGATACCCCAGCAGTGACATGCTAATCCGCTTGGTTGATGATTAGGAGTTGGGGAGGGAGAGTGGAGAGGTTGGAAAGCCAGAAATGAAATGATGAGGGGGGGGGAAAAATGTTGGCAGCTTTTTGATGTCTCTGCCTTTTGATTCTGTCTCTCTGCTGTTCTATGTAAATGACAGCATCTCTGTCAGAGTGGAGGTATCTGTCCAACATGTGGACGTGTGATGGGTGATTACACTTTGATGTCGAGGTTCTGTCTGGATCATCAGTGAGACATGATACCCGGGAGCTTTTTGATATTCATTTAACGCACATCTTTATAAGCAAATTCACTGACATTGAATTAGAAACACTTTGATGATTAGACAGAATCAACAGCTTTTGAAAAGAACAGCATTTGAGAATTTTCACTTGTAAATTTTAAATCCAATACCAATACTCATTCATGATGTGGCTCATATTATTTTATATGTTTTTATATACGTCAGAGGCCTGTATTATTCTGAAATCTGCTCTGTATTAAATAATGGGGTTGGAAGGAAGAACGGAAACACTAGATATGCCTGGGTATTCAATGCCAATACTTTTTTGAGTACCGATCAAAACATTTCTGTAAAACCAATTAGAGGGAGAGCTGCATAATAACAAAATCTGGTATTGGTTGGTCTTGGCTGAGAGACATGTTGGATTACAGGTTGGAGCCTGAGCAGTAATTTGACTGATTCAGTTTTCCTGATGATGTAGATCCTGGCATTAGACTTGAAGCTGCTCTAATCAATATTTTTATGTCAACAATGGATCAAATGATTAAAAGCATGTTGAGGGTGTGGCCCATCATGATGACCCCATAAAGAGCTATCACCCAAGTCTGCAGGTCTGCTGAGATCAACAGAACATTTCAGCATGTTTCAGTTATATGTTTTGGGTTTTTTTGTTCAGCTCACAGCTTTACTGTTCCGGTGTTTTCTCAAAGTTCTTGTTAGCAAAAAATAGTTGGATGCAGGTTTGAGTTACAGAGTTAGTTAAGTTAAATTGGAAGATGTGATGGTTTGTGAGTCAGAAAACATCTGAATCTTTAGCTTGAAAATTACATTTTGAAATTTTCTAAATATTGAATGTTCAGACTTCTCACTGTTTACTGGATGTCTTGCACATTTCACTGTCTGTACTTGCCAGATGTTAAAGAGCAGGAGGAGTGTGAAGTAAACAATGGTGAGTGAGAGACAGAGTGACACAATATATACAATAAAGACCACATGTTGACAGCAATCCATCAAATAGACTCGTACATCAAGGCAGCACAATAGCTGACTTCACTCATTGAGGACTTCCATATGGTGTGTGATGCATTCACACACACACAGCAGACTGTACTCCGCCAGCAAAGTAAAATATGCTTTAATTATTGTATGAGCCTTGCAAGAAGAGGGCTTGCCCAGAAAGTCCCCCTGATCGTTCACACTTTAACTCCGAACCTTCTCTTATTCATGTGCCCCTTTGTGCTCAGCACAAACAGTGTGCTCAATCGCATTATCATTACAGAGGAAATCAGTCATATTAAGCCTCTGCGCTGTCACTTGCCCCGCAATCTGAGCTCTGCACTGCCAAGCAAGCGTGGCAGGACATAAGACGCATGTGAAATGAGATTTGCATAAATAGTGTTGCTCCTTCACTTTATTTATTTCCCTCCTCAGCAGAAAAAAATAAATAAAAGATCCCGGCTGCTCGCTGAGTACGTCCCTGAGGGTGCATCAAACAGGTGTTGTTACTGGAGTTGGGACTTCATTGAGGGCATTATTGTAATAATGACATAATGACCTCATCGAGACATAGGTGTGGAGAGAGGGGAATACAGAGCATAGGAGCATGGGAGCAGCTGGCAGCTCCTTCATGGGTCTTTCTAGTGTAAATCATTATATGTCTAATGGGCTCATGACATCAGTGTGTTTCTATTAGCGAGGGAAAGGTGGTAAAGACGAGGGGGAGTGAGTCTCAGCAGACCAATTTCTGATCAAACACTCTGAATAGCTGTAGCCACGTGTTGTTTTATACACAGTCCATACATTATATAAAACCTAGACCCATATATTCCTAATTATTACCAGACAATCTCAAAGCTCGCTTTTTTTTTTTAAATCAAAGATTCTTGAAAAGGTAGTTTTCTCTCAACTCATCTCCTTCTTGGACAAATTCAGCATCCTGGACAAATTTCTGTCAGCTTTAAAGATGCACCTTTCTCTCTCCAGATGGTGACAAATGATTTGTCCTTGTCTTTAGACTCAGAAAAGCACTTTTTTAAAATTCTTTTAGATCACTCCTCTACCTTTGACCCAGTCAATCACTCCATCCTCCTGGATGGTCTTGAGCATGTTGTTGGCATTCAAGGGCAGGCCTTTCAGTGATTTGCTTCTTACCTCCAAGACAGATTAGTCAGAATTGACAAATTAACATGTCCTCTTCCTTTGCAGCCATCTCCTGTGGCATACCACAAAGTTCAATATTAGGCTCTATTTTATTTTTCTCACATATGCTTCCTTTGGGCTCTATTTTGAGAGAATATAATTTAGTTATGTAGATGATACCCAGCTGTACCTTTCACTGAAACCTGGTGATCCATGTTGTTTTAACTCCCTGCTGAGCTGTATTTATAATGCAAAACCCTGGATGGCAAAAATGCTTCAGCTAAACCAAAATAAAAATGAAGGCCAAATCTTCAGCCTTGCAGACTTCTCAAACACCACAATAAACCCTCTTGAATGCAAATTCTCACACAAGAAATCTAGGTGTTATCTTTCTTTTTATGCAACATCACTTGAAAAACTAAGCACACACAGGACTCAGGATGGAAACCTCGGTCTCTGGTGCCAAAGTCTTGTACGCCCATCATTTACCCAGACCACCTGCCTTTGACTTCAGTGAAATATTTAAATGTAGAGTTTCATGCATTCCAAAAAAAAAACATTGACTGTGAACATAACCCAGGCAGCAATTGTGGCTGTTATATATGAACATACATTTTAGGAGATAGGGTTGCTCTATTAGATCTTCCTCCTCCATCAAGACTTTTAAAAACCTGTCTTAAGACCCATCTCTTATGTTTAACCATTTAATTGTCATCATAAAGACATAGCTAGTCACAGTCTAGATGTATTATTTGTATGTTCTCTGCACAATACTGTGTTTTATGATATTCATTTTTTCTTTATTCACCGCTTTTATGAATATACCTATTGATCCCCATTATAATGTATGTGTTATTATTTGGTTGTAATTCTCATGTCTCTGTAAAGCATGCTGGTTGTTGTCTTTAAATGTGCTCTACGGGTTAATTGAATTGAACTGACTGTAGCAATCTCTATGAGAATATTACTAAGTATTGATCCTCAATGGGACTGACAGTACTAGCAATTCTTTTGTATTAGTTATAGTAAATTCCTTGAGTGTTATGTAACAAATTATGATTTATTTGGTAAAAGATTTTGAATTTTGTCAGGAAAGACCTTCATGTGGCAATTTTGGACTTTATTAATGCAGTAAACTCCATACCACAAGCTATAATAATAATGTTTTTTTTTTTTTCAACTCAATAGTAATCTCTGAGGCCATAGTTAGTGGTTGTATTGTATTGGATTGCATTACATGTAATTTATCTGTTAGAAGCTAACATTCAAGAGCGCTGTGCCAATTGCATATATACTTTATATAGACCTGTGCTGTCATAGACTAAATACAGGATTTCCCATGTTGATGCAGGCTTCAGATGAATCATCATTTAGCAGACATGAATAGTTCAGCTGTCATAAAAGCTGCAGCTTCACAACTACTTAACATAAAAAAAATCCAATCCCTCAGGCTGGAAATATTTCAAATGTACAAATTATACAGTACACTTCCACATTATTGTAATGTCACAAACGTATCCAGTACACCATGATCATAGAGTATCAACTGACCAAACTTGGAAGCAATATATTAAGTGATAGATCAAGTCAGAATGTCAACATGCAAATAAACACATCAAACATGTGTGGTTATAGTCTAAGGGACACAGTTCAATTATTTAGTCATCATCTTACTCAACTTTTTCATATTTTTTTCTTTAAAAATATCAATGTAAGTCATTGTGTATCAACTAATGTAAACTTATTCACATATTGTTAAGTACAACATGACTACATGTGTCTATGCTTTAGTTAAATTTGAGTTAGCTCACTGCATTAGCTCATGTGAAAGCATAACCACACTATAAAACCGCTACTTAATGAGAGATTGTATTCCATCTAGGTTGTCAGAAGCAACCAAAATGTTTAGGCCTTTGATACAAATGTTAGCCAGTGCCAATCCTCTTGATGAGTAATTTACCAACCAATTAATACACCAGAAGTCAAAATGTGTCATGTTATACTAACATCGTAAATGATTTAACCAACCAGCTGTGCCACTGGGAATAATTTGGCACTTGGCATGAGAAGTAAAAGCCTTTTTTTTTTTTTTTTTCTTTGCTACATCAATACACAAAGGATTTTGGCTGGCTTGGATTGATTGGCCATATAAAGTTTTTCAAAAAATGTTACATCAGTATCCTCAGTTGTAACCAAGACTATGAGCCTGACTGACAGCAAGGGGAGATCAAGCATCTGTGTGTGTTTCCCCATGAATAATGAGTGTGCATGTTGGTGTGTGTGTGTGCGCAGCCTTTTGTGTGCCTATGCATTAGTGTGTGTGCAAAATGTGTCCTATTGTGCACATGTGGGTGATTATGGGTGTGTGTTTATGTGTTTTTTAAAGGGAGTGTGTGTTTCCTCTGGGTAGGAGCAGACTACGGGCTGAAACTGCAGCTGAAGGCTCGTATTATAGTCTGCTGCCACAGTTCACTGAAGGACCTGCTCTCCACTGACAGCACACCTCCCCCCACTTTTTCATCTTAAATTTCATAGATGCATTCGGGCAGCTCAATGACAACACGTCTCTATTCCTGCTTGAAACCTCCCAGCACCAAGCAAACTTCCTTACTAAGCTGCAAATTGGCATGCTGGGACTATCGCTTCACTCATCTTGAACGAGTCTTTCGTGGTTTGAAAGCCTTTTGAAAACTTTTTTCTTACTTTGTCATTGGGAGAAGAAAGGTGCTCTCATAAAAACTTCAAGAAAAAAAAAGTGTTAGTTTTTATACTTTGCATTTTGTGGGGGAGGAATACTATAACTTCTTGCATGAAGTGTTTTGTTTACTTTTTCGCAGTTTTTATTTTTTTATTTACTTTATGGCTGTAATACATTATTTAAAATCCAGTCTGCAAACACTTTTAGGTTTGTCTCTGTAACATCTGTTCAGCTTCTCAGTTGTACAGCATATATTTTTTGCTTCACTTTCTTTTGGTTTTTACTAACTGTCTTTGTTATACTTTATTAGTTATTTCCTGTTCGGGAGAATCATGGCATATCTGCAAGGTTCCTTACACTCCTTGCCTCTGAGGTGTGAAGGAGGCCTTGTTTTTCCCTGCAGCAGGGCCTCTTGCTGGAGGAAGGAGGATGGAGGTTGAAGGGTGTGCGCAGGGGGTTGTGGACAGAGAGGAAGAGGGTTAATCATGTTTGCAACAGGACAGGGTTCCCCTTGAAGTGGGAGACAGTGGTAGGAAGTGTCCAGATTTATGGTGGTTTGTAGCCGGCCATTGTAGCCGCCTTCACCATGGCAGTTGACCAGCAGACAGAAGGGGAGAGTGTGAGAGGAGCTGTAAATCACAGGGAGAGTGTGGCTCACACGCACACAAGCACACATACACAAACACATCTAGTACTATGCTCACCGTTCACAGGCAGATAATGTGTGAAGGAAGGGCGGCTCTCTAGTGGTCTGCTGACAAGACAGAGCTGTTCTTGCCTGAAAAGTTTGGAAATTGAATTTTTTTTTTTTGGAGAATATCTAAAACCCGGGAAATTGGGGCTTTGAAGGAGGATGAATTGTGCAAAACATGTAGCTATTTAAATTTTTGTCTATTGACAAAATGCCATCAACTTTTGCCGACACTTTAAGTTGCTACATGTGCAGGCACACAGAAAATTTTGGAAGATATTTTTGGCCTCATCCAGGCATTTTACCAAATCTGGTGACAGTTGGGGGAAATTTGTTAGAAGAGTGTTGAAGAAACAGTTTTTCCAAAAAGTCAGAGTGGCAACCAATCAGATTTGGCAGAAATGAGTGTGGACTATACTGAAAGATTTGCCTTAAACCACAGAAGCCATTACAAAGAAATGTTGCACCCGTACTTCCTGTATCACAAATCATGAGCCGAAAATAAAAAGCACTTCATGGTGGTGCTAGTCTATCTGCACCAAAAGCTGTTTTTCTCTCACCAGTGGACTAACGTACCATCAAATTTCTGAAATCTGTGAAGTCCTTTGTGATATCTCACTCACTAAGAGACAAACAATCACAGGTCTGAATACCACAAAAGATGAAGGTGGTAAATGTGTCGAACTGGCGGCAGCAACATCAGTTCCTGTGAGAAAAGTTAATCCAGACAAATAGCAGCACTCTGCATCCCAAGGGCTAACTGTACCTTGCACGCACACGACAATGTCTAGCCCTGATATCTCCACAGGCCTCCTTTCAAACACAGGAAAAATGACTTTAATTTTGGCAAAGGAAAATTTATTATCTCTATCACAACCGCCGTGTCTGACTCTCAGAGGTTTATTATTAGCTGCGGTCTTGCACAAAAGTGTGCGCGACTGTCAGCGCTCGTCTGTAGGTGTGCATGCAGGAAGCCACAGAAGAGGTGTCCCGTTACTCCACTTCATTGTAATTTTCCTCTCAGTGAAATGACTCTCTCTGTTTCTTTCAAGCACCATTGAGTCTATTTCCTCCACAGGCGGTCTGAGGATCGCATAATGTACAGTGTGCTTGCACGAGCATGCTTGTGTGTGTGTATATATATATGAGGAGACGAGAGGTGTGGAAGCGATACATCCTCTGCCTTACTCGGGCTGGTATCTGTTCGTCAGAGCTTAATGGTTTCAGCAGATGGGGTGGTCTCTTGTCATATTTTGACTGCTGTGCCCACATGGACTCTGGCCTGCTTAGACCATCCATCCTTGTGGTGGCTGTGAGCCCACCCCCCACCCCCCTTCGCTAAACGTGTGCAGTGCCCTGTGTGTACACAAGATCTCTGGCCTCGGCGGGGAATGTTTACCCAGCTGAAGTCCAACAGTGTCACACTCTCTCCCAGCTGTACTGTACTGGTTGGAAAGGAAGTCACTTAGGACACATCTATTGACCAATATCAAATATGTCCTGGCTTTTCTGTGGTTTATAGCAGTAATAAATATCTTCAGATCATTAGGTTTTTTTCATTTGACTTTATTTCATTGTTATAGTCATTTTTTCCAGATGAGTTATGTTTCCAAATTGTATTATTCAAAGGCTGAAATCTGTCAACTCGTGTGCACTCAGTTACCCTACATGCAAACATTTACAGCTAAGGCGCACAACTGTCATGGAAGATTAAGAAAAGAGAAAAAAAAACAAATAAACAAAAAAAAGACACTTTATCCAGTCAATCATTTCTCCCGCCTGCAAATCATTCAGTCTACAGTATGGGATTGAGCATAAACCACCATTTTGTTGCAGGATGTGCTCTGATTGCAAGTCACTACACTGCAAAGCCAAAAAAAGGATTAGGAAGCAGGATCAGCAACAATGCAACACAAAGCAGCTGAGCTTTGCAAAGCAAAACTGCAAAGCAAAAAAAAAAAATGCTCTCTGTAAAATGTAAATTAGTGACTCAGGCAAATATAGTCATTGACAGTTAGCACATTGACTTGTGGTTTCCAGCACAAATCCCCCCCACCAGTGTCTACACAATTCTGAACATAACAGGAAGTACATTAGAATTTATCGTTCGCAAAATTTCATAACAGACCTACGGTTGCTCAGTCTGAATGAACACATGTTGTCATTTGGCAGACACATTTGATTGATATGTAAAATGACAAAGACAGATCTTGTGTAATGGCCTGCAGACGTGCATAAGCTCAAGTCTGTGGAGTCCCAAATTTCATGTGCATTGCAGGGATTTCTGCCAATTCACAGCAATCACACTGAAGCCTGGTTGGCTAAAAATATCGTATGGGAAAAGGACATCCTGAAGGTGACATTGTATTCATCATTATGTTTCAGATGGTATTCCTTTCATGTTGTTTCATCACAAATACTCTGCTCCAATTTTTTCTACACATTTTGGTGAAAAATGATTCATCATAATCAAATAACAAGAATGAACTGAAAAATACTATGCAAACAAAAATTGATTGACAGTGGAATTTGAATTCCACTCTTAACCCTCCAACGTGTACTTACATCACCTGTCCTCTTTCAACTCCAAACCAAAAAAAGAATCGTTTGACTACACCTTCAACCCTTTGCACACTCATAATTCACCCTCTCAATCTGCCAGCTCCAGCAGCACAGTAGCTCCATCATCGTGCAATAATGCTGGACTCAATCGTAGGTAAGAAGATGATGCTCTGCAGGGACAGTGATTCTCCCCTCTGTGATAAAACTGGCTTCTGCCAAGTGCTGACGAGATTTATGGCAGCGTCTGTTTAAATGTAGCCAATTTCACTTTAATATGATATTAAAGAATGATGCATGCCTGAGCTTCAGACGTTCCCGTTGAGGGAGTCTCATCTGCCCATGGCAGCATTCAAAACCCAGCATGGTGAGCCAGTGATACAGCTGATGTAATGTTCAATATTGATAACAGCCCTGAGCGGAATGGGCTCTGATCATTTAGGAAAATTCTGTGCTTTTTTTTTTTTTTTACTACCATTTCCTTGGCCCTGCGCCTGGATTTATGCCATCCGTCAGCTCGATTTGATGGGCAGATATCCACAGAGCTCTTATCACCTCCGATGAAATGAACTCTGTCTGTGAAAACAGAGTAGAGCAAAATGGCGCTGGAAATGTTCCTGAAATCTGCTGTATGTTTAATAGTTTTATGTATTCTTTTTTACTTTATGATGTCAAACATGGTAGAAGCCCTGGAAAGTCATGGTCTACAACAAAGCTGCTGTCATTGAACTGTGTTCTAAAGGACTATATCAGTGTGTTCGCATATTTTAGCATATTTAATACAAATCACACTTTATGTGACAACTAACCATTCTACAAACCAGGCTGTGTTTTAGAAATTTGGATATATTTTGTCAACCGTTCCAGGCATCAATTGGTTTCCATTCAGACTTACATTATTATATTATTCTTGTGAGGTAATGCACTACAGACTTTTAACTCAATCTGTGCTTAAACAGTTATCCGAGTTTATTACAACTAAGAGTGCACTCACCAGTGTAATTGCTGAAATCTTGGGATATAATGCTTAAGTTTTTTGAATACAAAATGTCTAATACCCAACAGCCATCACAGTTTAGAAGCAAACATCCTGTTAAAGGTTTCACCAACTGTATTTGCCATAGATACGAGCTCCCACAGTCTTCCTGTGCAATGAGGGATTATTACTGGCATTATTACTGTTTTTGTTCCTCCAAATAAAGGTTTGGTTTTGGTTTAGGTTACAACGTTATCTGATGGCTAAAATGACAAAAAATAAGATCTTTAAACTGTAACAATAATGTAATGTTGATACAGATTAAGGCAAACTTGATGTTCATGGTGATGACACAAGATAAGGAAGACTGTGCTTATTGGTTTTAACAATGTACAGAAATGAATGGAAACCAAAGTCTGCCTAGATCAGGAGGGAAAAAATGACTGAAAATCGAAAAATATAGAGCATGCATTCAAAAGTGGTCAGCAAAAATCCAAAGTATGAGCATGTGATTGTGCTAAAAACACATACACTAGCATGGTCCCTTTAGATCTGTCTTCTTCTTCTTTTTTTCTCAGTCAGTTTTTTTCAGTTATTAGACAAAATCTCCATGCATGTGCTTCTGTATGTGTTTGGTGGTCTCTCTTCCTGCCTCTGTGTGCGTCTCCAGCGTTCAGTGTGTCAGCTCTTGTTGATTTCCGCAGGGGAAGTTGCCTCAGTGCTATCCTCAGACAAAGCCCTGACCCCGGGGTTAAGGAATGTGAACCCGGGGCTGTGACGATCAAGACCTTCCCTCAGGGCGGACAATGCTGAACACCTCAGCAAACGCCCTAATGATCTCACATGCTTTTGTGCTCCTTGTAGCACACCTTTTCCCTCAGCCCTCAATCATGTCCACATTTAAGTGGAATCAGAGAGAGAGAGAGGGAGGCTCCTAATAAACATCAAATCAACTTTGTGATTTCTTGAATCAAGTTGTTTTTAAGAGGCTTCATTTTAATGCAACCACATGGATTCCGGTAGTGCTGTTGGATAAAAGGAGCTATCTGAAGATATTTATTACTATTTTCTGACTTTTTATTATTTAAACCAGCAATAGGGGGAAAAAAAATAAACAGATTAATCTATAATAAAAATAATCGTTAATAGCAGCCCTAGATTGCTATGCATATTCATCCATGCATTCCTCCGGATTGGAAACCATTGTCATTGCCACCGAAAGAGGCCATAATCACTTTTACGGATGAGCTTGTTGTGAATGGTCAAAGTACAAAGGAGACCAAAAGGCCCTTGTCTCATTTATCACCCACTTTAAGAGAAGGAGAAAGAGGAGGAGGGGGCTGTCAAAGCAACCATAGCAGAGAGTATCGTAACAGTGGTGGTCTCTCATCCCCCTGAGGCCGAAAAAACTTTAAGTGGAGAAGGAAAAAAAAAAGAGAAAGAGAAAGAGGGAAAAAGAACGCTCGAGAGTCAAGAGATATCACAATTAAGAGTTAAGTATAGACTCGATGGGTCCAAGAGGAGAGGTGTGAGACATTCAGGAGAGCCAAAAAAGCCTACGGAGAATATATATGGATGGAGGTGAAGGGTCAGACCGCTATTAATCATGGCCCACGTTAAGGATTAAATAGCTCGGTTTCAGCATGCAGATGAGAGGACCCGGCCTGATCGAGGTGTTTAAAAAGGCCGTGTTGCGTCTGTCTTCTATTACAGAGCGGAGGCCCGAGGCAAAACAGCCTTCTAAACCGAGGACAAATAGGATGTCCAATCACTGCTCCTCCCCCCCACCCCCCACCCCACCCCCTCCCTCTCTGATGAGCATTTATCCAGCCAATTAAGTCACTTAACATCATCTCACAAACATGACAACGCCCGATGATTGATAGTTGTTTACTTGGAAGATAGATGAAGGAAATATGCTCACAAAAGCAAGTGTGTGGAATAATCAGCCTTCCTCAGGGCTCATTTTTGCTCTCCTCAAACATCTACGCAGAAACACACACACACACACATTCTCTGTCTCACACATACACACAAACACACCTTGAATCAGTGCCCAGTCAGACTTAACTTTTCTCTTTTTTTTTTTTTTTTTGCACAACTGCCTTTGATCTTTGATGTGCCATGCATTACATTAATTATGTATCTTGCCTCAGTACAAACGTGGTGAACACCTTCAAGTGCTTAATAGGAGCGTGCTCATCACAGAGGCCTAGAGGATGGCTGCAGGAGGTGTATGTATACCCTACATCTCTCCTATATGCATTGCATACAGGATTTTACAGTGGGGGGAATGTAAAACCTATACTGTGTTATTCTCCTTCAATCTGGGCCAAAGAAAGATCTTTTTTTTTTTTTTACTCTCCTGAAACATGTGCCTCCTGTATGCGTGCAGGCTTATGTGTTGAAGGATAGGAGGTGTAAACTGTCATGGTCAGAACATATATGGCAGTAAGAACAGTGATAGTAAAATAATCTTACACCGGTCTATTGCAGCGAGAGTTATGCAAATCAAGTGTGCTGCCACTTGCTGTAAAGCTAGCCTAGGGGGGGCTTTGGTGAATCTGCCCCAAACATTTATGCATCTGCAATAAATTTATAGATTTTTCATTTTTTCTTCCATGTTGGCAGATCACAGGATGAATTTAGTAAACATTAGCAGATGTAGAGAGGGGTGTTTGGAAAAAAATATTGAAATTGTAACTGAGTAACATTTGAGCTTGCGCAACGTTCCTGGTCTGGATTTTGTTTTTTTGTTGTTTTGCACAATAACAACAATATCTCATTGTTAGGGTTGGGTTATATGACTTGGTCACAAGTTGGTAAAATGTCTGTTTGTTTGTTTGTTTTATTTGTTTTGTTTTTTTTAGCTTTGAGTCTCAACAAACCAAAGCATACAATTAATTTTTTATCATGCCTTTCTGTTTCTTAAGAAAAGAGACACATACACATCGAAGACAATTCATCATTGCTTTGTGATGGAAGGTTTTATTAAATCTGATTCTGAGAGTACAAAACATCCAGATAATCATTTAAATAAACAGCAAGCATGCAGGCAAAACCTGAGTTTCAGTTTTTTTTTTTTTTATTCAATTAGTGCTTTAACAAAATGTTGACATCATTTCATAGTTCTTAAATTGATATAAGTTTGATTTAATAAGCAGATTTAATACCAGATTCAGATTAGATAAAATGTCATCAAATCCCAACCCCTACAGTGTAAGTGGGTGTTTATTTTATATTTTATGTTGTGGCAGCTTCTACAGAGAGATAGGGTAATTGCCTCAGCGGTGAGTAAATGCAGTTGAAACATCTATCTAACTGAGCCAACAGCCCTGGTTCAACAGATGTGACCAGGTTAAAATAACAGGAGATAAGCAGCGAAAAGAATAAGTAGCTGCTACTCAGCTGAAAGGGCTCCACATGATTTTAGAAAAACCTCCATCTCGAGGAAGATCTGTACACTTATAATCTAAAATACACCGTATAGTCTATTCACGATTTTCTTCATGTTGTGTCGTTGATTTGAAAGTTCATAATAAGGCTTCCATTTCTATCTGTGGTGTCGCTGCAGCCCAGTCTACGTTGGTGGGAGTACCCCTGCACAGGTCCCTTTTGCAGTGCGGATCCAGTAGTTGGAGTTGTTGTACACCGAGCGCGAGAGGGAGAGGAGAGAGTGAGAGCGCAGCAGCTGAGTGAGCAAACAGAGGAAGAAACATTAGGTTATCTTCAGAGACTATCAGACATCGACCTGTCACTTTTATCGCTTCGAGCCGAGTCCCGTGTCTACTTGAAGAGGACCACAGCAGCAGCAAGCAGCAGCAGCAGCGCCCGGATCTGGTCTAGTCTGCTCGGGCAGCCGCCAGTGAAAAACTCCCAAACGCGGTCGTCTCAGCTGGCATGAGCTAACCTACTAGACAGACATGGAAACCAAACCATTCTTGTCATTGGGTAAGTTTGTTTGTTTAATGACAAAGCCTTGCTGTGTTACGAACGTGTGGGTTTTGATAGGACTTTCATCGGCAGATTGAAACGTGTCCTCGCGCTGCGTTTTTTTTCCCCTTTTTGCCCTCTTTTGACAGCGCGTGCAGCGAGTTGCCAAATGCATCAACATGTTCAGAGCTGTTGACGAGCTGGAGGCAACGTTATTATCTTTATATATATATATATTTTAACTAACGTGGACTTATCGTTTCGACTAAAATAAAAACAAACATATCTTTGCTGTATTGCATATCTAATGCCGCTGTCTGAGTTGATGACATTTCGCTTTGATACGGAGTGACATCTCGCTCGGGATAAGCGGCGCGCATACCTCGCGTGCGCTGCAATTAACTGTACCTACTCGCTTTAAGTTTGCGCCTTTGCTTTAAACGTCGACATATTTTATTTAACATCAGTTGCATAGAGGAAAAAAGTGTGAGCCAAGATGAAGCTTTGAACTTGCGTGAACCGGCTTTAAACATTATTGCGAAAACAGTTAAGAGGAATTTTACATAGAAAACGTACTTTTTTTTTTTTAAACACACGTTTTCTGTATTACGTAAGCTCCGGGTATGTGTTGTGAGTAGGTTGTGTGTGTGTGTTTTCTGGAAATCATCTGGCAGCTTTGCTTTAAAATATAAATATGTGCATGAAAGTCTCTTATTTTTAAGCTTTATGTTGTTTTTCACGTGACTTGGGTTGCGGCTAAATTTGCTTCCGTTTAACTTTGAATCCGTTGCTAGTGGTTGGAAAATGAACCCCAAGCAGCGTAAAAGTTGGGATTTAAACTTGGCACTGTGCTCGAACAAAGTCGCTCGACTTATCAAGGCAGTTTGAGGTTGTGTTTTGGCAGTTTGTCTCTCGAAACTGTGTTGAAAGTAAAGATTAACACTTCAGTTAGACACACACAGGTGACACTGGTGAAGAACACCTTTTGTACACTGTTAGTCACTATCTGAGATTTGATTAGACGCCTGTTTTGTGTGCATAGAAATAATCCACACTGGTTTTTGGAGGCCACTTGGTAAATTTGACACTTTGTCAAAGGAAAGAGGCAACTTTCAGATGTGATGCTTCATTTATCCAGAAGGTAAAGATTTAAAGGGGAAAAAAGGGGAGAATTAATGGGTACATCTGTCATTTCTCATTGCAACAGGGAGATTTTAGAATTTCTAGGAAAAATGGAATTAATATGGCTTATAAATGACTCCATCTTAAACCATTAATCTTAGGCTAAGTCCAGTTTGTATTAATGGATCCTTTTAATTCCTAGTTTAAGCACACACACACAGTCCCACACACAAGAACAGCACACTGTAAATCATTAATGCTGAATACTACTGTAAGTTTGTCAGAGTGAACAGAGAAGACCCTTGTCCCCTGTAGCAGGGATACAGTACAGACCTGTAGGCGAAGCCCTGTTATTGTGTCTGCTGCTCTTTCATGAGGGAGTCCGGTTACACCTCGACACGTATCATCGGCCTCCTGTACGCACCGAGGAGATTCACGGGGGCAACTTCTGAGACACCGGGCCGGCTTTCTTCTGTTACAGGCCCGCTCGCTGACACTGTGGCCACAACGCCCTTTATGTGGCTTCTCAGAAATATGCTAAACCACCAGCGTTACACACACTGACAGGCTGTTATTACAGGTGCACCGTATTGTGTGTCCACATTGAAAGTGATATGAGTTTCAGCCTGGACTAAATGTGCGCCAGAGTCGTCCATGCAGACACTTGACAGCGTACACAGACGAGCAAAGTCCATCTGAGAGCCTCTGTGGTTGATGTAAGGCTCAACGCTTCATTGTTAAAGTGAGGAGGAACACTTTTTTTTTTTTCCAACAGTGTTGGATCTCATCTTTTTTTTTTTTTTACTCCGAGCCGCACCACATGCTGTATCAGCAGCTCTCTCATCGCCTATAGTCCTAATCTGTCAGGCCCTTAAATCGCCATTTATATTTAAACTTGCTCCATCAAAGGTCCACTTGAGCGCTGATTGTTAATTGGCTACTTCAAGGACGCCACTATCTGCGAAGTCCTTGAACGTATCGATTAGCCGTTCACTCAGTGTAATTATCTGTCGTGCTGCATTAGAAATTCTGACATGCAACTGCTTGAGATGACAGTAAGTACATTTTACAGTTATAGATCAGTTGTTGGCTGTGATGACGACATCTCCCTTAAGCGCCGTAGGCTCTATGCTGTATGCTGATGTGCCGCCTTATCTCACTATCACCCCCACCACTGCTACCACCACCACCATACTTGACATTAAGCCATGAAGACTGAAGGGATGAGATTAAAAGGAGAATGTGTCCTTTTTGTCAGAGCAAGACGAGGCTGATCGTGACAGTTTGTCAGTGAAATAAACAATATGTCTGCGAAAGGAGTTTTTGAATAGTACTCAGGTGAAAAGCCTGTTTCTTCTCCCCCTAGAAGTCAGGTCATCTATAAGTATTGATTGAGTGCTGTTTGGTTGATGAGCTTGTGGCTAATATGTCAGCACTGAAGTCGTTCCAGCAGCTGAAAGTTATGCCTTTTTTTTTTGCTTGTCTGAAGAGACGTGCATAGTCATATGTTCAAAAGATTATTTTAGTCCAACTTAGATATGGAACCTTTTAGGAAATTGAAGCCTTTTCTTTTCCTAAAGTAATAGAGAGTCATGAATGAAAATCTAATGAACTGTGTGAAGGAACTAGGTAAATGAATTCTATCTTAGAATAATCAAATGGATTATACTTTTAATAGGAAATTTAGATGCTGAATCTAGACCAAAGTTAAATTAAACTTGACTTAAGTTTGTTAATGATTGACAGCGAACTATGAAACAAACTCTCTCACAAGTGTTGCTCTGACCTCAACAATGCTGAAAAGTTTGCCACCTGCTAAAGGGACGCGTGTTGTTGTTTTTTTTTTTTTTTCTGAGTCCGATGGAACTGAAACATCCCGCTGTTAAACTGTGTGTTGCTTTCTATTTGGGGGAACATAAGGTACCCCCAGCACACACACACACACACATACACACACACACACACATGCACACACCCCTCCCAAAATCAATGAAGTTCATGGTCTTTGATGAGAAAGTGAGATTCATGGTGGTGGTGGTGTGTGTGTGTGTGTGTGTGTGTGTGTGTGAGGGATAGACTGAGGGTTACATTCCTTTTCTGGCAGTAACTCAGGAACAAAGGTAATACTGGGAGAGGGTGTGCGTCTGCTGGGAGGGGTGTGTGTGAGTGTGTGTGTGTGTGTGTGTGTGTGTGTGTGGTGGGAGAGAGGGTTGGGGGGGAATTACACTGTCAAAAGCATTTGGCCAAGTTTGTCTTTTACAGCCGTCCAGTTTTGTGTTCCTGATGTGATGCTTTTGCTCCCCTTTTGAGAAAAGGGGCTGCAGCTGTCATTTTTATTGGAGGAGTTTTATAGCGAGACTTAATGGCTTAAAGTGACAGCTCTCTCTCCCTCTCCTTTCTCTTCCCCCCCCCTCTCTCTCTATCTCACCCATGAGGCCTTTAACTCAAGCAAATCAAAGAAAATTTGCTTGCCTTCTATGTGCCCACCCTCCGCTTTCCCACCCTTTACCACTGCCAACATCCAAACTAAACTGTACACAAGAGGCGAGAGAGAGAGATGGGAGGGAGAGGGGGGGGACAAAAAAAGAAAGATTTATACTCCAATTATGAACACAGCAAGCAGAGTGTTTTTTTTCACAGTCAAATGTGTTTTTTTTTTATTCATGGAGTATCTCTGTTGATCAGTATAAAGCATTAATTACACTTCATGACTAAGAAGAAAGCTTGTTGGCTTCAGATAAAACGGCACGCAGTTTAGCTTAGCTTGTCATGCTCTCTCCTCTCTCCTCTCTCCTCTCTCCTCTTGCGGCCCACACTTGTTTACGTTCTAAACATAGTATGAATCAGAAACTGCTGGAAGGCTTTTTTTTTTCTGATGCAGAAATCATGGAATGACTCAAAGGCTCGTTAATTATTTGTGTAAGGGGCTCCTCTCTCGCAGGAGGCCTTTATTGATAACGGCCGCACTGAACTTTGCACCTCAAACCTTGACCTTTGCTCCCCATATGCTCTATCATTTCAGGAATTTGCCTTTGGCGTCCAATCTGTTGTTTAAAGTGTTTAAAGACAGTAGCTTGTAGTTCTTTTCTTTTCCTTCTTTTGTCTTTCTCTTTCTGTTTCTTTCTTCCTAATTCTCCTCATGGCATATTGTGCCGCTTAGGATGATTGTTGTTACTTTTTTTGCAATAAATCAATTAAACGAGAATCTGTGAAGCAAGCTCAAGTTGACGTCCTCACATTGACCGTTCTTCAAAACCCGCAAATATTCCGTTTATAAAGACACAACAGAGGGAAAAGCAGTAAATAATCACGTTTTAATGGAGCAATCATTTCAGCACAAATTTACACGCTGTTTTGATTTGTTGAAGTGCAATTGTTGTAGCTTGCGTTTTCACTACTAAGTGTCTGAATCATCTGAGCACCATTAGTCTTGGGTTTTTATTGCAGGTCCTCTAACTGCCTTGAATGGCTTTTCTGTGGGCTGGCAGTATTCAGGGTGCGTACAACCACTCTTTTGAAGTGGAAACGTAGTCTCTGCGGGGATTTGACCAGATCACACTCATAATTCGCTGTGAGTGGAAGGTCGGTTTGCTCTCCTCTAGCCAAGACTCTGTTTTCTATGTTCTGTGTGTATCACCAAGCAAGGAAGAGAAACACGTAAGAAAGATGAGAAAGAAAGTAAACCGCACAAGCGAGAAAGAAATGGAGAGAAAGACGATTAAGTGTGTTATAGTCGTGTTGTGATAATGACAAAAGTTGCCAAAGAATCCAAAAAAAATCAGTTGTTGTTAGAGGATAACTTCTCTTTCTGTTCTTCCGCAATCCTCAAGTTGGCATGTTTTTAATAATAAAAAACAACTGTCGACTCTTCTTCTGTGATCGCGGTAATGCATGAAAATATCTCGGCTGTTTGGCGGTTATGATGTGTTTTGTAATTAAGTTATGAGCACATGGGCTTTGATGGGTATTCGCTGGAGAGGGATGACGAATCGAGTGAATCCTAGATATGTTCTGCTCCTTCCTGTCATTATTTTTCCCTCTGCCCGCATTTTTTTTCCACACTAATTACAACAATGAGAACCGCTGATTTAAAACACGTTGGTCTCATTCCCTCGAACCAGTTGCACCACAGCAGGCGTGAATAGAACTTTATTTTCTGTGTTAAAATGACAATCCATAAAAGTAGGACTAAACTACGGTGGATGGCTGCTTTATATGTTGTAATAATATGTATCTGTTACACTGGCTGTGATATCATCAGTGTGTAATATGATCAAAAGCTGGAATGATGTGTTTGATGTTTCTGCACTCCTCAGAGAAAGAAAAAATAATTATATCATGGACTCCCAACTGTGAGGTTGCTTTTCTAAAACTGTATATTCAGGTGTATACACAGTGCTCTCCCTGTCTTTTTCAAACACACACACATACACGCATACACAAAACACCCCGTGTGTGTCCGTGTGTATGTACATGTAAACACTCGCAGCCACAGCCGAAACACAGTGAGGTAATTAAGGCTGTCTCTCTCTCGCCGCTCCATCACAGTTTCTTTTTGAGGTCGCAGGGAGTGAGATGAGGTGTCCCAGTGTGTCCCACGCCTTCCTCCCCCTCCCTACCACCAACACCACCACCGCCACCACCACTACTGCCGTCGCCGCCGCCGCTGCTGCTGCTGCCGTTGCGTTCGTCTGTCACCTTGCCAGATGCCAGAGGGGGAGGTGGGGCTTCCGTGCACCGCTGGGCACAGGGCCACGGAAATCCCACAGCATGCAAAACACCTCACTTATGTTCTGTGTGTGTGTGTGCATATGTGACTGTGCAAGTGGGTGGGTGTCTGGGTGTGTACATTTACTGTAAAGTCACACCTACACGCCAACAAACGTGTCTTCACCGTATCAGATTAGTAATTACAATCTATTTTTAACCGTGATTGAATGCTGTGTGTGTGTATGTGTGTGGTGCAGGAGCGCATATAATATTATTAAAATAATTTTAGGGTTTAAGAAAGCAATTTAGAAGCAGCAAGATATAAAAAAGAGTGTTTCTGCTAACCGTTTCATCCATTAGCTTGCCAGGTTAATGCAAGGCAAGGTGCCTGAATGTGGAGGGAATTTAAAAAAAATAAAGTTGTAAACTGTTATTAATGACTTAGCAGTAATGCAAACACAGCTCTGTCAAGATCATATTCAAATATTCCTGCACAATCCAATCTGCAGCTACAGAAAAACATCCCCCCCTGCATCCACTTCATGCAGCTGTTTTTCTCTCTCGCTTTAAGAAGTACTTTTTCACCGCTTGTGAAACAGTTCTTCATGTAAGGAGCTCCGGCTAAAGACGCCTGTGAATGCGAATCGCCTTTATGAGGGATTTAATCTTCAATCATTCAAGAGAAAATTCGAATAAAATGGCACCACTCTATGCGTTTTCTAAGAATTTCATCAGCAATTGAAGCACTGGGGAAGGTTTATGAACACTTCTCCTCACCAGAATATGATGTTACACAGCTACATGCCATTGCGACACCCGCTTGTTAATAGCAAAAAATAGCACACAAATTATGGGTGCCATTTTGTCTTTGCTAACGCAGCAGTTACGGCGGAGTGTTTGTGTTTTCCTGACAAATATACAAACGCATGTAATAGTGGCCACTTTATATGTGGTGAAAGGCCGGTGAGTGAAAACAGTGAATGTCCCTGTATTAGCTCCTCACTGGAAATACGCCATTTATAGCAGCCATAACTACAGAAGATTATCACATTACTGGTAATAACACAGGTGTTTCTATGCAGATTGTTGAGTTTGTATGTTTGAACATGTTTCCAAACCCCCCACTGTCACACAGCCCAGGTTTCCATATCGTTGTTCCTTGTCCCTGAATATCTGATTTCAGCAGTAATGTTGTATAATTAAAGTTTATATGTATAAGATATTCTCTGCTGCTCTGTGTCACTACAGTATGAGCCATTTTCTCTTGTTATTTTGGAAGTTTTGCTGAGTTCTCCTTGTTTTGGAGGCTTTTGCTTTCAGTTTCCTGTTCCTCAGGTTCTTACCTGCTGGGATTGATGTTGGTTGAAGCTGTTTTTCAAGCAGCTAAAGTTTTTTTTTTTTTTTTCTCCCAGATCCTATAGGGGCATGCTTGCAAGACACAGTGCATTAGAAAGTTTTCTTCAACTTTCAAGTCCTTCTCGCAATACAAAGAAAGACAGGACTCAGGTTCAACTTGGGCAAAGTGGCCCTTTTTAAACCAGCCTGTGAGATTATAGGCTGTGACTGCAATTATGATAAACAGAAGATCCATTACAGAAGCTACCAAACTGTCTGGATTAATGATGAGATGGAGGGGATACCGAGGGACGCTAGGAGATGCGGAAGGATTGACACAGGCCATCCCAGAAATGGATACAAAGCATAAATACGTACGTCTGTACATGCTTAACGAGTTCACATTATTTTCACAAATTACCATGCATGAGAGAGAATAGAAGAGAAAAAAAACAAAGATATTTTGTGAGATAACAGGGTTCCTCTGTGGGTTTTTCTTCTGCCTGCAGTACAGAAAGACTGATTAACTGTTTGTTGACGCCTGCAGGTCTAGCATGTTCATACATCCGCCCAGACTGTGGTACACACACACACACACACACACACACACCTGTATGCATATGCACACAAACACAGCACATATACACCATCTGAACAGAACTCTAGTGGGCTTTGTCACCTATGGTTAAACACCTTGCTGCGGCCGTCTGGTTTTAGGAATGTTCGCAACAGCAGGAAGGTGAAAGGGTGCTAAGAATAGAAAGGAGGTGGGGAGGGGGGTGCAGGGAGGGGGGGTGTCTATCTGGAAAAACAACACGGGCAACATGGATCCTCGTGCTCTTCATATTGACAGATGAATAGGTTGTGCCAGGAACACTGTGAACAGCTGCAATGAAAAGTTACATTTTTCACTCGTGCCCTTTTGTTTGGTTGAAGGTGCTTACATGGTTGTTCCCTCCTCTCTTCTTTCCACAACATTCAATCTATTTGAATTCAACATTTTATTGCCCCATAAGGGGAAAGTTGCTTTGCAAGACAGGGTTTGCAGTAAAATCACACAGTAGAGCCATGTAATACGAAACAGGAAGGCCACATAATGTAAAAGAGCAATGACACACCTAATAAATTGCTTCAATATAAACCCATCTTGACCATGGTAAGCCCAGAATGGAGGGTATACTTATCTCTCTCTCTCTCTTTTTTTTTTTAGCTGTGCACTACTACTTAAGTCACTGAAAGTAATAAGAATGAATGTGTGCGCAAAGCACTTTAAGTGGTGGCTGAGTTGAATGGTCTTTTATATTGGCTATAGAATTTATTAACCTTCTTATTAGACTTAAAAAACCTCTTGTATTGTGCCACCAAGGAAAACATTCTTACTTATTCAAAGAAAGAGTCACGTAAACAGATTATATACCACTAAACTATGACAGTGTCATTTTTTTTTCTTGACTCTCCAACATAATGATTGTAGAGTTTAGTGCTTGTTTAGAGTATTTACCTTCTATGTAAATCTGTGTGTTTGTACCATTTTGGAGAAGAAAGTTGAGCAACCAGGTTTACTAGACAGACACAGACAGGCAGGCGCGCAGACGCTAGCCATGTCTTTGTCATCAGCTCTCTGCATACCAAAGTGCTGACAGTTGCCTGCACAAACGGCTCTGACAAGTTCAAGTGTCACATTTAGGATGCTTTCTTCTGTTTCAGTGCAGAATGGGAAACAGGAGAAGGCTGTGGATTAAACGGGACAGATCTAAGCGTTGAGTTGTTGGCGGAGCAGAATTGTTATTGGCAGGACTTTGCGCAGCTGTGTACTGTAGGTTTATGCCGTGTATATATGTGTGTTTGTGTAGCCATGCGCTAAGCCAACAGTTGCTGTCGTTTTTGATTTAATCTGTTGATTTTTCTTTGATTAATATTACAGTCTATAAAATGTCAGATAATATTAAAAGGACCACTAAGAATTTCAATGAGCAGCAAATCATCATGTGTGAAAATTTTGAAGCCAGATTATGTTTGGCATTTTTACTTTATTATCCAATCATCAAAAATGTATGTTATTTGATATCTTGGCGATCAACTGAATGATTAATGGACTAATCATTTCGGCACAAGTGTGCACATTTCCATGTATCAGTAGTATCAGTAGAGCTATGTGTGCGCTCTTGGGCATGCAAATGTATCAGTGTGTACAAAGCTTGCACATTTACAGTATGTGTGTGTTAAGTGCCGGAATAGCTGAGGTGAGCACATGTATATCCTGAACTGCTGCTAGTGCTGCTGCTGCTGCTGCTGCTGCTGTTGCTGTTGCCGCTGTTGCTGCTGGTGCTGGTGGGGGTTGTCCCAGGCAAACTGATTCATGAACTGCTGTATCTGGAGCAGCGCGGAGCAGCTGAGAATCAGTGTGCTGTCTGGGAGAGGGAAGGTCAGGGGTTGTGGCTGGGTCATGCTCTGTGGGAGAGGAGCAGCCTCAGCAGACATGACAGCGTTTGTACGGAGGTGAGGAGAAAGGAGATGTGATGGAAAAAGGGAAAAACAAAACGGGATCAGCGTGGAGTCCGGCAGAAGGAAGCAGGAAGCATGTTGTTTTTATTTAGGTCTTGCTTCACTCAGTGCGTGGCTTTTTTTTTCTTTCTTTCTTTTTTTTCTCTCTCTCTCTCTCATCGCATCAGTGCAGCTATTGTTAGTAACAGAGTTAATTGTTAATTGATCCAAAGAGCGATAAAACAAGGCACCTAATCTCCCGCTCTCTCTCTCTCTCTCTCTCTCACACACTCACACACACACACACACATGTGCTGTTGAGAATGAGACTGGATGTTTATTACAGGATCCTAGTGGATGCTAAGGTGCCTTGGGGCTATTAAAGCCCTCACTTAAAAGGCACTATCAGGGAACACTGATGTGGGCTGCTTAAAGGAGGGAGGGGTAGAAGAGTTGTAGAAAGAGAAAGAAACAGTGGAAGAGAAGAAAGGGGAAGAAAGAGAAGTCCTTGGAATAGTGAGCAGAAGGAGGGAATAAACAGTGAGCACATCTGGATTGCCTCAGTAGAATATTTGTGCAACATCTGGAAAAATTCCCTGGAATTTAAGGGTCCCCTCCTTTCATTTCAGTTATTTTTTCTCCTTCTTTTCACTTCTTCTTCTTTGCCCTGTTTTTCTGCATCTTCAAAGTCTCTTAACCCGGTGCGGCAGGCACGTAAATACTCCCGTAGTAATGCATGTTGAGCCATTGCAGACTTTATAGCGGGCCAAATTGGGCCCATGTGACCAACTCCCCTTTGTGCAGGGCCGGGCTAATTAAGTGGCACAGAAGTGAGAGGGCACCCGGCTGTGGATCCAGATCTAGGCCAGACCTGGGCCAAACACAACCCCTCATAAAATACAGGGGGAAAAAAAAAGAAACTAAATCCTCCACCTTCCACAGACAGTTAACTTTTAATCATAGCATGAAAAATAACCTCTTTGTTTTCACCAGAACTAAAAAAAAAAAAAGATGTGAACAGACTTTTCTGGTATATCATGAAAGAACTACTATGTAGTATGATTAAAACACAAACAGGCCGCCTTTGTGTTTCAAAAACAGATTTAGCTTTTTCATGTTTGTTGTCATTGAAAAGGACATACAAGGAGTGTGTTCATGAGCCTCCCTTTGAGGCACAAAGTCCCAAGAGTGACAAAAAAAAAAAAAAAAGCCTCGGTATCGAATCAACACCATCAGTTGATTCGTATCACTCAATCCGCTGCGTGGCGTTCAGCTACGGGGCCCTTACAGTACATTAGAGATGCACGGTGAGGCTTTTGTCCGTCTCCGCAGCGAGATCACAAGAGCGGTTCTCTCTCTTTCTCTCTCTCTCTCTCTCTCTCCTCTCATCAGTGCTGTAGCCAGCCCGTGTTCATTAGCGATTAAGATTCAGACGAGCTCCGAGCGCCTTCTGTCTTACCTGGGCGAGTCTCCTTGTGGGTCTGCGGCGCTGACAGACAGGTAGCTTTCTCGGAGCGGAGGGGAGAGTAGGAGAGCGCAGAGGTACATGCTAATGTGCCGACTGCGCTGATCAAAAGAGATGCATCACGGTCTCCCTCTGATGGGCTTACTGATGCCTGGTCCCCCATGAGAGCTACAGTAGGCACACAGGCAGGAGTAGGGCAGTGATCAGAGGGAGAAAGTGAGGGGGAGCGAAAGAAAGAGAGGAGGATGGGGTGAGAGAGATGGAAAGAGGAGGAGGAGGAGGAGGAGGGGAAGAAAGAGGGGGATAGATGACAGTGAGCAAGAGAAACAGGCCAAGATGAAGAGAGAAATGGAAAGGAACATAATGAAGTTAGTGGAGAATTGGTTAACCCGTCAACAGAAATTTAACAAACACAATTTTAATGGATTTATTTAACATTTAAATCGTTTTTTTTTTTTTTTTTTCAAGCAACAATCATTCAGGGAAGGAATTGTGTTTTAATGCAGATCTTGTTTTCTTTTCTATCTGGCTACCTGAGCGAAGAGTGAAACATGTTGTTTAATTTGGTCAATTATCTCTCTTTCTCTGATGACGCAGAGCAGATTTTTTTTTTCCCCCCCTTGTTGCCTCTGCGGTTGGCCTACATCTTTCTGCCTGGCTGAGCTGACAAGTTGCACTCCTTTCTAGGAATGCTGATGTTGTATGTGTTTGTGTGTCTGCGTCTGTTTGATGTACAGAGCGGCGTTTGCAAGTCAATCTGTATCAGTGTGTCTGCTAATATATGTAGAGGTTAATTGAGGTTGTATACGCCAGCGTGAAACACAGAGTTATTATTATATCCAGGAATTCATGTGTTCAGTTAGATTATTTTTTTTTAAATGGGTGAAAATATGATTAATAATAGGAGTGAATACAGAAATCCAAGTGAAAATTGGATTATAGCGTAGAAGTACTTGAAGCACTCTGCAGCTTAGCCTTTTATTTAACAGATTCTCAACATGTTTACTTGTTTTATTCTCCTTTTCTCCTCATTTTCTGCGATGTGAAGCCTTTTACTGAAATATTCAATAGAGTTTGTTTATTGTCAACTATTGTCAACATCTTGCATGAAAACAAAACAAACAAGCAAACACACAAACATAAATCCTAGAAACACAGATACAGTGATGGACATACATGGACATAAACAGACATACATGCAGGATTCCTAATATAAGCATTCTTAGAAAGACGTATCTCACTGGCAGGGTTTGTCCTAAAATGTGATCATGACAGTATGACATTTTCACTGTGCCTTCAGCAGGGATGAGTATCCTTAAGATTTCAACAATATTACTTCTCTCAGCCATACTGCTTATTGATCTGATACTTTAATGGTACTTTTATTGGATCTTTTTGATATTTTTTAAGAGAAAAAAATGAAACAAGTTAAGAACAGACTTAAAATTGCTTTATTTTCTCATCTGTACTGTATATAAATTAACATTCTTGAGTAAGGCCTGCGGCAGTATTGTTTTAGACATATCTTTATTACAAACTATAATGTGATAATTGAAATGTAAAATAAATAAAATAAAAGTGGAACTGTGCATTGCTGAATAGCTCAGATGATGCTGTAATTGCGTGATGATGCTTCAGATTGAATTTATGAACACACCCATATTTAGAGCCAAACAATCAGCTGGCTAATGGTTATTTTAATCATTAACCCGTGTTTGTATAATTGAGTTAATTCCATGTGGGCTCTAAGCTGCTAGTATACATAACATACCTGAGGTGAATGGGGCAACGAGAGATGAGCTCGGAGCTTGGCACTTGAAAACTGTGCATTTCTGCACCTGTATGTGTTGCACTTGCTCATGTTTCCACCTTTACATGCAAAAGACTTGTTGCCCTTGTGGCAACGAGCATGTTCATCATGGAACTAGACTTTTGAGCGTTTAGTTGTCACGAAGAGCGGGGTGTGTGTGTGTGGGTGTGTGAGAGAGAGAGAGAGAGAGACAGAGAGAGCTGGTGCTCGCCCTTATGCACATATGAAAGCCTGTGAGAAAGAGCTCTCTCTTTTGGTTTGGGAATAACGAAAATGCAACATAGACAAATGTTTTAATCTTATTGCAAATTAGAAACAGAGTTTGTGAGATTAAAAAAAAAAACGGCAAGATAATGTTGATGTAGCCTAAATAAATAGGAAATCTATTTTCTTAATTTCTCCAATACCAGAAGCGAAATGAGCTTATCAATACTACCGTTTGGAATAATTTAGCCTCAGGGCACATTTATTACTGGGTTTCAATACTCATCCCCAGCTTTCAGCTTTCAGGTTATTGTGTGTGCAGACATCTCTGTGCAGCCCTGCAGAATGACCTTGCTCTTGCTCAACCACTTGCCCACTCCTTGATCCAAATCATCCAAATTAACTTTGCTGTTTTGGACCCTACTTTTTGAGAGGGGGCACCAGCGATCAGCACTAAACTGATCTGACGGTCTGTCTCTCTTGGTCAGTAATTGTTATTTGAGATAAGAGTTTTTACCCTTGAAGGCAGATTTAGTATTTTTGGAGCTGCCCTATGCTTCGCTGGCTCAATGCATCTTGCGGCGTCTGCAGGTAGAAGAGCAGTGATGTCATCGCTGACATTTCAGTGGAAGGCGTATGCCGTATGGCCTCAAATGGTGCCTCAGCTCTTGACCCGGACCGCCCTAGACTATCAAAACAGACCAGATTTTATAACTGTAGATTTGCAAAAAAAAATTTTTAATACACCTTAGGGCCAATCCTCTCGTCCCTGATCCGCACAGTAAAACTTCAAATAAATCTTAAGGTTAACCAAAGAATTTAATGTTTTACCTCATAAATACCTCTAATAAATACCAAGTCAAATGATTGTTTGTGTTTGAGGTAAGAAAATGGTCATAAAGCTTAACTTCTGAGACTGTACGCACAGCAAGGTGCAGACCTGTGGAAACATAATAAATATCAGTTCACTGACAAAATAATAAAAAAACAGGTGAACAACTCTAGCTATATAACTCAGTTACAGAAATTAGAATATATATGACTTACATCCCTGGTGAGTGTAGCTTCAAACATTTCAGAGAATAAACCATTTGATTATCACTAATTTCAGGGGGAAAAAAATCATTGTAATAACATTTGAAACTTAGGGTAAGCTGCTAAAATATCACCACTTTATCTTGTTAGCAAATATATTGTACATTCAGTACAATTAAATGTTTAATATATTTTTTTAACCTTGGAAATAATATATCTTATTTAAATAAATAAAAATAATATATCAGACATTCTAAGACTTTGGCATACGTATTACATATAATTCTCATTTTAACTATTAAATCAGTCCATGCACATATTGGAGAGATTTATCATGAAGTCATCTGTACATCATTTCCTCAGTGTTGTAGTCTCTGGATTTGATCTTCATTGTATCGCTGGCTGGTGTATCTGCTCTGTAAAACACAGTGATGTAAAGGCACTGTGCAAGGCCCCGTGACCCCGGCAGTCCGGGGGGTCAAACTGATTGGAAGTGAAGAGCCACGTGTTGGTCGGGGTCATCAGTGGTATTACATCACATTGATTGGCTCAGATCCGGTGGGGAATCTCCAGTAAGGGTTCAGTTATTGAAATTAGGACTAGCTAGTGACAGATTTCATTCCAGTGCCCGGCTCTCTCTGTCTCTCTCTCTCACACACATACACACACACATCTTTGTCTATGTCCCAGTCTCAGCTGACCACAGATGTGAATGATTGGTATTATACAGGCTAGCCTCCAGGGGACTGGCTGAGTTTATGACCAGCTTAGCCTGTAGTCCTCTGCTGATTGGCAACTATAGTTTCCACTTTTGATGTAGCAGGGTGGAGTTGGTTGCTGGCATTTTCACAACATGTCACCCTGCATTATACACAATATGCATCTCAGTCATAGATTTGATATTCCATTCAGATAGACTTTGAGTCACATAAAGAGTGCATCAGTCAGCGTCACCAGCTTGTGTTTTCCATAAAGGCGTCACTTTTTGGCTTTTTGACTGACTCACCTAGTGATGAAGTTACATCATTGGTTGGCTGGCCCAATGTTGGAGTTTCCCCATTGGCTGTTGCTCCTGCTAAATGAATCTGTACAAACAGTTTTTGTTACATCCTCGGGGGACGTTTTGCAGTGGAACCCTGAGTGTAGCTCACTGTCAGTGCAGCCCCGAAAAGATTTTTTAAAGACACACATTTACTGACTGAAGCGTCTCACAGGGAGGCTTTGACACTGACAGGAGCACCAAACTGCAGATACAAAGAGACTTGACGGATCCGTTTTACCAGCCTGTACGGCGGTTAGCAATAAGTTAGTATAGCTAGCATCGTTAGCATAGCTGTTGCATGCTGTGTGTAGCCCATAGATTGTATAAAAATAAGGGGTAGGTGACAGGTGTGTTTATGGTGTTTGTGTGTTCTGAAAGACATCACGGTGCAGATATAAAGTCAAACAGGTGATGGAGTGTTAGCATAGCATGCTAATCCTATGTAAATATATGGATACCATATGTTCACTGACATCCACAGATAGAAACAGATGAATGAGCACGGGCAGTTAAAATTATTTTAAAATTAAAATAAGTTCACTTTCAAATCAGTCAATCATAATCTTACAAAATTCTGTTGTCCAAGTTAATGCTCTACATATGAAGACTTTTGCTTGATGTAGCAGTGGAACCAAATTCACTGCATGAAACATTTATTCATTCATTAATTCTATCATTTCTATTTTGCATATATCTGATGTGATATCACTTTATTCATACAACCCTATTGTCCAGACATTCGGGCACACGTTTGCTGTCAGTGTGAAAACCTTTGCAATAAGTGACATCTTTGTTTTTTAACATTTCACCGTCCTTTGCTTTCATACAGGATAATGGACAGTGTATGTTATGGCCATTAGCCTGTCACAATGGAGCTGTCTCATACTGGACTCATGCTCACTCCTGTTATGATCATTTTCATGCTATCTCAGGCTCTCGCTTTGTTCCTTGTCTCAGAGGGAACGGCTCGCTCCAGTCTTTAATGCTCTGTTTTTGTGCTCACTGAAAAGCCCCGCTTCCAACCAGAATACAGTGTAGCATCACACTCGCTATACGCCGAGCCTCATCCCCCATGGAAGAGAAATAATTTATAAAATGAAATCTACATTTGTTGTGTAAATGACCACATGCTGTAGGACATTTAATCCTGCCTGCAGTCGATCCCAGTCATGTGACTTGACCTAGTTTTGTATGCCTCCCTCTGCCTGTCTCTCCTCTTTTTCTCTCTTTCATTCTCTTTCTGGCTCTTTCACTTTCTCCCACAGTCTCTAAGCCTTTGCTTTGCTTGCCTGTTCTTCCTCTGTCCTTTTCGTTTCTCCTTCTTCTTTTCATCTCCATCCGTCTCCTTTTTGTTCGCCCCCATGCAGGCTGATGTCTGTATTTTCGTTCCTCTTTTTTTTTTTTTTTTTTTTTTTGGACTGATCCAAGGATTTGTCTTTTCCTCCTGATGTGTTAATATCTGTAACTGTGTGGCCAGTAACTCTGTCCTTGATTACCGAACACAAACACAATTATAAAAAGGATACATCTTTCATTCAAGGAAGTGACACTCACTCATGAAATGAGCGGTGTTGCAGCGGAATATGGGTTATTACTGAAACCATGAGTCATCTCATCATCCTTAAGACTTTCTACCCACAAGACAGTTAAGCAGAATCATTTCTGTTTTAAGAATGCCAACTGATGAATTTCCAGTAGGTCAGATTTAACTTTGGCAAGCATCTCTATTTCTGTTTTCATTTAGCAGCCCTGTGAGGAATCTCATAGAGATTTTCATCCTTAGGTTTCCTTTTGTCTGGGCTTTGTCAGGATGGCCTTACCCAGGCCCTGGCCTGTGAGCCAACACATCCTTTTTTCAGTCTGTTAATTGATTTGTTAGGGTTGTGAAAGAGGTAGCACATGTGACCTTTTTTTACTTTGGCTTACTGCATCATGAATCTCACTTTGTCAGACTCAATAATACACATCTTGATAATACTGTAATGCAACAAAAGGAGGATACTATTTTCAGCTAAATATAATAAGGTAGTGTAATATTGTGTATAATATAACATAACTGTTTTTGAGTACTTTGAAAAGCATGAAATAAATTAAATGTATTAGTATTGTTGTTAATAATAATTATTATTATATATTATTATTATTATTATTATTAATGTTTATATATTATTATTTTATTTTATTTTATTTTATTTTATTTTTAATAATGTTTTCCCATATGTTTATAAAGAGAAAGAAGGGAGGGAGGGTGCTTTGCAAAAATAATAAAATGTGGATTTGTGAAATAGATTAAAGGACGCACGCATGCATGGATGGATGGATGGATAGATAGAGAGATAGATAGATAAATGTCCCTGCAAGTGCGGCTGCAGCCTGCTTGGCACAGTCTCAAATTGAACGACTTGGTAGCCTCTTGGAATGCGTGGCATGTATCTATTCCTGAAGAGCACAAGAGATCACTCGAGCTTTGAAATAATACTGTAACCCATAACAAGCTTCAGCTGTCTCATTTCTCCAGTGAACATGACGCACTCCACACGTCAGTATTTTTGTATACATTCAGGCTATTTTCCATGTTGCCAAAACAACAGGTTTATAGGCTATTATAGGCTATTATCTTCCTACAAATATGAATTGATAATGTAGTCTGGGTGTTGACGTTTTCACCGTCAAGCCTTTTTAAAAAAGAACGCTTTGATTTGGTTCAGTGCACACTTGCTATTTCTGAGTCAGCCAAAATGTCACTTT
Organism: Euthynnus affinis; assembly: GCA_029490765.1. Classification (NCBI taxonomy): domain Eukaryota; kingdom Metazoa; phylum Chordata; class Actinopteri; order Scombriformes; family Scombridae; genus Euthynnus; species Euthynnus affinis. The sequence goes on along the minus strand of CM055855.1, from coordinate 7,084,524 downwards.
AAAAAAAAAAAAATCTAAAACACTGAACTGTGGCACCAGAAAAAAGCTCAAAACATGTCATGAATTACATACAACTATACCATACACGCATGTTTTACATCCACAGTTCATGGCAGGACAGCTACAGTATTTTGGAAAAAGGAAGTATTTTTCTGTCTTTAATGGTATTCTAGGGGTGGAAAGAAAAAGATTATACGAGAATGATTCTTGCATAATCACTCCTGTAGAGTTTTGTTTAAGGTAGGACTCATGAAATTTAATGAAAGTCTATTATGAACCTTTTTGCAGGATTGGATAATTAGTATTGGGTAATTATTTTACTGCTGACTTTAAAGCCTCTGCAAGGTCCGGCTCCTTGCCATATTTCATTTTTTATTGTTTTTATTTTTACATAAGATGTATCAAGAGCCAAAGAGCAAGTTGAGGTCCTTCGCCAGAACTTTCCTGGACCTTGGGATTAATTAGGCATTTGCTTTTTCATAACTAAACTCAGACATAAATTTGGAAAAATCAAATAACATGTTTAAATAACGAGTTTATGGACAGAAATTCACATCGCAGTTAAAACTGGCTTTCCTGTTCATTGTTTGTTTTAGGTTTTCATCCTTTATTTATTCTTTGCTTTAGTTTTTTTGATACACACTTTTTTCAGTTTAACATTTTACAAGTTGGCAAGAGTCGCTTGGCCAAATGAATCAGCGGCCTGACGTTAATGTCATGTATATTTATATATATAGCTTAGATTTCACGTCCAAGTGTGTTTATTTTTAGCAGTCAAGAGTGAGCATGAAAAACTGCTCCTTCTCAAGGTGCAGCGGTCTTTCGCTGTGTTATCAATATGGTACCTGAAATGTTGATACTTCAAGGTTTACTCAGTGAGAGAGCCCTGTTGTCTCCATTCATTATCTTGGCCAACACTCGTCATTCCAAAACTTGACTTTGCACTGTTGCACTGTTTTCCTGTCCAAGTCTTTCCCAGTCTAGTTTGGCTCGATTTCATGTAGCAGTATTGAATCAGAGGTGTGCACTTTACAACAAATTTACATTCCAATGTTTTTTCCCCCCTCTTGAATCCATTGTCTAAGGAAGCTTTATAGTCAACTGACTGGAATCAGCAATACCCCATTCATATTTAATGGCTCCAACCTAAAGGAGCATTTTAGCCAAAGAGTACACTTAATCCTGGTTTTTAAAACTGTCCTACGAGTGCTCTGTCTTGTGTTAGTCTACCAATTATGAATTTCAGTGCTTTTCATTGTCGTTTTAGTTTTCAGTGTACACCCATGCAGAACAGCTGCAGCCCCAGATGTTTTTGTTTCAGGTTTTGAATTATGTACCACTTCATATTAATAGGTTTCACATAACATTCTCAAACATACCATTTCCCATGATATATGTGGCTTTCTTTTAATCAAGAAAAAAATGCAACTGTATTTCTATTTGAGGATTGGCCCATCTTTACCTAACAATAATTTATCAGTGTCTAAATACATATTTATTTTCTATAACAAGAATATCCATATGCAATAATCCCTTTTAAGTCATTTATTAAGCAAAAATGCTGAACATTTGTATTGATGCTGATTTTCTACATCTCTGCCATTGGGTTTCGTGCTGTTAATGGGGATTATTTATAATTTTCTGATGGAATATGCTGTCTAGTGTGCATATGCTGTATAATATTGCCAGCCATTTCAGAAGTGCAGGTAAAAGCTATGCATTTCTTCCATAAGAGTAAAGAAAGCCTAAAAACACAATAACACAAGACTCGGAGCGAGTCAATTGGATCAGAAAAGTGATGTTTGTACATGTGTCACGCCACCTGACTGGGACAATGGGTGCACCAGGCTGTAAGTCAGCAAAGACAAAATGAGGAAATGATAATGTGACTCTTGATTTAAGCATGCTTCAACCTTGATGGGTGAATCTGGGTCAGAGTTATAGAACATATTGTTCTGAAGAGAATAACAAAGTACGTGGGTGGCAGCACAAGTCCTTCCTTGTGTTTTGTCCTTGGGTGGTACATGTTTACATCCTCAGTACGAGGATTTAAGATGTACTAGGCAAAGGCTGCAGGAGGAGGTTAATGGGTGACTCTGTGCTCCTGTAGAGATGGGAACGTAGGCGTGTGGAGACAATTTAGCAGGCTAACAGGAAGCGTGCTATGGGACCTTCCAGCCGGACTCAGTCAAGCAATGAGTGGGGTACAGGTTGCAAAGCTGTAACACACCTCGCTTTCTGCCTGGGAACACCTCTGCACTGTATGAGGCATAAGATTTCCCCACAGAATAGTCATCTCCATACTGTAAAGCCATGCTTTATTTTAACATTAGTTGCTGGAGGTAATTCTCTTTGATCACTCCAAAACGTCAACTATGATCAAGGAAAATTGAGGCCATGAACTAAGGCCAGAACCGTATCCAATTGCAACCATTAATCAAGGCTAAAAATAGCAGTTTTGACGCTGGATTGAAGCAGTGCAGACCAGGGTGAATCCTACAAAATATTGGCTGAATATCCACCCGCGATCCATTAGAGGAAGCACATGAAACAAAGTTTTGTCTCTTCCTTTCTGGTGGTGATATTTCACAGCTGAGAAAGGGCCAGTGTGCACTGTGCCAAGGGCTGTTGGGGTGGGCAGATACTCCGTCATGTGAACGGTTACTGTAAAGATCAGCAGAGGGATAGTAGATTTTTTATATGCTTCCTTGTGTCTGTTCCTGGGTGAAAGGAGGCTCTTATACCCTTGCAGCTTTTTCTAAGTCCAATCACACAAATTTGATTAGAGTTGTTTGCCCAAGGAGCTGCTCTTGCTGCTGGGCTGCAGTGAGGCCCTTGTTCCCCTATTTGCCCTGAAGAAAGGTTCCGACTTGCACAAGCAGTCTTTGAACTGGCCCCTTCTTTTCTTCCCCTCTAACCTCATTTACCACACTCTTTTAGTTTCTCTTCCTCCGTCATGCCCCCACCCCAACTACCCCCACGTCTGTCTGTGCCTGCTCACCAATGGTCTGCGTTCGGCTTCACCACGTCACTGCAAGTGAGACAAATGACTGTTATAAATTATCAGGAACTGCTGCTTTGGTGTCATCTAAGCTTAACCCCGGTGCTGTGTAATGTTTTATACAATACTTTGAGCGAGGGGCTTTCTATCCAAGGAGGTAGTACATCTCTGTGGGAAAGGTGAACCTGAGAGACTGGGTGAAATGGAGCCACTGCCAAAGTACATCCATCTATCATTCAGTGTTAAATAGTCCTGGAATACTTTTGTCATAACTCTAACTTCCAGCCGTTATGTACAGTATGCAGGTGTACTGTATGTCTGGAAACAGTTAAGTATGGTTTTGGCATTAATATATGTGAGGGGAAAGAAGTCAAACCAAGATTAAAAACTTCTTCGCCAACCAATCTGCCAAATTGTGAAGGTGGTGGGGTTTGTTATTCACACCAGAAATTGTAAAAGAATTGAAAGTAGGTCTGTGGGTGGAGCTTTGTCAGTGGCAGGTTTCACCACAACCACAACTATATTTTCAACTAGTTGTCTCCGGACATGTGCTCCCTTCACAGAATAGCAGGATTATGTCTGGTTTTGCGAGAGTAGTCATAACCCTGTGTCAACAAGGGCAGTGAAGCAGCAGCATTATTTAATAATGACTGTTGATATCTATCTGTCTACAGTAAAAACCTATATATTTTGGCTTTTCTCGACTGTGAAGCATACATGTCAAGACAAAATAGTATCTGCAGCCATTTAACATAAAATCTTTCAAAAATCACACTGTAATTTTAGGTTTGCAATCTACTGATTAAATGAAAGATTATTCTGTCAGTGTACCTTACATATGTGCAAAAACACCTTTGAAAACTGTGTGTAGTAAAGGGCCATGCTTTGTAGATAGACATGTGCTGTTCAATAATAACAGTCTTAAAGCTATGGTTTAACAAAGGTCATCTTTGTCAGTTCTACCTTTTCTACAGATGCCTTGCAGCTTCAAATGCCACACCAAGGCAACTGCCACTTTCATTGTTCTGAGACTGTGTGAAAGTGTAGACTCAATTTCAGACAAAGTAGGAAGGCATGTTTTTTTTTTTTTTTGAAAGAGCCATTACTGAAAGGTGCTCTTGTTCATTTCAAAAGCGCCTCAGTTTTCTCGCAAAACACAGTCGCTTAATAAGTCATTCAATAAAGCTGTCCAGTTAACTTTTTATTGCCAGTCCAAACCTCAATGGCAGTTGGTTTGGTGACTCACAACTCCAGAAACAAATGCAGATTGCAGATTTTAGTCACTTTTGTTTTCCAGTTAACGGAGGAATACTCATAGCATCAACCTTCTCTGTTCTCTGTTTGATTCTGAGTCATTTTGGTAAAGGAAGTTTTGCCCCAAGTTGATTTGGCTTGTTGTGGCTAAACCTGAGAATTATGTCTTCCAGCCAAGGTCATTCATGGGTATCTGTTTCGGCAGATTTTGTCTAACCTTTCATTAGGGCCCAAAGAAGCCCTAAGGTAACTTATGTTGCCCTAATTCATCCAGGGAAGAGCAAATGATGTCTCTGAAGAATCTTAAGCCATAGTAAAATGCATCTTAGTATTCTTAGTTTCTACAAAGAGTATATAAACTTTAGTTTCTATACATACAAGCCACATGTACCATGATATGTGTAATATCCTGCTTTAGGTTTGACACAATACCAAATAAAATATGCAGTGTACTGTAGAGGCCTGCCATTCTTTTAAAAACTAAAGCCCTTGTCCACCTGAGGGGTCACCTAATGTTCTGGGACCCATTTCACCAGACTTGCTCCCACTGACCTGTCCTGTGTTTGGTTTGGCTGCTCAGGGACCCTCAAGGTCTCAGTAATGGGGTCTGACTTGGGATGGAATTTCAACCCACAGAGGTGTTTCTGGAGCTGTAGGAAGGGCTGAATTCAATCCAGATAGGCAGAGAAACATGTAGGAACAACAAAATGACTAACAAGTGTGTAATGTATGCCAAACCTATTTTTAACAAGTATTCAGCATCTAGGTATTGCCTCTAGTAATCTCTATGAGGTCTGCTTCGTTGTCATGATAGATCTGCTCAGGCTTTGCTCTGGTTGAGATAAATAAGTGCTTAGAGGCATGTTTAAATGTGGCTTTTTCCTTCAAAAATGGATATCATCTAGGGGGAGGGAAGACAGTTTGCTGATAGAGCAGATATGTTCAGGAGCGGGTTGGATGCTTTCCATGCTGATGATCTGGATCAGAGAGGGATGCAGTGCTCAGATCAGAAGTGTTTGATTATCAGCTGATGGGTCCTGAAGTGTCTTTTAGCTCTCCACAGAGAGCTAGCTGAACCAAAGGAAAGGTAGAGAGGATTCAGCACAGTTGTGTGTTAATTGTTGGTGTAATGAGATGGCGCTGCATGGGATTAGCTCTTGAGGGAAAAGCCAAGATCTGAGGATCATTAAGTGTCGTGCCTGATGCTTTTCATTAATAGGAAAACAGCATAAAACACTACCACAGAATGTGTTAAACACAGAGTCATAAAAAAACATTGATATAGTGCTGATTAGGCAACTTGCAATTGAAGGTCTTTTGACATGTCTTATGGCATGTTGAGGAAAAATAGAAAACCTGATAAAATGGATATATTGGGGATATGTGGGCCAACACTTGATGAATAGACTTGAGTCTTTAGGAATGTTATAGAGGACAGGTAGGTGGGATGAAGGCAATGTAGAACTTTGTCTTAGGCTTTCTATCACATGGACAATTCAGACCTGCTGTGAATGCCGCTGAAGGTAAATGGCATTCATGGTGGTAACTGTGGCGATTGATGGCTCTTTTGCTGAGCTGTCCTTCCGCACTCTACCAGGACCTTTTTCCCTGGAGTCCCATGTGGGAAAGGCTTTTTTTTATTGCACCTGGGAGATGCATTAAGGGCCTAATGAACTTTGACCTTGGGCTTGATCACCCTGGCAACACGGGACATGAACAATCGTTAAGCTTTAAGAGAACTCGGCTGCAATCCCTTAAACTCTCATAAATGCTTCAATGTATTTCATTCAAAAGACTTAAGTTTGTGTGATCTTGTAAAGTCTGGAAGCACTTTCACTGATGTATCTGTGATAAATGAGTATTGTCTGTTAAAAATACGTCAGCGGTGTTCTTATCAGTGAGTTTTGTTATTGGGTAAATTTACACACCTTTGTTTCATTAGAACCTTGTCATTAAGTCTTTCTTTCACTAGCCTTATATCAATAACGGCCCTTCTTTCATTAGCGGAACATCTCAAAGGCTTGCCTTCATTAGCACAAGGTTTTAAAAGCTGGATGCGGTTTCATTAGCAGCCTATCTTTAATGAGGAAACCCCCAGCGTGTTTACATTGCTCTGATCCCCCATGATTGCCGGTAAGGATAATGCTGATTGGCTGTTAGTTGGGGGGATGTTTGAGCTTGTCCCCCGAAGATTGGATCATGCAGTTATTAAAGCCAATGAGATCCTCTCTGCTTAGAAGTGAAGAGCAAAAAAAAAAAAAAAAAAGATCAAACATTTCTGTAATCAAGGTCCTGCTACTTATATGAGCCAAGACATAATGACGCAGTGTGGTAGAGAAGATTTAATGATGAGACGTGTACCAACGTTACCACTCATGACAGCAGATACTGAACCTGCACATACACGTCCAAGCTACTGCTGCTCTTTCATCATTTACTTCAAGGCCTGAAAAGTAACACTCTTTACTGAAAATGATTTATGGTGCCAATAGGAAGACATGTACATGCTTCTCAAATCCATCATTTTAAAACATTTTTACAGCTTTCGAGTAAATCAAAGTTTTGGGGGTTTTTTTAATGATTGGATATTTTCAAGATGGTTGGTTTTTAAACTGGAGATGTTATGAAAAATGTAAAAGTTTTATGTAAGTTTTAGATCTGTAGATAAAGTTCAGCTTTTTGAGATGCTGAGATCATGCTGAAGGATCAAACTAATTTGTTCCATTTTCTAGCTCATGTTCAAGTTTTAGGTGAAATTCCAGGTATTTGAACCCCATACTTCAGCATTACTTTGTCCCGTGGGAACATTATTCCAGTAGATGGCTTGCAGCGTTGGGCTTTTTTTTGGGAGGCGGGGGGGCTGCTGTCTGTTTAGTTTACTTCTGATTTTGGAAAAGTCCAACTTGACTGGGAGCCTGACTAATATGTTAATGCCTTAATGTTCAGTGACATCGCTCAGAGATCTATACCATGTGTCACTGTTTGCCCTTCAACCCCTTTGTATAACCAGGAATGTGCTGTTTTCCTGGAGAATTGATTCGTCTGCCAAAGATGGGGAAAATATGTCTGATTGTAGTAGATGGTGCAGGCCTTGCATTAAAATTTTACAAGATTTTTTCTTCTCCTCTCACATGAACAGTGCTGACACAATTCCTTCTGCATTTACTCAGGTAGGAGGCATACTTTGGTAGAAACTAGTTCACAACCTCAACTTTTCTGAATGAGGTTTGTGGAGTCTTGTGATAATTTTGAGTTTTTATATTCAAATTAGTGTTTTAAGGATAGCAACATTAATACCAATACAGAACCCTGAAATACTCTGGTGTGCAGATGATAAAGGAATGGAATATGGTTGATTTTAGTTGGTCTCAAAAGCTTTAAAAAATAGGGCAAGATGGACTATTTAACTAGTCATTCTCTTGTTTTTTACGATTACATACATATGCTTTATCAGCAATTCATTACCTTTGTTGGAGACTTGAAGGTCATTGGTGTCTTTTAAATCCAAATTAAATCACACTGAAATTATACTAATGGATGAAACCCAAGCTCGGAGGAAAAATGTGATTGATTGTAATTTGGGGTGATCAGTAATTTACTGTGTATTCCGGACTTAATCACACACATAGAGTTGACTCAAGTCCAATCTACTCTAAAGCTGTTATTATGTTGAATCACTAACATAAATTGTCATTACATCTTATTAATGCCTTGCCAGCATTCCTGTACTCTTAACGATACCCATAAAACTGTTTTTTTCAAGTCACTGAGATTGTTTTGAGTCAACGCTTTCCAACATTTGATTACATCAATAGCGTTATTGTGCTGAGCAAACAATAAGATAAAGAGTATGAGGAGAAACATGTTTACTCCCAGTTTAATGAGACAGTCAAAATGCTCCCCCATTGTCTGTTTTATTTAATTCATTATCTTCATGATGATCTCAGTCTGTCTGTCTGTTTGCTCTTGCTGGTCCAGACTTGCTTTGCCTTGGCGGTCCCTGATTCATCCGTAATACTAATCAAAGCTTTGAAGATTGCATCGGACATGAACCCCCTCCTCCCTCCCCCTTCCAATGCATAGACACACACACACACATCCACATTACTGCACACACACATGCACCTGGCACACAATCATACTTGCACACCCTTATAAGCAGAAAGTATCAGCATCCCAGACAGCTTATCATGGGGAACTAATTCAATATCCCTTTGCCTGTTTTAAATGTCATTTTCTGAGCTCATCTGGAGTGACATGTTTTTCATGGTGGAAATAAAGGCTTGCACAGGGCTCAGAGCACAGTGACGGGGGCTCCTCCGCCTGCTGCTCTTGATGTTTGCTGGAAATCTAAAGGTCCTCATGAGGAATGAATAAAGTTTGGATTTGCAGAGATCTGCCGATGCCAATGAGATCCGCATGAGCTACCCAGTCAATAAAGACAGTGAATCCTCCGCTGACAGAGAAAAGTTAAGTGCAGCACACAGAAGTTTTCGCTTTTGCCTGAGGCTATAGTGTCAGTCATAAAGTGAAAAGCCTGTCAGATGCCACCTTAAGGCTATACAAAGGGTAATCAAGAATTCCGAAAGGTCATTAGTGTTACGGTTAGTGTTGGGGGTGAGAGTTTGGCACGTTTATGCAATGCATCAATTGATTTGTTGTGCATTTGGTTCCAATGTCCTAGTGTATTTTTCCTGATTTTTCTTTTACATTCTCCACCAATTTCAAATAATTTAATTCAAGAAATTTAATTCAACAAATATTTTTGGCAAAGTAGGTTTATTTGTGGCTCTTCCTCTTTTCTGGATAATGTCAGTGACTAGTGAATGCTGGTATGAAAGGGGGTAAAGCCTACTCAGTTGCCTCATTGTGCAGGATAATGACTTCCCTATTGAAAATGACCCCCATGACCCGGGAGACAGACAGTAAGACGGCCTCGTCCAGCCCCTCGAGGCACCTCGGCCTAATCTGGCATTTTGCCCACACGGATCTGCTAACCACAGTCCAGTGCATGACCGCTTTTTGCCTTCCTCCAGGCCAGACTTACGGAGCATTCTGTGGGCTCAGTTCACCTCTGGAGCCCTCGCTCTAGGTACTGCCACACAGATGTCAGGGGCAGTGAGATGATGTTTTGCCATGGGTGAGGAGGTTAGAGTCAGGGCCAGACGGCCACAGAGCCGTAAATGTGAGAGGTTGGCTGGATCTGATGGTGGCATGATCCTAGCAGGAATATATATATATATATATATATATATATATATATATGTATTAAACCTGTTCCCTCTTCACCCCATGAGCATTAAACGAAAGCCCCTACAGGCAAATACTCAGTTTTGGCATTTGCCTTTTTCAGTTAGAGTCAGCCTTCGTTCATCATCTACTGCCTAGAAGCCATTTTCTCTTTGTTTTTCTCCATCCTCTTCCTCTTCTTTCTCTGTGTCTTATGTCTCTTCATCTCTGTCATTGCAGGGTTCTTGAAGCCCCAGTGCTCGTTGGCTCCTCCCATGCAGCGAGGCCGCTCGGTGGAGGCTTGTTCCTGCTTCAGTGGCATGTGTCCCCTCCATCAGCGTCGCCTATCCTCAGGTAACACTCAATGTCTTAACAAAGCTGTTTCTGTTTAGTTACTTGTTGGTTCTTGGGGAAAATGTAGGGAAATGCATTTTACCTCAATGAACTACCAGGTAAGAAATCTTTTTAGGGCTAATGTGTATTCTTATCAAAGCAGTGGGTGGATACATGCAAGAATGGATCATCAGTTGCAGGTCAACAACAGGACTTTTTTTTTTTTTTTGGAAAAATTAGTCATGAGAAGCCTGTTATTTATAAAGTGCACCTCATGATCTGATGCACCTAATGAGACTCCATCCAAAATAGCATCTTATCTAATGTAATTTAATCTGTTTGCATGACATCAAAGGCAGATCAAAATGATATAATTCAGGGACCAGTATTTGGTTATGTGATTATTCTGTATGATTATATGAAGTTCTATTGAGATAAATTATCATTTCTGTCCAATTTTGTTGCAAAAGGAAAATTATCCTTAAAGAAACAGACCCTTTTCAAAACACACAGAAAGGATTTTTTGATGATCTATTGCTTGTTTCTGCTGCAGACACATGCACACAGCACCGCCTCAGGTTAGAGGTGTGGCTCAGGGGCCTTTTTTTTGAGGCAGCGTTCAGTCTGGTTTTTATGATTAATGGTGTCTTGTGCATGTGGAGCCCCTGTGATGGACAAGTTAACAGAGGTGCTCTGAGATCAGACCCTTCCTCCAAACACCTAACCCCTCCCCCTCCTCCTTCAGAGGAAAGCAGGATCTGACATCAGTGGATATTCTGAACTGAACTGTCTGGTATGTGGCTAATGAATAGGGGACAGAGCTGTGCAGAACATGTGGTTAATGCTGATACATTTATCACTCCATCCCCAAGGCTCACTCCCTCTGCAGTGTCAGTGCTGTGACTAGCTGAGCTGCCTGTCATGTGAGGAGGGCATGACTCGTATGGCAAGACGAATTCACATAAGCATATAAACAGCTCCATGAGAGCAGCTGTTTGATTTTCAAGTCAGATACTTTAGAATTTCTTATCCAAAAGCTCAAAACTTTGTGGGCATTGTCGTGTTTTCATGTTTCTTCAGTTGAATTTAATAAAATATTAAAGTTTTTCCCGGCAGATGAAAGAAGTATGTTCAGGGTTATTCTAATGTTTTGTGGTAGTTCTGAAAAAAAGTGTCTTTGAGTAAAGCTTTACATATAAATACAGGATAACTGCCCATTTCCAAACATTTTCTAATTGAAATTGAGTGTTTTTCCTCTACGTCTTGTTATAAATGAGCCCAGAGTTCAGTCTCTTTGGTCTTTTTTGTGCAGCTCTATGAATTAATCACGCTCTTTCCCTGTTTACTTGATTTAATTCATTTCTACACAAGCTGAAGTGCTCTTAGCTGCATTAGTGGAATTTGCTCAGTGAAGTGGTTCATTGGATTTATAAAGGTGCACGTAAATATTATTAAGTGTTCGGTTAAATCCATCTTCAAGTAGTCAAGACATTTTACAACTCTATTTTTCAAACCAAGGCAAATTACTTGAAACACCTTAAATGTTTAAGAAAAGGAATGAAAGAAAAAGGGAGATTCTTTTTTTTTTCCAGTAAATATTTATTGTTCCAACTAAAAAAAGAATTCAAGGCTCTTTATCATAAGTTCCTGATGACAGCAGAAATTACTCAGATCTGGAGCATCCGAAATGACAAAATGTGATCAACTTATAGTTGAATCAGAGTTTGATAACAAAAGAATCTGTGTTTCTTTCTTTCAAGTCTGTATCAAAACTGCCTTGGGGTTTTTCCATAATTGAAATCATCCAATTATATCTGCAAATAGACAGTTTAAAAAAAAGAAGATACAATCAAATTTACCAATATGATTACACTGATCAAATCCATTACTGCACACAGTTCCTTGTCTTTTCATATCTTTTTATTATTGTGAGCCACAGACCAGCCCTTTAACCGCGGATGTCCGAGAGTGAGCGAGCAAGTGATTGAAGAAGTTTCACCATTGATCGGCTAGCCGAGTTTTGGAGTTTCCCTGTTGGCCGTTGCTCTTTCAAAATGACATTTCTCTGACATTTTCACATGAAAAAAGATGAACAACAGCAAGAAAACATGAGTCTTGCAGATAAAACATGCGACTCATGTAGCTGTTATATCAGTTTACTGTGTGGCGGTTGTTCTGAAGGTGCGCTTGATTTGACTGTAACTGTGATGACAGAGATAAGCCTCCTGAATTTGCACCCAAAATGCTGTCAAAACTTTCATTTACAATTTCCACCGCAACCTCCACGATCATCGAGTGCGAAAGAGGCAGAAAAAAGGCTCATAGAGGCATGAGGGAGAGCGCACAGATAAAACACCCCAAATAACAATCACTCTGACAAAACACTTAATGCAGAGTGAAGAATGGAAGACATCCACATAGTGAAACAGATGAAAGAGCAGGGAGAGTTAACAGATAATTAGAATAGTTATAATTAGAATTAAAATAAGTTCTCTTTCAAATCAAACATCACAAGATATGAGTGGAAAGTTTTGTTCTTGCAACTGCATTTATAACCTTTCTTTTTTTTTGACTCAAACATAGCTTCACCATGTCATGTGATATGCTGCCTCAGTACACTTAAACAACAAAATATTACTGGGACCACTACAGAAAATTGGAGATTAACACTTAATATCCAGGAAATCACATTATAGACACTACCACTGACTATCCCTGTGACAAACTGGCCACAATTTCACACATGGACCATACACAGTCCAGCCATATACTAGGTTTTGACCTAGTCTTGTTGTCAACATGGCCTGGTTTTAACATGGATCCCTCTGTAACTGCAAAGTGACAAGTTCAGAGCCGGACACTGAACCTGAACCTGAAGCAGTGACATAATTCCCATCCGGCCCAGTGGTCTGACATCTTGGGAGAAACATGTCTGTTTGTATAAGATTGTTGAGGAAAGTGATTTCCCTTATCATATTTTAAAAACAAATAGACTATGTAAAACCAAATACTGGAATTTTATTTTAAAAATCGTCTCTGTGGAAGCAAGATAAGAGCCCACTACCCTCTCTTTCACAGGTAAATACTTTTTCATGGACAAGTTTCAGCACGATCGGTGAGGTGCACACTTTTTTCCACCGACTTCACCCCCCTGTTTGTGTATTTTACAGAGCTGTCTTGATTGATTGCAACATTTTTTACTGTCACATCCTGCTGTAAGGTTGGATGTGTTTCCTGAACAATTAGGGGAGCATCTGGATTAGAAGTATACTCTTGCTGAAGTAATGGCAAAGGTTTTCTTTGTGTTGTGGCTATTTTAAGACCCGTTGCACACAAGGATAAGAGTCACATTAGTTTATTTTGTCTGCCTCAAACTCAGGGGCAAGTGAAGAGGAGACGAGGGGGAGGAGGAGGAGGAGTGAAAGTGTTGGAAAAAGTTGGGTTGTACTATCTGTTCTGGTTGCTGTTTCACTACAGGAGATGTAAAAAAAAAAAAAAAAAAAAAAAATCAGTCGTGTGTAAAACGCTCACTAAGCAGCCAAGAGCAGAATTCACTTCTAAAGAAACTGAAGTAACTGTTAAGCTTTAGCAGAAAAGGGTGGACAGCCGCTCTGGAGTCACAAGTTTATAGACCCTGTAATAATCTTGGGTCTAATTATGGAACGTGTTACTATAAATCCACCACTGTCCCTAGATCGAGTGATTGTCCTCCAATCTTAATGTTCCAGCCGCCCGAGTACAGCCACAATGACAAGCTGCTTCGGGAGGCGTGTAGCGGTGACCAAGCAGGAGGTTTCTGGGAAGGCTTGCAAGCCTCACCCGGGGAGCCGTATTCAGCAGCGATCTGCTGAACTCCAGGCTGCACACTGATGTGGCCAGGCTCCGGTTTCAGCGGTTTTACATTGTTCGGCCTTTTCAAAAACAAACTTTTACTGGAAAGGGACCGTGAGAAACGTAGTGCTAGGGACCTCGCTTTTCCGTAGGATCATTTCAAAAAAGCAATCATTTAGTTTTTTTTTTTTTTTTATGAGAATAAGGAGTCATGATGGAGGGGGAGAAAAAAAAGTCTTTTTCTTTTTTGGAATTGTGGTGTATGAGGTGAGAGAGAGGGAAAGCGTAAAAGAGAGACGGCATTGAAAACAGGGCTTTTTGAAAGGCCCTCACAATGCAGGCCTTGTGCTGTGATTTGGTCTGTCCTCACCGAGCTGAGCAGAGGAATGGAAAAGATTATCCGCAAGAATGTCTGGGGTGCCCTCAAACGGAGCGGGCCGCGTGACTGGCCAATGGGAGCGAGGCCTGCAGAGCGGCGGGCTAATTTTTTCCTGATGAACTCAGCCGCCTGCTCCACAATGCAGTCTGATTGCCAGGGCTGAACTCACATATGGTCCGTGTTTGGAGGGTCCAAATGACAGGACCAATTCTGCCTGGAGAGAAAAGGGGGTGGGGGTGTTGGACGTAGATGATTATTACTGGCTCCCCCTCTTTTTTATTTCATTAGCCTTGGATGTAGCTGACTAGTGAGCCGGAAACACACCGACGTGATCCGACTGTTCCGCCTTCATATTCTCACTACCTGCCCAGACTGACCTTCCAGGTGAACTGTTAGCTTTTAATACATCACTCTTTATAGATACTGTTTTGTTTAAATAAGTAGCAATTATGCCCGAAGCCAAGCCACATTAGTGTTCACGGCAGTCTCACTTCATTACAGTGCCTCAGAATTATCTCACTGCCTCACAAATCCTGCCAATTAATTTGGAACCCATTTACTATTCAGAGTACTTGGAAAGAGGCTCCATTGCCCCTCCACATAGAACCGAGCCAGAGTAAACTACAGGGAAATGCAAGTGACATAGCTCCAGCTTCGTGCAAGGAATGTGGTTGCATGTGAATGTGCGTGTGCGCGCTCATTGTTTTTCTGTGCGGTGCTTTTTAGCATCGGCGCGGCAGTAAAAAGCCATGTGGTGGGCCTCTGGAGAGAGGCAGCATGTGTTTGTAGACCTTGTGGTCACACAGCAGGGTTTGAGACCAGAGGTTGGGGTAGGGGGACGAAGGAGGCTAAAGAGAGGTTCTGGGGGTGTTTGGCGTGAAGTTAAAGTGGCTCCCGGCTCCTCATATTTCCCATCGTGGGGTCCTGCAGAGGTGAGGAGGGTCACTGAGAGGGAGCTCGTTAGCCTCAGCATGCTCAGTGCTCCTTGCGCTCTAATTGGCTGGCCGGAGTCAGTGCTCTCTCTGGCTGCTTCCTGCTAGGTCAGGAGCCAGAGGGGCCAGAGGACGCCAAGCTGCCGATTATGGACCCTGGCCCTCATTCATCAGCACACACACAACAAAGTTATTTTAATACACTAACTTCAACTATCATGACTCATCTCAAGCAACAACTCAGCTAATCTCTGTTTTTTTCAATGGTAGGGAGTTTACTTGAGGCTAGAGGACTGCGGTTTGTCATAACTGAGATAAGAACTGCCAAACTTTTCAGTTAATTGGCTGTTTGGATTTATATTTAATTCATCAGATACTGTGAGACATATTGGTTGTGGTTCCCAAGCTTCCTCATGCTGCTTTTTTAGATACGTACTATATATTTGTTGTAAAAATGAACGCAGAAATCAAATAGAATAAAATAATATTATGAAGAGGAAATTTTATTCCCTGTCCTGGTCACCTATACGTAAACATAGGAGCAATGATCGTGGGCTAAAATCCTGCCTCATTTATCTCTCTTTCTATACTGTTAAATTCTCATAAATGTAAATACAACACATTTTACTTTAATGTAATTGACATTTTGAAGCAATATATTTATTTATTATCATTTATCATAGCACCAGCATCCCAACTATAAAAATTAAATATGCTTTAATAGATTATTTTGTGCATCATTGAAATGTTATCACATTATAAAGTTATTATGCCGAGCATGTTAGTATTAACATTAATATAATATTCACTTTTTTTAGCTGTGTTTTTATCTGTACAAACTCAGACAGAAATATCTGGCTCTTGCAACACTATATGAGCTTTTTACTAACATTGTGTGTTGATAGGGGCTGGGCATGTAGCGTACCGTGGAGCTTTTTTTGCTGCAGAGGCTGCCTGATGCAACAGGAAACAAGGTTGAGTTGTGGTTAATAAAAATTAAAAATAAAACAAAGAGCTGAAAGATGCTAAACCGTTAAGTAGAGCTGAGGGGAATCGGATTCTCTGTGGGTTTGTCACCACCATGACACCTTTCATATTTCATATTTTAATATGTTTTTTACTGTGTTCTGATATTTTTCCAGTTGCTACTCTGCTAGTACTTTTATCTGATGGGGATTCACTGAATACCCATAATACCTGTCAGCCATGTCTGCCAACAGGCTTCCCCCCAAGGGACATGGCCCCTGGTGGCCAGCTGCCACTGGAGCATCTAGGATGCATCTATAGTGGTGGAGGTCTCCATGCTGGCACAGAGTGATGGCAGCCATCCACGGCGGGTCACTAGAAATCAGAGCGACTAAGCCTTTGATAACTCTCTGAGCCTTTAATCCCCCAGCAGCACCATCAGAGTGAAATGCTATCTCATTGTTACAGCTCAAATCCAGAGGAGGGCGAGGGGAGCAGGCAGTCAGGGACACTGGGGACAGACAGGAAGTGGTCATATCCCTGCCACCATGCAGTTATTGCCATCTCCACAGTGTAATTGAGGGTAGTAGAGTTGAGGGTTGAGAGTTGAACTTGAATTTTTAAGTGAGCTCATATTCTCGAAGGCTATCATTATAATTTTAATTTGAATCATGATTGTGCAAAGGAAACAACATTTAAATTTAAATTATCAGGAGTACAGAATAATTTAATATCTAATGAACTTTGGAGCGGAATACAAATTTATCCATTGTTCCTTTTCCCTTTAAAAAAAATCAGAGAGGACTCTTTTCGTTATCCCAAGCAGAAAACACTCGCTTTTGTTTTTTAAATTCATTTTCTGTCACAACGTTAGTTATATTTAGCTTGTCCATAATGTATTCTCTCAGAGGCAGTTTACGCAGATGAGGAGAAATTTCTCTGTGCCACAGATTCCAGCTCTCCTCGGAGTTGATCCTGACCCCTGGAGTGAGTTTTACAGTACAGTGTGTGAGGCTTGCATCTGGAAAGGAGAAAAAAAAAGAAAGAAAGAAAGAAACCCTGCATTTTTTATTCACATCAATTAAACATAAATAAGCAAATTCTCATTCTTCAGGCCCCATGTTGCCTAACACAGAACAGTATGTTAATCACAGTGAAGCACGTTGGGTATACCGCTGAAATATGAGGGCAAATTAATGAATGACATGAATATAAATGAAAATGTACGTCTTAACCCAGATATCTCAGTCTGGATTCTTTCTTTGTTATGTCCAGCTGACACATCAGAATCAGGGTGCAGTGTCATTCCAGTCTTCCCGACTGCTTAAGACTGATCCTGAGTGCTGTGTTTATATCAGCGAGGCTGATTAAGTGTTGAGGAGCACTGGCCTCCTCTAACCACACATAAACAGTGGAGGGTCGGGATATGAAAGAATCGCATGCATGTCACATTTGCAAAAGAACAGTTAGGCTGACTCATGACACACTGCTCTCTACTGTGCAAACAAACAGTGGGGAATGTGTTCTTTATAACCCTAACCCTAACCCTAAACCGCAGGCAGGGATAAAGCGAAAGAATACAAAGAAGGAGAAAAAAAATATTTACTCTAAATTAAAAAAAAACAAAAAAAAAAACTGCCGTATGAGAGCGGGAAGTAAGATGTGATTTAAGAAATGTCGTCAGCTCCAGTGCCTCTTTTCACTAAGATGATGGAGAATCCAAGAAGTTTGCATTGAACATCTGGATCAGCTAACAGCAGCAGGGCCACATATTTGGACAAGCCCAGACCAAAGGAAGAGGCCAATTTCTGTGATTTATTTATTAAGTCTTATTTTCTCTCGGAGCCATGCGTTTCCTGGTTGTTATGCTTTGCTTGCAACATCCGACGCTGCTTTGGTAACTATGATGAACAACAACACAAGAATTTGGGAACATTTTTCTTGGCATTAGAAACTTGTAATGAAGCAGTTTGGACATTGGGTCATGATGTTTGATTACGTGGCGTTTGACTGTTATCTCCCTCTAAACCGTAATTAGATCAACCATTATGTCCCAAACACATTATTGAATGTCCATCTCAGTCTGTGTCTTGTTTGTTCAGCAGACTGTGTGTTAAATAGGTGGTTAGGGAGCTCAGGTGTCCTTTTAGGGCAGACCGGGGGCTTGTTGCTGTCAGCGGCGGTTCTGACTGTTCCTCTTCTCACCGTGATCAGTTGCCTCTGTCCTCGTCGATGGGAATTTGAAGGGCAACAGCAGCTACAGATTAGGGGTGCGCCGCATTGTGTCCATCACAATACTAGTATAATTTTCAAAATTAAATAAAAAAATAACAATTAATTATAAGAGTAATGTAACAAGCTGTCTGAATTTGGGTTAAAGAGTTTTGACTTTGCCCGCATGCCAAGGTCTTTGCAAACTTCTTCTTTTAATTTCCATTAGACGAGGCATGGGAATTGCATTGTTACCTCCCACTGGTTAGAAACGATAACACATTTGGTCTTTGCAAATGGAAATGATGTACTTGTTTATTTTCATATAAAGTGGGGGAAGTAAGATCCAATCATAAGTGGCCACTTGAGGTGCATGCTGAGACGCATTTTAATGCCAGGTGTGAACAAGGCCAAAGTTATTTCACCACCTCAAGCAGAAGCATCCAGTGGAGCCAAAAACCCTGAGTATTTTGTCATATCATCAAGAATATCATTATTGCAGAAATACCCTGAAATATCGTGATATTATTTTAGGGCCATATCGCCCACCCCTACTACAGATTATCAGACTCTGTGTGTCCCACCATCCCCAGAGGAAGGAAAGCAGGGGAGAGAAAAAGCCAGACAATCAGCGATGCCGGGCCAGAGAGAGAGAGAGAGAGAGAGAGGTGAGGAGTTGGCAGAGGAGAAAGGGGAGGGGCAGAGGGAGGGGGGGGCGACTGTCGGTATTTTGACGCTAAAGTGATTTGACACGCTTGGCATTATAGCCGGCTTGGCGGTGGGGGGAGGGAGAGGCAGCGCAACCGAGCGCTTGATCCGAATGTCACCGAAGCCGATCTCATGAAGTGGAAGGTCAGAAACGTCGCACCTGCCACCCTAGCTCGCGCAGGCCCTGCCCCTGCGCTCCCGCAAAGGGCAAACCCAGGAATTGAGGGGTGTAGGGGTAGAGGACGAAGGGTCAAAAAGGTTGCCGTAAGATTTGTGTTTTTGAGCACGGGTGGGAGGAGGCAGGGTGGCAGAGCCCAGACCTCCCAATGTCACATGTCTCTGCTGCACAGCAACAGGCCCACCCGAGTGTGCTAATGCAGGCCAGTACATGCTGGGATGTGAGAGGCAGAAGTGGGGGAGAAGTGTTTGCAACTCCCACACGCTTTCTCCTTAGAGAGCTGCTTCTTGAGGTGCACAGTGGGAGAGAGGGGTAGTGGCTGTAATGCAGTGGCTAATGGAAATGTCTTGTTGGGACTCTGCGTTGGTCTGAGAAGCTGGTGACCCTGGAGGAGCAGGTTGTGGTGACTCTAAAGCTTTTGCCCCTGTTTTACCAAACAAACAAGACAAAACAGAGAATTGAGATGCAGGAAGTCTTAAAATATAAAAATGAAAGACTAGAGTTTTGGTTTATAAATTAGGAAAAGATTTCTTGAAGGATAACTCAAATTGGTTTAATTCAACTTCAGTCTTGTTTTTATCGTTTTGGTGATTTTTTTTTTTATCAGATATGATTTAATTGTACTCCCAAAAGCAATCACTAACATGACAGGGCAGCATCCACACAGTGAAGTCCCAGCGGGCTGATGACCATAGAGGTTGTAAAGAAGCCAACAGTTTAGCCAGGTTATCTAAACCACTTTACTTGGCGATAAAACTGAGTGTGAGCACACTCAAAATGTCGGTAATAATCCCTCATTGCACAAGAAGAAGTGTTTGCACAAGTACTACGGCAAGCTCTGTAAACAAAATAGTGGATGGATGTTTACCATGGACAGTTCTGGCTACTATTTTTGCTGTTCATCTTCGTTTTCTCTTTCAAATACGTTTGGCTTACCTTGGCATTTGTTTAATACCTAATAGTCTGAATGCTTGTGATTCCAGGTCTTAAAAATGAAGTTGGTGAATACAATGTTATTACTGCTGACAGACATAATGGTGAAATCTTGTAATAAACTGGAATGATTCTTTAACCCAGTCGCACTCCATGGACTCTGGTTGCAGAGAGACCTGGGGCATTTGGCACGGGAACTGTTGCAGAAAGTCGATCTTTAGTGTGTGCCCATGCGGGCGGCTCAGTCAATGGGACTGTGATGGAGTAGGGCCTTTGTGAAAGAGCGCACCAAACGCCACAGGGGCATCATGTCCGCAAGTCCATTACAGTCACTGACATTGAGCTAATTGACTTCCATGGTTGTGCAGCAATGGTGGCATGACTTTGAAATGAGGATGGGGGAAAGAGAGATTAATATTCAGAGAGAGAGAGAGAGGTGGAGACAGTAAGAGATTGCAGAGGGAGCAGGGCAAAGTCAAAGTTGAAACTCTGTGGCTCAGCATCGGCATAGCTCCGGTCGTTATTTATCAGATATTTGGGCTGTGTGGTTCATATAGCCAGAACTTTATGAGTCATGCTGATAAGATTGTCTAGTTCACAAAGCTTTAAGGTGACTATAGGGACAGCATGATGTAAAGTAAAGAGATGAAAACAAGTACCTTAAATATTGATTAATCATTTGATTTATTTAGCAAAATTGCCTGATATTTGCTGGCTCAAGCTTATCACGTGATGATTTGCACATTAGACTTTACATTAAATGTGTGGCATTTTTCTCTATTTTCTGACATGTCACCAGGGCTCAAGAAATAACTTTGTCCCATCTATCGCTTAGCAAATGACAAACTGAACCTAGTGCTGACAACAAAGGAGCGTGTCTTCTCATGCTGTTGCTATAGTTGCTATCGTTGGCAGGCTACTCAGTGCGAGACTTCGCAACCTCACAAATTTGTTGAGCTGGTTAAACAAAACACAGCGCTACCCTGGCTGTGTGTGTGTATATTAGCTAAAGCTTACATTTAGATGACTTTGATATGTCATTGTGGTGTTTTTTGTTATAATCTCAGCCTTAAACACTTATAAAACATAGCTTGCATGTGGACAGTAGTGATGCGCACCATTGCGTGGATAGCAGTTATATCTGCGGGGACCGCTGTTAATTTGTCATAAAAAATTACATTGTGATTAATAGCAGATGGATCACTGGTGAGGTGAGGAAAATATTACTTACATTCTCTAAAAATATTAACATAGCGGAGAGCAGAGTAGAGCTGTGTTCCACTGCTACTCTGCAGCGGGCAGCTTCATTTTTCATCAGGCACAAATTAGTGACTCACAACTAAGCAAACTGACAATAAGAAATAATAAGAAATATACAGACACTAATAACAATTATATCTACAATTATACAAGAGAGATTGCTGGAGAAATTGGTGCACTTAGTATGCTACATTATTTCCAGACCGCATGGGTTATCAGGAGAAGAAACAGGGAACCAGCAGGTAGAAAAAATAGTACATAAATATGAAAGTGTATTGCCAAGGCACAGTTCACCATGGTAACGTTTACAATTATGGAAAGCAACATCTATAATCTTTGAAAGTCGTTAAAAGTAAATCGTTAAAGAAAACACTCATACATCAACAGGGGCAGATTAAATCATTTGGGGGCCCCAGGCAAACTCGGTCTTGCTTTACAAAGTAAAGAAACAACACTTTGAATTTGGGACTGTTTACATTGACTTTGGGACGGTTAAAATAGTTTTTCGGGACAGTTCTGGGATGGTGATGAAAAACGTTAAGTCTGGAACCCTGTGTTATGTATGTCACAGGTGTGTCTTCCTAGCTCACACTCTCACCTGACTTGCTCGCTTCCCCCCTGAGGCTTCGGGAGGCTCACCCAGGAAAGAGTTAATCATTTACGTGACAGCTCTGCACTAAATATTATGAAACACCTGGAACATTTAGGGTTCCCGCCCCCTCCCCCCCCTGAAAATGACTTGTGTTGTATGTAGAGACTATATCGGGGTAGAATTTTATAGAACATCGATGTCAAAGGCAAAACGAGCAGTAGCAGCTGTCTGTAACCCAAGCTCATAATGAGAATGTATTTGTGTTTATTTAACACCCTCCCTGCCATCTGTTCCATGTATTGTGATACACAGGCAGGGCACGTGTGTATGAGCCTGATGATTACACAACAGCCGGGCTAGTTTTGTGGTGGCAGCGTCTCACCAGACACTGATGTGCAGCCAATTCCATTATTCAGACTTTGCTCAGTGGCTGGATGTGCGAATCGAAACAAGCAGACAGACAGTATCCTGTTTCAAATACACATGTATGAACGGCAATGCTCTGTCATATACGTTGTTGATGCACGCACAGATGCACACACAGCACTAACAGAGATGTGATTAACATGTGAACTGAAGCATGAGCAGAGGACAGTGTCTGTTGACATCGTTATGCTTAATACAAGAAGGGATTGCTGTGTTTTTCTGCACTCCATCTGTCTGCCAAAGGTTGAAGGGGTTAAAAGATCATTTAGGGCTTATGGAAAAACAAACAAGTCTATTATCACTGATTGTACCTTTGTGTTATGTGATAATTAAGCATTTGTTTATTTCGCCTCTCGCTACCTGTCCGCATAATCATTATTTGTGAACCCAGCATATTTAGTATGTGGGAGTGCAAAAATTAATGCCCATGCACGGCAGCACTGTAGGTTACATAATGATCCTAACCTGAAAAGTACTCTATTCTCTGAGCGGTGTGCTAAAAACATTATTTATAACACAGCTTTACAGCTCTTTTTTATCTGTCTGCATGTCTTATCACTTGAGGTGTTGATAGTATCTGCAGAAAAGAGATGAGAAGTTGACTTTGGTCAGCTTTAATGGCTAGGAAATGTCCGATTGATCTTTTATCACTCAGAATATTACCTAACGCTTAGTTGTGTCATCGGCAAGCATTTGTTTGTCAGCAGAATTCAAAGAAGAGATATAGATTTTCATAAAACCTTACACAACCAGTGGCTGTCTTTTTTTATGACAGTTATGCTCATAACAAGGTGTCTTGTATCACTTGCACCTCCTGTAATTACGAGTTTACAACGTCATATAGTAGTTTAATCAATAGCAAGACATGGCTCGTCTTTTTCATCATCATTAAAGAAGCGGATGTACAGTAAATATCTATCCTAAATAAGTGTACCCTTAAGAAAAAGCTATGAGCAATGACAATTTTTAGTAAAAAAAAAAAAAAAAAAACAAGCTAAAAACTCCTGACTCAAGTGACTCAACAGATCTATGTCTGTGCTTACATTTTTTTAACGACTGCAAACCTTAAAGGCTCCCACTCAGTCTTGTGGCCTTAATTCACATTTATGTGACTGCAGTTTAGTCTCAAAGAGTTATTTTAGTACCAATAAAAGTCACAATATTTCAGAATGTCCTTTGCAAATTAACCCTTGTAGATACAGTGCTTTTTTGAAAATGAAGAATTTTCATCCATACTTTCCAAAAAAGGAGACCTGTTAAGCTCATTTTCAGCTCTATATTTAAATTCTGGTACTCCACTAGAGTAGCTTGGCATGATTCACAGTTCAATCCTTATTTATCTTATACTGGCCCTTTATGCAGCCCCTCAGTTCAGCCTCTGTCTCTTACAGGCAGTCTTAGCTCCTGTCTCTTTAAGGCACCCCCTCCCGATGAGCCCACTCTGTTCTGACTGGCCAACTTTCTAGATGCCTGCAGACGGGCAGCTGTATCGGAGTCATGTGAAGTTACCGCCAATGCAAACCCAACATTTCCTGCTTTACCGCTTTGAATTAAAAGCTTTTAAATGACCAAATAACAAGAGACGTTTAGTGAGAGGAATTTACAGCAAATGAGTTAGGGAGATATTTGGAGCTCAGCAGATCAGTTAGAAATAATGCAGGGAGGAATTATACAAGTCAAAAACAGCTGCAGTGATGATGATGATGTTGGATGAAGAGTTGCAGACAACCAGCACACCTCCAGCAGGTAAACAACTTATTTTACTTTGCCATGCTGTGTAAAAACACTCACAGCATGCCAGCTCCACTCGAGTCATAGCTCGACGTGACTACCCCCAAAACAATGGAAAAATGCCATATTGTTAGTTGAGCGTAGCAGTGAACTCACGCACTGTGCACAGAGCATACTTTTCCCTTATTATTTAACATTTTGGCCATGTTTAATACGAACATCCAACATTGTAATATTATATATGATTGAAAATGAGGAAACGCATGATAGATCCCCTTTAAAGTAAAATAGAGTACCCATGAGGCTGAAAATGGAATTCTTCTGATTCAGCCTCCTGGCTGGCTATCTAGATTTGTGTTCTCTTTTTGCTTGGTTAGGATCATCCAGTTCCCACAAGGAACAGGTCAATTACATCAAAACAGTATTAAACACTACCCAGAGCAATATCACAGCTGTTACATCTGAAACATGCTCATGTTGGCCATCAAAAATCCAAAAAGTGAATTTGACAGATGCTGGGATGTACAACAGCACTGGTAACATATCAGGACAAGTAGGACCACATGATATCAACATGACTGTCTGTTCTCAAAGCTCTTTTGCAAGGAATTGGCACTGATCAGAATGACATGGCAACAGGGCCTGAAACATTTCAATATGTCAAGAAATGTACAGACTGTCCAGTGGATTTCAGATCTGGATGACATTAACAACAGCAGGGGAATTTTCAAAGACTGTGCCATAGCAAATATTTAAAGATTCAAAGAAAAAAAAATAATAAAATCACATACAAGAGCATGTAGGGAGGCAGAGCAACATTGGGAAAGTAGGAGAAAAGGCTTGCCTTTATTAAGGATCTTTGTCAAAACATTCTTCAAGGATTTAATAAAGGCTGAACAGTTGCATCGGGAGAAAGGAAAGGTTTACACTGAAGTGATTGCAAAGATCATCTCTTTTGTTTCTCTTCACCGGAGGCTTATGTTGACACTAATAAATCCTTCACAGTGTTTTTCCTGCTTCTTCATACTATACACCAGACTGCATATAGTCTGAATGATAGAAGTAGCTTCCCCTGTTTTAACTTTGTCAGAGGAGGAGGAATGTGTGGGTGACTACTGGCTAGTCTCATTGATTAATTTGGATGCCAGTGTGTTGTATGTGTAACTAAAGGTGTTTCAGTGTTTCATTTCATGATTTACACACTTACAGGATCTTTTTTTTCTGTCGTTGACTCTTTTTTTTTAGTGTAGTTGTAATTACACCTGAGTTTTGGGAATTTAAGTTTCTCTGTGATTCCACAAGTAAAACGTGATGAATCAGTTGTCTTTAAAAACATTATTTGTTTGACAAGCGTTCTGGTGTTTAGCTGCTGCTTCCATTATTGAGACTTGATGTGACGTATGTTACATAATACAGGATTAGACCTGTAACTGTCCTCTACAGTGTACAAGATAGGACAGTGCAAGTTTGTTTACTTCCATCTTCTGTATAACAGGTCCCTTAGCGCAACAAACCAGGAAGACTAAGGCCCCTGCCTTCCTGTTTGTTTGCTGCCAGGAAACTGAAGAGAAGGCTTGCCCATAAGAAATGAGAGGAAATTAGAATCACACTCTGTCAGCATGAACATATAAACCTCCAATCATACATGACAAAAAAAAAAGCCCTTTACACAAAATGCTCAAAGACAGTGTTTATCTTCCTTCATACCCTCGATAGAGCATATCATAACATTTTCCCAACTCCAAATAGCATTTCTGTGAAGTCTGCTTAATGTGACAGAGTGTTTGATATTCCTTCCCGTTTTCCCTCATTACACTGTGAATTGCAGAGCAATTTCTCAGTTTAACCAGGAGGCGGGACTGCTGCTAATGATCCTTCAGAGTACCGCGATCACTTGCCTTTCCTCTCTCTCTCTCTCTCTCTTTTGTTTCCAGTTTTTTTTTCCCATGAAAATGTTGCCTTAGTATGAAGCAATTTTTTTTTTTAATTTCTGCAAAATACATTGTGAATTAGTGCGTACACATACAGTATTTAGGAGGACATGAGAAAACATTTCATTGCTGTCGCCACCTTTGGCTCATCAAAACCATGTGTTTTTTTTTTTCTTTTCTTTTAGATATTTTGGCTTTGTATCAAAGTCCTGGCATTTCCGCACAGCAATTTCTATTGAATTTGTGCATAAAAAACAGGTGGATCATAGAAAAAACACGCTCTATCTCAACTAGCCTCCTCATCCTCCCTTTCCTTTTCTTTTTCTTTCCATCTCACTTTGCGATTCTTCCGTTTTCATCTGTTTTCTTCTCCCTCCTCTGTCTTTCTTCTTCCTCCTTTCTTTCTCTCCATGCGATTAGCCCTAAATCATGTTCGAGCGGAAGTACTTTTCAGCCAACTAAGCTAATAAATACGGTCTACGTGATTGATCCTTTTGCCTTGTCTTGTTTACACAATGTGCACCCGCCTGCGCCCAAAAGAGACATTGACCTTTTCACACACAGGGCAGCTCACCCTCTTTAACTCGCATCATTGCGCAGCTGATGACTCAATCGGAGCCGATCATGTGGGAAGGTTTCGTTGACAGTATTGGAGAAAAAACACTCAGGTCTGTGTGAGTCAGGATGATGAGGGGGGAAAAGGGATGTTTTCCTGTGATGTTCACGTCCATATAGTTTCATCGCCCCTGGCGGAGGGCTTATTTATTGAAGAGGCCGTGTGTGGGAGACAGAGGCAGCGTTGTGCAGCCACCGTCTCATGAATCAACTGCTCCAGTGATCTTGTGACCTACCGCTCCCTCCGGTCAACTTTGGGGTTCAAAGGTTGTCTCTGAAGCTTAGCTAAAATCTGCACGTCATCATCATAGAGGAAAGGTGTAAACTGGCCCTCTGTCGGCTGAAGCGGCGGTAGACTGGATACGCATATCTGGGATCAAGCTTTTTGCAGCTTTGTGCTTGTAAATATAATTTGATAGATTGAATATCACTGTCCTTTCCAGCTCTATCATCCTGGCCCTGAAACGTGGTGGATGAAATGTACTGACATCCAAATAGGCCTACTCATGCAGTGAATGGAGAAAACAGAGAGTCGGGCCAACCATTGCAGTTTTATTGATGTAATAGGAGCCTGAACCGGACTTGAACCGGAACGTGGTTTTTTTTTTTTGTTGTTTTTTTTTCCTTTAACACAGGACTTATCTGTGTGTTCCCTGCATCATTGAATACAACTTTATAATCTAAACTCATACTAGACCATGAGTCCAGTAAAACATTTCTGAGCAGAACACATCCAGTGTAGAAACTGATGGATAACTTCAGCTGCTGCTAACAGGCTGCTTTCACTGCACGGCCAGTCAATAGAAGAGTTAATCTCCTTAATCATGTGATGCCTGTTTTACTATTCTGTCCACCCACTGCAGACGACAACCATTTGACCTGATGACCCCTGGTGTACTATCCAGTTCGCCTTCTAGTGCTTACCCTCGATAATACACTTTTGCACATGACTTATCACGACCATGAGGACGACTTTGGATCTCATTCGCTGTTTTGCTGTCAAGCAGCAGGACTGTGAAAGGAGCTGACCTCCTGCCCATGGCCTGTCCATTAGCATACTTGTTCAACTATGTTTTCCTTCTTTTCTACCATCCTCCATCGGTCTCTTCCTCTCCTCTTTTTTTTTTTTCTCCCAGCACTATCCCTGAGGTATGGGGGAATGGAAAGAAAAAAAAAGAGAGAGAGAAAGAGAGCAGATATATTCTACAGGGGATTGGGGATTGTGGGAACCCACTGATAAAGGCTTGCATCTTAATCCATCCTAAGGCCTGTCTTACGGTGTACTATGAGCTTTTATGTGATCATTAAGAGTGTGTGTTCACGTGCACGTACGTGTGCACGCTTTAGGTATAAGTGTGTGTGTGGGTTTGCGTATTTGATATGTTAATGTTTTCTTTTTGTGCAATCACCGATGCAGTAGTTCAGTCCTTTGAATGTTGTATTTCAAGGCTCTTAGAGATCTTCAGACATCTTCAGTAGAAACACGACACACCTCTTCACTTTCTATAATGATGCACTGCTACTATGCAGTGACTGCATATAGGGATGAAGTGATTAACCGATTTCACTATTAACCAACCACACTTAAAAATGTCATGGTTTTGGAACTGTAAAGGCTCAGCTACACTGACTGTTTCTATTCTCACTCTCAAAAAAGGGACATTATGGTACATTAATTTTCTAAGAACAACAGTTGTACTGTGAAGAAAATTAAATGAAACTAACTTTAACTGTGTTTAATAAAACAAATAAATAAATAAAAAAAGTTGATAGGGGCAACTGGCAGAATACAGGCGGAACTAAAACAAACCTGGCGCACCAGTTTACAATGCTGTGCTGCAACAAGTTCAGGTATGCAAATAAACACATGCTGTCATGCCAGCGAATCCCCTAATTTGTGTTTGAGGGGCCCTACATTAGCTAAAAGAGATGAGAAGTGTTCTTGCGATGGCTGAGGGACCCAACATTGAAGTGCTGTATTAACCAAAATGCCTTAAACGGTCACTATAGAAGTATTTTGGTCACATAAAAAATGGCCAGGAGATGGATCTCTAATTTTCTGAAGATAAATATCTGCTAAAGGATCCAACACCTCACACTTAATGCAATGCCTTTGAGATCACCATCCAGCTATACATGCCCAAATGAAGGTAATACACTTAGTAATAACTAAGTTTAAAAAAAATCACTACTTTAGTGGTAAGAGTTGGGGCTTTCAGTACAACATAAACCAATGGAAACAAAGCAGGAAAAGGAGAATTCCACCGTTTATAAATTAATGCTCACCAAAACTGTATGTAATTCCCTCAAGGGCTTCAGTGCAACCATTTACATCCTGTTGTTTCCTCTATCTGTGTTGAGTAAACGCTGGGTATGGTAGATAAATATACTAGATGTAAAAGACCTTCTTAACAATAAGATCTTGTAGATTTCCAGCATTATACTATAGGATCTAATTCATTATATTTCAGTGATTAATAACACCTGCATGTTCTCAATGTCTTTCTTTCATTTTTATTAAAACCGCTACAACAACAACAAAAAAATGAATGCATAATAATCATGAAATTATCATTTTTCCTCAGACTATAATCGTACCATCAAAATCTATAATCTTTGCATCCCTAAGTGCATAACGACTTGTTTTATGACTCATAAGTGTATTAAAAGCACTAATTAATGCGCTGCAATTCTCCCTCTAATGCAGTGCACTAGGTAGGGATCACTCTCTGAGCTTATGTCTTCAGCTCCCTCGCTCCTCCTTGAGCTTTAGTGGAATTTGGTTGATGTGCGCCGAGGGGAGGAGAGGAGGGAGGCGCTCATCTTGTTTCAGTGCTTTATGAGTCTGACGTGTACGTCTGTAATTGCGGTTATGGGTGATTAAACTCCCGATGCCCCTCAGGATCCACAGCCAGCTATCAGTCAGCGTCAAGCCGAGCCACACAGCACTGCTTTCTAAGCTCAGATAGGTTCATCTGAGTGTCTGTATCTCAGATGCTGCTGCCTCATGTCACTCTGGACCATATACCATGATTATTTTCATAATCAATGAATCTATTGAATATTGTCATTTTAACCAATTAATTGTTTGTCTGTAAAATGTCTGAAAATACTGTGAGTACAAATACCTATCGAGATGTCCTGGAGCCTTAGGTGTCCTCCTCCAAATGCTTATTTTGTCTGAACAATAGTTAAAAAAAACAAACAAAGGATTCAGTTATAATAGGGCTGAAATGATGAATAGATTTAAATTTTGGCTTTTGATAGTCGATGAACTGTTTGTCATTTAAAAAGCAGAAATGCCAGACATTCACTCGTTGTTTTCTTTGTCTATAACAAAATCAATATCTTTGGGTTCTGGACTTTTGGTCAGAGAAAACAAGCAGTTTGAAGATGTCACTTTGGACTCTGAAAGCTTGAACTCTTTGATGTTTTCTGACATTTTATAAGGATTTAACGTCTATTAAAAAAAGATTATTACAAGCATTTCAATTTTGCCAGTTGCCAGTTGCCAGTTGATTCGCTAATGGTTAGTTAGAGAACTATTCTGTAGAATCTTTCTTGGCTATATTTCCACATACTCAGTGATAGGAAGCAAACGAGAGGCATATTGTGTTTATCATTTAAGTCTAAATATGTATATTGTGTGTGTGGGTGGATAAGAGTGGGTATTGGAATGAAAAATCAGTTGATCATTTCATAGTTTCTGTATATTTATGCATTCATGCCTGTGTGCAATGTGCTTTCATGCATGGCGTTGTATGATCTGCATGGTGTGTTTGCATTTATGTTTGAATTCTATTTATGGTTTAAAAAAAAAGGGAGGCCTTCAGGCCTGCTGCTTCCTGGTCTAATTGGCATGTTAATCATGTCTCTGTGGGTGGGATATCTGTGTGTGTGTGTGTGTGTGTATGTATGTTTGTGAAAGATCCGTGACTTATCTCCAGAGGCAACGTGTGACCGAGGGAGTCCTGTCCTCCTCATCGTCCTGCTCTGACACTCCCATAGCGAGAGAACGGAGTGTCTCTCAGTTGAAGAGAGATAGGCAGCCTATCACATGGATTTCAGTCCAAATAAAACACTTGAGCATGTGTGTGGTAATGAGAAGCTGTTTCTTTGTGTGCGAGTATCTGTCAGTGGCCTCCTCCCTCCCATTAGTTTGCTGACTTGGCTGAGCCTTTCTCCTCTGTTGATGTTTGGATGTTTTTTCTCGTTCCCCCCCACACACACAGTACCCTTGATGGATATAAGGAAAAGAAGAGGAATCCCACACCCTCTTTACCCCGAGGATGTCTGTTAGTCATGGCAGAATGACCTCATAGAGGAGGATGCAGGGTCACGAGGGCAGGGAAAATAAGTTATGTCAAAACACAGAAAGACAGAAATGTAGAGAAAAAAAAAGATGATTATTAGAAGAGAAGAGAAGGGGGAAAAAAAGAGACTCAAGTGAAGAAATGACTCCCGTTTCATGGCTGAAGCCCTTGCCTAGACTTGACTGAGCACTAGCGTCTGGGTCAGCCCAGGTCAGCCTCACTCTGTAATGTAAAGGGCTCTGTAGGGAGGCTGGTGACAGAGGCTAAGAGTTGATTAATGTGCGACAGCCCACGTGGCTCTTAAACAGCATGAATACACTGTGAACTCTTTCACACTGTCACGCTTCTTGATGCGCGTTTAGAAACACAAATTTTCTATTGTGTCTCACAAGGTTTTGTTCATCTGCACTGCATAAAACTCCTGATCAAGTCGTTTTGGTCTGTAAAAGACTCTCTTTCCAACACAGATGGATTTGTTTGAAGGGTTTTTCCTATTTCTGTCAAATTGTTGTGTAGAAACCTTCCTTATTCATGATACATTTACTTTGAGAAAATTATTGAAAGAAGTTCATTTGTCCTGGAAACAGCTGAACAAGTTTAGTACACTAGATGATTTTTCCCCACTTTTTTCAAAAAATACTCAAAAGAAAAGTAAGATGTATTAAAGGGTGTTTTTTCATTCCATTCTTTAGCCTTGTAAGCCCAGTTTCACAAAAAAAAAAGATTTAGTATAGCCACAAGTGAACATGATAGAATACTCTAACAGACCAAAAACCTTGCCATCCATCATGTTTTTCAGTAACCAAAGCTGAAGCCTCTTTTGAATGAACTGGACCTTTGGATGATGATCACCATCCACCTGTTGCCCCAGTTGTCCAATCAAAACACCCGCCCCATATAAGGAATGTATACATGTATCAAAGTGGTGTATTTTCTCCTGCTTTGATCCTTGATGAAGATCTTCAAAGAAACCGGTTGTTAAATTCTCTCATGAAAAAGCCATGTAACTAATACTTGCTTTTTATCGCCACTTCAGCATTGCTCTTGCTATCGCTCATGAGTGCTTGAAGTTTACTTTTCTATTCATTTAAAGACTGCAACCCTGTTTTCTCCAAGAGCGCACAGATGTTTGTTTCTTGTGTGCATCCTAATACTTACCCTTTGATCACACCACTATCCTTTTAGACTTGCTCTAAATAACGATTCTTGACTATTCTTGGTGTGTTTGAGCTTTTTTAATCTACTTTCTCTTTTCACTGGGCAGAGGAAGAAAAAAAAAATCCCCCTTAACTTGGTGGAAAAACCCGAGCTGAAGCTCCTTTTGAAAGTCTTGCTGGACGGCGTGTGTTTGTTGGAAAGCTGCCAGTGAAAATGCAAGAGAGGGGAAGTCAGCAGACTGGCTGTCTTCTGTTCACTGTTGTTCAGATTGACTCTGTCAGGCCGGCCTTTGAGGCCCATGATCCAGGTGGTCTGTACTCCGCGGCCCCCTCACCCCCCCTTCACCCTTCCCTCCCTCCGCCCCAGCCACCCCGTGCCCACAAACATGCCCGGCATCAGCAGCTTCCTCCCAGAGCGGTGGTGTCTTCCCTCCACCAATCGCGAGGCTCCGCAGCCATGGGCACATCGGTGTGAGCCAATGAACGACACCTGTTTCTCTCAAGCATGGCTGTCCATGCCAATCATAACACCCACTTTATTTGGCCTCTGTCATGAAGCCAATCCCAACACGTAATTCACGGGCATCCAGGCCATGAGAGTCACAGGCAAAAAGAAATATGGATTTTTATCACTGGGGAATGGACCTTCCAGGAAATGACTTTCCCAGCACAAATGTCACAGCAAATGTGTGTTGCATCATTGCATCATCGGAAAAAAAGTTCTGTGCGGTAAAGCAACCTTTTGATTGGACTGAGGGATCATTGTTCAGTAGTGAAACTCTGGAAGAATTACTCATTTTTTTTGCCCTTTAAAAGTGTAAAAGCTTTGCCTGTGTTTGTACAGCTGACAATTGTCGACAAGATCGCATATGTTCCACTTCTATCCATGTTTTTGTTGCGTTATACTGTATGTTGCATTGTACTGTATGATACTGATGTAATCTTTGTTTTCATGTTGCAAACATAAGAACTTCTCAGGTGTCACAATGATGCCAAGTGCTTCCAGAAATCATTTGGAACAGGTTTCTTGGAATTGGCAAGGAGCAACCACAAGTTTACTCATTAAAAACACTGAAATGCAGCACTTGGCCAAATAGCTTGTTAGAATGGGTTTTTAAGCTTTTATTTGACTTTTTCCCTTAAGGATACTGCAGCCAATCAGGAATCACGTGAGTTAAGTGACGTAGCCTTCAGTTTATTGAGAGATGCAGTTATAAATGGTAACATTATTTAGCCAGGCTACAAAAAAATGTGAAAAAGATGAGAGCACTGATTAGAAGACAGTTGATCAAACGGTTGATAAGAAGTGTGTTTTTATGATGTATTCAGTTGTGATGTGATGAGAAGGTCCCTCAGCTATTCCACAGCTGTCTATTGGCTACTGGTGAACATCTCAGGTCACTAACTGACTTAGAGGTAATTGTGGGTAAAAGGTTGGCTCTTTGAGTTCACAGGGGCAAGCTACTTACCTCAAGCTGCTAATGTTTTGAAAAATAAAAATGTCTTTTACAAGCACAGCACTCAAAACTTTTTGGCCACAGTGTAACATATTTTGTTTTGAGGATCTGCAGTATACTTCTCATAAGCGAACCTCCTCCTGGGGCTCCTCAGAAATATCCAGAGCATACAAAAGATCGGAGCAGCAGTCAGTGCTGCTATTTAACTCAAGCACCTGGAGATGGATCGAAGTCCCTGGTGTTTGTGCTGTGTTTGTGCTGTCTAAACACAAGCTAGTGGTGTTAGTCACGTCCCCGTCAGAAGCGATGGGCTCCATAATGAAAAAAGAAACATAAACACGGGTGAAAACAGGAGCAGAGCAAGGAAGAGAGAGAGGAGGGAGATAGAAAGAGAGAGAGACAGTAAGGCCGGGAAGCTGATGCAGGTATCTGAAGAGAAGCAATAGAACCAGCGTGTCTTCCCAGGACATGAAAGACTCGCGCTCCGAACTGGGATTATCCAGCACCTCTGGGGAGTTCCTCTGATGAGCAGTGAAAGCAGAGGGAAAGATGTGGAAGGAAACTGAAGCAAACAGAGGAGAGAGAGCATAGGAAAAATTAAATGTGAGAGCATGCGCACCAGGGAGAGATAAAAGACATACATCCGTCGGCTTTGCTCTCATCCACATGGATGCCAGCTCCACATAAGGGCCTGTTCATGCTTACAATGCTTCAGTTGGCCACCTTTGTGCTTTTTTTCCCCCCCAAAACATCTTCAACCCCTTGAAGAATGGCCTGCTTTGGTAATTCACCAGAGAGACATGCCCTTGTTTGATCTGAATCCATCCTGAAAATCATCTCTGCAGCTTTGGATAGTTTGAATCAGTTGTGATCATTCCTCTCTGGCAGAAAAGACATGCAGCAGATGCAGGGAACAAAGACCTGCAAAGATCAGTATGTTCCAATCATTTTGTAAAATCAAGTGTAATTTTTGTAGATTTTAAGACATTTATGAAACTAAATATTCTCTTGTTCCAACTTCTCAAGCATGGTGATTTGCTGTTTTTCTCAGTTTTATATAATTATAAATTGAACAACTTTGGGTTTTTGTCCGGTGAAAATTCATGGACAGTAATTGATAAACCCATTATAATTAATCAATAGAAACTGAATGTCGTTGCCTTTATTCTAGTGTGCAATCTGCTTTTTTTCAGTCTTGATTCAACTCACTTTCGCTAGATGTTTGTGTTGGAGACGGCATTAGATTTTTTTTTCACTCATTTTAAGAAAACACAAGTCTTAGGACTGAATAACAGGCAAACATTTGGTAATGTGATTTTTTTATTGCAGTATGTTAGTAAGGAGCTCATTTGAAATTTGCCAGCTGAATGAACTATGCTTTTGAAACAGAACATTCAGTGGAATAAGGTTACACTGTTTACATAAGCTGTTTGAGTTGTCCATGTGACTTATTTTGTTGATAATGGGCCAAAAATTAATTGATTTTGTGTGTACTGGACATACTGTCTGTGTGAAATCGAGGAAGAGAAGGGGGAGGGGAGGCGAAGGTTAGGCCTCATCAGTCAATGCAACTATATTTTCATGTTTTTGTTTATTTGTCTTGGATATGGCGTCCCTCCGATCCCCCGCCTCCACCCTGCAGGATTTTGTGTTATTTATTTGCAGTGAGTCAATGCACCAATCCAAAGTACACTCCTCCGATGACAATTGTGCACAAGACACACACACACACATATGCACTCTTCAGGACGTACAACACACACCCCCGTCTCCTAAGTGAGGCGCGTGTGTTCCCCCCGGCTCGCGAGGCCTCTTCCTGCAGCACGTAGACACATAGTTTCCCATCGCCGCACCCCCCACCTCCCATCTCATCCCTTCTGACCGACTCCCAGGGTCTCCAGCTTGCTCCGAGAGACTTTCTCGCACTTTCTCTTCCTCCTGCTCCGTGTTTGTATCTCTCTTATCTATCTATGTATCGCTCTATCTCTCTTTCTACATGACCTTCTATCTATCGATCTATCTTCTGCCCATCCTCCCTTTTACCTTTATCTCAGGCTTGTTGCCCAGAGGGAGAAAGAAAAGTGGTGATGAGGGGAGGAGGGGGCAGTTTCAACTCAGGGCCAGCAGCCAGAACCTTCTACATTTGGATTTCATATTACAAACAGACGAGCACCTCACAGCCTAGAACAAAAGAATAATAATCAGAGGGAAAAAATGAAAGAGAGAGGGGCAGAATGTCTCAAAGGCTTGTAATACAGTCAATAAATTCAAGCTCTGTGCTGAAAAAAGGCCTTGATATTATTTCAGCGTCCCAAAACCTAAATGTGAACCAGCTTCTTTTGTCTTATCTGACACAAATTGAAAAGGATGTGTTATCCTAAATCACATGTAAACATGTCCAGCTCTGTGTAAGAGAACAGTAACCATTTTATGGGCCGTGATACTGCCTCTCCAAACTTCAGCTGTGGGGGTTAGACGTGGGGCCGCTGTGTTCACCAACATCTGCGCTGGGCCGAATCCAGGTGTCATGTAGAGAGCGTTCAACTTTTTATGTGTTTCAGTGCGTTTCCTTGATACAAATGGAAATCATCAATCACCTGCTGTCTCCGAACAAGTCATCAAGTGGCAAATTCCTCATCCTTATGTCACCAGAGGGAAGGGACAGTTTGTTTTTCCTTTGCGGTAATTGGCATAATTAATCTCCACAGACTGATGGCTTTATGACTGCTGAGTCACAGAAGAAACTTCGAAAAGTGAGTGGACACACCTAGTAGATTAATTTGTCTACCACTCTTCCACGTGTTTTTCCTTTTCCGCATTTACATGTTTTGAAGTCTAATTGTGAGCTTCCCCTAGAATAATCAAATATTTAAGGCATAGAATTAATATAATAATATAAAACAGCTGCTGAAGATGTCACGTGTTGAGCCATGTTATTTGTACTCCACATCGCAGCTTCCAAACCTTATTGTTTTTGATTGTCTTTCACGAGGCCATTTGTTTCCTTTCATTTCCGTACAGGAGCCTTTTGCAGTAACAGGACACTAGCTGGAGATAGGTAATGCATCATCGCGCCCAGCTTGATTTTGATAACATAACTGAAAAAAAAAAAGTGAAAGTAATCAAAAGCAGTTATCAGATTCCTCATAGCTGCTGTTGTTGCAGTGAAGTTATCGCTCTGTGTTTCTGTGTGTATGTATATGCTTGGCCATGTGCCTTCAAGTGTGTTTTGGCAATGAGCGAGCCAGATAAGGGCCCGTGTTGTGATTTTCATCTCAAAGAGGAAGCTCGATGAATCATAGCTTCCTAGCTGCCTTGCATTTCCCCTGTTTCTTGGATTCACACAAAGGTCTCAAACGTGACAGCTTGGAGGGCCTTAACTGCTTGAAGATCTGATTGTTTAAAGCTGAATCTATAAAACTGAAAAGAAACCAACATATTTACTTTAATGGCAGAGGTTCTACAAGGATAAGAGGGTGAGCAAAGTTGAGGCTCCCACATAATCATGAGTCTGCAGACTTCGTCATCCGAAAACCACAACTTCATCCAGTTAAGGTCGTTCAAAAAGCCTTTCGTTATTTACAGTCCTGGAGTGACTTAGCTACTTGCTAAGCTGCCATGTTGCTGAAAAGGTAATGAGTCCTCAAAAAGAGCAGAAAAATCAGTCGGCTGCAAATGTAATCTTCTTCTCCTGGCTGCTGCTCCACAGGCTGCAGTGGTAATAATCGCTCCATGCCATGTCTTTGATCAACTGCTATTTTCAGTTGCTGCTCTTGCCAACCAAAAGACGACCAGTGTGATGCATTCACCATGCTGGCTGTCATTCATTTGTACATTACATCTCTTTCTCAGTAGTCTTTTCACTATGCTCTATTTGGATCCTGTTGCTCCATTTGCTTCTCTGAACTGAATTAAAATTTCAGTATGTGCTAGTTCTTTTCACTGAGCCAAATCTACACATTGTAGTACAAATTAAGCACACTAGGTAATACATCTATTGGAGACCACTCAGCTCTGAGGCCATATAGGGACTTAAAGATTGTTATTGAAAAACAAAAATCAACTCATTGAACCCAACTCTAAGGCCAAGTTAACAGCCATAATATATTGCATCAAGGCTTTATCTTAGCATCAGTGGTACCTACAGGGAAAGGCATAATAATAATTATAATAATAATAAACTTTATTTGTATAGTATCTTTCATACAAGAAGTGCAGCTCACAGTGCTTTACAACAAAGAAATAACAAGCGCCAAGTGCTGCACATAAAAAAAGGCATAAAATGAACATAAAAACATTAACCTCTTCCACTCCCCGAGGACGCCAGCATCCTTGGCTGACATTGCTGTCTTTCAGAGGCTGTAGCAGTTTTTAAAGCTACAGTGAAGATACTGATAGATGAACCTAGATAACCTAAGGCATCCATTGGTACCAACTATGGTAGCTTGTCAGGAAGGGGGCTAAATAATGTTCCAAAACTGGCATGGCTGTTTTCAAAGGGGTCCTTTGACCTCTCACCTAAAGATATCTGAATGAGTCTTGGAATTGTATAAATTGTGTATGACTGGAAAGCTGAGACTCTTGTCATTTCAATGAGCTCAATTTTATTCATGTGTCCCTGTAGTAGCCATTTCATTGTAGTGAGGCCGTTTTTGGACTTGACCTCAATGTATAAAATGACCTCCAGTTGTGACCTCCAGAATAATCACAGCCTCATGAAATTTTACAACCACAAACCCCAGACCTAGGGCCTCTGAAGGCCATTCCTCAGAGGATGTAGCTTATGACTTTCCTAGGTATAATGACAACAACATGGTTTCCGAGCAATTTCCAGAACAGAAGTCCTCACCATCTAATCACTGAAAAATGCAATCCTTACAGAAATCTTCACATGTCAAAAGTTTTTGATACCAAATAACAGCATGAATTTTTCTGTGGTTTTCCTCAAGGTCTTCTTACTCTGGTATTTCGGAGGGATTTTTGGCCAGTTCTCGAGTGGTCAAAAATGGTCTTTGCGTCAAATCTGTGAAACAAACTCTAAACTTTCAAAATTTGAATAGACGCCTCACCAAAACACAGTGTTTATTACCGATTAATTACTAGAAAAACCTGACACACACTGATGAGCTGCATCTCAAATTAATCTTCAGATTCCCAGCTTACAGATGATGTACTTATATGTGGCATATACTGTTGACCTGCTATTTCCCCTTAAAGATCCCCTATCTCCCCAAAAATTGGTCTATGATGGGGGGCTGGAGTGGAAGAATTAATAATAAAATAAATATGAATCCAAGATAACACCAAACATCCTCAAATAACCTCAGATTTAATCCAGGAAGTTAATTTTCCCAGATTATTAAACAGCATTTCTTTTTGTTTTGGGGCTAACTAATAAGATTTCAGTTTTATCCTTGTTTAAATTAAATAGGTTATTCCTCATCCATTTATTTATTACCAGAAGACGGGTAGCAATGGAATTTATAGCTGCAGCATCGTTTGGTTCATTGGAGATGTACAGATGTATGTCGTCCACGTAACTATTGAAACATACAGCACACTGTGCTCTCTGATGATGTCACCAAGTTGCAGCGTGTATAGTGAGAATAATAATGGACCAAGGCAGCTCCCTTGTGGAATCCCAAATCAATTGTCATGTTCCTCAGACAAATGATCCCCAACACTGATGTAAATTTTTCCCCCTTTGATGTATGTTTTGAACCAGTTTAACACACAGTCAGAAAGACCAACCAACCAAGATAATTGATTGCGACATTGTGGTCAGTCGGATCAAATGCTGTGCTTTGGTCTAAGAGTGTAAGAACGGAAACCTTATTTTCATCAGAGGTTAGTCTGAGGTCGCTGATTATTTTAGTAAGAGCAGTTTCAGTGCTGTGGTAAGTTCTAAAGACTGACTGAAATTCCTCCAAGATATTGTTTTCTTTAAGAAAGACGTTTATTTGCACTGAAACTATCTCTTCTAGTATCGCACTAATGCATGGAAGTTTGGATATCTGCCTATAGCTGGTCAGTGCATTACCACCGAGGATTGCTTTCTTTAGTAACAGCTGCTTTGAAGAGATGTATTTATAATTGCAAGGACGGACTCAAAACACTGTTGAACTGTATTTTAAAGAATTCTGTAGGTACAGGGTCAGCAATACATGAGATGTAGGAGTAACATTCAGTGACAGTCTTGCAAAGCAGCTCAGTTCATATAATACAGGTGAATTTTACCATGGTTACATCATTTTTACAGGATTTACTGAAATCATAATGTGTTTACATCAGCAGCAATACTGGTTCTAATTGGAGCGATTTTGTTATTGAAGAACAATGTGAGTTCTTCACATTTTGATGCAGAGATTGGGGGAGTGGGGGGGACAAATATTCTAGAGTTTCAAGTGTTCTCTGTAATAATCTTAGAAAAGTAATCCTCTCTTGTCAGACATATTGCTTTGTTATAGGCAGTCATGGCTTATTTGTATATATTACAGTGAACTGTCTAGTGAGACTAGTTTTCCTCCATTTTCTTTCAGCTGCCTGACAGGTTCTCTTGATCTCTTTAACACTGTTATTGTTTAACCGTGGGGAGATTCTGTCTGTCGACCTCTTTTAAACCTTTAGTGGAACAACACTATTTAAAGCGGATGACAAGATATTGGAATTTTCAACAGTAACCAATATCAGAGAACTTTGCTTCAGCCTCGCCCTCTAGGAAATCTTTTTTGAACCAAAAATTCCTTTTTCTTTGTTAAGGTTGGACTGGCATTAAAAACACACGGTAATGATCAGAAATAGATCATTTGAATACTGAAACATTATGAATGTTTAACCCTTTTGTTATTACTTTTTTGTTATTTTGTTATTATTGCTAGTTAGTTAGTTAGTTAGTTAGTTAGTTAGTTAGTTCAAAGCTATCCAGTAAATTTACAAGCTCCGCAATTTCAGTCATTTTATTAATATGAATATTCAGGTCTTCTTTCAGGATTAAGTGATCATATCTAGTGGTACCAAATGAGATCAGCTATGAGAATTCCTGTAGGAATAGTGATTAATATCCTGGTGGCTGATATAATGTAATGATAAGTACTGATAATTCTGCTTTGAGTTCAAGAGCAACATATTCAGACAATGTAAATTCACCAAGGTCAATGTCATTACACAAAAACTGTATAGAGACAATGGCTGCAATCCCTTGTCCTCTCCTGTTTTGTCTAACTGCCTGATAAAAAAAAAGATAGTTTAGAGGACAAGCCTCTGTCAGTGTTGCTATACCAGTAGTGGTGTAAGATCATGAACCAAGAGGGATTTGCCAGCCAATGATCTGACATTAAAAAGAGCTCATTTCAGCTATATGGATTCTGTGACAAGAAAGCAGACCGGTTGTGGCTTAAAACTGACAAATTTAAGATTATTAAGACAGGTGCCAGATGATCTGTGCTTGTGTTTGACCATGCCACCAGCTGTTTAAGATCACCAGTATGTTTAAGGAAGTGGCATGGGGTCTGTCTCATCTCTGGCGGACACCTGAGTAGTGATGTCTGTGGTTCTAGCTGTTTAATAGTTCATCAGTTTGACTGAGCCTTCAGCCTGGTGGTAAGTGTGGTGGAGGGGGGTCGTTTGGTCCCTGATTGGGACAGAGACATCTTCCGAATGCCTTTGGGTGATGTGAACATGACATGGACATGAGAAGTCGTATGTCAGATAAGTATTTCCAGGCAGCTACTTTCAACAACATGTGCTCAGCCGCTTCTCATGCAGCCCTGGAGCCGACTGGTGCTCTGGCTGTGAGCTCCCAGCGAGAGATGGTATATCACCTCTGAGCTAAAGAGAACAATTAGGCCATATCAGCAGATCAGAGCGCTGGCAGTCGGGGCACAGTTAGCAATAGCGCCAGTAATCTGTGGTTTAGCTGGCAACTAGCCATGGCCAGCCGCAGCTCCATGGCCTCTTCAGACACTTAAGAGTCACTGAGGGCACCAGCATGCCCCAGGAGCCGGCGCTTTCATCCACATGATATCAGTGCAATGAATTGAAATGGGAAGAAAATAAAAGGAGCCCGCGAGAGACAGAAAAGAGTAAAAGGGAGGTGGGAGGGAAAGAATTAAGTCTTTAATGAGGGCAGTTGTTTTGGCAGGCAAAAAGAATCGGGTTATATCAACACTGTGTATCAAATGATTGTTGTTAGCGGCCCACCTACTGTGAAATTACGGGTGGCCTGTTTTGGTTCTTTTCTGCCACTTAGCCCACATTAATGGCTTTTTCTTTTGCTCTTAGATTTTTTCTTTTGGTCTGCAAGTTGGTTCATGGATGCCAGCAGATAGGGGCAAGAAAAAGGAACTGGACTACTTTTGATTTGAGCTGTCACCAAAGTACGGATATAGTTGCTGCTTCTCTGTCTGATCATATCTTTTCTTGACAGGAGCCACTGTTAAAACAAACGCCCTCACCATTGCATGGCTTTTTGCAGATTCCTCCTCAAGCCTTGCTTATTGTAGTGTGGATGTAGGATTAAAAGTAGTGAGAAGGGAAAAATATGCAAACATAATGTTAGAGTATTTTCTCCTGTGGTGTATCTTTAATTGTGCAGGGATTATAAAAAGCACAAAGACCACAGGGAACAAACAGCTAAGGACAAAACTCTGTTTTTGTCAATCATCCTTTGTGCATAGAGCACTGTAAGTAAGGCTGTTAGTCCTTTACTTGGTTCATTTCTCGTCAGATCTTTATTGTTTTGCATCAAAAATGTATTTGGATTTTCAGATGAGGTTTAAATATTTTAAAAAGTGCAGTAATAAATGAGGTCTTCTGACAAAATGGAACATAAAAAGAAAAGAACTTCCTCTGACAGCCACTCACACCAGAAGTGAGATGACAGCGCTTTAAAAAAAGTCCATCCATTCAACCCACAGCGACCCACTTATAGTAAGGCTGACTAACACCAGTAATACCACCCAAAATAGCTTTCTAGTTGTCTAAATGAGAAGTATAGAGAACGAGTGTTGTTTTTATTTATTGATTCATTTATTGTATTTCCGCCACCCACTGAAGCTTAGTGAAACCAGAAAACACAGAGTGACACTGCAGGGGGTATTGATCAATTGCAGTATATGTAGTTCACAACTAGGGAAAGTAAGACATTTGTTTGATTTGAATGATTTCTATAGAGATTATATCATCATCATTATAGTTGTGTATGTGAGTAGATGGATGTGTAGCATGAAAGGTAAAGATAAGATAGGCAATTAGCATTTTAATGCACCGCAGAAGCAACGCTGGCCCTTGCTCATCATATTTCACCTGTTGGCATGTCGTCAGCCAGTTACAACCCCGCCCCCCTACACTAACTCCCACCCTAAACACACACACACATACACACACACACTCCCCCCTACCTCTCCTCTAGCCACAGAGTAAACACATCAGACCGGGATATTTACTCTGTGGACATTAACTAAAGGGACCAGATTAGTATGTTTATAGAGTGGAAAACAGTAGAGAGAGTCATTGCTTGATTAATAAACACACATGCATACACATACGTACATGCAGCACTCAAAACATGTTGACCTTGGTATTAAATTTATATCATGGATAGGAAGTGTGATCATGTTAATAAAAGGCTGATAATGGTCTAATTGTTGAAACACATAGAAACACACACACACACAGGGCTTCATGGAAGATTGAGTAAAATATCAGCCTGCTGTCGTCATGGTGATATAGACATCAGCAGTGAAAACTAAAAATGAAGCTGTTAGACCGACTCCTGTGTTATTTTGGGCTCTGGGTTTTTATGCAACCGACTGAATCTCTTGGGTTTTTGTTGAATCTTTTTCCCCCCTCTTCTCTCTTCTTCCTCTGAACACATCCGGAGAAATGCTAATGACGAGCCTTTCATCCTGACTGTGCTCTGGCGCTCTGTGCACTTCAAAACTGACTCACCTGCCTCTCCTAAAAGTCCCAGTGAATAATAAGAAATCAGCTTGTCACCTCAAATCAACAGAAAAATAGACAAAAAAAAAAAAAAAAAAAACTCAGCTAAAAACGGTGGGTGTGTGATTGT
Source organism: Euthynnus affinis (assembly GCA_029490765.1). Taxonomy (NCBI): domain Eukaryota; kingdom Metazoa; phylum Chordata; class Actinopteri; order Scombriformes; family Scombridae; genus Euthynnus; species Euthynnus affinis. The sequence goes on along the minus strand of CM055855.1, from coordinate 7,041,018 downwards.
TGACAGGCCACGGCTTCATCCACTTCTCTCCCTCCGGAGGAGCCGCAGTTTGCTAATGCGCTGTGGTGTAGGTGCAAGTGACTCATGACTGTTTCATTTATGCCAAAGTCAATTCATGAAATGATCGTTTTTTTTCCTGGCTGCTGTCACACCAATGCCATCATCCCTTGGCTGACCCATTGCCAGCAGGGTGGTATAGAAAACCCATTGTCTGTGCATGGATGTCTGAATATATACATATATTTTTTTTGTGTGTGTGTATTTGTTTCTGTTTGTGCTGCAGTGAAAGATCTAACAAGGTATCAGGGGAACGTGGGATTGGATAGAAGCTATAGGGGTATTAACCTAAAACTGGCACTGCTGTACGCATCATTTTGTGAGCTCAAACCACCCAAAGCATTATGATTTCTGCCTACTGACCATCAGTTCCACTGATCATGAAAGTAGAGATTTAAAGGCAAAATGGCTAAATATGTGATTTACAGAGATTTATGAGCGCTCTCTTTCTGTTTTTGCTACATCCCATGCCCCTGTGTTCTACTAAATCTCCGCTGTGGCACTCATAGATGAATAATAGAGGAGGAGAGTTAACCGCCAAGTGAAAAATGAACATCTGTCTGCCTGTGCATAGACACATGCTTATGATTGTCTGTGCGAATGTGTTCAAAAAAAAAGGGAAGACTAAACAGACTGGTGGCCAGAAGTTAAGTAAAAGAGACAATGACAGGAGAAAAAATGTCAACCTACAGTAAGTACCTTGTGAAAAAAACGGGCCAAATGAATGAAAACAACACATTTAGGAGGTCTCATGTGCTCCAAGAATGGGTCAGACTATTGTGGGGGTGCAGGGGTGCACTTCCCATCTATAATGCATCATCCCTCGCTGGTAGCGGAGGCAACATGAGCTCATGGGCCTGTTTACGACTGCAACCAGCCAGCTGAGTCATCTGTAGTCTTTATGAAAACTGTCATTACATACACACATCTCAATGATCATGACCCCATGAAATAAAGCTTCTCTTTAGCAGTCCATGACATTTAAAGGAAAACAAAGGAGTTATTAACCCTTTCTTGCTTGCTTTATTTGAATGATTATTAGTGTCATGAGGTGGTAAAACGAAAGAAAAGTTCAAGTTGATTTCTGTACAGAAAGATTTCTTCAGAAAACAAGTTTGTATTCAAGTGCCCAATGTACTGCATATGTACCTGTACCTCATGTCTGCACAAATACATATCATACATACAGCAGAAAACATAGAAAGCATGGGCCAAATCCATCCAATATATAAAGCAACTAAACAGCTAGATTAAGCCTGCAATCACAAATTAAAGGGTGGGAGTGCAATTAATGAGACAGAATCAGTCACAGCTATAAGCAAAGGAATAGAAATAATCCACAACATACAGTATATTTAAAATATCTGTCTTGTAAAGCAAAAGAACACATCTTTCTTCATACCTATTACACGTAGCATCTCCCGATTCCTTGAGGGGGTCTCGAACTCCGACTTGAAGTGGATTTTAGCCTCTCTTGCATGGACATGTTGTTCACCACGTATCCTGCTGTCTAGATGGAACCCAACCAATCCCATCTTTCCATGGCAATAAGGCTAATTTTGCTTTCATTCCTAACAAACCTGAATAACATTGTGGTATTTTCACCTTTGCTGCAGAACAGATGACAGATGAAGTGATTTTACTGGATGGACAGTCAACAGTGATCCACCACAAAAGATCACCTGTCAGAAAGAACACACCACAGGTTGTTTCAAGCACTTGAATAAACAACGCATAGCTGTAATATTTACACTTTCATCCCATCATCCGTTCTCATCTCAGTCATCCATTTATCATATTCTTAACACACAAGCCAGTAACAGCCAGTAACACAAATTGGCAAATTTCCTCTGTGTAATCACACCCAACGGCAGAACAGAAGAGCGAGAAAGGCGGGAGTGAGGGAAGGGAGGGAAGCATTGTTTAGAAATAGGAGATGCTTGAATAGAGTATAGAAGTGGTAAGTGGAGAACTCTTTCTGTGCCTGCCAGTAAGATGGGCCCTAATTTGCTTATTTGTAGCTGTCAGTTGTGTTTTTGTGTGCCCAGCGATCCAGTCCAATTGACAGGCAGAGGCTGCAAACGACACGCTCAGAACACTCAGAAACACTTCTTTTCTTTTTTTTATCCCCTATCAAAACATGAGTCAAGCTCTCTGTATATTGGCACGCAGGTAACCTGGATGACTGCCACTCATTTCTTGGATACAGCAATCATTTTTATTCCCTCCTCCCTCCGTGCCTCGCCCTCACTCGCTGATTTTCTTTATACACATTCTTATCTTATCTCGCAAGCATGTTTATTTTATGCTTTTTGCAGGTAGTGCAAACGGTCGCCAGAGCTTGCCGTGTTTTCTCAAGACCGCTTGTAAAACATGCTACATTTTCCAGTTCAACAGGTTGAGATGAAAGGGGTATATGAAGAAATACAGGCAGGGGTGTCAATGTGACAGTTATACTGTATGTGAAAAACTCCAGTCTCTTCCCACTCCTTTTCCTTTTTCTCCTCCTTCATTGTCCTGCTCGTCTTTTCCTTAACTTTTGCTTTCCTTTCATTTTCCTCTCCTCTCCTCTCCTCTCCTCTCCTCTCCTCTCCTCTCCTCTCCTCTCCTCTCCTCTCTTCTCCGGGGAGGATTAGGACAGAGTCCTTTTTCATCCTGCTGTAATCCTACACTGGCAACCCAACTCTATAAAGAATAAACATACACACACATGCAAACACACACGCTCACATTTTGCTGTGATATCTATATGTTCTGGGAGCTTTGCCCAAATAAGACCATTCACATACAACGTGACCACATATCTATATAATTGGCTTCATGTTCATCTGAGAAAAGAACATCAGAGAGAGATTTTTCAATGAATGTTCTGCTCTGATCTTTCTTTTCCAAAAAAAAAAAGTGGAAGAGAGAGAGACATGAGTAATGAATAGGAGAGAGAAAGAGACATAAACAGTCTGATCTACCTCCCAGCCCGTCTCTGTCATCCCCCTCGAGGTGGGGCCTTGCTGGGACTCTGTCAGCTGAGCTGCCCCCCTGCTGAGACCTACAATGGCAGATTGGCAACCCTAATGCCACAGCTCTCTTTATCTGCCTGAATTAAAACCCAATTGGAGGTGGGTTATGGGAATTGCTGGCTCAGGGAGAGCTTTTTTATTTATTTATTATATTTTTTTCAGGAATTATGTGTGTGGGCGCATTTTAGGGGGAAAAAAAAAATGTAATCGCAGGGATAGAAGCTCCAGGGGTATCAGTCAGAGGATTAAACACTGAACTAATACAGCTAGATGCAGAGCTGTTGTTAGCCCTTTATTAAGAAGGATGTGTGTTTGTTTTCAAAAGGACATGGCCTGTGTGTGTGTGTGTGTGTTTGTGTGTGTCATGTGTGTGTGTGTGTGTGTGTGTGCGTGCGTGCTCAAAGGAAGTGCTCGTGAGGCAAGCAGGATGTGCGGGGAAGTGTTTTGCTTGGCTGAGCTGGCAGCTAGGTTTGCCGTTCTGAGAATTGCTTATACATGGGAGAAAGATGCAAAGATCCCACGTCTAATGTCCTGCGTTCACGAGGCAGCAGAAATACCCCACAAAGAACCACGCACACACACACACACACACACACACACACACACACACACACTCAGAAAAATCCTGCAAAGTCAGCTGGGACAGAGACAAAGTATTACAGGAAAATTGCTCTCAACCGGACTCGTTACTCTCAGCTGTCAACTAATTGAGCAATCCATCAGTTTTATTCCACTGTGCGGAAGCAGAGGAACCTAGTCACTTATGAAACATGGGAGTGTGATAGACAAACCACACTCCCACTTCTTACATAACTACTCCATGTCCCCACTGCAGAGAGAGCAAAGTTGTAGTGTCAAAATATATTTGAGGGTATGTTAGGACAAAGAACCTATCAGTGGTGAACCTAAGCTGCGGTACATCAGATGTAGAGGTGGGCGATTTGGATAAATTGTTATATCACAGTACATGTACATTTTTATGTTTTTATAGATTTATACAGTATAGTGAACATTTCCATGGATTTAAACGGATACATAACTAGATGGGAATGTCTGTTTTAACTAATTTAGTGAGTTAAATACCTGGAAAATGAAGGGACCACATCACATAAATCCAGTGATACTCCGACTCAAGGTTGATGAATTTATGTCGTCTCATGGTATATATCACCCAACACGAGTCAGCTGATAACGTAAGCTAGTAAAATAAAGAGGGGCTAAACAAGAGGGATCCCTCTGCCAGGAGTACCAAAGCAGACCGAGGGAGGAGGACAGAAGGAAAGAGACAGATGATCATAAATGAAAAGTAAGAGAGTGATAGGCGGTGTTGAAAGACTAGACAGGAGGGAGGGGGTTGTTATCTGTGCACATACAACCCTGTCACCAAATTCTTTGCCCACGCTCCTGCCTGTCCCATATCTTCTGTGTTGACAGCTGACAGGAAGATGGCCCGCTTGTTCAAGGTTAAGAGTAGGACCTGTCTTGGAGGGAGAAGAAAGACACAAATACCTTATCGTTATCACTCTCAGACTTCAATCTTGCTGCAGATTTGCCCCCAGCTGCAGTGCAAGGTCATATTTTTGAGTCTCCCGGGGCCACCAGGCCACTCATCAACCACGTACATTATAGATATACATCCTGTTCTGTTAGATCCCTGTGGGCAGCACATGTGAGGAGGTAGACTCTTCACTGAGGGACAGATCCAGTGTATGAGAGAGTAACAGAACTACTGTATAAAGATAGTCTGCCTCCATTAACTGTCATGTTAGATTTATTCCACAACAGCTATTGCCAGATGTAATTGTCTCATGAATTACAAGTGTTTTTTTGCTGAATTGTCCATTTTCCTGGACTGCGCTCAAATTCAACAGTTGGTTTCACACTTCACCAGATGTGCGTCATTCTTGGTGCCAACGATTGACGAGAGGAAAAAAAAAATTAAATTAGCCTAAACGTGGAAACGTTGCTTTTAAAAATCTTTGGTTTCCTTTTAAACATCAGAAACTATCATGTTGGCCAAACTTTATAAAAATGTTTCACCGCTTTTATTGTGCTGACATCTTCAAGATGCTTTCATTCTCATTTTCCTTTTTTCTTTTTCTTTTCTTTTTTTTTTTTTCTGAACAGATTCGACGGGCCAGGTGAGCTCCTCGCCCCTAGGCTCACCCACCTCCCACCGGGGAATGCACCCGTCTCTGCTCAGTCCAACGTCCATGGGGCCCTCTGGCTCTCTTCACTCTCCCATCAGCACGCTGAGTTCGCCCATGAACGGTCTAGCTTCACCCTTTTCCGTCATCAGCTCGCCAATGGGCCCTCACTCCATGAACTCGCCCGGCATGGGCTACGGCCCCAGCGTCAGCCCCCAGGTAAGGCCTGTAACAGACGTGAAAATCTGCAGGAGCACACGCACGCTTTTGAAAGTATACATACTGCAGATGCTTTCAGACACATGCACGTGTATACCAAGGTGCATACGGTCGATGTACTCACGTATTGTGTCCTCAAGGTTACTCAATCCCTCAGGAGTGTTGAAGTGTATTGAATATAGAGTATAACATCTCACATGCATTTCACACACACACACAGCCATGCACATGTAAGCACAAACAAAAAGATCCATACACAGGAGCACATAAATGGAGAAAAGTGGAGCTATAGTAAATACAATTAAAGAAACTGTGTACATTGTGAATCCAAGTCAGTGTCATTATTTCTTTCTATTTCCACTACCATTGACTTTCATTCAATCATGGCAAGCTGCCGACTCAGTTTTTAGTGCCACAGCAATCCCTGGCGTCACATTACTGTACATAAGGAATGATTCATCTTTCATCTATTAGCTGACCTTGTCTAATTTGGATAAATACTATAGTATCTACAGTAATAACAACCGTTGATTATTTTAATTATCGACACATCTGCAGATTACTTTCTTGATTATTTTGATAAATCATTTGGTCTTCAAAACAGCAGAAAACAGAGAAAAATGTCCATCACCGTCTCCCAGAAGACAAGGTGATGTCATCAAATCTCTTGTTTTGTATGACAAATAGTCCCCCAAAAGATTCAGTTTATGATTAATGTAGTTTCATTCCAAGTTGCAGAATTTCCTTCTGGTAAAAACACATCCAGATTACTATCAACAGAATTTATCTCTACACTTTTCTTGACTCTAGCTTGTCAAATCAAGTAAATACCTAAATTTATAGGCCAAGCCAGGGAGCCAAGGACAAAGTGTCCAAATGACATAAAGCTTCAACTTTACAGCCCTGTGTACATCTGTCACATTTTTTTTTCTTATGTAACAATGTGTAGCCGAATCGTCCATGTCAAATAAATAAACAAATACACAAAAGTCTCTTAAAAGGCTACACGCGTGGCCGCTGAATTATAGTATGTCATGTTTAGAAACCCAAAACAGCCATGTTCAGCAGCCTCCTCCTTAAAGAACATGCTTCTATGAGGTTTTTCTGTGTGCTTACTCAAATACACAGTGAAATACAGCTGCCCTATAAACTAACCAGACAAATGGTTATGTATCATGTCTTACAAACTGTATTCACATGTCTCAGAAGTGCAAATTACAGTCGCTTACACTTGCGCACACACACATTCACACACACACATACATAATTTTCCTAAGCCAGGCCCCAGCAGACAGAGGCCCTGCTTTGACCCCGTGCTTTGACCTCATGCCACAGTTAATCAAGGCCTATTCAACTGGGATTCCATAGTACTTCAGCTCTGTCACTCTTTCTTCTATATCTGAAACATATTTGTCACTCTCTCCCGCCATATCTCGCGTTCTTCTCTCTATCCCTTCATTCGTATTCTCTCTGGCTGTCCTCTTTCATCTTTTTTTCTCCTTTCTTGTTTTTTTTTTTTTTTTTTTATTCCTTGTCTCTTTCACATCATCTCCATTTCCTCTCTCTCCCTCTCTCTCTGTCTCCGGCGTTTTTGTTCCATCAATAAGCCTCGGTTTCTTTGGTATTACAAAAAAAAACACACACACAATTAAGACATCAAAGCCTGCAGTGGCCCAGTTTCCGTCTGGAGCCATATCTAAAATTGAAATTGTTTCCCCCCAAAATGCAGTTGCTGCCCTTTTTTGTGCTTGCTAATAATTGTGGTAAAGTGCGTTTGCAACGTGATGCTATTTGGGATGGGCTCTCCTCGCTATTGTTGAGCTTATCGGCGCCTTCTAAACGAAAGTGTCCCATATGTAATGGAGTTAAGAGTGGATTAGGGGCACTTTCAGAAAGCGGCCAGAATCTTTCATTGCTAGAAAGCCCCTCCCTCCCTTCCTCCCTCCTTTCTGATTCTGCTACACATTTTAAATTCCAACACTTTCATCTGTTCCCGAAGCAGCGTGTTTTGTATGCAGGTTGGATGTTTAGGTAGCAAACGTTACGGTTGATTCAGATTAGTCTCGTTTGATTGAAACTATGACTGTGACAAGAATGTTTTTTAGCATGTAATTATGCATGCATCACGGGTATCATGAAAAGTATGTGGTGTAGGTGAGTCATTTTTTTTAATACTCATCCTTACTGCCTCTCACCCAGTCCTGCCAGTTTTAACAGCCGTATAAAAAGCAGGTAACAACCATTTAGTGGATTTCTGTTGGCAGTGACAGTTGTAATGCAGTGTATATGCAGTAATTACAGCATGTTTCTAAGTTGTATTATGGGTCATGACTGGTTTCCAATCTTTAACAATGCTGTATTATTTTAAATTTGCTGAAACAGAACAAAACATTACCATTGGCATTGTTGTTTTTTTTGTTAAAGCATGTTCTGTTCACATGATAGATTTTGAGTTACAAAATATAGACATTGGTATGACTAATGGCAGTTTATGAAACCTTAATTACGATGATATGTGTGATATGATGCTTGCATTTCACTACTCATACTGAAACAGTATATTTTAGATCAACATGGTTTCATACAAAACCATTTTTTCCATCTTATGGGTAGAGAATGGACTGGTTACAGAGTGCAGGGGAGAGCACCACCTTTTTTTCTGAAACCCACCTGTTTCAAAAAGCTATTTTGTGGTTAATGCAAATGTACAGCAGTATCAACAAGAACCTCAGGGGAAAAAGAAACAGTTAGCCTCCTGTCTCCACATTGACCTTGAACATCAGGACTTTCTCTGTGACTAAATTTGTTTCTGTAGTATTGTAACCTGTCAAGTACTGAAAGTTGGCATTGAATGCTTGGTCAGAATATTCAATATTGTTTACTTACTCTTCTCTTAGTCTATAAGCATATATTTCCTGATTTTAATTATATTTTTTCATTTCAGACACTCTTGTATTATGTCTTTTGATTCATTTTCGTTTGACTGACTTTGTTGTATCAAAGAAAAACAGTCTTTTAGAAAAAAAGAACAGTTTTAATTCCACAAAGTAAGGTATTAAAAAAAAGTCTTGTTTTGGCTGCTCAACCGAGACTTAAGTGTCTTGTGGGCGCCGGAGTTGAAACATTTCAAATTGTTCTCAGCCCTAAATCTGACAGATACTCATGTATTGAGGATTTGAGCCGTTATCCGTGAATGTTTGCCTAACTGACACTGTAGAGGCTGCTGACTGTTGCTCAGTGAGGGTGAAGAGCGGCAGTTTGATGTGAGAGCGTGGCTCAGAGGTTAAAGATGGTGGCAGGGCCCTGTGGTTGTGAGGCGCGGCTCTTCTGATGGGATGTGATCTGAGTCAGACGGCAAGTGCCACTTGCTCTTAACACTCGGCTGACTTGCCGTTTTCTTGAGCAGTTGACTGGAACGAGGTCACAGCTCAGCCTCTTCCCTACTTAACCACCCAGAGCCCAGTACAAGACCCCCGCCTATAATAACCATACACACATATGCCTACACAATGCCATGGATACACAGTGCAAAATCACATACAATGCATACAATAAGTTGTATTCTTCCTAATTCTCTCATGTACACATACAGTATATCTTTAATGAACTGTGTAACTTCAAATGTTTTATGGTTGGTGTTATAAAATTACAATTTACAATTCAAACACCATTGCAGTTTCTTCTTCTCACTAGTGTAAAATCAACAGCTGCCACATTTTTGTCCTCACTTTTTATTACTGGATGTCCCCATCACGACTCGTAAATGCATGGAAGCATGAGGCCCAGGTGAAAGACAGTTTAAACCATTTGGGTTCTTTAAACAAAACAAAAAAACATGTAATTTTCAATAAAAATCAGTAAAAACCATAAACAATGAGTTTTAACCATCCACTACATCAAAGACTAAAATGACAACATGATGAAAGCAGGGTACAGGATGAACAAAACTCCCATTCTTGCTGGAATCCTGCATCTTCCAAAAGCCAAACCACATGTAAAGAGAAAGACAGTCCTTTATCATCAGCCAATTCTTACATCTCAAGAAACAGTACTTCCCCTTCAGCTCTGTTCCGAACATCCAGACATACTGACATACTGTGGCTGTGCAGCTTGGGCATTTTTTTTTTTTTTTTCAGGAAGAAACATTTAGTTTGTCGTGTTTGTTTATATGCATCCCGCTTATCTGCTCTGCATATTATTAAGGCGTCTGTATTGTTCTGACAAGGGCCACACATACTATCAACAAAACACATACTTGTGTGTCTGCTTTCGCCATTATAAGGTCTGATGTCTCTCTCTTTTTTTTTTTTTTTTTTTTCTGGAGCTGTATGAGAGTAGAGATGGCGAGACGTCGCAGCGAGTATGTGGTGAGGGGGCAGTGCCAGGCCACAGCCATGCCCATTAGGAATAAATCTATAATAGTGGTCGTGTCTGTGGGCTTGAACTCACTGACAATACAGACCATCCCTCGATCACAGACACCGCAACTCTCCGAGCAGCTGGAAGGGATTATATGCAGGGGTGGAACACATTTTACACTTCCAGTGACAATGGCGAGAGTTGTCTGGCTGTTGTTTTTTGCAGAAAAAAGGGGTTCTTTATCATCGGACCACTGCCGCTTCCCATTTTCCATTTTGCGGCTCAGTCCGTACCCCTCTGGCTTCCATGCTCTCCCACTCAAATATTTTTGAGAATCCTAAACCAACAACAGGCCTCCAGTGACTCTAAGTCTGCCTTAAAAATACATATAAAGCTTGAGTGTTTCTGGAGTCCAACACAGAAGAAACGCTAATGTGAAAAAGGTGTAAATGTTTTACAAGAAATGGAACACGCGCTTAATAAGTAATAAATGAGCGGCAGCGGTGATGTCATGCGCCAGTTTTGGGTACGTCGTGTTTAGGTGAGGGTCACTAGGAGACTGAAACACAACACACTCGAGAGAGACAGAGAGAGAGAGGGAGAGAGTTAGAGAGAGAGAGAGAGAGAGAGAGAAAGAGAGTAGTGGACCTCAGCCCCTTCCTGTGTGGGAGCAATAAAGGTCCATTCCGCTGCTCTGGTCTTTGATGGACCTCGCTGTAGTCACTCAGCATGACATCATGGTTGCATGGCTCTAATGGCTGCACAAAGGGGCTGTGTGTAGGGTCCCAAGAGAACAGTTAAGGCTCTCTAACGTCAATCAACCCTCAGATGAATGGGGGAAAAGATTCTTTTTAGCCAAAGCTGTCTCCAGGTAGCAATTAGGACTAGTTTTACTTTTTTCCCCTCCTCTATTACTGGTAGTTCAAGGAAGCCTAACTAATGTGCAGAATTAATCCAGTTGTGCTTTTACTGGAAGTTTAGAACACTGTTGTTCAACTTTGTTTTGTTTAGAGAACACTAGTGAACTATACTATTCTACTATATTATAATATTTTAATAATAAGTTTTCCTGTTTTTTTTTTTATTTGCTGCTGTTTGCTGTTGATGCAAACTCAACATTTAAAACTGCACCAGCAGTTTAGGGGGCGAGTTCCCTTTCATTTCTTGGAAGGCTTTCATTCTGACACATTTGCAAGAAGTATTGTTTTGATTAACAGAAGCAGAATCAGTGCATAAAAGTCAGAGCAACACAGTGGTGTTTCGTGTCGATGGAATTAATGTTCTACCAAGCTGCTGTTATAGCACATGGAATGACTGTTTTTGTTAATGTTTTTTTTTTCTTTCTATGGCATTAATTGAGACCGTCTTCATTTATTAAACCAGACCGTAGGCCATAATTTGAAAGCTGACAGTATGTAGTGTGATAATGCTTGGGGCATGTGTATGTCCTGGCATGTGTGGGGCCACACAAGAGATGAGCCATTTAGAGGATGGCAGCTATAAAGGATAGAAACGGTAACATTAGGTTTAAATTTCAAGAGAGCAGCCTCCTAATGCAGACGAGACGTTGCGGTTGAAATGCCTCGGGGGCGCACATTTATTTTAAAGCTCCAAATAATCCGTGTAGGGCTTTAATTGCATCTGGTGGTGTGATCTTACAGCAACTCAACACGATGTGTGGACAGACATGTACACTGTAGGAATTTCTGTGAAGTGTAATGACACTACCTTTATCACAACCACGCTCTGTGCACAGATCAGTTATCAGTTAAGTAACCAAAATAACTCGCACATTAGTCATTCCACTCAGCGGCCGCTTTATTAGAACACCTGTGCAATCTAATGCAATCCAATACATCAGCTCAGCCATAAATTCTACTTTTACGAAGCTTATACATTTTCAGTTTTTGTTGACATTGTCAGAAAGGTGATAATTCTACTTTATGTTTATTATTGAGGTCATAGTAGGTGGTGTTGGTGTACTGGAGTGCATTATATTGGATGGTGTTCCTAATATTTTGTGCGCTCCATTAGCATACATGAGGGGGGGCAAAATATTTGGAACACTAATACAGTGGTTGGTGTGTATAATCACACAGTCATATTCTTATTCTTCCATATTACTGTACTTTTTAATTGGACTTATGGACATGGTTCCCACAACACACTATGTGTGATGCAGTAAAAACAAACAATTAAAAGCATACATTCCTAGAATCATAAAGATGACAAACATGGGTCGACAGCATTTTGAAAAAGCAGTTTACAGCTTGTTTAACCTGTCAAAGTATCAGATGGTCAGGTTTGGGGTTCATTGCAATTTTTCTATTTAGCATGTTGTGATTGACAGCTGTCATTTTGTGCTGAAAGGTTTAAAAAAATGTATTTGGCTAAGGTTTGTTGATATGTGAACAACAGCAGAGACCATTTCAGAAAGCCTGTGAAGAGGAAAACATGTCTGTTTTTGATTTTTTTTTTTTTTTTTTAAAAAAAAGGTTTGCACACCAATGTTGCCGTTTTTATCCATTTTGTATAATTGTAAATGGAATATTTTTGGTTTGGACTGTTCTGACAAAAGAAGACATTTAAAATGTGGTTAAGATGTGGTTGGGTTCTGGGAAACCGGGATGGTTTTTCACTATTTTCAATGCTTTTATAGACCAAACAAGCAATCAGTTAATCAAGCCACATTTGATAAACATAGATCTCACTTACCATTGTGCAAGCAAGATCTCGCTGTAGACGATAATGGTGGATGGATAACACAGAAGAGTTTTCAAGATAATCATCAGGCTAATCGAGATTGAAAATAATAGTTTGTTACATTTCTAATGTGTTGTTATTTTAAAAGGCCTGATTTGCTTCTGAAAAGAGCAGAGGAAAGGAGGAGCAGATTGCTTCAGTTCAAACACACTATGAAAAAAATATATAGTGAGGAGGAAATTTAAAAAAAAGACAGAAAAGTTGGAGAAGACTGGTGTGAGAGGAGAGTGACATTATGGTTGTAAGAGCTGCTCTGTCAGTGGCAGGCAGGGAAAGCTCACAGGAGTAGCACTGTTTCCTATGAAAACAGTCGTGCTCATCCACACGTACACAAAGTCAAAAAGACACAGTTCCACACACGTCTGCTGCCAAACAGAAACACACGCTCAAGCATGCACACATGAAATCCACACATGCATGCAGTCACACACACACACACACACACACACACACACACATAGACAGACACACGAGAGACACAGAAAATAAAAATACACATGCATGCTGCAGACCGAACCCTATGTGTGCACACACTCCATCGGATGCCAGAAACCCTCAGACAAACACGCGCACAGACACTGCCACGCTGAGGTGAGACAACAGCTGAAAGTCACTGCGCATATTCCCTCTCCACTGCTGTAAGGCTTGCTGCCTTTCATGCCACTGATAGTCTTAATATCCTTTTTTTCACTTGAACAAAAGTTTCTGTCAAAACACGCACACACAAGCGCCGGCAGTGCTTGCGATGATTCATTTTATCTGGTGTGGCACAGCATGGGGTGAGTGCTGGAAACCTCCGAGCTGTCTAGAATAATGTCTTCTTCTACTAAATTTTATCCACCGGGGGAGAGGAGAGACAGTATGATATTAGAACTGACTGACGATATCCATGGTGCTGTTTTACAAAAAGCAATACTTAGGATGTATTAGTTGTCTCTAATGACGTTATTATAATAAATAATGAACATATACACTTACAGGTCATTCGTAAGCCATATGAATTCATACATTACAATAACTTTTGTTGGTTGCCAGGTTGTGAGCTCATATGTCAAAGAGTTTCTTTCTTTTATATTTGTCTTTCTTATTAATAATGCCCTGTGAAATGCGAAACTGCATACTGTAAGTCCCACAGCAGTGACATCTGTGTTGTGAAAATAAAGTCTAAGCATTGTGAACTGCTTACACACATCTTTTCAAATCCAGGCAAAGAGTAATTCCTAAAACATTTGGAGATTGATTTAACTTTTTTTTTTAAGATTATATTGTCCCCTTGAGATTGACCACAGAAATCTGCGTCCCTGTGAGTAACATTAATGTTATTAAATCTTTCGCAATGCCTTTTGAGGAGACAGTGGAAAAATATTTAAAATTTTTCAAAGATTTTTTCATTATTTAGGCAACAAAACTGCTCATTTTGGCAGCGGTATGTGGTGGGATGTAAAGACTCATCAAGGATTTCAGCAATTGTTGTAGCGGTTAAAATGCATCTTCCTGCTTCCTTATCATGAGTGTGACTTTAAATGTACAGTTTTCGTGACAAATCTACATGCAGACAAACCCCTTAAGTCCATCCCCCCACACAGCTGAACTACTTTGTGTATCATGTGCGAGCTCCCACCCACGTGTCTGTTGATTTGCGCTCATTTGTGTGGTATGCGTTGTTCAAACAGGTGTCTTTCAAATTTATAATAGTGTTGTAATTGATCCCAAAGGGTGTCTTACTGTGAATTTACCCAGAAGGCCACTGAAGAGCGGGCCCATTAACACAGCCCCTGTGTGAAACCCAATCCCCCAACTCTGCTGATACGTGTCCAGATAAGACTCACACAAACCACGGGGGTATGAAGAAAGTTTGCACTCATTCCTCCCATTCTTTGTGGGACCGCTGAGATAAGTTTGCTTTTAGAAGGAAGTGATTGTCATGATGTGTCAGAGGTGAAAGGTGATGCAGGGTTATCGTTAGGTTACATCACGACCTGATCCTCGTGCTTACCTCTGAGGGAGTAGCTGGTGAGGTGTCGACGTGTGTCAGCAGGAGATTTGTATCCCGTCCACTCACACTTTTTTTTTTTTTTTTTTTGCTCTTCACATTCTCGCTTTTTACCTTGAAGCTATAGTAATTTAAAGTCACAGAAATTAATTGTTCCCAGGAAAAAGTGCAGTTCCGTTTTAGTAAACGGGATCTATAACAGTGGATTGTAGAGCAGAACAGCCTATTGCTGGCCATGTTGTGCCACTGCACAATGGAAAGCCTTATTAAGGAATTCTTAAAGGGTGTTTTGAAAGAATACTGTAGAGATAACTTTCTCTCAGTTAAAAAAGGTGCCCTTGAACTGGAAAGCTACTGGAGTTCCACATGAGGGTTTTGCATTGAGGAGCGGTGCGCTAGGATTTGATGTCTCCTTTTGAAGTGTCTTTATGAGCAAAGTCTGTGCTCTGACTCTCTGAATCGAACTAAGCCCGTCTTAAGCAGAGGCCTCCACTGTCTCTGCTCTTCCTTCCTTTTCTCCTCTGTTCACTCCAGGGACGACTCCTTTCTCTCTTTTTTTTTTTTCCACCACCGTGTGTGTTGTCATTGCATACTAATAGTTTATGGGACCTGCTCTGCTGCCAAGATTATTCTGTCTATTGAAAGGGGATTGAGTTAAACACCTAAAGCGAGCTGATTAACAACAATAGTTTTATTCGTTTTTTTGTGAAATTATATCTTATTCCCTAATGTATTCTTACTAGATACAATGATCACTGATCTCAATTTTCCATTGTATTCTATTTATTATGAGATTTGTTGAATGGTCTCTGTTTATTAATGTATTTGACTAATTACTGAATGTGAATATGTCTCAGGTGTGTGATTTTTCCCCTTTTTAAGTGGTTGTTATAGCCTACAGGTATAGTACTGTAAATGTAGCATTTAAAAGACTGCGGTTAGTTGATTGATAGAAAGTTAAAGGGCAACAAGATTTTATAACTGATTGACTGTCAAACATTTGCTGGTTCCAGCAACATATTCTGCCTTTTAATCAACACATTCATCTGTAAGAACAAACAGTTGCAGCGCTATCTTACATAAGCATGCTGTTTATTCCTCGTGCTGTTTCTATGAGACCAAAACTACCAAAACACCACTTTTATAATACATTTTGTAATGAGATAATGCAGGGATCCACTAATGTTTTACAAGAATATATAAAAAAGAAAAAAAGAACATCACCCTTAACAGCAGATTGAAAATGCATCCATTTATCAACCCAACCACTCATGATATCTGAAAACTGCAAGATACACCCTCAGCCTTTCAGGGCTAAAACCTCTTTGAGGACTTATTTATTCCATTCATCATCTTTTACAAGTTTGCATATTCGAGCAGTCTGCTAAAAGCAGCAGGTGGCACAGGACATATAATCACATATATCAGTTCTGTGCAGAATCTGACACCCACAAGCAGACAGAGACCCCCAATGTACTGGATGTACCAATCGAATGTCCTCCACAACATGTTATGTAACACCTCCAGCACATGAAACTGTGTGTGTTATTCAGCTGGAGCATTTCAGACACTCGTGTTGTACATTGTACTGCAGGGAATCTTATGTCCTACATTCTCAGTCCTTGATGTTAAATGCTCCTTGTTTGTTTCGCTCCCTCAGTCTGGAAAAGTTCGAAGCCAAGCCTTCCACTCAAGAAGAATTTTTAGAAAATATAAACGCAGACAGTATGCAAGGAGAGGATTGTGAAGGGGTTTCCCGCTGCTGTACGCACAGCTGGCATATCTACCCGCAAAGGGTCACATGTATGTGTTGTAGGGGTGGGAGCATGTGTTCTATTTCCAGAGTCAGTCCTGAGCCACTTTAATCCCCCCGCCTTGCCTCCATCGCCATGGGCAGAAGAAAAAGAAAGGCCCCCCAGCCAGCCCACCCCACCATGGGGAGCAATGTTCCTGAGATTGAGTTGCAGGTTTACTGAAAATAGATTGTGAGTGGAAGAGTCTTTTCTATCTGGCAGACAGAGGGTTTGATAGAGACGATCGCAGCTGAGGAGACAGCTCTGTTAGTGCTGCGCTGCAGGGGAAAAGACTAGGCTCAGGCGTTTAACTGAGGTAAGACCTCATGTTGTGTGTGTGCGTGTGTGTGTGTGTGTGGTGGCACATGCTGCCAAAGCTGGTTCCAAACAAATGATGCAGCTTTGTCTGAGTCTTTGTGTCTCAGAGACGCTCTCTTATTTCCTGCAAGAGGGGCTTTTCCAGTACAAGGTGGAATTTTGGAAACATAAAGTTGACAATAATAACTGTACTTACTTATATGTCTGCTATTCATTTAAATAGTGCAAATGACACTTATTTTGACAGTCCAAATGACACATACACCATCGCTACTCCAGTTCATATTATGCAGAATATATTTTTTTCCTGTGATATTAATAATAAAATGATGTGCAAAATATCACAAGGGAAGTGGATTTTTTTTTTTTTTCCTTTTTGCCCAAAGCTTTGAGCACATGTTGCATTCACTGTGTATTTGTGTAAATAGGGTGTGAAGAGCAGGCCAGGGGTGGGTGTCTGAGTGTGAATTGAACAGTTTCATGTGGCAGAGAGCTTTAACCTTTTGAACCCACTGAACCCACCAGTGGATCCATCATTTAAATGCAGCCAAACACTGAAAAACCCATATGAGCTTCATTTTTGATATTCTAGTCAGGTTCCCGAGTCAAGTTCCCATGACACCACATATGTCCTCCTGAATTCTGCGGAAATCTATATAAAATTATGCAGAAGACGTCTAGAATTTTCTATTTGATGTGGTGGTAAAGCACCATGGTTTGGAACATTTCCCTCAATGTAAGCATGATATACTTTAGCTTCAAGCAAGTATATGACATCGCTGACACTTTTCTAACTTTGAAGCTATTCGAGAGGAATCAAATAGGTGAAAAGAGAAGGCAGGAGCCACAGCGGCAAGTTGTGTGCATGTCTGTACGTGCGTAAGCTTTTGTACGTCTGTCTTGGTGAACTTGCACATGTGTATAGTAAACCGTGCAACTGTGTCTAGTCAGCTCCTTCATTCTTACAGCATTATCACCAGTTTTGAAGTTTGACACTGGTGTTTCTTGGTAGTTTCCGAGAACTCATAAATTTTGCCTGTACATGTTTTAGTGCTCTAATACTTTTCCCGAAGTGATGTGTTTGTTTTTCTTTTGTTTGCGCACCATTAATCACCGTTGCACCAAGAGCATGATGATGTGTATTGACTGCACAAAGTTGAGGAAGGAGAAATGGGGAAAGAGCAAAATGAAGAGATGTTCTCAAAAAGTAGTGGTCTTGTTTATTTTAGTATACATAAAGAGGAACTTCAGTTTGACATGTCAGAGTTAATTTAAATGTGGCAGAGGGTGCCACACGGCCTGTGAAAACAGTTCATGTATAATGTCTTCTGTAGCTCTGGAGGAGCTTTGCCAACTCTAGGTAGGGAAGGTCTAAAGAAAGATGCTTTTGAGTTGCCTTATGGGAAGTGTAGGATCCAGGTTTGTTGGGGCTTGACCCATAATTAATAAATAAAAGTCGGGATATCTCTGTCTTTGCTGCAGCTTGGATTTTAAACAATCTTTTTCTTCTTCTTTTTTTCTTATAAGTCCCCTAACTTCATGGTTGTGTTTCCTAAAATGCTGGAGTAGTCCTTTAATTTCTCTCATATTCTTTCACAAATAGCGAAACATGCACACAAATATGTTCAATATGTTATTATTTATACCAAATCCAGTTTATGTGTACCAGGTCCAACTCACTCAACATACTGTACCACTATAGTTGTTTTGGTTTGTAGTCTGTGTGCTATAGTCATGGCTGTTATGACATCTTTCTCTTATATGTCACTACACCAAACAAGTTATGTACTGTGTGTTTCGGAAGGGGCATTGTTTCCTATGGTTTTGTACATCTCTATGTTCTTCCAGTGTGTAGCCAATGTACTCTGTCTGATCCCTGCAAACGCAGCTAAGGACAACATACTCATAGACCATCGTTCTTCTGTCTTGACACACAGCGTTTTTGTGCTACAGTACGAGCTAAATTTAGAGCCATGAAGTGTTTGTGCTATCAGACATGTCTCATATGTGGTAACTTAATGAAAACACGTCTGGCTACATGAACCCATGTGTCTGCTCCGCCAACTTTGTTCTGTCTCTCCCCCCTCTGCTGTGGGTGTGTTAGCACAGGGATCCACCTTTTCTTCCCCCCGCGTAATGTCACTTTAGTCAGACAGATTGCTGCTTTTACTTTTCAGATTTTTTTTTCATGAGAAGGTGTTAATGGTGAGCTACAGTAGCTTCTGTTCCATCCAATACATTTAGTGTCTTAGGATAATTTATATCCTGCCCCCTAACGTTTATCTCCTCTGGAAACAGCATGTAGCTAGTTGTAATAATTAGTCTCCCCTTGCTCTCCTCTTTTAGAAAAAGGCAAAGAGGGGTCACTTTCAGATGAATTTTTATCAAAGCTGTGTTTCAGAGAGGGAGGGAGGCAGCATATGAAGTGAAGACTTAAGGCTCCAGTTGCACTGCTGCTAAAACAAATGCTGTCTCTTTATTCTGCTGTACTGTTAAATTTTGCATTGGAGTTATGCTAGCGCCGAACATTTGGGAGCCAGCGGGGCTTGTTGAGAGCATGAATAAAAGAGTTCCTGGGGTGGAGTGGTGCAGGATCCTGCTGCGCCAGATTTAGATCTGAAACAGAGGGGAACAGGAGGGAGGAGAGAGACAGAGGGAGCAATGAATGAGGGCAAAAAGAGCTGCTGCAAGGGCTGCTGACCATCTGTATTGAGTACCAGAAGTCATAATATCCTTTTTTTCCCACTTTCTGCATTCATTAAATTGTCCAAGACAAACTGCATGACACCAGGCCTGTCATGATAATTATGTTATCGACTTATCGTACGATATATGGACATGACCTCAGTATTGCCCCTTATGTTTACATGCATGTTTGTTTACATAGGAATGTCACCAACATTTTAGCCAACGTGAATAAACAGCATAGCTTATTGCGTGTGGTCTGTCTATTTCAGGGAAATAATCTGTCTACCTGTTCCAGCAGTTTTCGCTAACCACCGCTAAGAAAAAAAACCCAGTACATAGACGGCACCTTGGGGTATATGAAACAGGCAATTAACCGCTTGTTTTTAATATCATTTGGCAAGCTGTGACAACAAAACATCATTATACTCTGAGGGAACATTACCAAGTTGCTTCATGTTGATTTTGAGAGACTAGGCATCCCTGCAAACCTGGAAAAAGTTGTAAACAGTAGTGAGTGAATGCTGCGTGTCGTTACTTTTCAACAACACTTTGCTTTATGAGTTGGAACGGCACCCACACCCTCAAACTCTGTTCCCCAGAGGAATCACGGCTAAATACTACCACCAGCTGACATAGAAGAGTGTAACATAAAATGTACAACCTGAACAACACTAATGTGGTGGTCGTTAAATTTTGTTCTCTTTTTTAAGACAAACTGAAAAGGTCTAATGTGTGTATAAACTATTTAACTTATAAAATCCCTCTTTTTCATGAGCATCACACTCGCACACAAATAAAAATGGTTCCTGATATTTCTAGAAATCTCAAATTCTCCCAAAACTCTCCACTCCCACTAGTGAACACATGCTGGTGGTGCATGGGCTATATATGTAGGGTGCAGGTATGGTCGAAGTGAATAAGGTGAAGCTAGGGATTACCATGTTAACTGCAACCGTGGCATAAAATGATCTTAATATCATTTATCGCAATTATTTCTAGGACAATGTATCGTCCAACAAAAGTGGTTATCATGACAGGCCTACATGACACATCTGCGCTCACCCAATCTCCCTGTTTGTATGTGAAGCCAACCTGTCTCTCTTCTTAGCAGACCTGGCCCTCGTTCAATAGTTAATGTCATCAGCTAACTATGCCGCCTACCAGCTAAGCTGTGTGACGGGTTTGTGTAATGGGGTGTATGATGTCGCTTTGTGACCTGTCCATGGGTGTGTTTGTGTGTGTTGATGTTCCAGCTGAACTCTCCGATGAACTCGGTCAGCAGCACGGAGGACATTAAGCCCCCGCTGGGCCTCAACGGTGTGATGAAGGTGCCCGCCCAGCCCTCAGGCACGGCCCTGTCGCTCACCAAACACATCTGCGCCATCTGTGGTGACCGCTCCTCAGGTGAGTGACATCAGACTGTGATGAACCATATCCGTACCGTAAGCACAGGAAGCATCGCAAAATGAAAAGAACTGAAAGCGATATAATTGAAATTTGATTTAAATTTGATTTCAAATGAAGTAACATTCCACATTATTCTAGATTTTTTTTTTTGTATCAGTTTTTGGTTTGTTGGGTGGAAGTATGTGGGGTTATATACTGAATTACCAGTTTATTAGGTTTATTACACCTGCATGAACTGCAATAATTCCAGCATTTGAAGAACTTCTCAGTTCTGTTTATATTTGAAACTACAGTATTTTTGAGTCAAGTACATTGAAAATGTTTCTAATATTTGTTTCACTTCCACCTTTACTGCTTTACTTGCAGTAAAAGTGGAGTCAGTGTTATGTGACCAATCAGACCATTTAGTGAAAAATGAATAAACTGTTAATTATGGGGAAAACAGTCAAAGCAAGTAAGTAAACATGTTAGTTAAAGTGTACAGTGCTTAAGGAAGTTATCACCCTGCTTGCCAGTTTGTAGTGTTGCAGGATATTTTTGTGGCATATCTTTACTAAATTACCCATGATGTCAAAGTAGGTTTTTCTCAACAAATCCTTATGAATAGATTAAAACGAAAATGATAATATGACTACTGTTTAATTAAATGGAAATAACTATTTAAAGGTCAAACCCTTACTAGGAATTCCGAGGATTGGTATTTATACTTGTGGGGAGCCATTCATCTGGGGAAGGGTATAAAAATAATTTCTCAACAGTTGTGATTACACAAGACTCCATCATTACCAAATGAAAAGAAAGTGGGACTACCCTTCATCTTGCTAAAGCTGGTGTTCCAACCACACTGAGAAACCTCCAAAGAAGATCCAAAGATGAACTTAGGTCAGAGAACAGCCCCACGGACCACTCTGGCAGAACTACATACTGCAGCTTTTTGCAACTTCCTGGAAGGACAACAGTCAGTGGTATTCTTTACAAATCTGGGTTAAATGGGCAGAGCGGCCAGAAACAAGCCACTCCTGAGAAAATACACAAGAGGGCAGTGGCCATAAAGGCACATGAAAGAAATCATGAGGCAAAAGATTGTATGGTCTGATGAAACCAAACCTCAATTCAACTTCAACTGAAATAGAGAAGCGCTGTGTCTGAGGGAAACCAGGCACAACTCGTCACTCATCTCACAGCATCCCTACCGTGAAGCATGGCAGTGCTAGAGTCACCGTGGTGTGGGTTTGACCTTTTTTTTTTTTGCAGTGGGGAATGTTCCTATAGAATGAAGACTGGAGTCAAATACAGGCAGATTTTGAGAAGAAAATAAATGCAGTATTCAAGGGTTTGTCTTGATACATGATAACATCATATGTCAATATTACTGTGATGAAACAAGGACATTTTAAACCTTTTGGGAACTTGCTTGATAAGTTTAAAATTGAGGCCACTTTCACGCCCAAATGAGCTTTACGAGAGACAGAAACAATAAGAACTCAGCAAAATGCAATGCAATGTAGTCTTTCTGAAAATTCTGTGGTCGACATGGCTGTATATGGATTATGTATGTTGATAGTATGATTTCTGATGTCTGTTTTATCTTGCCAGTTGTCGAGCTGTTGTCCGCTTCCTCTTTCCCTCCTTTTTAAGATCCAAAATGTCTTGTACCAGACTTGAAACTTTGTGAATGTCCTCATTTTCAGTTTCAAGTAAGTAATTTTACTTCTACACAGAT
The DNA here is from genome assembly GCA_029490765.1 of Euthynnus affinis. NCBI lineage: Eukaryota > Metazoa > Chordata > Actinopteri > Scombriformes > Scombridae > Euthynnus > Euthynnus affinis. Next base: position 7,018,534 of record CM055855.1, on the reverse strand, counting down.
TTGCAATAGCCCAAGGCCAAACTTCCTCACATTGCTCCATAGGGTTTAAAAAAATGCAAAACAGTAAATGCCATTATCAGTGTTCATCCTTAGATCCATCCATCTTTTGGGTTTTTCGCACAGCACACGCCTACTCCAGGATTCTTCTAATCATGGGCTATCATTTGGTCAAAAGCTAGCTTAACCACTTTAACCACAAGAACATTTAACCCGTGGCTAACTGTTGTCGCGACTCACACAGCAGTCGTCTTTGCAGTCGAATAACTCCTTTTTGGATACAGCCAACAAATAACCATGGGGATAACCATGAAAACCCTGTACCGCATGTTTCATTCATAGTGAAACTCAAAGTGCTACAGTATTAATAACATAGAACATACAACATTAAGAAAATAGTAATAAGAGTTAAGATAAAAAAGAATAGAAAGGTTTTTAGTCCTTTTTTAGAAAGAGTCTAGGGTTTATGCTGCCCTCAGATGGTTTGGAAGGCTGGCTCGACCCCCCATGATGCAGAGCTTAGTACTGGGGGCCTGGAGGAGGGAGGGTGCGGGTGGAGGTTTGTGATGTGATCAATTTCTGTATGTAGGGAGGTGCATGTCTGTTAATGGTATGTGTAGGAGGACTTTGTAGTCAATCCTAAAGGAGACAGGGAGGCAGTGCAATGAGAACAGAATTGGTTTGTGTTTTCACATTCTCATCGGGCTACTGGCAGTGCTGCTCTGAATGTACTGCAGCTTCTAGATGCTCCTGCCAGGGATCCCTGTGAAAAGTGCATCACAGTAGTCCAGTCTTAAGGACATAAAGGCACGGACAAGTTTCTCTGGAACTGACAGGATAGAGAGGGGTGGACTTTAAGTAGATGTTTTTGAGTTGGTAGAACAAAGTTTTGAATAGATGTCTTATATGGTCATCTGAGTCACTGGACAGTTTTAGTGTCATCCTGCGTCATCAGTGCTACATAGACCCAAGGGGGAAAATCAAAACAATGTTTAATAGCAAGTCATGCTTCATTTCACTGTGCTGGGAGGGTTTATTTATCTTCTCTGGTGGTCTGACCAGCAAAGAACTAACAAAGAAACAATTTGAGCAACCCCGGAGAATTTAAATGGGCTTCATCTGTCATAAATAACAAAGGAGTTGTTGGGAACACAGAGACGATATGTCCTGTACCACAACATGATGTGAGAACAGTACTGTAATGCAATCCAGTGGACCCCCCTTCAGCCTGCTTTTAGAAGACTCTTCTTTTCTTTTCCAGCCACCTCAGTGTAATGCCCAAATGCACACTGTTCACTTTAACAGGTCTTTCATCATTATTGCTCTTTAAAGCTTTTAGAAGCTGGCTCCTGAATGCTGCTTGTGTGGTTTGTATATGAGGTCAGACAGATGTTTTTTGTTCTGAAGTCCCTTGGAAAAAGATTACCAGATTAATAACTTCTCAATTAGACAAAAGGAAAATATGTCCTGTATACTAGACAAACCATCCCTGTATTGCTCTCTCTCCTCAGGTAAACACTATGGGGTATACAGCTGTGAGGGTTGCAAAGGTTTCTTCAAAAGGACGGTGCGCAAAGACCTGAGCTACACCTGTCGCGACAACAAGGACTGTGTCATCGATAAACGCCAGAGGAACCGCTGCCAGTACTGCCGCTACCAGAAGTGTTTAGCCATGGGCATGAAGAGAGAAGGTACAGCACATACCGTTGAGGATAAAGTCCCACTTACCCATTCCCTCAAATCTGTACTAATCCACATAGGCACACATGAAAACACAGATAACGGCTCTATTTTTGGAAATCAGTAGAAGTGTAGTGCAGTCAGAAGTACATAAGATGAATAATGTTTTTTGTGACCAGAAACACAGAATACATGCATAGCATTTATTAACACTGTTTAACAGTGGCTATATTTTAGAGCCATACACTCTACTGTATTTAAAAATGTTCTGCTCCAAGCACTACTTTGGGGTAAATAATTCTACTGTTGCAGCCCCAGGAAGGCAGCATTGCTAGAAGTGGAAACAGAGTGTGGGCTTATGAGAACTGGCAGTCCTGAGGGAGCTGAGTGATGTAGACTGGAGAAATAAAAAAATAAGAATGGAGCTGTGTGAACTTCGGCTTCCACTGCATCCTCTGGATGTCAGCGTTTCCGCTCTTGTGCCCCTAATGATTTGTATAAACTTGGAAGCTGTGTGGAAGAGCCTACCTAGTTATTGTGAACCAGCTTGTTTTTCCCCAAACACACAGATGTTTTGTGTGCCCATTTTACGAGATACTCGATGCACAAAATTTAATCAGAGTGTTCAAATTGAATTATGTCTTGTAATTGCACCGCACGGTTAAAACGTGCGCCACAATCTTCAAATTAGAGGCTACTGATGGAATGCATACTGCTCCTGCCACTGAATGGATACAAGGCTTTAATCAGCCATATTGGGTCCATGTAAATGTGGCTAAAATGAATTCAAACTGAAGCAGCTAACTTAAATATATATATAAAGATGCTATATGTGATTTTTCTTAGGTCTATATCGGTGCACCTCCTCAGGCAACTACAGCCATAAAATTAACAAGTGACCAGCTCTGTTTGCTGATGCTGCTTTTCACAGGTTACTGACAACGAACACTGCATTCTGCTTATCCATCCCTATGATATATATATTTGAGAGTCATGTAGCTTATCCTCAAGATATTACGCCATTAAAGGATTTATCCAAGATGCAACAGTCAAATATTTCTGCAAACTTTAATGACCTTGCTCCAAACACGGATGAGAAAAACCCCATCCTCTCACAGTAGACTGTGGATTCTGAAATTGCCCACAGTAACATTTACATGCTAAACTAACATGAATGTTCATACTGAAATCCATCTCAGCTACAAATCATGCCACTCTTAGCTTCCGCAGTGACACTACATTTAAGTGTGCATATTCAAGAAATTGTCATCTCACCTCCTTTTACAACTTACAAAATGAGTCAGGAGATTAAACAGAAACAAACTGACACAATAATATTTTGTGTTGCTCCAGGAAAGTCGTTTGAGGTTGTGATTGGAGCCTTGAGCGGTATGGGTGTTGTTTAGGATCAGCTATTTGTGCTTTTAATCATGTACTATTGACCGAATCGTGCAGGTGCAAGTTCAAATTCCAGTCTTTTTTGAAATCAGAATAGTACTGCTCTACTGGATCATTAACGCCACTACGCCCCAATGTTATGACAAGTCATCAGAATACGAAAACAGCCATACACAAAAGAAATCAAGACCTTTTTTTTTTGGCCTTACACTTGTATCACCATGAAACAAAAACAGGACACAATGTAAGACTGAAGTGTTTTCACACAAACATTTCCTATTAGTGGCCTACATGATTGATTGCATCCTCTTCATATCCTCTTAATGAATGAGAGCGGCTCTTGGGTAATGGCAGTGTTGAAAAATGTTGTGATCGTTTGATGCCACACTTGCTCCGCAGTCTTTGAGAGTGGCTCTAACTTGTAAACACTGAGTTGAGAAATATCGTCTCCGCTTGAGGGTCAGCGCAGTAGAGCACCTTAGAGGAAAGACTGCAGAGCAGGTAAAACCAGGAAGAGTTGTTTTGTGTGGAGGGGAAGAAGAAGAAGAAGAAGGAGGAGAAGAAGAAGAAGAAAAAAACAGGCAGTGAGGTGTGAATTTTAACACTCTACGAGGGTGTTAAAAATGTTAGCGCTCTCAGCAGTGCTGTTAAGCACTCTTTCGCACATTCAACAAATCAATCACTGCCTCCCGCCATTATGGACACCGCAGTTATAGAATCCAGTTATAGAATGCATAGATTATGAGCGGCATAAAAGTATAACCACAAGAGCTGAAGAGATGATAGCAGGTGTCAAGCACGTGTGCAGGTGCGCGCGTGTTGGATTTAGCTTCACTGTTTAAAACCGAAAAATCAAAACTGCAGAGAGAAGAAGAAAAAGAAGTGTTTTTTTGGATAAATACGCTTTCTATACAAGGCCAATTTGTCTTGACCTTTACTTGGCCTTGCCTCCCCTCCCTCTTGCTTTTATTTATATCATTGTAGGGCTCTTTACTCCTTTCAAGGATATTATCATTTACTGCCTTTCGCCTCACTCACAGCGCTGCCTAAGCCTCCCCTTGCACCCCGAGGGCTGTGGTTAGAGAACAAGGCAGCAGTAGCCCAAAAGGCTAAGCGAATCCACAGAAAAACAGGATTAAATGAATTTATGCTCTCCCAGTCAGGAGAGGAGAAAGAGGAGGGGGGGAGAATAAAGCTAACATGATTTCAGCCCTCCTCACCTCTCCCTGACTCCAACACAAGTATTCTACCCTTGGGTTGACCTCCACCGCCAGACAGCAGTTCCTCTAAAGTGGGGCCCCTTTCCCTCTCCTCCTCCTCTAACAACCCCTGCTTCCCTTCCCCCCCCCCCCCCCAACAAGACCACGGCCTCTCCGATTCAGGACTTGGAATTGAAACCAGAGTAAGGGAAACGTAAGAAGACAGATCATCCTGCAAACCGTGTGTGTGTGTGTGTGTTTGTGCATGTGTGTGTATGACAGAGTGAGAGAGAGAGAGAGAGAGAGAGAGAGAGAGAGAGAGAGAGGCAGGGCGGTTCTCCAGGTGTGTATGTAAGCTCACATGCTGACAGTGAGTTTCCAAAAGCTGTTTATCATACAACACTGTTATGTCCAAACCTTTTACAAATCCATGTGTGTGCAGGACAAACTTATAAAAAGCCGCAGTACTTTTTTCTGTGGTGTCTTGAATTAAGTAAATTATAGCCTTTTGAAAAGACAAAACACACACACACATGCATCTTTTCCATCCTCACTTGAGGGTGGAGGTGCGGTTTCTCTTGCCTCAGCCACAGTGAGTCTCGGTGTCTGCTCAGCACACAAACCATTTCCTGTGTCTCCTCGCCAAGCCAATCAGATGACAGAACCAACACGGTTCTGCTTCAACCAGTTTTTATGTGCGACATGGAAAAAAAAAAATACAGGACAAAGTCTTCATTGATTTGTGTTCTGGCTTTTTTATTTAAGCTCTTCTGTCACACACAGAGTATCTGGCGACCACGCATGGCGTAACGAAGGAGTGACAGACCATACATTATTTATGTGTCTATAAATGATTTGTGTATAAAAGGAGCCGGCTGTTTGTCATTGAGCACTACATGAAAAACACATCTCTTTGATAAGGAGGCTGAGAGAAGTCCTTGAACATTTCCATGCTGCTGCGTTGTGCATAATGTAGGTCTGAGGTCCCGAATATATTCCATCCGCACTGTCGAAGCAATTATTGATGATTGAACTCTCTTGGATATGTTTACTGGCATAATACTTACTGGGTCATGCACTATTCGCTGGCTTACAGAGACACACTGAATTCAGCATGCACATGGAGACACTCGACATGGGCAAGCAAGCGCACACTCAAGCATGCACATGTGTATTGTATTTACATGTTTGTGCAGATACAAACAAAGAGCCAACTATGTGTTCAGTTAACTACTGATGTGCATCAGAGTATGGACAATTTGTTTTCACAAAATCAGTAAGAATCCAAGCATTCATTCAAATGAGGAATTCAGGGGTTGATGAGAGAGGCGAGACCATAACTGTAACCGTACCCATAACAGTAATGTGCTGTAAAACCAAAACAAGGAGCTTAAAGAGGATAAAAGGGTAAAGGTCAAATGGGTAACAGTTCTCTGTGAGTATGGCACTAAAAGTAATTACTTTCACATTATCAATAGTCATTTCATTCATTGTCAACATAGAGTATTACTAAATAATGATTAATGTAACTTTTTAACTGACAACTCTTAATGAAATGCTTGTTTAGTAACTAATACTATACAATCGTATAGTCCTGATTCTCTCTTTTAACAAACATGTGCTGTAGAACACATGTTGACATTGTAAATTAAATAAAACAAAAAACAGCAGTAGTGACCGGAACCAGTTTTGTTACATGCAGCCGTTCAGGAGGAGCGCCAGCGAGCCAAGGACAGAAATGAGAACGAGGTGGAGTCCACCAGCTGCGCCAACGAGGACATGCCCGTGGAGAAGATTCTGGAAGCCGAGCAGGCGGTGGAACCTAAAACCGAGACCTACATCGAGACCAACCTTGGTGTGCCATCCAACTCGGTGAGTTGCTGTTTTTTTTTTTTTTTTATTCATATATTCTTAAGGAAATGTTTACATATTGTGTCACTCTGCAACAAGTCATCACTTTGTGTACATGTTCATGCCCACGCGCGCACTCATACACACAGTGGGTGATTTGTTTAGATTTACGCCTGGAGCTGGTGGGGAGCATGCTTTTATCCCTAGATTTATTAGAGTATTGCATTAGAATAAATGCTTGCTCTCCATTCTTTCCTATTTATACCATAGACATGGAAAGTGCTCGTTTCTGATTGGCTGGTGGGTGTTAATATTGTACCCTTAAACAGGACAGGATGCCTCAAACATAGTTCTGGCCTACAGCTTAACCATCTGTCTAAATCAGTATAAAAACATACATTAAAGCACATATAACCACTGCAACAGTACCTCTGCTTTGTGCTAAGAGTTAACTGTTACTGGTGAAACAGCCTTAACCTGACCACACATTAACTTTGGATGGTAATTTGACCACAGCTTATTTCTTCAGCTTTTTCTGCTTTTGGTAAGTGTCCATGTATAAGCGTGATAAATCACTATGAGGTGTGCTGACAGTATCAGACTCACATCTTGTCTGTTATTTTCATATAACAGAACACCTCATATTGCTTACATATGGAGCAGCTGTGGCTCAGGAGGTAGATACAATGAAATGAATTAACTTGCACGCCATGAGTATTCTTGAATTGTGTCCATATAGACTTCACTGTATACTATTGCAGTGTTGTGTTTTTGTAGTGAAAATGTAAGAAATTAGTTTTCTTCTTCGAATTTACTATTAACGCTTAATGATACAAGACTTGCGCCAATGGACGTCAGTCAAACTGTGACCTTGGGATTCTGCTGCCAGAAAAACTTACCAAAGAGAAAGTTAAGAGAATGTTTTTCAGATTTACAGCTTATGGCTTATACTTTATTCTCTGCTTTCCAAAATCTTGCTGGAGCCGTCCCATCATTGTCCACAATTTGCTTAAATTTTTTCCAGCTGTAAGAAGCTTTTTTTTTTTGCATTGGATTTTCATTCAGTCCAATAACAGCACACTTCATGCACAGATCAAGTACTGACATCATAGAGAATACTTACTTTTTTCATCATTTTTCAGTGTAAATAGCCTACGTTCTCATTATCCAGAATTAGCATGTGGATTGGAATTGGGACACACTGTTGAAAAAGCATATTTTTTTCTTTGCTTCCTCTTTAATAAAACTTGTGTTTGTTTTTGTTGTGGAATCTATAGCAGATTCTCAAGAAGGTTATAAACACCCTGCCGCCTGCTGGTACAGATGTTGATTGAATTTTGGGAGTACAGCGTGTCCTCCCTCTTTCAGTCCCTTTGGAGGGGACTGCTTGTGGTCTAGAGCGCCGGTTCACCTCACCTCGTATGAGCTCCTTCACTGTGAGTCTCCTCATCTATCCCCTCAGTATCAGCTGGGCACTGTGGGCTGTCTTTGACACAGAGGAGACTAAGAGTGATGAATAATGCAACAGGCAGACTGTTCCTGAAAGCATCCCACAAAGCCTCAGCTTTCTCAGGAATCCTGCTGGAACATGAGAAACAGAGGAGCTGTGCAGCAGCCTACCAAAGGAGGCAGGGGCAAGGGAGCGCAAGGGAGGGAGGGAGGGAGGCATGGACGGAAGGAGGGAGAGAGGGAGGGCTTCTTCTGGGATTCGTCTGCTTCAGGGGAGGGAAATGTCCTGTGAAGTAAAGGTAGAAATGTGAAGGATGTTATGTGAGTAAATGGGAGCTATTTTGGGGTGCCAGATGGAAATGTAAGAGATGAGCGTTGACATTAGGGAGAGGGAGAAGGGAGTGGGGAGTCGTTGGGGGAGCGGCTGGCAGCTCAGACACACTAATGCACCGAGTGTGTTTGGGCTCAGCCATGGTGGGTCCCTCGATGCCCACTGCCTGCCTGGCATAAAGAAAAGGAGGTTTTAGGGAACACTGAAGAGATGAAAACAAGGGCTGGGTATTAATTACGTTTTACGGGTTGTTATTTTAATTGGAATCACATCGTCCTAATTCCTGACTCTGTGCAAATTGCAGTTACAGTAAAAGCTAAGAAAATGGGTTATTTTAGTTATTAAAAGTTTTTTGTCAGAGCAATATGAAATGTTCCTAATGTCACCTCAAGAGACAAGTTGCACTGGGGACACAGTACTGAAATTCCCATCCACCATGGTAAAAGGGCAAGGTTTAATTCCCAGGAGTGGTTGGTTCCAACAAACATTGTTGGGTGTGTTCAGAAGCCAGGGAGTTGTTGTGCACTCGCCCACTGATGTCCATTGCTGACATGTGGAAACAACTGGCTGGCGATGAAGGTTAGGGCTGAAACTGTTGATTGTTTTCATTATTGATTAATCTGCCAGTTGTTTTCTTGATTAATTGTTTAATCATTTGGTTTATAATGTGATGTAAAAAAAAAAAGTAGAAAAGAGCCGATGTCACAATTTCCTAAAGCCCACAGTACCATCTTCAAATTCCTTGTTTTGCCCAACAAACAATTCAAAATTGAAACGTATTCAATTTACTATTATGTAAGACAAAGAAAAGCGGTAAATCCTAAATAATGAGAAGCTGACATTTGCTTGGAAAATTATCTAAATGATTTATCAGTCACAAAAATAGTTGCTGGTTATTTTTCCGTCAACCCTAATGGAGGTAGCACATTCCTGTCTGTCTGAGGTTCAGTCCAACAGCACTGTTAGCAGTGACAAGCACAGCAATGCATAAGAAAGTAGGCGTTTCAAATGGGGAGACAACAATAGAAAAGGAGAATAAATGAACTGAGCAAGCAGGAAAATCTTACTTTTTTGTACAATTTGGGTGAAGTGACCCTCTAACCAAACAGGGCCCAGGATTTTGGCAGAACATAGGCATGCAAACTGTCCTGACCACAAGAACCCCCCCATCCTGTCCAAGTCCTGTTCCCTGCCTCCCCCCTGCAAGGTCTCCATTGAGAAGCGCTGCCCCGTGCTATAATTAATCACAGGGTCCAGGCCATGAGTGTACACCATGAATAGGCCACCGCCACTGTCTAATGGCCGGGGTCTGGCCAAGCTGAATAAAGTGTGTTTATCTCATGGTGACCTAGAACAGGAGTTAAACAGGCGTTAGTAATGTGCCTTCAGTCAGACGAGGAGAGGCCTTCTCTATAAGAGGAGGGGGAGAGGAAAGAAGATGCTTTCGTTCCCTAATCCTGAAGGTGTTTCTTGACTTCTATTCATTTCTACTTTTTTTTTTTCTTCTCTCTCTGTCTTTGAGATATTTCTGTGTCTTCCATCTATGCGTTGATTTATATAAAGGTTTTGTTTCTTCTTTCCTTCAACTGTAGGCAGGAAGTGTTGTGTTATTTAGATGATAATTAGCTGATGATTCATCCCCACTCCCGACACATGAGGACAGTTTCTTTTTCTCTAAAAAAGTGGGACACTTGAGTAATTCATTTTCATACTGATCTGTATGAGCATCCAATTTTCTCCCTGTAGTCACGCTAGTGTAGTCTGGTTCAAGCAGAATAATGAAAAATTGAAAGGCAAATCTTTCGTCTCCCCTCCTCAAGTGATGAAAATTTCATGGGACAGTATGCAAGCCTGGCATTTTTCTAAGTTGCTGGGATGATCGACCACGGTGGTGGAGTGTGCGTGGCTATAAACCTTTTGATTCAGTTGGAATGAAGACTGTGTGTTTGTGGCAGGCATTAAAAAAGAACTGCTCCAAGGGACTAGAATCCAGTAACTCAACATTTCTTCTATTGCTTCCTGTCCCAAGTGGATGTTTCACTTTTTGTCCAACCTTCCCCCTGTTTATTTGCTTCATATTTTCAACTGTGATCCACAGTAGAAGAAGAGGAAGTAGCGCTTTCAATTGAGCTGTCAGAGATTCCCAAGTGGACTCTCTTTTTTTTTCTTTCCTACGACAAGGTTAATATAATTCCGTCACAGGTCACAGTGGGCTCCTCCATTGTGGTCTGCTAACATCCTAAATGCTGCTCTGTGACTTGAACAGTAAGTACAGTAATGTGATGCCTGAGGATTGTTGCAGGAAAGTGTAAGCTCCTCTCCCCTGTCATCTCCGCAGACAGAGGCAAAGAAACCGGGTCAGTGTAAACACGGCTAAGATAGCCATACAACATTCATGAGGCTCGCCATGTTTAACAAGAACCCTGGGACTTGTATTCTTATGAGAGGGGGTGGCTTGACCATAGCGCACACTTGGGCATTCACGACTGCTGCATTTTAGTAGTCATCAACTACTCCCAAGAAGTGGTCGAGTAGTCGATTTAATTGCGAGAGATGTATCAGAGATGTTTCTGGTCAAATACATTAGGAAAGGGTTAACTAATGTAGACGGGACCGATCTTGGGGCTAGGTGAAATAGCAGAGTCCTCGATTGGCCTTCTCTAAATAATTTAGCACTGGTACTCTTGTGGTACTTTTGGGTAACCTTACATATATTGTAGCTCATGGTTTTATTTGCTCTGTTTTCGTATTTCTGTACTGTTGATTGTAGTCAACCATTGGGACATACAGCCATGTTTCTTTTGGTCTCTTACTCTTGCTGCATGTCTGCTTCTTTAGTGCCTCACACCGCATAATATTAGTCACAACTAACTATAGTTACAACTGTGACTTGACAACAACAACCGCAGCAATCCCCCCAGCCGCATATCTGCTGTAGATGCAGTGCCACAGTTTTATTACCGCACCGTGCTAAAACCACAGATCAACGATTAGCCTACGACGACGCATGACGTGTCGACTAGCGGTTTTGAAAGTCGACTATTCTACGGACTATTAAGTCGACTACAACACCTAGCGCACAATGAAGTCCTCTTTTGTTTTTCTTTGTTTTGGCTGGGGTTGCCCTTTGGAATGAATTAGCTGAATCTGTTTATGCGTCTTTTGAGAGGAAACGCGGCTCACAAAATCTGTCGCGCTGAGCCGCCACCGTCCACGTCTCCCACGGAGATGCTGAAATATTCATAAGATGTTTTCATTCTCCCCCTGAAGAAAAAAATAAATAAAAAGACGACTTTCAGTTCTCAAAACAGTGTAGTCTTTGTGTCTGGTTGAACTTTTTTCATATTTCAACTGCGTTTCTGTGATACTCTGCAGTCAGTGTGAGTTTCACACCGTAGGGAGGGAACGTGGAGGAGAGGATGGGATAGTCTTCGGCCTGTGTGTGTTATAAAAGGAGAATGTGAGTGGAGGGACGCTTTCTCCTTCATCTTGAACTAATCTTCTCTTGAGAGCTGCAGTTGATGTTGGGATCCTTCGAGCTTTTAGCATCGATCGGTGGGATTTGGAGAGGGAAGTTGGGGAGAAGTTGCTGTTTTTTTTTTTGTCAGAGTGGGAGTTCACACAGTGATACTTAGCATTTAAGGATGTTTACTTGATTTAAAATTATGCACAAAAGCGTGTGCACAGTCTTTGTTTACGCACATACAGCACATATCAAGGGTATGTACTCCTGGGATGATTTTAAATTACCCGTCAGAGATTGACAGTATTGTTTGGGGTTCGTCTCACCCCCCCCCATCCCCCAGATGGATTTACATTTTAGTGAGTTAGTCATACTGTATATGTGCTGCATTAGGATTCCACCATTGCTCATAAGCTCCCTGTGGGTCAAAGAATAAAGCTCCTCAATATGATATATCAGGACAGTTAAGGACAGACAGTCCTTGTCTCTGGATTGGAACTTAAATTGCACACATAAATTACTATCATAACAGGAAAAGTCCTCATGGGAAGAAGTATAGGGAAAGTCTAGTACATCCAGTTGTTTTTAAGAGAAAAAAAGTACAAAAAAATAATATGTACAGGTTTCTTTGGTGTCTCTTCTGACCTCAGAATTTCTAAAATCCTTTGCATGGCTATGTTCAGTTGTAAATTTGTTTTTACTTGCTTCTTTTCCTCAAATGTAAACGGTTGTGTAAAGAGGTTGATTGTTCTGCTACAATTTAAGACATTTTTACGTTTGATGAAATGTTCACAGCAACAGTATACGCTATGTTCACCACAAGTGCGTTTACACTTAAGGTATTTAAGACCCTTTTTAAAAGCCTGTGCAGCGTCTTACATGATGTACAGTACATTAAAATAACAGATAGAGTATGTTCATGTCTCACAGCTGTAAAATCCTTCTTTAGCCTTTCTCCTGGCTTTTATGCTTATCTCTCCTCGGGGCTTAAGTGGATCTAATGAGGTGAAATCAATAGAGGACTGTTTCTCCTTGATTCACCTGGACCTTTTATTTCACAGAGAAACTACTTTTCCTATTTTGAGCACTAAATGGACAATACAATGACGTCTATTAGCCGGACCAGCCCACTACCAAGAAATGCTTTAAAAAAATATATATTTTATCATTTTTTTCCTTCTCTGAAATGTTGGCATTTAATTACTGCAAACATAACACATGAAAATGTTAGAATAAATAGTCTTAAATAATAATGTATGAATTTAAAATTTGCTGAGTTTTACAAAGCCCTGCCCAGTCTGGTTATAAAGTCCTATTTGAGCTTCTAAGCGCTTGTTCTGTTGTGAAGTGTCAGTAGAGTGTCAGCAGGGGCCTCTTGAGCTCCGCTAGCTGTCCAAATGGCTGATTTGTGTGTCGGCTAAAAGGTCCCCAAAGAAACCGTCTGCTTGGTTAAAGTCGTCTTTTCACCGACAGCTCTCTGCAGGTATTTCCTCCACGAGCTGGGACAGAATCACTGTTTGCTTTGTCTTCCTACATGCTCCTCTTTGGAGGATATTATTCACAGCAGTAGTACTCATGTAAGCGTGAATGTGTCTGTGTGCTTGGTGATAGGTGGCTCGACCTGACAGCCAGGAGACACACAAAAGAGACACACGGATTAAAATGAAAATATGACACATTCATTTCATCCATTACCTGAATGTCTAACTTCCAATCTTGTGTTTGTTTGTCTCCTTTCAGCCGAATGACCCAGTGACAAATATCTGTCAGGCCGCTGACAAACAGCTCTTCACCCTGGTGGAGTGGGCCAAGAGGATCCCTCACTTCTCTGAGCTGCCATTGGACGACCAGGTCATCCTTCTACGAGCAGGTCTGTTAAAAAGATTTGAAGTTGATAAAAAAAAAAAAAACAGCAGAAAAAACAATCATGATGATGATTTTTATTTCAGAATAATTCCTTGACAGGACATATGGATACAATATATAACATGAAGAAAAAGTAAATAGATGGAAGCACCTGGCACCAAGGACTTTAGATCAAATACTGTTTTAGCAAAACAATCATTGTTTTATCTTGGTCAAAATGATGAGGTAGTTAAATTTTATGATCCTGTACAGCAATGCATACCCATTTATTTTAGAATATAGCCGGAAGAACCTTGAAGCCTATTTTAGCTTTTCAGAAAGGCCGATGAATTCATCTTTAATGAGAAGACACACTCAAAGAGCCTTAATATAGCATTATTCAACCAAATCTGGTCATAACCCTGAGTGGCTCTCTGTGTCATGTGACTCAAACAAGAGTTGAGACCCACCAAGGTCAGAACAACTCATTGTGTGTATCTGCTATATGTGGAAGAGCAAGCTAACCACGCAGGATCACAGAAGCAGCAACGTAAAACAGAGCGTGAATCATCTGTCACTTCTGTTACATTCACTAACATCACATGCAGGAAGGTCTTTTGGGTTCTTCCAACACATTGCCCTTGTTGCCTGCCTGTCGCTCCAAATTACACCGTTATATTCTTAATCCACCTTGAGGGGAAAAAAAAAAAAAAATGCTATTACACACCCATCGCATACCCTGAAAAAAAAAAAAAAAAATCCTCCCATCATTCCTTATCCTCCGCACACACAATGATAGAGAGACTTCAGCAAAGCAGAGAGAGACATTATTCTGGAGAGCTCGTCTCTTCTCAGCGCTCAGGTTTTCTATAAATAACCGCTTTAGTTCTGCTGTATCACAGATAAAAGCATCCCAGCTCCTCGCATACCCAACTCTGGGGAGAAGAGGCAAGTGTTGCCAGGCAGAACAGTTAAAGGAGCCCTGTCACTCAAAAAGCAGCGTCTTGTGTCTTCACTGCTCTCTGTGTCAAGCCCCTGCTTTGGCACATCAAGCCTGTTGTCTTTATTGTGATGGCAGGCGCAGTTCATCCCTTTTACACGCTTGTCTCTGTAGAAAGCATGATTCAAATGTCTTAGTAATAACCTGATGCCTGTGCTTGAGAAAGCTGCACGCTTTTACTGCGCAGCTTAATTGATTCATTGGAATTCCCCCTTTGTTGTCAGTTTCATTTTGCTTGAATGCTGTGTGAACTTTTGTACTGGGATTTGCTTGTTGTTTTTTTTTTTTTTTTTTTTTTTTTATTCATTTTTCCTTCATGCTTTTCCTCGATCCCTCTACCCATCTCTGCCTCAGGTTGGAATGAACTCCTCATTGCATCATTTTCACACCGTTCGATAGCGGTTAAAGACGGGATTCTGTTGGCGACCGGGCTGCACGTCCACCGCAACAGCGCCCACAGTGCCGGAGTGGGAGCCATCTTTGACAGGTCAATATTACCAACTTTCTTGCTCTTAAGTAGTTATCATATTGAAAGTGATGTAAGGGCAAACTGCTGCTACCACTTGTCTAATAAAACATATTTCATCTGGGCTTTATAAATTGTAATTGTTGGCTTTATTAAAGGTTATTGAATCATTTACATATTTTTTACGTCAGTAATTATTCAGAGGAACAACTTTTTTTGTTTTCAGATTGTGAAAAACGTCTTTGGTTAGCAGCATAACCAATCCTTATTAATGGCTTATTACTGCTCTGTTCAGTGTTCTTCAATTATTTATGAACAAATACAAACTTAAACAGCCTTTATTAAGAATGCCTCATTAGAAAGTGGTAACATTACAGGCATATTTGATAGGTTGTACCTAATGACATTGTTAATGTTAATAAATCATAAATAATGACAACACACATTGTATTTATTAATGTCTTACTGATTAAGCTTTATTTATTCAGGCAGTGTCATTGAGATCAACATCTCTTTTGCAAGAGACCTGAGAACAGGTTACATACACACAGTTCAGTACGTTAAGCATTTAAAAAAAAATGTATTAATTACTAATAGAACATGAGTTTATTCAATACATTTTTTTTAGAAAGTGGTTTCATTTTCTCATATGACATTTAGGTTTCTTTCACTGAAATATTACACCTAGACTGGGAGTCACAAGTGTGTGCCTCATGAAAAGCAAAACAGCACAGTAACTATTGATTGACTCCTGTATATTAAATATGTACACCTGTATGCATCAGGGCTCACACAGGAACACTGAACTGCTCTGAAAATGTCAAAAAGAAAAAAAAAAAAAAATCCATGCACAAGTCGCTCACGGTGAAGTCGGGTGTGTGCAGGAACCACCCTGGTGACTGTTATTGACATTCCAGGGCAGCAAGCTGTCTGACAGACTGAAATCTCACATGAGGCTGCGGTGTCTGTTCAGCAGCATCACACCTTCAGCTGAACTGAGATAGTTTGGAAAGTTATAAAAGTTAAATAACTGTATATATTAAATGTCAACACATGGTTTAGATTAGTTGATCGACAGTATTAATATTAATCAGATATGCTTAGATAATTCATGCCAAATTAATTTGCTGGTTCCAGCTTATCAAATATGAAGATAAGCAGATTTGATCTGTTTTATATTATTGTAGCTTTACTATATTTTGGTTTTGGACTGTTGGTTAGACATTTTTTTTTTAAATCTGAAAAACAAACTTTCTCAAAAAATAATTAAAATAGAATTTGGTAATGAAAATAACTGTGTGGCGTTCAGGTACATGTCACCACAGTTGGAGGTGCTGTCATCAAACTCATTTTTAACAGCAGGCCTCATGTCAATCTTTCCGTCTCTTCTTTCTTTTCTTGGGTCTCTGCCCCTCTGATGACCAGCCTCTCCACTCGATCATCAGCGCTGGCAGCCACAGGACATATTACATCTCTGCATTAACTGTGGCGGGCATTAAGATACAGAGAACTGATAATGTTTCTTTATCTACTCCTGCCTCTTCGCCATACAAATGAAGAGACTGATTAACTTAAATACTTCATTATTTTCCTTCTTTTTTTTTTCCTTTTCCCTTTTCTTTTAGCTCTGTCGTTCCTCTGAGCAAATTGAATTAGAATGAGCTAAGAGCCGCAATTGACTTTACTATCGGAGAGAGAGAGAGAGAAAGAGAGAGGGAGAAAGAAACTGGAGTGAGAGGGAAAATAAAGAGCGCCGGGGAGAGGGTGTGACCGAGTCAAAGAGGGGTGAGGAGTTTGAGCGACTCCACGCACCAACACTCCCACCAGTGATGTCACACACAGACAGTGGGAGTGCTGGTGTTAGATTACAGCTTGTGTTTACTCTGTGGCTTTCCTTTTATGAAAACCATGTACTAAATATAATTACTTTGCAGGGTTGTAAACTTTTCCACTGATCTAACGGTGCCTATGTGGGCTGGAGAATACGCTTGTGTGTATTTGCTTTTAAATAGATTTGAGCTGGATAGTAGTTAAAACATATTTTTAATGTCCCAGTCTGGATTTGGATAATTCTCATGAAGGGTAGTGTGTGCATTTACAAAATTGTACCAATTAGACTCAAATGGTTTCCTGTGATCTTAACTTTGTCTGGCACTGGTTTGGTTGTGCGATATAACACAAATAGTCTAGTAGCTAATAAGGATTAAATAAACGTAGTATTTTTAACTACATCTGATTTTGAATGAGCCACATTTCTGACTTTGTGTTGTTTTTTTTTTTCTGTGTGTGTGTGTCTCTTTTGTGCAGAGTGCTCACGGAACTGGTGTCTAAAATGAGGGACATGCAGATGGATAAGACAGAACTGGGGTGCCTTCGAGCTATAGTCCTTTTCAACCCAGGTAAATATGACTATATGTGAGCTGTCATTCGTTGTGGCAGTTTAAAGAAGCAGTAGAAATGGGTGTTTCAAAAAAAAAAAAAAAAAGAAGTGCGGTTTTAAAACAGCAAACAGTCTTTTTATTCTAGTTTCAATTTTACTTGGAACCGAAACAATCTTCGGGTAGAATTAGACTACAGCACAACATGGACATATCTGATGCCAGTTTAGGGTTTTTGTAGTTTTGAAATGCAACCAAAAATAATACTTTTCTTTTCACCAACCTACATCTAATTTTTTTTTTTTTTAAGTGGTAAGCATCCACAACAGAATTCATCACTGTTGACATATCTCCAATGTGTGATTGTTCTCTTAGAACAATGCTGTATTGTTGAACAGCTTTGTTGCACACCAGTGTATTACAGTTTGGCGTAATACTTCCATTTCAAAGATCTTTGTGAGCTGTAGGGCTGCTACTGTTTCCATCTGCTGCTGACACTGTCCTCGATATTGCTAGAACGGAATATGACTCATTAAACTTCTGAAACTTAAAGTGATACTCCACCCAAAATCTGTATTTTGAGCATCAAACGCTCCCTCTAGTAAACTTGAAAGGTGACTCCTGTTTTCACCTGCATTATTTAAGTGAGTTCAAGTGATGGACAGTATGCAGGATTCTTTGGTTTTCTTTTCAAGTTAGGAGTTTTTGATCCTACGCACCTGTCACTAAGTCCTTGTGGTGTCCAGGAACTTTTCTTGAAATATCTATTGAAGTGTTTTTGACATTCAAAATACAGGTTTTGGGTGGAGTTTGGCTTCAGGTTTAAGACTTGTGACTCAGCTTGACCTCATTAATGTAGCTTGAGAATTGGAAACTGGATTTTGAGTTGCCTTTGTTTTCTTTGAACTTCACTTCAGACTTCTCTATAAAAACTTGAGACCCGCTTGTGACTTGTAAAAGTGATGTGGTCCCACCTGCTGTGCGCTGAGATAGATAGCACACAATAAAAGCTGATACAGTACATAACGACTGAATGATTAACGTGTTGAAGGTAAACCGATTAATTACTGGTTTTTTTTATAACGTGACATCCACAAGACTTTTTATGACATTTTCCTGCTATATGCTTATAAGAACCTGATCAGTTTTCTTTCACTGAGACTCTTGTGTAGGCATGTGTCACGCCTGCTAACAGTGTGCTGTTCTGAACTCCTCTCTATTAAACCAAACCATCAATGTGACCCAGGTTTTTTAATGGCTCGGTGTGGGAGTCTCCCTCTGTCCCTCTGGAGCTACTGTGAATCCGTTCACCCCAGACACACTGATCCTCTGTGTTCCACATTTTGTTCAGGCCACCTCCAAGCCCACTGGCCCCGGTTCACTTCTCGGCCTGATTCCTTGTTAATTAGGGGTTCACTAGACCGGTCTGACTGAGAAAGCAAAGGGTGGGGGGCGCTGGAGGAGGGGACGGCGATGCTAAAAAGGACCTCAGTCCTTCCTTTCCCACACTGTGTGATCTAGTCCAGCTATTAACAACAAATGTTCTTTCATTGTTAATCAATTATGCAATGCTTTGTTAATCAGAAATGTTAATCAATGACGTGTTTGTGTTGTTTGTCAAAGAGGAGTCCTCTAGTGAAGCTTAAATTAGCGCCCGCTCGGGAAATTGCGGTCCTAATTGGACTAGCCTAGAATGTGGTGACACACGTCCACAATGAGCCTGTGAGGTTAAAACTCAACTTGTAAGTTAGTAAAGCTGTGCACTATCCTGTCTATCCAGGAGAAAGACTTTCACAGACTGAGTGGTTCACTAGCCAAAAGTAGAGGATTATGATAGTATAACTATAAGGATGTGAGAAGAATGATATAAAGAAAAGAGGTACATATACATACTGTAAAATAATAGGGTTTAATAATAATAATAAGGGTTGTTGTTTATTTTTGTTAATTGTGTGTGTGTGTGTGTGTGTGTGTGTCTCTCCACAGACTCTAAAGGTCTGTCCAACCCAGGTGAGGTAGAAGCTCTAAGAGAGAAAGTCTATGCGTCTTTAGAGGCCTACTGCAAACAGAAGTACCCCGAGCAGCCTGGCAGGTATGAACACAAACACAGACACAAGTTCAAATTTCTCTTCAACACGTATTTTGGGTTGATAAACTGCACAATGAATTGGTAAGAAAAGAAAACATTTGAGGAATAGATTACAAAAAATTACATAGATTTGTAGCATTTATTCCAGTCAGTAAGCTGTCCTTTTTTTTCCTTTAAACAGTCTGTTCATACCAGAAAGTGGCGCAGAGAAGTTTATTTGTGTGACTTCATGAAATATGTGAATCTAGGAGTCTGGTGATGTACTCGCAAGGATAGTTGGTAAATTACTGTATCTGATGAGCTAACATGCTAGCGCTAGTCAGTCATAGTCGCTATCCGAGCGTCTTTCTATTTCATCTGCACCTTAGCCGTTCCCTCAAGGGTAATTATGCTGAAGGTATTATTTATGTGTGGTATCAGTGATGTAGTCTGAACTAATTCATCACCTCATCCCTCCCTCTTGCTGTCAGATGTATAATGCTGACGTTTTATTTTGGTCTTGTGTTGTGACAGGTTTGCCAAGCTGTTGCTGCGGTTACCAGCGCTGCGCTCCATCGGCCTCAAGTGTCTGGAGCACTTGTTCTTCTTTAAGCTCATTGGCGACACGCCCATCGACACTTTCCTCATGGAGATGCTAGAAGCCCCACATCAAATGACATAATAGCAGAAGGGGTTGAACCCTAGTCACCCTCTTCTTCTCCCTCCTCCTCCTCCTCCTCCTCTTCCTCTTTCTCCTCCTCCACATCTCCCACCAGCCGTGGATCGGGAGCAGGGTCCTTTTTAAAAAAAAAAAAAAAAAAAAAAAAAATCCCGTCTCCAGCAAGGGACAGGTCACGTGACGACTTTGGACGGAGAACCTCTCCCTACCTCCCATCCACCCTTTCTTCTCCTCGCCTCCCTTTGATGTGTTTCGAAACAATGAATTCGTCATGTCTATGGGTCTGTTTTATACCTTGTAAAAATATATAAATAAGAAATATATATATGAAAATGAAAATCTCACGACAACACGAGTGACAGCAGTGGACTGAGATGAGGACGGACAGAGGACAAAAGAAACGTATTGAGCCATCGTTTTCGTCTTTGCTTTTTCCTACACATTGACAAGAAAAAGCAGAAATGATCCACAGTTTTGCTTGCAGGTATATTAATTAAAGAAAACAACAACGACAACAACAAAACAGCGGTGATGTCATATTCGGACACTCAGCGTTGTGATCGGGACAATCGTGGACTCAGGAGAGCCTCGGGTGGTCTAGACTTGGACCTGAGCCCTCTCTGTCTTTCAGGACTGAACTTATTCGGGGAGGGATAATTGGGGGGAGGGGAAGGGAAGGGAAGGGAGGGGAGGGGAGGGGAGGGGGGGAAGTGGAACACGACTGCTTAAAGGAACTCATCTGTTCCTGCCTGACTCGACTGAACAAGTCAGGTCTTGCACTAGCTGTTTTTGAAGTGTGAGCTTTCTGGAATAGAACTCAAGAGGTGGGTTAACAAGACTGCAAGTGCTCAAAAAAAAAAAACGATACAAAAAAAAAAAACAACAAAAAAACTCAGGTCTCTGCCCAATTCCAACAAATATAACCATGTCTTACTGTGTTAGCACTGTGCAACATCGGGGAGGACGATTTATTAGTCCACTAATCAGCCCTTCAGTTAATGTATCGATTGATCTGGAGTTGGGAGAGCTTGTTATGTACAATCTGCGCAGTTCTTGTGCACACAGGAAGAAACCAGGCTGTTTGTAAATTAGCCTCACATTAGCTTTACGCTACATGCGCATCACTGGATGCCGTGAAAGGCGAGACCAGCAGGTGCAGGAACAACTTTTGTCATCCGTGTTTTGGGGGGTGGGGGCGGGTCAGGGAAATACAAATTTAGCCTTTTGTCGCAACCTCACACAGGTGATCACAGCAACCTCGGACGGCTGGAAAGTGAGCGCACACTCGGTCTCATTTCATGTGAATTTCAGCACACCATTTACACCTCCACACTCAGAACTCCCTCGCCCCTCCCCACCTCCCAACCCCAACCCCTGCACCCCTGCTCACAACGCAGTGGGTATTAGCTTCTCTAACCCACCTCATATCTACCTGTACAGAAAGTTACAACCATATACAGTATTGACGTTTATTTTTCAGTTTTTTTTTCCATTTAACAACAGCAATGCACAATTACCTCTGTTTCCATCCCTCCTCGGTTCTTCACACTCATTTAGACTTAAACCCTTTACAGTATGCGGGAGAAGCGCTTATCGTTTGCAGCAGAGCCATTATTTGTTTATTTGTTTGTTACTTGGCACTTAACCTCATGACAGTGGAATCGGGTTCCTAAACGGAGAGCTGATGTGTCGGACCTCTGAGGTGGATCTTTTTTAACCCCAGGTTATTCTTCTCCTCAGAGGGACACACACACACACACACACAGAGACACACACACACATACAGAGTCGCTCTCTCTGCACTTCTTCTCTGGACAACCAAGTGTCATTCAAGTCGAACTGAAAATGTTGAATATCTCCATGTTATGTATAAATATGCTTTATGCCCATATTCTGCTTTTATTTTTCTCTCTCTCTCTCTCTCTCTCTCCCCTCTCCTTTTTCTCTAAATGCTGCAGCTGCTGCAAAACTATGCATCAAGTGCATTTCCAAAGATTGTCCACAGAGCAGGTGCATGTTGGTATGGCTTAAACAGGTCTGATACCTTGGTGTTGGTATCTCGGTTAGATGTGGGTCCCCTGTAATAGGTTCACAGACAAGAGTAAATATCCTACGTACATTTTTTTCTCCCTCCACTATTCAGATATCTGAGAGTCATTCCGCACTGGTTTACTCACCCTTGACTGATTATAGGCTTACAGAGAGAATAAGCAGCTGTTGGCCCTCATTTCTAAGTGTATTATGGAACAGTGGAGCAAAGTGGAGTTTAATGATATGTTAAACTACGACTTTAGCAGAATATGATATGAGAAAAAAAACACTAAGGGTCTGAACCTGAAGAAACAAACCTGAGCACTGTGTTTTCATAATGATGGTCAATAGTTTGAGGTGTATGGAGTCTGGAATGTGCCACAGGAATAATTCTTTTTAAAGTGTTTGATTATAAAATCTAAATTGGATTTGCACTGAAAAGCAAAATGATTACATCTGCCAGTTAATCGTTGTAGTCGCTTCTTCTTTTTAAATGATGAAATGATAATTGAATTTTAAAAATGGATTTGTAATACAGATTTTTAAAGATTTTAATATTCCATTGAATGATGTTTCTGCCTTTCATGTCCCATCTTAGAGTTCATTTGTGTCCCGCTTAAACATTTACAGTTCGCCTTCTGTGCTTGATTTCATTAAAGCACTAAAAATGAAATGAAGTCCAATCCACAGAGCAGCAACAGGAGCTTTTATTGGCCAGCTGTTGCACAGGTGGCAGGAGTCATGTAAGAGACCAGAGCTCAACTTTAATTTTTTTTTTTTTTTGGCTTATTAATTGGTAATAATTCAGTCGGAAAAAAAGTCTCTGATTATTCTGGTAGCACAATAAAGACTCCATAGACTTTTTTTTCTTTCCAAGAAGACATCAATGATACAATGGCCATGTGTACGTTTTTATCTGTGATTTGGGACCGGTTTCACAGAAGGGAGCTACATCTGTAGATGTTAATCCACCATCTGTGAAACGGATCCCCAGACGAACAATGATCTCTTCTCTTAGGCAGAAAAAGCAAAGAGCTGGTTCAGATGCCAGCTCTGAAATGTCAGATACTGTACACCTCAAGCGGGACTTTTTCACATTTACTTTCATTCTGATTCAGTTTGGGTAAGAGCGAGTGAGGGGTGAGCTGTTAGCTTTCTCCAGTGGAAGAGAAGCGGCGCTGCAACATCGCTTGATTTATATATTTTTTTTTTCTACAGACAGAAATATGGCACTTTCTCACAGCATTATTACACCATGTTCCTTTGGATCAGACAAAAGCACAGCATCTGTGCTTGTTAAAACTGAAAAAAGGAGCAATAACTTGAGTATAATGTATTGGCTTATTATTTTATTATGACTCAACAGTTTCAGTGAGGTGGCCTGTATTATTACAAACTATCCAGGTGACAGTATTGACTGCCAGCTTGAGCTCAGTTTACAGTATTTATATTCTGGAAGAAATTATACTTGTCTGTTAAAGCAAAAACAACAAAAAAAGAGAGAATTTTAATCAAGACTTTGGAATCAAGAGAAGCAGATATATGAAACAATTAGACGTTTAGTTTAGTTTTTTTTGCGACAGGGTGACCCAATCCTCCTGCTCTCTACAGCCTGATGTCTCCTCCTCTTAGTTTACTGTGACTGGTGACCGCAGGTTATCTTAAGCCATAAAATGTGGATGATGTGCGAGCTCACTCCCCTGCAGGAAATGGATGGACAAGGGTCTTCTTGACGAGATAAAAAGAACGGATCACCCACGTAGAATGAATACCTACATGAATGCTTTATAACATAAAGCTATATTTTGTTAATATGTATATGTGTATATATTTATAAATATATATCGACAAATCTGTTCCTTGAGTATTTCCAATATTGAAAGAGGGAGACAAGTCTTTCAGACCAAACCGTTCCACACCAGGTGTTCTTCAACTCAGAGGTTTACCGTGTTTTGTTTTTTTTTTGTTTTTTCTTTCTCACAACTATCTGGGGGTTTTTTGCATTATGACTTTATAAAAATTACTTTCGATCAACCAGCAGAATCCCAGCAGCTCTAAACTCAAAAGAACCAGCTTCTCAGCAGTTTATGGGATCTCAAAAAGCTATGAAAGATGACAAAAACAAAACAAAAAAAAAAAAAGGTTAAGACTTTAAACCCTCCAAAATGTATGTGTTGCTTGGCAATTGTATGTTCAAAAAAAAAATGTAATCAGGAAAAGCTGATCTTGTGACACAATCACTGCTTTCTTTGTTGCATAGACAGTAAAAATGTTCAAGTATAAAGAAAAAAGAAAAAAAAAACACTTGAAAAAGATCTATTTTTGTACAAAGGTAATTTTATCCCTTGCTTATGTACTCTGTTCTTTCCCTTTTCTTCTGTGGGCTGTTGTATACGTTGTGGAAAAGCTTATTTGACGAGGCAAGAGAAAATTTTTCAGACTGAAAGCGAGCGGTGAGAGGAGTAGTTGGCTTTGGCACCTTGGTAACTGTCGCCTTTACTTTGCCATTTTCAACCTGTCGCTGCAAGATGGGAATGTCTTCTTTCATTATATTTTTGTCTATTTTCAAGGAGATTGAATTTTGTCATCTGTTCTTTGTGGGTTGTTCTCTGATGTTCTATCTTTCATGGACAGAAAGGTTATTAAAAAACTTTAAAGTGAACTGGACTGACGGCAGCTGATTCGGTGTGTGTATATATAATATCCAAAGATACACGTAACAAGCACAACAACAAAAAAAACACTTCTGACTGATTAACATGAAACATACAAAAACTGGTTTTATTAAGTTGCAGGTTATAGCTGTCAAATGCAAACATATAGTCCACAAAACCCAGATTAACTACAGAGAACAGATGCTGCTGGTTTTGTGTGCAGAACTACGAGCTAATCAAGCAGAGGAGAACATAAAAAAAAAACAAAGACTGCTAAAAAAAAAAAAAAAAAAGCACAATACATGTAAATGTCATATGTACAAATCCTAAAACACAAAATAACTGCATTTGGTCACTGTTGTAAACTGTAAAATGTTAAAAATGATGAGAATGTTTAACCAGAAAGGGATTTAATTCAATACTCTGGTAGGATTGTGGGGGGAAAAAATTAGAAAGTATTGACATTTACATTCATTTAAACTATCAAACTATTATCTGTGACATCATGAATCCTGATTTGTTGCCTTAATAACGAGCAACCAACTTACAAAATTGGAAAATATATCTTGTTATGGCACACGGCGCTTACTCGAGATCTGACATTTAATATTAAGGGGAGAAAAAAAAAAAAAAAGAGTAATAGTGGTACCACTTTAATAAATAATAGTACAAGAGGGATCCTCGGGCACCTTTTGTTATAGTCACCTCTCCTCACCTTGAAGTCGTTTAGGCAGTACTACACATTTACACAGACAAATTTTTTTTAAAAAAAAGGCAAAAAAAAATTGTAGAAAGGCCAAATAACCATTTAATTTATTGTACAAGACCATAAATGCATGTGTGGGAGCTGGTATGAAGCAGTGACATCAGGGTTAATGCAGTGTTAAAAATACTGAAGCACCAGAACTGACATAAACATTGTTAAGTAGAACAAAAGTCACCCGTTTCCCTACCAAGACGACAAAATCCGGCACGTGTCAGAGAACAGGTGGGATATCTGGGGATGTGACAAGAAGGAATGAATCCACTGCAGAGCTGATGTCGCTGATGTGCGTCTGATGTGGTTGATTATTTGGTTCTCCTTGCTGAATTTCATTACCTGAAAGCCCTCTCTGCATCCAGCAGGAGCTCTCTGTTAGAAAAAAAGTCTGATTTTCTTACAACAAAAAGTAGAAAAAAATATATAAAAAAAAGATATGAATGGCCGAACAGATCCAAAAAAAAAAAAAAAGGGGGGGGGGGGGGGGGGGGGCTTAGCAGTCGCTTCTCCATAGCTTGATGGTTTTGTCGTTTTCTAAAGCCGCAGACGCGATGATGTTCTCTGTCGGGTGGCAGGCGGTCGAAATGACGACGTCTGGAAAGAAGAGAAAAGACGGGAGATGGAGGTAAGAGCTACAATTCAAAGTACTGTACATTTTAGTTTGAAAACCCAAGCATATATTGTAAAAGAAATAGTGAGAACAAACATTTTTTCACACCCAGAAAGCTTAATTTACACCCAGTCACTACAAGAAAACAGCCCAGTAATACAGCATATGTGTGTGTGTGTGTGTGTGTGTGTCCTGCACCTGTGTGGCCCTGCAGCTTCTGCACGATCTCCTTCGTCTGCAGGTTCCAGATATACACCATGTTGTCCTCTGAGCCCGACACGATCCACTGCAAGAGAGTGGCGAGCAGCAATGATTTCATAACATCGATATGCAAAATCTGCACACGAGGCATTAAATACCACACGTTTATTCAAACAAATGACCAGATATGCTGTGTGTCGTCACATCCACGACCAGAACTGTTAAAAGCTCTTACCTTTCCACCAGTGACGGAGAAATTCGCGAATATGCAGTATTTCTCGTTTTTATGGCCGGTGTACGTTTTCAAGCACTGAAATGTTGGAAGAACAACGATAAGTTACATATCTGTATGTGATAAATGCTGAAGAAAGACGAAAAATGTAGTTTTTTTTTCCTCTAACGCAACATTTTTTTTTAAACTAAAGTGAGATTAAACATCATCATGATCAAGATTAAAAGAGATTTGCACATTAATGTTACTCGACAGGAAACATAAAACTGATTCACGTTCATGGAATCAAATCATTTTCAAAGCGTCTCACCTTTCCTTTGCTGTAGTCCCACAACTTGAGTGTGCTGAAAGTAAAACACAAACACAGCAGTCGCAACTGTTTAACAGCTGAACATCAAACCAACAATAGAAAGCAAACTTATTAATCATTCATGTACATTCTGTTTATGGAAAGCTGAGGATGAGGTGAGTTTATTACAGTGTTACACCGCCCTCTGCTGGTGAAGCAGTGTTAAAAAAAAAAAAGGAAACAGGTCATGAGAGGTGACACTCACTTGTCCAGTGTAGCAGCCAGGATGTATTTCCCGTTGGGGGAAAACTTCACAAATGACACGGGAGGGTTGTCGTCATCTAACAACAACAACAACAACAAGAGGAGCACAGTCAGCGAACAACCAGCAGTCAGTTCTATCTAAATACCTTCAAGCACCTTTACTCCTTCCACACACTTTATGACGCCTCAATTCATTAAGATTTTCTGTCACTAAACTACACACAACAAACCATCACACTGCTTACTGCTAATTAAACAGAGGTGCTGCACATACTGAATGATCTTACCTATGAGTGTCTTTAAACACTGTCCTGATGCTGTGTCCCAGATCCGGCTGTGAAGGTAAAAAAAAACAACAAATTTGTCATTTAACTAGGAATGACAGCCAATTATCTTAGGCTTAATGATTCTGTAAGACAATCGAGTTCAAGTTATTAGAGTCAGGGTTTGTTTTAAGGTGGTATTTCAATGTTTAAAGTAAGAAAAACATCCTTATGACTTTTATTAGAAATTAAACGTTTCCTTTCTTCTTTCATCTTTTCATTGATTTGTGTCGTTAATCGTAACCTTTACCAGCATGGTTTTTTTTTCCGTCATGTCTGATTGGCCGCTTGATTAACAGAAGTGGATACAGCGTCATCAATGTCAACTCAACTCAACTCAACAAAAACCAATCATAGATGCCACAATACTATATGCAACACATGAGTGAGTTAGCCAGATGCTGTTGAAAAAAAAAAGTATGTAGTGTATTATTGAAGTTATGGAGATCTGTAGTAAAAATGCTCTAATTAGCATTTCTGCATATATAAGAATTTGTTTTCTGGCTGGAACGTCTTAGAGCCTTTTCCCTGCTGCAGACTGATGACTGTGGTGCTGTTGTCAGAGTACGGTGGGCGGTTGGTAGAGCGACTTTAGGATTTAGTCCGTTGGTCTGGTGAACCACTAGCTCGCCCGACTCAAAAGATATTCTCCTCTATGTAATATGCAGTCACTGCCCATCAGAGGCTCTCTGTCTTCAGGCCCACCAGCCAGAGCAGCAGCACTGCTCTCTGTTTCAGCAGCATTTTTATTCAAATGGACTGTTTTGTTTGTTGTTGGCTTTAACTCTGTAAAACTCTATTTCACATCCAGAAGTGAATGGAAATCCTTTCAGTGAATCATCTGAACTCTGACTGACTGCTTCACATCCACTTTAAAGGGTCAGTTACATCTCCAGAGAGTTTGCTTGCTAATATAAAGAAATGCAGTAACTACAGTATATGAGGTTAAAGCTGCAAGTATGGCATAGCATTTCATTTTAAGCTAAATCTGCTTACCTATGGTACTCTATCAGAGGTTGTCACTAAACTAAGAAGTTAAAAAGGTATTTCATGATTTTATTTATATATATATATATGAATTGTGATTTATTTTCAGTCAGAAGTTATCAATGTATGATTTGACTTTTGTTGAACATTTTAAGGCTATAGTGCAATAACTCATTACATTACTGTTATTTATCTCTATTCCTCTTAGAATTTCCTTTATTATAGAAAATTGTGAACATCTGAAAACAGGAAGTGTTCTTGTAAGAGAATTTGGACATAACTGCATGTTGTGCTATGAGTCAGTTACATTATAAAATGCATTAGGTCTTAAACTGAGTCGTAATCTGCTAATGAAGAACACAATGTGATGTTTTCCACTGCAACATGACATCACATCTACAGTAACAGTACATAAAAAAAAGTTATTGCATTTAATTGTGTTGCTTACTGCCATTTTTTTTAACAAAAGGGAGTAATAACACAGTTTGTTCTTACCAAAGGCCGTCATAGCTACTGGACACAATCAGGGAGCCGTCTCTGTTGAAATGAACCTGCAAGTGGAGACACATCATCACATTACTGCTCTAGAACATTCTGCTAATGTTAACGAAATATAGTAATAAAAGAAAACACTGACTTACAGCAGAGACAGGGTCAGAATGAGCTGGCAACGTTTTCAAACATTTCCCAGTCTTCACGTCCCATATCCTTACACTCTCATCAAACTGGAAACAAAAACAAACAAAGAACATTTTTTGTTTTTTACATAAATGTTTTTAATGTTCAGATCTGGTGCTTTTGCAAAGGTCTAATGTCAGGTTTCTGTTTTTTTTTTTTTACTGCTTGTTTCTTGCCAAAAGCTTCATACTCACCGATCCTGACACGATAAGATTGGACTGGGGGTTGAAGTTGCAGCAGAAGACGTAGTTGCTGTGACCTTTTAGAGTTTTTAAGCATTTCCCCTGTATTAAAAAAAAAAAAAAAGCAAGTTGAAAATGTCACAAATGTCTCCTTGGCAACAGAAGTGGAAAAAACGCCTCTTTACTCAAAGCGCGACCAGTATTAGATCACATTCGGCTCGTTCGTAGTGGAAGTAAATGCAGCTTTGATGGCGATAAAAATTTAAGAGCAACAGGAACTAAGGCTATGAATCCAAAGAGTGAGCATGGATTTCATTTTCATACTTCATAAATGTATAATGCTACGAGACAGTGCGGCAGCCGCTACTGGAGTCTTTGTGTAGACAGGCTTTTACCGTTCACACTCAAGCCCTTTATTCATAAGTAGTGCAAACACGCACAGTTCACCCGCTCTCTTACCGAGCTCACGTCCCAGATCTTCAGGGTTTTGTCATCAGACGCAGACACCAGGAGGTTGGAGTCCGAGGACCAGGCCACGTCAGATATGCCCTGCACGTTCACGGGAAGTAATGAGTCATTTGTGTTGAAACTGAAAATATGTATCTAAAATAATACATAATAGTTCTGCTTTTTGTATCTGTCATTATCAAGGATGATATAACAAACACAATCTCTCAAAACATAAACACTGCGGTAAAAAAAAAAAAAGACGACACTCACGAGTTTGTGTCCAGATATGGTTTTCTCAAACTTGCCGTCATACGCTCCCCAGATTTTGATGAGTTTATCGGCGGCTGTAAAGACAAAATAAATATGAATTCACAGCGTCGCTACAAACAGAAACAGATTTTTCTCACAATATGGTTTGATGCTGGTAAATAACAAAAACATCCAAAAATGTGTTTTAAAAGGAAACACAAGGGCGGAAATGGGAAAAAAACTCACATGAGCTGGCGAGCCATTCTCCACTCGGACTGAATTTGACAGAGGAGACAGCTTTAGTGTGGCCGGCTAATGTGAATTTCAGACTGTAGTTTGGCTTGGCAGGAGCCGACTGTGAATGGAAATGACAACAGTGATATTAGAAAAAAAATAAAATAAAATTAATTTCCACATCTGGATATTTCCTCATCCTGTCTATGAGAAATGAACTAATAGGTAAGATGCTGGAAACACTAAAAATATATTGAATTAAAAAAAAAAAAAATCAAACCTTGCTTTGACTGGCAGATGCTGATGGGACCACTGGAGGTTTTGTGTCAGTCTCTGGTTTCTTATCTTCTGTTGCCATGGTGAGGGAAATGGGCATCTACTGTGCAGAATCCTGAAACAGAGAAGTAAGGGGTCGTGTTAAAAGTGAAATTCTATAGAAGTTAGTACATGCTGCCACATTCACATCCAGTTACAGTCAACTGCATGCAAGCTGAGGCTTTTACAGGACGCAGAGACATGTAGAGTTTATGTTTGTTTGTTTCAGTTTTGTTTTTAATTGCTGTTTTTCTTTCTTTTCTGTTAAGCACTGTGCAACTTTGATAAGTGTTATGTAAATACATTTTATTATATTATTATTGTATAACATTATTCAAATGTGAAAATTGTACAACAGCTGCATCGTGTAAATTACATAACATATACTAAAGCAATTACTCTCCATAGCAATTCAAACTATAACATCTGATCATACAATAAGATCCAAGTGATTTTTATTTATATATTCTAGTTTTCATTGACACAATAATTAAAGTGCCCCTCCATCAAAAAAATATGTTTTTCTTCTTGTTGCTCCAGAAGGATGTTTGAGCTTCACTGTGTAGAATGATGGATGTGCAGAGATTGACACTAGAGGACTGTTTTCACATTCATCTGCTGAAAGTGGAAAGTTGCTCTGAGCTAACTGGAAATCCAGTTTTAAGGGGCGGGCCTACGAGCAAAATTTGTGACATCACAACTACTTCAGAAGCTAATCCCGGTTCAATATTCATACACAAGTGTGATGTGGAAACTTGAAGCTTCCAGTGCACAAACACTGAGAAGTGACTTTACATTGAACTAGTAGACAGAGGTTCTCAAACTTTTTCACATCAAGGAAACAAATTAGACCGCGGACCCCCATTTGATTAAGATTTTGTCCCAGGGTCCCCCATCTCATCAAATTTTTGCTTTTCAATGCTTTATTACACAAACTGTATGAAACCCAGGACCAAAATAGTCATTTTTTCCATTGTGGTACAGATATAGAATTATATTGAAAATAAATTATTCCCCTTTTTGCTTGGGACCCCCTAGAACCTCCTCAAAGACTCCTGGGGGTCCCCAGACCCCACCTTGAGAACCACTGATGTCAATTCACAGCTGTGCAACTGCTCTGAAATAATGCTGTAATTCTCCGTAAATGTAAATGAAGTCGTCTAGCACAGAACAGCATATTTTCTAGGGTTTAGTGTTTAAAAACCATCAAATGTATGCTTTTATTTATAAATGCAGCTAACGTTACGTGTTTCAGCTAGCCAAAGCTAGCTAGCCTACCATTGATTTGCCTTAAATTTTACATTTAAGTGACTGGAAAGACAGATGTTCTCCTGTCAGCTAAGAGTGGTTGGTGTTAAGTAAAAATATATTAACGTGGAATCGTGTTTAAATGCAATAAATCTAAAAGAAAAAGGGAGAGCAAACAAAGGCACACAGTCCCTGACAAGTCCAACTCTAGCATCCTACAGTCAAGATGTATTTCAGGTTTAATGATTTAAATCCCGACAGAAACAGATAACAACACAGTCTGAAATCCTTTGGTTTCATACTGAGAGCTGAGTGCTGTGTGATCATTAAGCCGCCTGCCTTAAATGAACTGATGCTGTTGACAAACTGTGTTAGCTGCTCCGGAGGGGCCCTCCATTCACACAATGAGCAATCACTCAGAAAGCGATACTCACGGGGATTTAACGCAGATTCACGGTCAGATTGTTACTCCTGACGACGCCTGGGATGAAAAAATGCACGTATTTGTATTCAGATGATCACGAAGAACGCATATTTCACACGGCTGGCTCCTGGATGTTTGCATGCGAGGAGGAAGCTGCGAGGAGAAGCGGGGAATGGTGCGGTGGTGCTTCCATGCGCATGCGCATTACCCTCAAGAGTAACGGAAACAAAAAAGGGACAGAAAGTCGTAAAGGTGTAACAGGTATTATTAACGTGACATTAATTTTAACATCAAGGTAAAAATGTGAAATTCTTCACAAAAATAAAATAATAATTTTCTTATTATTATTTTCTCTATGGTGTGTGTTCTAATTTATTAATACTGTGGCAATACAGTTTCACTATGAATGAAAAGTGTGGTACAAATTAAATTTAATATTATTTATCATTGTTGAAAAATAATACAATCATGGATATGCTATTTTTGGAAATGAGGAGGAAATGCTGTTGTTTTTTTCTCGTTAATATTTTATGATATATTGTATTTTATATTATTATTATCATTATTATTGTTATTATTATTATTAACTTTGTTGAACACTCAAACTCAAAATACAGTAACATATAAACAAGTATGAAAAACAATTATGACATAATACATTTTTTAAAATAATAATAAGAATATTGGTAAAGGCAACGTTTGTGCAAGTAGCATTACACATTCAATAAAAAAAAAACAAATAAATAAATGAAGGGGTAGAGATTAATGATTAGTAACATTAGTCAATACTATTACATGTTTCAAAAATTGTTTGGGCTCTTTGTTGCTTTATTGATTTTACAGTTTGACTGGAGACTTGTAATATTTCAGATATTGGTTTGAGTGTGTACGTTACACTCCGGACCACAAGGTGGCAGTAATCAAACTGTAGCTTCGGGTAACAATCCGCCGACGATCCACGCTGCCCTGACTCCTGGAGCAGGTTCTGTATGGATGTATAATACACCCATGGCTCGACAGAGAAGTTTTCAGTCCCGCAACTGATCGCGTCCTGCGGCTCTCTGGTAGACATGCGTGCGGACTGTAGCCTACACTGAAGTACAGCGTCTCTTGAACTCTTCCTTTATAAAAACCAAACAGTAAAAAGTTCAGTTGTTATCTTTGTTTTCCCGTCATCCCCCGCGAAACACGTACACACTTGCTGTCTTTATCTGAAGGTGGCTAACCGCTCCGCAGGGGCTGTGTGAAAGCACTTTGGGGCTTTGCGCTGAAAGTTGACGTCCTCAAAACAAACCGGGACTCTCGGATTGACCATTGTAAGCAAAATTCCAAGTAGGCAGCATGAAATTCAGCCATGATAATGATTATTCCTTTTTTTGTGCTGCTGACGGTTTGTGTTAGCTAACAACAGCTCACCCAGAGTTTGAGTAATGACGTTAGCTCTCCAGGCTGACGCTGTGCTCCTAGCTTTCCATGTGGAATTGTTATTTATGGTGCTTTGTTCAAATTTGACAGACTAATTATTTTCCGTCTGTCCAGTTACTTGGTGTAAAGTTAGCTTTCATGGTAGGTGTCGTCAGTGATAATGGTTTGAGATAAAAAGCCAGAGACATGAGGTTAAATCTTAACTCAAACTTAACTGTTTGTGAAGCTCTGAGTTAGTTTTCTGTCCAAACCGTCGTCATATTTAACTGCGTGTTTCTTGATGAACTTTGTGTTTTCAATAAAACGAAATTACATTTTATACTAACATTAGCTTTCTATTCCACTATGCGCAATAAAAGGAATTTAAACCATTATTTCATCAAGCCTAAGTTTCCCCAAGTTAAAGAAAGCCACTTTTATTATTTGTTAAAATGTCATGTCAACAAATATTTCAGTGTCAGCTTGTACTACCAAGCAAGTTCACCCCTCTCTCTCTCTGGGTGAGCTGGCTTCACTGAGTATCACCAAACCTAAAAGTGTTTCTGCCTCTGAAGTTTAGAGTGGAAAAGCATTTAGTGTATCTGACCCTAATGTTGCATTTATATTCATGGGAGCCAATTAACAGTGTGATGATTATTTTTCTAATAAGAGACAATCTTTCATTATTATTTCCAGCCGTCATCACACAGTTGTCTCATGTCATGAGTTGCAGTGATGGAATCAGTGTGTGAAATCATCCGCACTGTCAGCTGTCACTGCTGGGAGAAAATCAACCTCGCATAATTAAAATGCAGCTAAAATCTTCATTATGTGTTTAGTGTTGTAAAGGATTTCTCTGATAGAAGCTCTTTTTTAAAACCAGAGTGGAAATAGAAGGTCTGTAACAATAAAATGTTTCTACTGACCTATAAAAATACATATTGCTCTTTTTTACTTGACACTTTATTGAACACTCAGGACTTTTGTTCATGTCAGGATCCTGTAGGAATGGTGACTCTTTATTTCCAGTGATCTGATTGGTCAGTGGTCAGGGTGTTGACAGGTTTGATCAGATCCTCTGAAGTTAACCTGCTCCTTAGCAGGTTAACTGTTCGGCACAAGTTACCATGGTGATTTATTCTAGTTAAAAGTAAGCCAGCTTCATGATGCTGGAAAACCTCAGTTCAGCGTATAGACAGGTTTAACAGGGTACATCACCATGGCAACTTATGCTGAACGGCTAACCTGCTCTGGAGCAGGATCCCAACCTGTCAACACCCTGACCACTGACCAATCAGATCACTGGACAAAAGTCTGAGTTACAATATATATTTTTATCGGTCAGTAGAAACATTTTATTGTTCCAGGTTCTTTATTTCTATTCTAGCTTCTAACAAACTGAGAGATCGTTTACATCACTAAACATGTAATGAAGATTTTAGCTGCATTTTCATTGTGCAAACTTTATTTAATCCCCAGAGTGACAGCTGACTGTGCGGATGATTCTACACTCTTATTCCATCTCATCACTCAGAATAACATGGATGGAAATAAAATTGAAAGATTGTCTTTTATTAGAAAAAATAATCCACGTACTGTTAAGTTGCTCCAATGATTATAAATGCAACATTTATAGTACTGGTTATCTGGACGGCCAATGTTAATGAAAGACATCCTGGGTATGTTGAACTCGCTTCATCATACAGACCCCCGATGTTCTCTGGCTTGTCCAGAAAGTAAACAAACAACTGAGTCATCACTGTAATTGTAAAACATTTGACAGAAAAATTAGAAAAGAAACCCAAAAAATATAATGATTTCAACATACAGTATATAACAAAACATTTTTTTAAATTCCATGCCACAGTACACCAAAGGCCCTGCTCACCTACACAGGTGTCACTTATTCTGGCTGATTAGACCTCTGGTCAAGCTGAAGGTGGGCAGTGTTGTACTTGACATTACGTGAAGTCACCAGACTCCACAGAATTACAAAGGTGCTAACAGAATAGTGAGGAAGATGTCAAATCAAATACAGTCTGCACACACTCCTGAGAACCAAAATATCATCCGAAATTAGTCAAATCACCTGCATGGATTTTTTTTTTAACCTTCAATGAACTTAGTTTAGCACCCACATTTGAAAGTTAATGAGCTAAACTTACACTAGGTTATATAGTCAACGAAGGCTTCTTATTTTACATATGTTTGTTGTAACTTTTTTTTCTA
Organism: Euthynnus affinis; assembly: GCA_029490765.1. NCBI lineage: Eukaryota > Metazoa > Chordata > Actinopteri > Scombriformes > Scombridae > Euthynnus > Euthynnus affinis. The sequence goes on along the minus strand of CM055855.1, from coordinate 6,982,966 downwards.
TTCTAACAGGTCACAGTGTGTGCTATGAGAAAAACTATGCGTGAAGTGGGCTGTTGTTCCTTCGGAGCCTTTGATCACCTGAAACACGAAAGCTACACAATTCACAGAAGATAATAGAAACCAGCGACAGGTTGTGTTTATTTGTTGAAGACCAGTCTGATCCCGCTGCCATCACCATGTCAGCAGACATACAACCGGATGTTCCACAGCTTGTCAATCCTCCACCGCCTGAGGTGACCAATCCCAACAAGCTAGGCCGGAGGACCAACCAGCTGCAGTTCATGCAGAACGTAGTGATCAGATCCCTGTGGCGCCACCACTTTGCCTGGCCTTTTTACCATCCTGTGGATGCAGTCGCTCTGGGACTATCAGTGAGTAATGTGCACGTTGTGTGATGTAAATGTTCTTCACAGTTGCTTACACTCTGGCGTTTTTCACAACACGTTAATGTGCAGAGCATTTACTGTTTAATGTATTCAGGAAATGTAATGATGAGTAGGCAGATTGCTACTCATTAAAACCTGAAATAAACACACAGCTGCTGCATCCATAGTGGCTTTGATGAGTTGTAAATTTGCTCTTTATGATATGGTCATTTTATCCACTGCAGTCATAATATTCATCCCTGTTAAAGGCAGCTGTATATTTGCAGCCAAATATATTTTGTCAGGTTCCGATGTACAATAAAGCATCTTTGTTTCTACAAACAAATTAAAGTGGCATTTAGGCTTTGGAGCCTTGAATTGGCTGGTTTATTTTTCATCCAACACTTCCCATTGTCCATGTGTGATCTGTTAAAATGTCATATATGCATTTGTGTTGTGGGAAAGCATAATCTCCTCTTTTTCTCTTCTCTATCAATGGAGTTAAACTGCTTTCAAATCCTTAAATTTCCTCAGATCACTGAAAAAAGATCTCAGAAAAAGAAAAAAAATGTTTTTTTGTTTCTCCCATGGTTTTGGTTGTCTTCTAATCCTCATACACAACCCACTTAAACAACACAACACTGAGTGTTGTAGAGACATTGGGATGTGACAGCATACTCAATCTCAGTCACATCCAATATTTAAAGCATATACCCATATAACCCTAAAATTGCTGGATTCTTTAATCCTGCATTTGTACTGTTCACAGTTAGGTAAATGGATTATCCAGCAGAACTAGGACATTGCTTTTGGAAAGAGATGTCTTTTTTTCTGAAGAGATAAATTGAAATGGCATTTGAAACAAAAAATTCCATTTGCCACCATTATGCTGGCATGGAGGCAGAAATCTAAGAGACAAATATAAATAAGAGAATCAAAACCGTCTCCATGACTACATACCAACAACATGGGTCCTTATTTCCAGCTTCAACCATTGTTTCTATCGGTTGTGGGATGTTAATTACAGTTTGGGTAATAATTTCATCATCTGACTTCTCTTTTTTTCTTCCACTGTGTTATGACTGATAGGAATGATGGACAAACGTATGAAAAAATGGAACTGGAATGATTTTTTTTATGCATCAGACTTTAGTGGATCCTGTTGTAGATGTGGGACAGAAACAAGAAGCATTTATCTACATTTATCTGACACACTGACTCTTTCTCTCTTCATCAGGATTATCATAAGATAATAACATCTCCCATGGACTTGGGAACCATCAAGAAACGACTAGAGAACAACTACTACTGGAGCGCGGGCGAGTGTTTGCAAGACTTCAACACCATGTTCACCAATTGCTACATATACAACAAGGTGAGAAACTTCCTGATTGGAAATGCAGTTGGCTGGCTGGATGGCTTCACAGATGCTAGATCCTCATAGATTTCCCCTCTGTCTTGTAGCCTACAGATGACATAGTGCTGATGGCCCTCGCCTTGGAAAAGATTTTCTTGCAAAAAGTTGCCCAGATGCCTCAGAGCGAAGTGGAGCTTTTACCTCATGCAGCAAAAGGGAAGGGCAAGAAAAGTAGCATTTCAGGTAATGAGCTGTACCAGGCCGCTACAGGAAACAGAGAGGAATTTGAGTTTGAGAAATGATGAACTTAGTAAACTTCACATATCATAGTCATGAAGCAGCCAGGGGTGACATGTTTGAAGGATGTGTCGTGGGAAATCATCAGATGGGCCAATAAATCTTCACAACTTGGCATTCAACTCCAAACTTTTAAGAGAAAAGACTCAAAGAATACACTTGAAGCTGGTAGAGTTCAATGTGAATAGCTTTACTGTTCATAAAAAGCAATACAAAGCAAACCGAGGCCTTGATCCCAGGATGAAGAATGATGCAAAATCATAAAACATCATTATATACCTTTTCATAATCCCACCTAATGTGGAGCTTATTTTCTACACTCTTCTACATTTTTTAACCATATTCAAAACTGCCATTATTGCGGAGTTCATTAGTGACCTTGACGCTTTGGTAATGATCTAAGTATGATTCATCTTAGACACAATGGTGTCTCAGACTTCTCTAAAAATGTATCAGTTGCTCCCAGCTTGGAGATAATAATGTCTCACCATTTTCCACATTTCTCACATCACCTCACAGAAAAGCAAAATATTATTTTACTGACCAGCCTTCTAATTAACTTCCCTGGATACTGTCTCTTATTGACATCATGCTATCTTTGCACATTCACTGGCACATCTGTTTGATCCAAGGGAAGGTAGCCTCCACCACAGATGTAAGAGCATCAAAGGGACACTAAGCACCCTGTGCACAGAGATATGACCATTGATGACGCCCATAAGTCTGGCAGTTCATCAGCCATCAGCAGTGATTAACTGCATCGTTAACCCTGTTTAATTTGACACCTCGTTTGTGCTCACCTCATGCTTACCAAAAAGATATGAGGCGCAATAATCTTTTGGCCAGAAAAGACAAACATTGTTGCAAGAAAACAATCTGAATGTTCCTCGCATACTTTAGAAGATGGAAATAATAATACTCATCAGAAAAGATGTATTTTTGTGTTTTGTCTCCTTTAATTTGTGTCAATACATGTATACAGGTGGGCAGGTTGGAAGTGTGACAACATGTCCCTCAGCTACAACTGTTACATCGCAACCAAGCAACAGCTGCGCGCCTTCCAGCTCATCCTCAACTCCCAAACAGTCATCACAGACCCCCACGAAAGTGAGTCACCATTTGTGCCTTGGATCCTGCATCATATTATCTCAATATCACAGAACCTTACTGTGTTTTTTCTTCTTCTTTTTTGTATGCCTATGAAGAAGAAAGGTCTGAAGAGGAAGGAAGACACTGATTTGTCCTCAGCAGTCATAATCAGTTTGAGCGATTTACCAGAAAGCAAGAGGAGACGTGAAGGAGGAGGCCGAGCCGTCAATCCTGCTAAGAGCAGCTTTGATGAAAAGCAGTCGCCGCTACGAGAAAATGAACAGGGCAGACTGAGCGAACAGCTGGAGTACTGCAACGATATCCTGAAGGAAATGCTCTCCAAGAAGCACGCAGCCTACGCCTGGCCTTTCTACAAGCCTGTCGACACCGAAGCTCTGCAGCTACATGATTACCATGACATCATCAAATACCCCATGGATCTCAGCACTGTTAAAGTATGAACTGTATGTCTTTCTGCGAGGGTTCTCTTTTATTTCAGTCACGGATGTTTGTCTTTGATAACTTTGTGTTTTTAATTTACAGAAAAAGATGGATGGACTAGAGTACCAGGACGCGCAAGGATTCGCCGCAGATGTGAGGTTAATTTTTTCAAACTGCTACAAATACAACCCTCCGCATCATGATGTCGTCACCAAGGCCAGGAAACTTCAGGTGCCTTTTTGAAATAATTAAAGTGGTTCCTGTATTCTCTACAACTTTCCATTTCCCTTCATTCCTTTTTCTGTCTGCGTGTGTTTGCTTCAGGGCGTGTTTGAGAAGAGGTTTGCGAAGATGCCAGACGAGCCTGTTGAGTTGATTTCACCCGCGAACGTAACATCTGCTAACAGTTCGAGTTTTAGGGGAATAAGCGGCACAGGCTTGGACAAATCCGACTCAGCAGATGATCGTGCCACCCGACTTGCTGAGCTGCAAGAACAGGTGGGTGCAGAACAGGTGGGTTCCTGCGTGGTGCTCTATAAAACAAAGTCTTGTTAAATAACATCAGTCTGCTACTCTAAACCTGTTTCCCAGACAGCAGCCTTAGTTACGCTCCGCCTCGCAACATACACGTTGATCATGGACTCATTGACCTGGAAAACCCGTCTGTGTGCTGTTAAATACAGTCAAAATAGAGCGGTAAGAAGTCAAATCTCACTAGATGAGAGTTTTCTGGAGCAAACAACACATTTGCATTCAGCTGGCTCAGGATTTCTTATCAATTTACAAGCATATCAGTGCCGCCATATACCAACAAATTGCGCACAATACGGAAAGCGAAAATTTGAGTCTCTCTCTATCAAGTAAAATATCAGCTGCATAGCGAGGAGATTTGATGTGAGATGAGATTTCAAACTGCTACAACGATGATTTAACCTGCACTGCACCAGCACCCTGTGATAACATTTCTAAAAATATTTCAGTCTCCTTATTTTGTGGCTTTTAAATATACAACAGGGAGGAATATAGACACAAAAAGGATATTGTACAAAATCATATGCTGAACTGAGAGTTAATCGCTCAGTGGCTCAGTGAGTTTTTAGCATCTTCTCCAACTTGCTAGCATACAGCAAACACTCTCTGGCTCCCACCTTGTTTGATTTCTCGGTGCCACTCTGACCTATTTCTGTTGACACTCTACTCAGCTTAAAACTGTTCATGGACAGCTCGCTGCCCTCTCTGAAGCCCCTTTGATTAAACCAAAGAAGAAAAAAGAGAAGGACAAAAAAGAGGACCACAGGCCAAATAAAGGCAGTACAAATTCCAAATGTGCCTTGAATTCCAGCTCCAGGTATGACACCTTAGATAACTGATGAACTCTTTATTCATAGTACGTCACTTTCAAAGAGACCTTTGACTCTGTCGTGTTTAATTACAGGCAGTCGTGGAAGAGAAGCAAAGACTGTGATTCAGATGGCGAATGTCTGCCGATGACATACGACGAGAAACACCAACTGAGCCTTGACATTAACCGGTTACCCGGCATGAAGCTGGGTCGCGTGGTGCACATCATTCAGACGCGAGAGCCTTCTGTGTGCGACACCAACCAAGATGAGATTGAGATTGACTTTGAGAAACTGAAGCCGTCCACTCTGCGTGAGCTGGAGCGATATGTCAAGTCTTGTCTGTACAAGAAATTTAAGAAATTTCAGAGTAAGTACAAAGCCTTCCCGCCATCTTCCTTTGAATCGTTTGATATTAAGGTGTTTGTTAGCCAAATAATTGAAATTCCAAGGATCCATCAACATCTGTAGCATTTAATTGGTGATTTTGCTTCCTTTATTTTCCTTTTAACCCAGAGAAAAGCAGTCAAGCTGCATCACATCATGTCAGCAGCAGCACTTCCTCAGATTCTGTCACCAGCAGCTCCACTGACTCCAGTTCAGAAAACAGTGACTCATGAGGGCTGCAGTAATGGTTTTATTTATTTCTTTGTTCTGTGACCAAAAGAGAGTGTTTTCACAAATGTTAACATGCTTATTTTTCTAGTTGTTCTATGTTTAATACACGGTGAATTAAACTTCCCACCATTTTTGCATTCAGCGTGGCTTTTCTCCTTCTCTTTCTTTATAAAACGCAATATCCGTCACTGGGGTTTTTTTTATCAGACACTATAAATCTGAAGCATATCTGGATTGGAAATATTGCTGGGCTAAGACACATTTCATAGCATCTGAGTTTCAACCAATATCCTGTTCCTGCCATTCATTTTGTTTATACAGTTTAATTATTATAGGCCTTTTCAAATGCATCATGGAAATTCATTCATGCTCTTTAAAACATCCAGTTGAACTGGACAGCCCTCACAAGCATCTGATTAAGCTGTGGTTGGGGTTTCATTTTAAGTATGATGAATTCCAAATGTCTACTGTACCACAAGGATTAAAACAAGAGACAGAACTTACAAGGGCTGCTAATTGGTAGTGTGACATATATATATATATATATATATATATATATATATATATATATATATATATATATATATATATATATATATATATATATATATATATATATATATATATATATCCTGTGTCAGGAGTGGTTTTCCGTTAAGATCATATATCACTTTTGCTCATAAATCTTAACCAGTTGGAAACCAAGATTTAAAAATTACCCCCCAAAAAATCTCACATGTGGATTAAGGTGTTCATTCTGCATCTCAACCTCAATCTGCTTATGTGTCCAGGCTGCTGTTTGTTTCAATTTTTGTTTCCCAAAACTGTACTATAGCATATACAGTATTTAAATTTATATATATATATATATATATATATATAAAAATGTAGAGATTAATTTTAATCTTTGCAGACCTGTATACAGACAGTTACATAGGAGATAAAGCTGTAGTAATAGTAATTACCACATTAACAGTTTTTCTTTTAAGAAATGTAGATGGACCTATACTGAACTGACAACACAACATCTAAGTTTCAACCAGCACTCAGTGATGGCCATTTTTTCCTTTAAATGTTATTAAAAACATTATGTGTCAGTTTATTACCTACACTTTACAGTCTAGAGGGTCCAGATCAAACTTTCCTCAGTGGGTTGGTACGGTTGCCTGTGAAATATATACTATAGAAGTTTCAGTCAAAAAATTTCAGAAATAGTATAACTTTTATGCCTTTGGGGGGGGAGGATGTCATATTGCAGTCAATAATGTGTTCTGCAGTATATATGGGGAAACTGTCTATGTAGTCTCTTACCAGTTTATTACTTGTAACTGTAGGTCTAACATGCACCCTCATGAATTTGTTGTAAATGAGCCTGATTCATCATTTCAGCAATGAAAATGAATATCATTCCTGTATTTGATGCTGGAAACATCTTCCATTTAACCTTTTGTTTTGACATTTAAGATGTTTCCTTTTTTTATTTCTTGACCTGTCTTTTGAATTCCCGTCCCCGCATGAGTAATTCAATTTGACATTCACCTTTCTCAGTGCCATCTATGATTATTCCATGCAGAACAGTAAATAACCTCCATAGACCTTTGTAAAGGGCCACACCAGTATTTGTCATGTTGTAGTCAATTTACTATAAATGACTATGCTGAATATTTTCAGCATAATGTGGTGTTTGCGTGATCCCTCTGTCTGGGAGTTTTTAAATTGTGATGTGAAAGTATGAAGCTTGCAGGAACTTTACTTGAGTTCAGTCACGCATCCAAGTGAACTTCATCTCCACTTATATTTACTGTTTATTTAATTTTTATTTAGTCCCCTACATTTGTGTAACATGGTAATACAGTGTAGACCTTTCAAATCAATCTATATTTAAACCATACTGCCATACAACAGCAATGCAACTCTTGAGGTACTCGTGACTAATAATGAGGCGAATGAAAGCAGACACAATGCTGATGATTTACCTTTCATACCAACTCACAAAAACAACCAACTAGGGCCTAGAAAACCATGTTCAGACATCTGAGACTATGCTGTATGCTTTGGAAAACATTCAAAATAGCAGGAATGTAATTTGTAGTAAATGGACCACAGCATGAAATATCATTGGAAAAAATGTTATTTATAGAGGACATAACCAAAACATTACAATTGTCATTTTATAGACATTTTATGTTATTAACTTTTTGTCTCCAATTATTTTTAACTATTTGGTTATTCTGAATAGAAAGTAACACAGTTTTAAATGTTGCTCTACAGAATTGTATTTATCTTACCAAGTGCCGCCAATTCAGGTCTTTTTTCTCCTTAGGAAGGTCATTTTTATGGTGAATGACTCACACAACTTGTATGTATGTAAATGCAGTGCATGTATACAATACATTAAAATCCAATCCTGTTAAGGTTCTGTTTACAAGGCCACAGTTTTTGTAAGTAAAGGTTTGAATGTTCCTTTACAGGCAGGGTACTTCAACTTTTAGCCTCATTTTTTGTTAATAAAAAAGCAAAGATTGCTGTATTAAATAGAATAGGTGTTAAATGTACTTTACATTGTGCTCTTTGGTAAACAGCAGTGTCTGCACCACAATGAAAGAAAGCCTTCTTGACATGGAAAGAGTAACTCCGCTTCTGCTGGCCTGCCAACTGCTCTGCAGGAGCTGGCACGCACCCAAAGCTGCTCAGTTCAAACAGCTGGTGCTTCCACCAGCTTACGCTCCATCAGAGCTCCGTGCTTAAATTCTTTCAGCATGGGCTAGAAGCACTGGACCTGTGTAGTCTGGGTCGTTCGTATAAAGAGGACTGCGATAGTAAAGCACACACATTGGTACTGACGAGTTGAGAGCATCAACTAAATACACAAGCTGGCTCAACATTGCTTGCAGTTCAGTAATTAACCAGGAGATGGCCATCATTAGCCATCTATCCAATGCACTTCTTTTAGATACACCACTGCTTTTAAGAGGAGTACTGCTTAAAGTACTTTACATGAAGAGAAAACAAGATTATAGATTATAAGAAAGAACAGATAAACCAATTATGAAACAAAAGTTAAGGATACATAAGTCTCAATTGTATATTGGTGAAAGGACAAGGCTCCAACTGCTTGCACACTAAGGACATTCATCATTTACTATTTTTCTCTGCAGCCCAGCTCGCTGTCCTTGTACTGTGTGTGTTGCGGGGAAACGTGCTCTTTGTGACCTGTATTCCCATCATGCAACATGGAACATGCCACCCAGCACTCGCCCAACAACCTTGGGGCATGATTGATCAATGCCACAACTTCAATGACAACTAGTCATTCCTGCCACTTCTGGCCATCACTCACAATGCATGAATCCAATGTTCAAAAGACACACACAAACACACACAAACGACTTTCCAGACATAACACATAAGAGACTGAATGCTTTGATTAATGGATCTCTGGTTTTCATTTTCTTTTTCATTGCCTTTTAGGGAAACCCTGGGGGAAAGAACATAAACTCAATGAATGTGGCTTCACAATGTCAATTTGAATCAACGTATTCTTTGATACACTGCACATGCATGCACTTCTGTTCAGTAAACGATTTATGCTAATGTGACATATCAAGAATCTTAATTGCAAAATTAGCTGATAATACTACAGTTCTTATGAAAGTAGGAGTGCCTTTTTTTAATATGCTCAATTTGTAACAAAGTTTATGGTGCTTATTAATCTATTTTAAAACCATTACTTATCCCTGAAGAGAATTTGCTGAGCATGTTCTTTTGCAGCACTGCACTGCATCACATTCACATACAGTATATACATATTCACTTCTGGTAGCTGCCCAGGACCTCAAGCTTACTACTCAGCAGTACAGTTGGATAGTAGCTTAGGAGCCTTTTCTCACTCTGATTTTCAAGCTAGTGTAAGGAGACTTTTTGTAACCTTTGTACTTTGGGGGGCAAGAGGGGGGATTGGCCAAGCGTCCCCAATCAGATTTATTCTGTCATTCTTGGGATCAAACCAGCAACCTTCCAGTCATGAGCCTGTTTCTCTAAACTTTACCATTTGGCCAACAGATGTCCCAGAGTTCCTTGTTTATATGGTATATTTCTTTCTTGAATGTTATCTGTTTATCTGTCAGTTACTGTTGGACTGACCTTCAAGAAAAAGTCATAACAGGATGTTCCAGGAGCATTCAGTTGAAATTTTCTGACCTTCTGTTATCTGTCTAGACAGGATTTAGAGAGTACACATGCTCTTTTCTTCTGACAACACACTATTTCAAGTTGTGTACAGTTTCACATTATTGACATAAGTGAACACTAATCAGTAAGATCAGTCTGGTGCTGTTGACCACTGCAATGTCCTTCTGAAACTGCTGAGGGTTAGAGGCAATACTCTTTCTCCATAACCCTCACAGAATGGTGCTGTCTTTTTTTTGTTGCATTTTTTTCAAGTTGCTCTGGAGCTGGTGGCGCACATTTTCCCCCAGAAAAAGCCTGCTGTAAGATTTATATGCTGTATTTTAGGCTGATGGGGCCGTTCAAAAGGTCTTTAAAGGTTAAGTGATCACAGCTCCATTGGGCCACACATTGAAAGACCATTTGAACATCAGAGGATGCATTGTGCAAAGGACATTATCAACAGCCATTCCCCCAGCTCTCCCATTTTCATGTGTGCCAAGATTACAGAGCTTTGTCAGAATTATTTAAGGGTTTGGTCAACCATTAATAGTCCAGGCCTGGTATGATCTTAAACAAGTGCTGCATTAAAATATAACTGTGACAGTCAGTCTTGCATTTGTCTGCTTACTAAATGCTTCTTGAAGGTCAGGACCATTGAGAGTGCAGGAATTGTGGCGGATAAAGCTCCAAATGCCCACTTTGGAGGGCTTATCCTCCAATTTTTTTTTTTTTTTTTTGGGGGGGGGGGGGGCTTATCCTGATGTCCAACAGCACCATGTTACAAGCTGCACACATGGCAGGAACACATGTTGCGGTAACTGCTAAAACCTCCTCAGGCTATGTGACAGTCCTGCATGGATTTTTGCTAATAGCCTCTCTATATGGGCCATGTACTGTATGTCTTTCCATATTCCTGCATAACTCTGCAACTAATGGGGGAAGGCATTTCTACTTGGGGATGAAAGACCCTGACTGGTTTGACCAAGAATGAATGAAACACTGTCCCTGTCCAAGAGAACAACAATTGAACTGCAAGCCTGGACCTCTGGGTCAGAAATGATGGCCTGCAGCCATCATGGGAACAGAGACACTGTGAATAGTCAACAACAAGCTGTATCTCTTTATGAAGTAAAGCTGGCAGCCAAAGAAATAAAGGTGCAGCTTGGAGATGAATCCCCTACTCTGCAGTCAGAAGTGTCTTAAAGGGAACAGGTGCATGAGAGAGTAGATGCGTTGGAGGGGCTGTGTTCATCAGCTTAGTGTCAGTGCAAAACCTAGCCCATGTCAGCTAACCAACTGTTCATCGGCCTGAAGGGCTTGCTCTACAGGGCCTCATATATGCAGGAGGACGAGGCAGTGATTCAAATTCACCATCTCTAAAAACTCTTGGAGACTCTTGTCTAAGGAGTCTTGGCAGGTGGAAAGAGCAAGAGATGGTAAAGCTCTTGGCTCAACCACTGTAGTTCCATCACATCATTTTTAAAACATCTTGTCTGTTGTATCTCTATGTTCTCTTGACATCCGGTGGAGTAACACAATTGAGTAGATGTGTATTTTTGTACTGGACAGTCCCAAGAGGGCTGTAGAAAAAGATGTCTCTGATACTGGGCTTCCTGGAAGACAAAAGACAAAGAAAATCCTCCACCTGTGGAAATCCTCAAATTCAAATCTGCTTTAAAGAGCTGAGAGTGGCTGTTTGAATCTTCCCTTATACATATATTTAAACTCATATTTATAGGTATTAATGATTGCAATGTGTTCACTTGTATGTAGTTGTCCTGTATGGGTCCAGCTTTGCGATCTTAAAAATCTTCTTTCAGACACAAAAGAAGCACAGAACATGAGGTTTTGCTTTGCTGCTATTTTTTTTTATGTCTGGAGATTAATTAGTCAAACGTGTTCCACGTGGAAATCTGGAGGTGGGAAGTGACGATGGCAACTAAGTTGAGAAGTAATGAGACATGAAAAAAGAGGCATTAACAAGGAACAGGCGGTGCCCTGGTAGCCCAATGATTACAGTGCATGCCACAAGAACTGCAATGTTCCTGGTCCGACTCCAGCCGGGGAACCCCATCGCATGCCACGCTTCCCCTGTCTGTCTCTCCACCATCAGCTATCCATTAAAGACAGAAATGCCCAAAAAATATATAGCTTAAAAAAAGAACAGATGTTAGTGGCAAGCAAGTCATTCATTTACCAATAGTGATACTTTTATAACAAGGACTGGCACTGGGAAATCTAAGGAAGGGGAGAGGGATTGGGGAAAGTAATAATACAAGTGAAGAACTGAACTAAATAAACCCTTAAGTGTGTAAGCAGCAATAGACTACTTGAAAAAGGAGGAACAGAAAAAAGCATACTGGGGACAGTGGTCAGTGGAAGGGGATATGCCGTATATTGTTTTTCATTAAAGTAGGTGAAACCTGAACAAAATCATGACCTGTTAGCTTAAAGCTGAAGTGCTGTCTTAAAATATGTTATCTTCTCTTGCGGGAAGGAGGGCTGTGTGGAAGCCTGCTCTTTATTTATAAAGTGTGGTTGCACATATAATGATTTCAAAGTATGAAAACACAAACATGGTATAAAGTGTGTCATTTCCCAAAGTGTTGGCTTAGTTTGGAACAGACTTCATGGCATCACCAAACACAGAGGTATGATGGGACAAGTCATGACAAGTCAATCCTATTCTTCAGCAGCAGATTACGAAGAGCATTTCCTACCATGGTAAATATAGTTGTTTGTCTTATTATAACAATTAAGTGCCTAATTTATGAATACCAACTGACAATATTTAACCACCTGATCAAGATAACCACACCTATTCAGAGTGGTGACAATTTCACACTGTTAATTGACTAAAATAAAAGTTTGATTTATTGTGAAGAGTATACACTCACCATTGCTGTCTCAGATAGTTTGCAATCTACAGTACATGAGAACTACAACTAACTGAGGACATTTTGCTTTATGAAATAATCTACAATTTAATCTAAAAATCTAAACACTTATTCCTCTCTGTAACCTCTGGACTGTCCTCGGTAAATTGTCTTCCCTCTGCCTGAGGCTGCTTTCACTGAGCCTATAACTTGTCTGTTATGTGTGTCTAATTTTGTAAATAGTTTAGCTCATCTCTTCCAGATGTTGCCATAAACAACTGTCAGTTGTCTTGTTAGGTCTGTAACAGCTAATCTTTGTTTTACATTAATCATTCAGGCATGGCCCATGAGCAGTGTGTGTGCGTGTGTGTACATACATGGTGGTGGGGTACATAATTAAATCACCTGTACTCTGTCCTACAATGCCAATGTTTCTTTCCGATCATCCATGTTAGTATTAGTGCAGTAAATGATTTAGAGTATTTCTACTGTTTTACATGTTTTCAGTTCGTCACTACAGCTGTTCCATAAATTCACTCCTTTGACTGAAATATAGTGATATTTTACATCAGTATTCCTCTCAAATCATAGACTTTTTTCTCTTTTTAAAAAACATTTGGATATTTTATGGTAATAACGGAATTATTTATGTATTTATTTAATGCTCTATACATAATTTGAACCGTCTAAAAGTCTTTTGTGAGCAGATCCACTGACCCGCTGTATTGCTGAAACACTCTTGAACCCCATATAACCACACGAAACGTCATTACAGTATGTGTGTGTGTGTGTGTGTGTTTGCGCCCGTGTGTGTGTGTTTTTTTTTTAATGAATTGTCCCTTTAATCCTCTTGCGCCACCAGCTCGTGCATTGTGCACTTTCCTCCGTCAGAGGGCGCAACTCCCACTCAACTCTCACTTCCAAAAATATTCCCTGAAACTCACATTCTTGGAGTATGGAGCCACTTTAACAAAGTGCTGGACACGCGACCCAAGTTTTACCTTTGCACGAGATAAACGGCACGTGCGAGCTCGTACAGCCTGCGAGTCAACGCCGCGCGTGATAACCTGGACGCTTTCTCCTCACGTTTGTGCGGGCTCGGGTCGGGACCGCTAAACATCTCTTGTCCGTAAGGGAAACGAGCAGAGGGAGACGTGAGAGGGAGAGAGAGAGAGAGAGAGGGGACATGAACGGAAGGGAGGCACAAAACACAGAAAAGAAAAGCTGTATACACGCGGAGCATCTTTTTTGAGCGCGAAACAAAGTAACGTTAACCGGATAAATGTAAACACTGATTCTTTCTTTTTCTCTCCCTGGACATGTTTCCGCTGCCGGAGAGCGCTGTTTAGATTGTGTTGTGGAGAGAGGATGGTCTGGGTGCTGTAGAAAGCCTGGTCTCATGTTTTATCTCTTTTTCTTTCTTTCTTTGCTGTGGAAATCACTGGAAGTTCCTTCGTTTGACGTTTTTTCTGAGGAGACGTTCAATGCAAATGCGGTAGGTGACTCCGGGCTTCGGTTCAACAACTAAACAAGACTTGAAACGCAGTTTTTTCTCCCCACATTGTGTAGCAGGCTGTGCTGTTTGTTTGAGCGCCGCTGAAATGTGAGACACTGGGGAAGTCGATACATGACAAACCGCTGCATCCAGCTGTTTCATTTGCCGCTATTGTAACCCTTCATTGACACCATTTGGATTGGATATGCTAAGAAAACTTTTTAAGAATGAAGAGAAGAAAATTCCCGTAGCACGCCTCTGTTTTCTGGTTCCATCGCCGCCGTTTGCTGAAGTGGATCTGTGGAAAGGGTGTTATTATTTTAGTCTTTTCCAAACCTTCATCATTTCCATGTTGAGAGGAGAGGAGAGCTGACATGCGTCTGGAACGGGGATACAGTGTGGTAATCCACTACGATTAAGAGAAAGTTGTGAAATTTGCCTGAATATCGAGCTGAGAGTGCATGATACAGATATCCGGCGTTGGTAGGGGACCCGAGCGTATAGTGCCTACTCGTGCGCCGTGAATCGCCGCTCTCAGCCCGCTGTGAAAGCAGTTCGTGTGGACTCGACTTTGTTTTTTGGAGTGGGAGGGAGGGGGGGAAACGCACCGGAGCCGATATGGAGGAGTGGAGACAATGCGGGCGGTGGTTGATAGACTGCAAGGTCCTGCCCCCGAACCACCGGGTCGTGTGGCCCTCGGCGGCCGTCTTCGACTTGGCACAGGCCCTAAGAGACGGGGTGCTCTTGTGCCAGATGTTGCACAACCTCTCACCGGGATCTGTGGACCTGAAGGAGATCAATTTTAGACCCCAGATGTCACAGGTGAGTCGCGGCCCCTCAGTGTAAAACTTCGACACCAGCAGATGATGGTTTTGGTTCACACCTCCAGGCTATGTTTTGTGACACACACACACACACAAACACACACACTCGCTGTCTCTCTCTCTCTTTCTCTCTCTTTCTCTCTTTGTATATGCATTGCCCTGCTTCTCATTCACACCTTGGGATTGCCAGGTGCAGTCACCAGACACTGAGAGGTACCATGAATTCATCTGACACTTTTCTATGGTTGGAATGTCATTATACAGCATTTCTCCCTCAAGCAATTTGAAGCAGTTGCTCCAGAGATTTTACCCAGAAACCATCCTGTCACAACAAGCCCACTTCTTGGACACAGCCCAGTGCAGAGCTTCTATCAGTATATCTGTGATAATACAGCAGTTTTTTACACAGCGGGTGCTTTAACACATGCAGATTCCATTCGGTCTCTTACAGGTGAGGGAGGGAGTCATGCCCGCTGCATCTTAACACAGCAAGGAGCCACCCCTACACACACAAATAGTGGTTCTGTATAAGACCTGAAGGGTTTATTATGCTGGCTTCTGCATGAAGCTATTGCACAATTTCCATTTATTACAATTGCCATATTGTTGTCTCAAACCTCTGTATGGTTCCACACATCTGTTAGAGCAAATATGATCATCTAGCTGATGGAAGAGAAAGTGAAACATGTATCTTTCCAAGGTTAAATTATTTGCTAGAGTGTCCTTTTTTTTTTTTTTTTTTTACTTTTGGTGACCTTTTTAAGAGTACTAGACGGGTGTGGCAGTTCAATACAGAGTTAGACAAATAAGATCATATGCTCAAGAGGTTGTGTGGATGGTTGTGGAAGGTTTACCTCACACTCTTCCAATCTTCTTGGTTCAGGAAACACCACGTGTCTGTTGGTAGCAGTTGAAATGAAAGCTAAGGGTTATTTTCTTTTAATTTTTTTTTTCTGCCCACGTCATGTAGCAGCGTAGGACTAAAAATACAGACTCGAAGTTTCCTCTGAGTCTTTTTGTGAAGAAGCTTAAAGAGGAATAGCCGTCTCTGTATATAATTAAACATAAGTCGACAGCGTGGTGTTAGGGTTAGAGGTTTGGATCATAGATGTCACACGCTTCCATTTCTGTAAAGCTCCCTTTCCTCTCTAGTTGATTCATGATTCCAAAGCCAATACGAGGAAGTGTTGGGTGCCACAGGAAGTTTACATGACCACAGCAGTGAAGCAAAAGTGCACTGTGGCAAACGTTTCTATTGACTTTTCTTCACCCTGAAGTCTGTACTGAAATAACCACAGAGCCTCTATTCTTGTATAGTGAGAAGTCTGGGAATTGGCACGGTGAACAGATCGCAGTTGCTCGTTTGTAGAAAGTGTGTCAGTTGGTCTTATTGTCATGCCCACAGAGGCCAAAACAGCTATCATACCAGAGCAATTGCCCGCTTACAGCACATTTGTCTGATATTCTTGGCACACCTTCTGTGACCCGTTTCTGTCATAATAATGTGTGAGTGTGTGTGTGTGTGTGTGTGTGTGTGTGTGTGTGTGTGTGTGTGTGTGTGTTGCATCTGTCTGTCTGTCTCTCAGTCTTATGTCTGTGACATGGGTTGGCTGCTCTCTTCTGAGTAAACACGCCTTGTTTTTCCTGTTTGTTTCCCTCATAAAATGAGTTGATCAACAAAACAGCGATTCTGATCAATGAATCTTTCATTTATGAAGCAGAAATGCCAATATTTCCTGTTTCCAGCTTCTCTAAGATGCTTTTTTCCCCCTGCTGTGTATTGTGGTTAATTGATTTAAAGGCTGCAGCAACGGATGATTTTCATTATCGATTCATCTACCAATGATTTACTCAATGAATCAGTTAATTGTTCTGTCTATAAAAAGCCAGAAAAGAGTGAAAAGTGGCTGTAGTAGATCCTGACTGCCCTCAGATGTTTTGTTTTGTCCGACTAACAGTCCAAAACTCAAAGATATTCATTTTACCATCATGTATGACAAAGAAAAACATTAAAACAACACATTTGAGAAGCAGATTTTTGCTTTAAAAAATGACAACAAACAAAACAAGCATTTAATTGACTAATTGTTTCAGCTCTAGATTTAATATCTGTCGCTTTCAGACAGTTCGTCATACGAAACAAGCGAGTTGAGGACATCGTGTTAGGCTCTGAGGACTTTTTTTTGGCTATTTTCTGACATTTCACAGACTCAATGCTTAATAGAAAAAACAAAACAATTAACAGATTAATCACTGAACCTCATTGTTAGTCTCCAGTCTCTCTCTCTCTCTCTTTCTGCTAACCACTGGTAGCTTCCACTTATCAGCTCCAGAAGCTACTGACTTCCATGTTTACAAGGCGAGAGCGCGGTCTGAATGGCATCCTTTGATCCGCCCACTAATCCCATCCTCCCAGTCCCACTCTGCGAATCTGCAGCGAGGGTGGAAGGGGTGTCCTCAGTGACAAATTGGGTTAAACAAAATCCTGGCAGCAGAACAGTAGTATGTGATTTATGATAAGGAAAAGGTCAGAGCGCATGTGCTTTAACACTCAGACACAGAGTGAGTGGCTTAGCCAAATGAAGAGGAGGTTAAGCGGAGCGATTACATTATTTGCCCCCTGGACAAAATTTCTCAGAGGCTCCACTTATATATGGTGATTAATAGTCTCCCGAATTGAGGTTTGTCTCTGAATATGCCCCTCTGTTAAACGTTTCAAACATTGCAAGTGGTAGTGTCTTCAAATATGTTCAAGAGTAGGTGCTGAAAGTGCTTCTAACGCTGTGTGATCTGCATCAGGATGAGGTTTTTGGGTGAACGTGGAAGACAAAAAGATGTGCTTCTCTGTTTTCTTGGTCCCACTAATGCCGTTGAGTTGCTGCTGTTAACAGACCTCTAATCACAACAATGCTCTAAAGGTTGGCGTCGATCCCAGTTTGTGCTCTAGTACATTATCATTGTGTTTTAGTGCATTCTGTAGAACTGAAAGGGAAGTCTAGTCTTATCCTGTCTTGTTACTGTAAGTCACTTTTGATTCAAGTATCCATGAAACAGCGTATGAACAATTGACGGAATCTTGAACTGTAACGCCACATGTTGAGTGTACTCCACAAGCATGACTTTGTTCTATTTATAGATTTACTATTATATACTTTATGATCTGAGGTTTGAATGATTTGAGAGGATGTGTTGGCAAGTCTTATGAGACTGTAAAGGGTTTTTTTTTTTGATTAGTCATACCTTTACCACACATTCTCCTCATGTCTGCCTGGGTTTTAGTGCTGAAACCATAAGTGAGTAAATCCATTAGTCGATTAAAGGAGAATGAAATGACTTCAGTTTGGATTATTGATAAAATGTTAAAGGCGATATCTGTCTTAAGAAGGGTGGATGCACCTGTAACTGAAAATACACCACAGGATCAGCATTAGTCATTCAAACAATTTGATCAAAATCCAGCATTTGCTATTAAAGAAAAAGCCAGGTGGAAAATCTTTTCTGTCAAAATAAAAGTGTCACCGTTGTTAACCTTGAACCAGAAACAAACATTAATGGCACCTTCATCATCACCGAAGCTGAGAGGTGACTCAGTGCAATTTGTTGGTTGACTTTCAGGTGTAAATACGTGGATCATAATGGCATAAAAATGAGGAAGGCTGCCAAATCAGCACTGAGCAGAATAAATGACGTTCATTCAGTGTGCATTCAAGTGGCTGAAAAAAAAAAGGAAATGTCTATTCATGCGTCCTTCCAGTTCACAGTGAGGAAGTTTATTGTGATATTCATGAAGTAAATTATAATCACTGAACTGCAATAAAACGGTAAACTGAGGTGCCTGGCATCTCATGTCACTGAAGGGTTGTTTCAGTTGTAATGTCATGGAAACCAATAGTAAAAACTGTGAGTTGTGTCTTACTGTGAGCAGGAGAGGAAGTGAAACACCTCCTGCGAAGAAGCCGTCGAGATGACCTTCCTTTAGGTGGTCTAATAAATCCCTGATTGTAATTTTTAAAGGATTTTTACCTCAAGGTTGTAAACAGATGCTTAACGAGTGCTGGTATTTGGAAACGCTTCACAGCTCTAAGTGCACGTGTTCTGAATCCAGCGCCTCAGGCTGTGTCTGAAAGACAAGACTGAGCTGTGCTCTCTGAAGCCTTTTGTGTGTTCTGCAGTGTTTTCTCATACTTTTTTTTTTTTTCCCTGTTAGTGAGGTAGTTGTGAATGCCTTTGGGATGACTCAGGCGGATATGTATGTGTGTGCCGCTGTGCTTTTGTTTCTCTGTGTTGAGTGTGTGAACTTGCTAGTTATGTATGTCTGTGTGTTTGTGTGTGTGTGTGTGTGAGATGTTACAGTACCTGTGCTCAGACTGAATGACTGTTGGCTGAGCCCAGAGCTCTCCTGGAGCTTCTCAGTGCTCCACAGGGCTCCAGATCTCACACAGAGCCTGCTGCCTCCTCTTACAGTAATTGAGGTTCTTCCTCTCTGTCCAGCGCCTACCAGAAAATATTGGCCGCTGCTAGTAAGAAACAGGAGCTGATTTTCAAAAATCTGCTGATCATACTTGGGCAATAGCTATGTAAACATCGATAATCAGGAAAACACTGTTTTCAGATTTTTGCAGATCACAACATCCACATAGTAATGCCAAAACAAAAGAAAATGATTAAAGCTACAGGAACTGCTTGGTCACAAGGGAACAGAAAACACTGAAACAAGATGACTAGTACACAGTCTATCAACGCCTTGTTGTGACTAACATGTTGGCAAATAATTGCCTGCCAACAGACACGGCGCAGTGTTAGCATTAATTAGGAGTTGCATCTTTTGCCACCTGGCGAATATAAGTTCAATATTCACTCGACTTGTAGTTCTGGTTCATTCTCTCCAGCAGCTTCTGAAGGGAAGAAAAAAAATCAGTCTTGCTCTTTAGCTTGCTCACTCTTCACATTTCCTCAGTAGCTAATCACTAACATTTCCTTTGCCAATTGGTGCTGGGCAGGTAGCCTAGAGTGGGTTTATCAGAGCTTGTTTGCTGAAAACAGCTACTTGATGCTGCTGGAAATAAGGTTGATGAGGCTGAAACCATAAAGTTAAAGTAAAAGACAGAAACCTTGAGCCCTAAGAGGCTAAAAGCTCTGTAGAGCTGCAACATTGGGTGCTATTCTCTGATTTTTTTAATCTATTTTTGTGCTAAATGCAAACCTTCTCTCATTAGTCAACCGATGTAATGTTAATGTCACAAATGCGCATTGATGCAGCTTTGAATATTGTCATCCTCTTTTGATTTCCACTAAAATACAAACGTGTTTTCATTCAGTACAAGTATATAAGGACTTGATTGCTGACCATGAATTCTACAAGGCTAACAGTAATTCCTGGACTGCTGCACTGGGAAGCCTGATCAAATCACAGTTTCATACTCTCTTGGTCACAGTCACATGATTACAGTATACACTCACTGTGTAGGTCATGCTTTTAACACTGAAAGGCCCGTCTTAAAGAGCTCTGCAGGGCTGCAAATAAGATCAGAGAGAGTGTATGAACCGGAAAACGACATGGTAAATGCCAACCCACCTATTATTCTGAAATCTCTGTTTGTGACCAATGCGGGGAGAGAGAGGGGGTGACTACTGTAGACAGCCACCCACCCCCTGTCTCCCTCAGGGGTAATTTAATCTCAGCATTTGGTCTGCGGTTGACCCCTGCGACCCCAGCACCCGCCGGCCCCGGATACAGGTAATACTGCTAATGGAGCTCGTTAGGGTCCGCGTCCTGGGTTGCACAGCTGGGATGGTGCCACTGGGAGCTAATGGGATTGACAAGGAGGGAATGGGCTTAAGCCAGGGTTTTCTAACCTTTTATGTGTGAGGTAATCCCCCTCCTGAGGTCATGAAAATCTCTATACCTGTAACATTTTCTATTTGTGTGCTGATGTGTCCATACCTGGCTCACGTGTTATATCTCGAGGAGCTAGAGATCGCCTTTCTCTCAACCTTTCATTGTCTCAGTTACAGCCACTCTAACTTTCACTTTCACAATAGCCTATGAAATGTTCAGGGGCTGTTGGCTGTATTTATATATTTATAGTTATAAATTGAAGACAAGTTATAAGATACTGTGTTGATTTACTCTGGAAAATTCAGCTTTTTTTCACAGTTCAGGTCTTGTAGTCATAACTTTGACCATGTTTCCTAAGATTGACACAATTTTACTGTTGTAGTCGTCTACCGGGTCACTCAGACCTCCTTGCTCTGACCGGCTGTAGTGACTTTTTCTTTGTGGTTTCAGTTAATCTCCAAATATGTGATTTTTAGATAACCGAGCTAACTAACTCTTGACAATCTGCCAGCTTCTTGTTCTAGCAATGTTGCTTAATTCATCAAAAATTAACCTGGTGAGCAAAAGGATATCATAACCAGTAGTAATGATTTACAGAACTATTAATATTAGACCCAGTTAACACCAGTGGATATATAGATTGGCAGAGCGTTGATCTCTATTCTAAGGAATTTTTTTTTTTTTTTGATAGCTCTCCTCACACTGAGGCAAGATTGCATAGGCGAGTACATAGCATTATTCCCAGAGCTGGTAAGAATGCAGTGTCCTGTTCAAGGTTACTTCATTAAGGCGGATGCCTCGCAGTAAGAAGGAGGTTGAACTTTGTCAAGTTGAAGGACAGTCTTGGTATCCACTTAACCTAAAAATAAATATTCCCTTGGAACCAGAAGTAGCAGGCTACAAAACCAACAGCCAAGGTTTAAGACGCCTCTGTCCAGCTGCTTCTGTTCAATTTATGACATTTTCTTTTAAGCCGAACAAAAATTTATTCTCTTCAAAATGAATCGTTGCCATGTGTCAGCTGTAAAAACAGAACATTTGAATATGCTTAGTATCTCAGAAGGAATGCCCTGCAGCTGGCCTCTACAGTGGTGTTAGAACAGCTCAGAGGTGTTGAAATCGCCGTAGTTATTGCTTGCATAGGTGTTTGGTGACATATTTCATTGTGAATAGATGGCGTGGACGAGAGATGTAATATTTTCACTCTACCATTACTACTCTAAAAATATGATTTGCAATTATCATACCATGAGAACGCTTGAATGAAGACTTCCTTTATTTATTTATTTATTCATATAAAACTCATCCCCGGACCCCCTCTGTGTATACCATAATAATAGTCTAGTGTTGGTATCCGGGTGTGAGCGTTAACCACTCTTTTCAAAACTGTTTCCACTTCCACCTGTAAAAATATAACATGATGAAACGCATGAACATTGTGCAGTATGATGACCTGAAACTATTACTATGTTGTCTTTGTTTGTTATAAATACAGAGACAATATACATTTTTACAGCAGTTGTTGGAAAAAGGTTTTTTTTTTTCTAAGACAAACAATAGTTCCTGAAGCCTTTTACAGAGATTCCTGTTAGACTGTGCGTCCAATGAATAAGAGAAGATATGTGCTCTCACTAAAGTACAAAAAAGGACTTAATGGACTCAACCAGAGACCAAAGTTCAGTCTATAATTTAGCATTCCAACCTACTTACTTCCTGGTTCCTGAGGTAGAAAACAAACACAAAGAACCAGCAACAAGATGTAAAAATTAAATGTTTTTCCACTGACTCGAGTGAAGTGCTTTAGTATTATTCTAAATACGGCAGCACTTAAGGTTTCAGCTATTCTACACATTCATTCATGCGATGACATCTCACAGTCTGCCATAGGCGATCATAAAAATAAATAAATATGAGGTTGTAAAAGCTTACAGCATGTGGTATAATGTGAGAGGGAGAATGCGTAGCATAGACCTAAATAGGCAAACAGTTAAATACTTGTTTAATGCAGCAGTTGAAGAATGAATGAACGCATGGTAGTTGCGGTCGATATTAATTAAGTGTAAATGAATGGCGGCGCATACGCTGTTGCGGTACTGCAGGCTTGCTGCTTGTGCAGTGGGGTAAAGAAACAGGAAGTGAATTTGGAATTCAAACAAGCTCCTTTTTTATTTCTGACCTGCTCTATACAGTAAATGTTTGATACATCTACATGCGCTGCGAGTAACACAAGCCACAGTTACCACAAGATGAAGCACTGATGCATATTATAAGTACCATGCAAACACTTAAAATCCCCTCAGAGAATAACTCAATATTTAAAGAAAACATGTAAATGTAGATTTAAGTATGGGTTAATAATCAATTAATACAATACATTATTTAATCATCATTGAATAATAATGACTCAATGCTAAGTAATATACTGTAGTTCTTACAGTTTAGTGGGTGACTTTTGGCCTATTGATTCCTATTTGAAAGCTTTGTCCTTGATCGTTGCACACTTTAACCCTTTCCAGCCAAAACATATGAGTCTAATGGCCCGCTTCCAAATGCAGACAGTCACTTCTTGGCTGCATGGGCCATAATTAGAAAGCTGGCCATGTGTACTATTATGTGACAATCCAAGCACACAAAGGCTACTTCGGAACAATCAAGGGCTGAGCTTTTTCGCTCTGATGTCACTGGTTAATGATGAGGTTTGAATTATTTAGCTTGTAAAAGTCAGACTGGCTTTGGTAGCAGCAGCATAAGAGCTCTGATAGATTAAAGTACAGCTCCATGGTGCTTATTCTTAAACTGTTACATCGCAGTACACATTACGCTGTAGCATCTCATCCTTTTCTTCATGTATTTTACAGTGGCTACATCATGACTCAGCCAGTTTTTTGTTTTTTTTTTACCCATAAAACCAGAGCCATGTGTTTCATCATGAGCTGCACTCCTCCACCTAAAGTCTGTGGAACATTCATCTGCCTCCTCACTCCTTCTCTTCTCTGCATTCCTCGGGGAATGCTGTTACACTGAAATGCGAGCAGTGTTTATGCGGGGAACTCCAAGTTGACCTAATCTTTTAGACTGGGTGGGAGAATCTAAGTGATGTCATATGATGGCAGCCTACAGTACCCCTGCAAATTATATGAAGAGCATTTTCATGTCAAGAAGGGATAGTTTTTTATTTATTTTTTATTGTTTTTTCACATTCTTGTGTATGTGAAAACACCTAATGGAGACTAGTATCATTTTATTAGTATCCTCTCACAATTCTATTACCTAACCAACCTCTGAGGACGCATTACACTTTGAGGAAAGCCGTCTACCATGACAACACGCTGCCAGTTTTACCATTCCACTAGAGACAGACAAAGAAATCACGGAGCCTTATGGACACCGTCTGATTTCTAAAGAGGCTCCATCTGCATAGTGGTTGTTGGGGGTGATTAGCATGGACATGCAGTGGAATGGCGCCTGAATCTTTTTCCGGAGCCAGCCATGCTCTGCTGGGCGCCATCACTCCACAGAGAAATGAGAAAAGAGGAGGCCACGGTCCTGTTTCTGAAGTGGCCGAGCCACAGATGGCTGAATCTCTTCCCCCAGCATTTCTTCTTGCACCGCACAAAAGATGTTTTTTTTTTTTTTTTTGTCTTCCTCTTTTTCAAATTGATTTTGACTCTTAATTTGTTAATCAGTAGCTAGTTTTCTTTCCAAGCCATGACTTGCATCTGTCTTCATCCAAGACTGTCAGTAATGACACTTAGCCTGTTACATGTTGAACTTTTGTCAGAACAGTACTGTTGCCGGGAGTCTAATTTGGGTTGTTGTGGTGGTAGGCTGATTGTGGCTGTTTCCTGCGGTCGGGAACAGATTAGGATCTGGATTGTGCTCCGGGGAGAGGCACAGCAGTTCCCATCCCCCCCACCACCTCCCCTGCAGACACCTCCAACCTCAGCTGTACACACACACACTCACACACACACACACACTCTCTAATACATACAGCAGCCTCTTTCTGGGGGAAAGATAAACAGCTTCATATTTTCTCTATCTCTTCGCCAAAGGAAACAGATAATATGCACCCCTGTGACGCACCGACTGGTGGCAGCTAAGTACAGGAGGAGTGTTTATATGTTGCACCAGTCATGGATTTTTCAGGCCTCGGCCACAAAATCGCCACAAGAAGAGCCGATATCCCATTACTGATGTGTATTGATCATATCACATAATTGGCTGCGGAATAGGAAGGGCACAAAGGTAGGGTTACAACTTTAGACTCAGTCCCATAAAAGGCCACTACTTATTGATCTCTTCCATGGCTCAGTCTCTTGTTAATCATGCGAACAAAGTGGAGCAGTGTGTTGCGGGTTATAGAGGGCGGAAGAGATCATTTCCTCATGCCCCACCTTTAGCTCAGTGTACACTGCTTTTGTGATTTGTAATTTAAATCCTTCCCAATCAAAGTTTGGTGTTTTGTTACGACATCTTGTGAATATACATGATATCACGTGCACAACATTATTTTGCAGTCATGAAATGATTTATTGTATTTACATTGCAGGGTTGTATTTAATTGATCTGTTGAGTTGATTTGTTTGAGTTGAAGTGTTCAGTCCATAAAACCACAAACATGATTTCAGAGTTTCATCTTAATATTTCTGAGTCTGATCAGCAAGTAAAAAAAAACTCTAAGTGTGTATTACATAATGATATAAAAACAAAGACAAGGAAGCTAAGCTCAATCAATCACTTTTCTGTTGATCAACTAATCAATTTCTCTGCAAAGCTAATAAACTAGATGAACTTAGGTCTTTGAATTCAGTTTAGTTGTTGGATTGAAACGGGTCTCACACACATGGAATGAATGAGATGATGGATTATAGGCTTAGAGAAATAGTCTCATCATAATGTGCTGTGTTACTCATTGAAAATGCCCCACCATCAGTTCCACTGTCTTGCTCAAGGACACTTTGGCAGGACAAAGGCTTGTCAGCAGAGATGACCCAAGCTGGACTATCAGAGAGAGAGAAGACCCCACCTTGTCAGTCTATAACACACATTCATTTGTATTCAGGTGGTTTCCAGCCTTTGGAGTCCTTTTTTCATATTCTACATTGTCATTTTTTTTTCCATTATTGTTTCAGTGAAATAAGCTGCCATCTTGCATACTAATGAAATTGTAATTGTCACCATTAACAAAAGCCACGGGAAAAAAAACCCTACTTTTCAAGCTTTTAATCTGCTTTGGTAGTTATCTGGCTGAATTTTCATGGCAATTTAAGGAATTCTGTCTGGTGGACGGGAAAGATGGGGAGGGGGGTGAGGGAGGGGGGCTTTAGGGAGGAAAGGTGTAAAAGCCCACAGGAAACAGACATCAGAACAATACACATTACTGCGGGTGTATATTTTATAATGAGACTATATAGGGTGTTGCGACACAGAAACATTTCCTCAGAACTGTATATGTATAGTTGTGTTTATGTTTAGTCTACTGTCATAAATCACTGTGTGAGGGCCTGCTGTCTTCCATCAGCCTGCTTGTGCGTCACTCTCATATTGTGTAACTGACTTTTAGTATGACCTTGCATTTTTTTCCCCCTGTCAATTAGTATTTTGTGGGGATTTGTGAAATAGAAATAGTTAGCAGTTTCTGTGCTAACGTGGAACTGTAGTGTGGTTGCATTGTTGTTTCATGCATCATATGATGAGTCTGGATACTGGATATTCATCTCACTCTGTCCTTGTCAAAGCTTTCTGTCAGCATAACAGCATCTCCACCATTTCAGACATATGATAAAGCAGTTTTTTTTTCCTTGTGTGAAAGAGTTAACTATCACTTCCTGATTTCCTGTAACACACACTAATGTCCTGTCTGTCTTTGACGACTAAAAAACAATTTCCCAAAAGTGCCAGCAAGAGGAAGACAGGTGAGCTTCCTCAATCCCATTTGCCATTGAAAAAAGGTGAAGAAAAAACATTGAACCTGCCACCAGCTTGGTGTTAGTATAATGAAAGCAACAGAGTGTGAAGGGAGAGAAGCTAAACAATTTAGAATTAATGGTGGAAGCTCCTGGGGGAAAAACAAAGAGAGAAAGAAACACACGGAAGGTGGAGTCCCAGAGAATCTGATTGAGAGGAAGCTTTTAGTGGCTTTTTCATGTGAAATTGAGCATGTCCCTCACACTGACGTACAGTGCTCATCTGGTTCTCCACAACTACTTACCTTCCATTAGCAGACAAAGATTTTCAGTAACTACAAAAGACAGTGACAACGAGCAGGAGTTACAGGCACTGTGGTGGTCTCTAGGTTAGCAAACCTGTTCACAAACCTGCACAAACACAAGAAGAAAGTAGACGACTGTTTGCACTTCCTTTATGCTAATTCTTCAGTCTTCTAATATGTAGTATCACTTATCACAGTTGGGGATAATGAGACTGATGTTTTTCAGTTTGATTGGAATAAATGAACTTTCATCACGTTTCTACTTACAGTAAATAAATAATACACTACTTTGGGAATTAATACCTAAATTAATTTTAATCGGGTTATTAGTTCAAGTGTATCATTAATACATCTATTAATACACTGATTTCCTTATCATGGGACATTATCCACATCCTACTCAGATGTACCTTGATCAGGTTTTTTATTAATACACTTATTAATAAGTTCACAAATGATTCCACTTTAAACAGGTATTTATTTACAGTCTATTAAACTAATCTCATTCTTACCTTTGGTAATCAAAGCAGTGACAACTGGCTGCTGTCAGCAGAGCTACGTGCATTCACAATGACAAGGTTGATTCATTTTTATGTCTGTTTATCCAAGTTTTCCCTTTCCTTTTTTGAGGACATCGACTGCTTCCCACTTCCTGCTTAGCATAAGCACTCGGTGGGTTAGAGAGAGAGACCGAGAGAGAGAGTTGTGTAATCCCCTCCCTTCCCTTCCCCTGCACTTAGCCAGACAACAAGAAACATCTGGACGGAGAACAGAGAGTTCAGAACGCACCCATCCCCACCTTGGATGAGTCCAACAATGCTTGGCTCAGATTGTACACTTGGAGTCTGGACACCCCGCTGTTATCCTACCAAACCCTGTGCAAGTGTTGCATTCTTATCATGACTGCTGATTTCTGAGAAGAATGTGTGGGTGTATTCTATTGTGGAGTGCTTGCTGTGTTGTGCAAAGTGTGTAATTTTCTTTCTCTGAGTGGGGTAAGAGGTGTTAGTTTGCACTCTGCTGCATTTCCATCACAGCAACCTGAAACTCTATTTGCAGAGGTTTTAATATTCCATATCTTCAGGTTGTCAGTGTGTCAGGTGTGTTTTCTCACTAATTTTCACTTCTCAAATGGTAGGTAACTTCAGTCCTCCCTCACATAAAGGTTATATCATTTTTTTATGCCCATTTCACATCTTCTGTGGTGCTTATATTTTATGGCCGAGCTCTAAAAAAGAAACCTCCCTATACTTATGTCACTCAGGATTTCTACATCATTGATCCCACGTGAGTATGCAGCGCAGGTGCTGCGGCCAAAATTAGAACAGTGGAATAAAGCCGGCTAACTTCTGCTTTTACAAGACTTTTGTATTTGCCTTTTCATTCAACTGTGTCTGTGTCAGTTTCCATTATTTCCTGCTCATGTTTGCGCAAAACGGTTGGCACAGACCTGCCCATCTGCTGTGTCAAGACACAGCGGTTTGACACAGGCTATATGTTTCCCCCCCAAAACTCATGCAAATCATTTAACCTTTCAGCTTTATTGGTGAAATCTGGTGGTGAATCAGTTGGCAAAACAACATAAAAGAAAATCTTGGCTGCTTGATAGGCGGCGTGCACACCGTTGTTGGAACGATTTATGCTTAGCCAAAGATGGTTTAGTCAAAGAAGACACATCACTTTGTGTAACTTTGATGTTTGAAGACATGAGGAGAGATGTTTTTGCTGTTCAAAAGTTAGTTTGGTATAAAACACACCCTGTTTAATACTAAATACACATGAATGAATGTGTAGAAAATAAGGGCAATTTAAGTCACAATTACAAGTAGATACTTCCCTCAAATCATACAGCTCCAAGTCAGAATGAAACTGTTGCAAACTGTGGGAACTGCAATTTCCAGACATTCACAAGTTTGATCATCATCATCAGACAGTATTGCAGCTGTTTGTATCAATATTTGTCAAACAATGAAACTGGGTCTTTACCTACATGGTATTTTCCAGAATGCAGACATTCACTCACTGACAATCTGCTTCTCTCGCAAGTGAAATTTACTTTCAATGAACGCAAGCTACTGCTATCTCCACTGTTGACCGCCTTCGGTATACAGTAGTATATATTGAAACATGTGACTGTTTCCACTTGCTAACATTTAGCTGAGGGCTTGAGTGTATGTTGAGTTTGACCTGCTCGTCT
This sequence comes from Euthynnus affinis, assembly GCA_029490765.1. NCBI lineage: Eukaryota > Metazoa > Chordata > Actinopteri > Scombriformes > Scombridae > Euthynnus > Euthynnus affinis. The sequence goes on along the minus strand of CM055855.1, from coordinate 6,953,844 downwards.
TTGCCCCTGGCAGCGCTCTTTCATTTTTCTCATCCTTACCTTGTTTTTTCAATATGACTCGACCTTGACAGAGGAGTGTGGGTGGGTGGGTGAGGGAGGTGGGGTGGGGTGGGGGGTGGCGGGGGGAGTACGGGATCGCATTTTTCCCTGACCGCCACCCTCAGATAGGCTGCTGTGATGATGAACTGCAGGAGCTGGTGACATTCATCTTTCCCACATGCACCTATTCTTCTCTTAACACCTCTCCTCTCACCTCCTTTCTCTTGGTCCTCTTTGTTCCAGTTTAGATGGGGAGGAAATAAAAGCCTTGCAGTTGGAAAATAATGAAACTCTTAAGAGACACAGGGCTCAGCGATCGAATATATACTCTAAATTATATTGAAAGACACTGAAAAATGTGAAAGTACTCTAAGTTCTCCATAAAAAAACAACTATTTTGACACTGTAGGATCTTATTTCTTTTCAAGTTAGTATCTTCTTCTGCCAACATATTACCATGCAAGCAAGACAGCAGAGCTTGATGGCATATTATGATGTGTCCCATTAGAGGTTCGCTCTCAGTTAATCCACACATTGGTTTAGAAGCAGTGCCCAGACATATTGCATCTCATAGGTACTTAATTGTCTTTAAATGTCAGCCAGAGTGATGATACTATTGGGAGATCATCACAGGCCTCGCTGGCTTAAATGAGCTTACTTCTAACCAGACAGCTGGATGGCACTAATGGTTGGCTGTTTGACTGGCAGAGCTCAATTATTTTCTCCTGCTGGAATTTAATTTGTGTAATCATGGAAGCAACCTTTTAGAAATGCGCAGTATCGCTGAACACTGGTTTGATTGATAACTACAAACGCTTTGGGCTTTAGCCCACATCAAATGATACGTCAGTCATGATTCTGTGTTATTTGTGGGGAAACAAAATAGTTGATTACTATCTAATCATAGCTGACATCTGCATTTCTTTGAATCCTGTGAAGGAATTGCAAAGAGCAATGTGCATGTAGTTTCTTGATTATTAGTTGATTATTATTTCATTATGAACACCAGACTGTCTCACTGCTCCAGTGCATCTTAATCTAATTCACGTAAGCATCCACTAATTTACATGTCTGGACCACTTTGACATGTAAATAATGATATTATCGACATGCTGGAAATCCTGTTATATGTGTGGTTTGAACAGTCTTGAGTTATGGTTTCCTCTCAGTAGTTTTTTTTTTTTTTTTTACAACAGATTGCTACTCACAGGTTGAACACTGGCAAGAAAAATGAAACTAGTGATGCTGGAGTCACATCAGATGATGCCCTGAGCAAAGCCATAGTTTATAAGAAGCTTTGTTTTTATCCAAAAACTAGATGAGAGAACATCTGCCGCTTCAGTTGCTTGGTGGAAATAACAGTTTACCTGTTATGGCTGTTTTACTTAGTACATCTTACATGCTATATACAGTTCCTGTCTACAGGTGTCTAAATAGAGTAAGGCTCATTATTTTGAGTTTACTTTCAGGTAGTCTTGAGCAAAATCAGCAGTTTGCGTTTTGCCCTGTATTTCCTATAACCTTTGGAAGCATTCCAAAGGTTTCCTATAACCCACTGGAAGCATTTTCTGAGCTGTGCTCTCCATGAGAGGACCTTGTCCCCTGTAAACAACCGTGAACTTCCTGTAGCAGGAAACACAAGACACGGATGTGTTGGACAAAAATCTGGAGTAAAAGTCAGTTTAAGTTGCTCTTCTCTTTTTAAAGAATAACCATATTTTTCATTGAAAATCTGAAAACAATGCAGAAAGCTATATACAGCAGTGGGTACCTTTTGTGCAGCTGCATGCTGAAAGGTTTTATGTATGTGTGAGACATTGTACATGTGTTAGCTGAAGCCCCCTTGGAGGTTTGATCGAGGTGAAGGTGTGGCTGTCACCTCACATCCCTGAGCTCACTGCAGGATCTATAGGTTAGGGGGGTGAAGGTTTTGAGGGCAACAAAGGGAACTTCCTCATGGAAGAACTTCATGAGACCAGACAGCTGGATGTTAGAGGCCTCGGGCTACCCTGCGCTCCTGCTGACACTCCTGTCATCTGTGCTTCCTTCTCCATTAATTAGAAGAAGCCTGGTTCTCGTTGCGAGCCAGTAAAGGAAAGAGTACTGAAATATTTAACTTGAGTACTTGTACATTACCTCTAGTTAAGGACATCTGAGGGAATTTTTAAACATTTACAAATGTTCCCAAATGTATAGCTCTAAAATCTGAAAGTACTGTAGAAGATTGAGTGAGATCATCGTTCTGGAAAAGATGAGTCCGTGGACTAGATTATAATATTCTTAAAAGTTTTATTTACACCGAATTTTGTATTTATTCAATGTTGTAATGATAATTACCCGCCCTACCTTCATCTAAGCATCAGTATCGCTGATCATTAGAAACCATGAAGCTTCAAGCCAGGTTACAGGTGTACTTTTATCAAGGTTTTGAAACAAGAGAAATGGATATCTGCCCCATTATGCAGACAAAGAGGATAAAACACACCGAGAGCAGTGTGGGAACACAAACACTTTAAAGCCGCTGTAACCTTGACGTGCTTATTCCTAATTAAAACTGAGTCCATGAGGCTCTGGGAACAAACAGGATCCTGCGCAGAACTTGGTCTGCAGCAGCACAATCAAAGCGGCGGAATAAAAGAAGACATTTCCATTTTCTCATCTACTTAATGACAGGTTCCTAACGCCTCAGGACCAACCAGAGCGCTGTAATGAGAAAAACAATAGGATGGCTTGCTAGACAGCAAAATGTGATGGGAACACAGGATTCCCTGCCAGCTGTTTTATACCAACTTTTAACAATACACTTGATTAATTGGCTATTTTGTTCTAACTCCGTTTCTTTTATGGCGATCCCTCAGGGCGAAGCAGCTTAAAGCTTTTTAGTTTCTTCTTTGGGATAACTGTAGCGGCTTGTTTTTTCAACATATGTCCCTGAACAGTTGATCAAGCTGGAACGGACCAGAAAGTTGTCTCCTGCATGACTTCACTCTTCACTACAGCATCTGCTCCTTGAATTATTTAGCTGCCTGAGATCATTAGGTCTTCTCCTGGTTTGCACAGCGGCAATCACAAGTGTCATTACAGTATGAGACACACTTGTTATTGAACAGCGTGCAGCGTTGAAAGCAGCGAACCTGTAAGACAGCCTGGATAAGAGCTTTATGAACAACGACGACGACACAAACACACAATGCCTGCTTTCCTGAGCAGTTATATGGAAAGAATCACTGTCAATGAAGTGGTTGTTGGTGATATCATGGCTGACAGGTGTATGTTAATATTGTATGAGAGGACACCTTAAACAAAAATCTATCTGTAATGGACTTAATCATGAGTGAAACTGACTACAAATCAGCTTTTAACTCTCTAGGTCACACAGAGGGGTGTTGGGAATGATACATTTAGCTGTATTTGGAAATTGGGTGACGACCTCAGCAAAAACCCCCTAGCAAACCGACGCTTTCACTCTGTCTAGCCCAACCAAAGCTACAAATGAGCTGTGCGGTGCGACTGACCATAGCTGATGAGAAGCTGTCTGTCAGACAGAGAAATGGAATTATAAACCAAAGTTGTCACGAGCATGCATCTTGGAGGAGAAAAAAAAAAGACATGGTTTGTGCATCTACTGAATTTAACCGGCAAGGAAGAATAACAATACAGCTACTACTTCAGCAGATGCAGATAATGGGTATTGATTGATTACTGTCTGGCAGCTCATGATTAATGGTGTGTTGATGATCTGAGCTGATGAATTATATATATGCGTGAATTTGTTCTTTTAAAATATAGATTCATGGGAAGAATAACGTCAACTTAAGATCGTTCTTCTTTTTGAACTGTTGTTTCCTTAGTGTATCTATTTTTAATTGTATCCCTCACTTATAGCAGTTGTGTATTGTAGTTGTGAAGAATAAATAGAAAGAGCAGAGAACTTGAAACCCTACCCCCTTTTTTTTCACACCTGAACACACCTGCTATGTAGGCCCAGATGGGTGATGGATTGTCGGATTTGGAAACTTTCAATAATTGTTGGACCCCTCCTCCCCCACTTCCTCATGACGCTCCCCTCTGTACTTTGTTTAAGGCAAACTGTAGCCTGTAGCAAATCAAAGAGCGTGGGCTGTTTATCTAGTTTGCATTTCTATCTCATTTGGCCCATCCAGAGTGCTCGTGTGAAAGATCTGACTGTTCATTTGCTGAATATTAAAGCCATCTGTTGGCGTTTGCTTCCTCCTCAGGACATCCCCCTGATGTGTCCTGTGTTTGCCATTCATTACAGAGCACGTAAAGCACTCCGACAGTCCAATTAGATTAGCACCGCAGACTGACAAGACAATGAGCGCACACACATGTGACAGATCAACAGCGAGAGGGTTGGAGGAAAGGATTCTGACATGCTCAGCCATGCACAGAGAGAGTCGTGCACGTATGCAAATTCACGCGCATGTGCCATCTGTAAATCTTGACTCTAGTCATCAAGTTCACAGTTACATCTTTAACCCATTTCCTACCAATTCTAATGCAATATATCTCACTGTTACAACAGGTTTTTTCCTTCAACTTTAGATTTTTTTAGTAGATTTATTCTGTAAAAAAAACAAAAAAAAACACCCTTGTTTTTGCAACTAAAGATGTAAATACAAGATAGAATAGTCGCTTTAAAAACACACCTTTAGAAATTCTTGAACATAAGCCTCTTTAAACAGCATGCCGAGTCATATTTACCAACTATTCTTCTCACTGCCATCTGGATACGTTGCCAGATTGTGATGGATAGTTTCCAAGCCGCGAGCAAACATAGTGATTGGTTGGCTGGCGGTGAAAGGAGGGAAAGCATGAGCAGGCTGATCACGGCACTATTACAGAGAAATTGATCAGAAAGGCCGAGCGGGTGGATCCGGCTTGAGGTTTAATGAATAATTTAAATGTGGATGATGACTCAGCACTATTATCCGTGCTTACCCTCGCTGGAAATATATACAGTAAAATCCAATATAGTGTGTTTTGTTTAAGGGGCGAAGTGTCAGAAAGAAAGGAGGGAATAATGCTGATTTCTGTGGTATTATTATTATTATTATTATTACAATGCATCCATTCACTTTCTCCTATGATACAGCTGCACAATTTATACTAACTTCCAGTCACTGTATACACATGGAAGCTGAATGTGTTTTGCAACTTCCCCAGATTGTCCCTACTGATAACAGTTTTATGACCACAACAAATGTCTGCTTAAAAAAACTTTATCGCTTTTCATTCTGACAGCCGGATGTTTTCTTCAGCATACAAAAGTGTTATTTATCTTCCCAGGGCCAGATGCCCAAGGAATGTCCATGTGTGAAAATATTCCTATGCGGCGTGCTATATCCCATCCAAAAATAAAATCACCAGCTTACATAATGTCTGCTCAACTTGCCTTACACTGTCAATGGATTTCCTTTCTGCTCTGGACATCCCTAACAACTAAACATCATTCTGGCAGTTTTTTGGCCTTCATTGATGCCTTTTTAATGATGGCATTTCTGAGAATTAAATGGACTGCAGCATAAAACACTGGTGCTGAAATTATTAGAAATGTATTGATTGGTCGATTGATGAAAATCTTTGATTTAAAAATGTGTTGTTTAAGTCATTTGTCAATCAAAAACACCAAACATTCTCTGGTTTCAGCTTCTCAAATGTGAAGATTTACTGCTTTTTTGTGTTCACTGTAAATTGAATGTCTTTGGGTTTTGGACTGTTCAGATAAATCAAGCAATTTGAAGTTCCAGGAAGGCATGATGGATGTTTTATAGACAGTTATTTAGATTGTAATAATATTAATAATAATAATAATTAAAGCAGCAAGCAGAGATTAACAGGCCCTTGCACGTTGCGTTGGAGGGAGCCTCAGCTGTGATGCTACTGGAGGTCAGTTAACACATCTCTGAATTTTCAGAATAATTGAACACTGTGTTAATGGTTAAACTATTATTTCCCGTGTGCAGTATGTGGAGATGACATATTTGAAGTTGTGTTTATATTTGATGAATTATTTGCCAATTAGGCTTCACTTCCTGTTGCCTGTAGGCGAAACTACATAAGTGAAATATTAATGCAGTAATACATTTACCAGAGGGCAACTGATATGGATAAACATTTTTTTATTAATAGTTGACATTGCATGTAGGAGATAACTAGCACTTTCTGTATTTTGGGCAAAATTGACCGGCATGCCACGCCAAGGCCGTTCCATGAAAACTCAAAAGCTTCTTAATTTGGCATCAAAAATGTCTTAGATGTCACCTACCAAATTTGAAATTGCTTGGGTTAAAAAGGAGGAGTATTTTTAAAAGTACAACATGTGTTCTTGGCTTCACTTTGGCTAACTTCCTATTGGACTTAAGGTATGACTCCAAGAGGCTTTTTTTTAGGTCTGGAGATGTTGCATCTGCCTACCAAATTTCATCCATATACATCAAATTTAAAGGTGGGGGGATTTGACTAAGAAATGTCCTAACAGGCACCCTCAAGCCTTTTTGCCACACCCAAGCCCAAGATCTAAAAAACCAAATGAGTTCAGTTCAGTTCAAGGTAATTAGTGGAGCTTGCTCCGTCGCTGCTCCTTGTTCCCAGTGTAACCTCACTGCATGTAATCATAAGAGTCACATCCTCGCAGACAAATGCACACCCACAGACGTCTTCATTTCTGTTAAGAAGCCCCTTTATTCTATTATGAGCTATGAATTATGGAGCTCCCACAGTGTGACTCTCTCCGTGACTGCTCTGATTTAATGCTAGGAGCTGTTAGCCCCTCCTTGCTAGTCCTGTCCCCCTGCTGCAGACCAAGCCTCTAATGGATGTGAAGGAGAAAAAAAAAACAAGCTTGTCTATCTAATGGCCAGGCTTCTAATGTAATACTAAAATAATCAGGAACAGGGGGTTGCTGGTGGTGGTGGAGGGGGCGGGAGGATGGGTTTCCGGTTTGTGGGGTCACAGAGGTTGACATGCCGGACCATGAGCTTGGAATCTGGGAGAGACGACCCCCCGATGACCAAGGAGATAGTTGACCCCGCTGGGAGGAAGTTGTGATGTAACTCCTCGGGGATGAGCGCTAACGGATGAGATTAGAAGTAATGTTGACAAATTAGCGCTTGATGTTTCCTTTTGGTCAAAAGAGAGCAAGAAAAGAAAGCTGAGATGAACTGATTAAAGCCCACAAGAGATGAAGAAAAACAAGATTTAGTTTTTTTTGTGGTATTTTAATGTTTAAATGAATGAAAATGTAGTTTTAACCACATATTTCAGAAGTTTATTGAACATTTTTGGTGCAATATAGAACTCAACCCATGTTTCTTTACAACTGTTTTATTTGAGGTGAGGACAGATTGCCTGTAATACTTATAAATCTCAGCCCAGCTTGTATTGTTCTCTGCTCTCAGATCGCAACTTTAAGACATGATTAACCAAGCTTGTCCCCAGCGTTATGTAAGTTTATAGGTCGGCTGTGAGTTTCAGCGCAGCAGACAGGTCTTTGTAATGCTCCTGTTGCATTGGTGCAGAGGAAGTCAGGACAGAGCTGTTTATTTATAGGACCGGGAGGTCTTTTCCCTTCTCTGTGTAACACTGAGAGTCAACCAAACAAGCCAGCGGAAGCCTCATAAATGATTTCACGTCTAGGCCTGTGACTCATTTTACAGATTGAAATGCAACTAGAGTAGTAGAGTCATGCCAGTAAAAGTTTGCATTGCTTCCTCACTGTGGGGAAAACCCCTTTCTGCAGCTGAGGTCATCGACACTGGCTGGATTTTTCATTTGTGTTTTGCGATGACACCGTTACTAGCTGCTCTGGAAGCGCTCTCGTGCTTTCATGTTTTTAATAATGAACTTAAAGTCTTCGCTCTGTGTTTCGCCATTAAACATAATTACAGCATTAAGGACTTGAAAGCCTCACGTGATTCTTATTAAAAAAACATCCATCTGGACTAATATGTGTCCTGCCTGGGATGGAAAAATCCTTAAAAGTGCGACAAGGCAAAAGCGAAGTGGACCCATTTCTTTCTACTTTTTTTTTTTTTTCGCCTGTCGTGATGAGATCAGGGAGTTCACGCTGGCAGTCCTACACGTTTAAATTGAGGTTACCACATAAGCAGTCACGCCTGGAGAAGACTGCTCCGACTCACACACTACCATCACCGTGACAACAACACCCACTCTGTTTACAATTAAGATCCAGTCACTCGCTGATTAGCAACATGGTGCGCAGTGGACTGCAGAGACCCCTTGAAAGACGAGACATTATAATCACAAAATGTTTTGCAGGCTTGATTTATTTTCCTCCAGGGCGTTTCAGATGATGTGCGTTCTGACTGTGTATTAATGATAATGCAGTTGTGTATCATCTGGCCCTATAAACCAAATCAGGTGGAAACTATCCGAACCACGTCGGCCTTTTATGAAACCATTTTCTCTGCTTTAGTGCTCTGCTTTATTGTGCAAACGAAGACACACAAGCAACACACCCTAATAGTAACACGCATATACGTACATCTGCACGCACACCCACACACAGACACTCTGTTGGCACTCCTTCCTATGGGCTATAACTGATGATATTTACATAGCAGTTTGGATAAGAGTGGTACCATTAGAAAGATGGATAGTCACAAAGTGGACGGACATTTATCACAAAGCCAAAGCGCCGTGTGAAAAATGAGGGATGTCTCTCCACCGATCCTCATGTTTCCATTGATTCTCTTTGACTCTCGGTGCGTTTTGCATACGCTTGTTCTTCCTGGGCGTGGCCTCCGCCGCTCTGTCACGCCTGGGCTCACGATCCTTCCTCCAGCAGATGGAAAAGCTCTTCTATTATCACAGCTCTCCACCGCACCTCTGAGACTTCATCATCCTCATATCTCCAGCTTCATATGGGCCACGCACAGCCCCGTGTTGTGCCGCTGCCAAGCTCTTTGCATCTTTAAGATCCTGCGTGTGTGTGTGTGTGTGTGTGTGTGTGTGTGTGTGTGTGTGTGTGTGTGTGTGAGGTTATCACATTCATGCTTATCTGGTCGTTTGCATTATCTGGGCACAGAGACTGCATTGTGTTGGATTTACTGATTGCTGGTAGTGAGATGTTACTTTTGTTATTCCACATGGATGGTTACAGTGCAAAGGGACTGGGAGGAGGAGGAGGAGGAGGTAGAGGAGGATGAGGAGGAGGAGGAGGATGAGGAGGAGGGGCAGGGAAAGGCCATACCATTGTCATGGATCAGAGATCAAAGATTGTCTATGTGATGATGGAGAGGCAGTTAAAGCAAACAGGCGCATGAAAATTCAGGGAGCAGCTTTGCCTTGCCTTAGGCTTTGAGGCTGTGTGTGTGTGTGTGTGTGTGTGTGACGAGTACTGGTTCTTCAAATTTAGGGCTGGGCTGTATATCGATATTACATCCATATCGTGATATGAGACTAGATATCGTCTTAGATTTTGGATATCGTTCTATCGTGATACGGCATATTATGTGTTGTCATTTCCTGCTTTTAAAGGCTGCGTCATAGTAACGCGATGATAGTAGCTTTACACACTTAGTCATATCCACATTAGTGATGAATATTTGATCAAAAATCTCATTGTGTAAATATTTTGTGAAAGCAACAATTGCCATCAGGCAGATTCGCAGCCATTAAACTTTGCTTAGATTGATTTATTCACTTCCTGTTATTTTGTTTCTTTAACATCCCCCCTACAAAAAAAAAAACCTACATGTGCATTATCCTTTGGCTGTTAAATAATGTTGACTCTTGGGCGTGAATGGGTTGCTGACGCTGATCTACCACCTCGTCAATACGTGCACTGATAACAGCGAAAGCAGCTCTAGGTTTAGATCTATTCATATTGATCAACGAGTTGAATAGAGACGCAGCAGCTTCAGCCGGCGAGAAGGAACTATAATACGGACAATTCAGCAATCTGTTGCATTCAGCATCTTTGTTTTCACCTCGTATCAGTCAGCCAGACCCTGTGAGGTGAAGCCGTTCTGAATTTCCCATTTCTCTTGGCTCGCTTTTGATAATATGATGCTCGTTCGGGATATTGTTCCTTTTTGAAAATCATTTCAATTGTTGTCATAAGCGTTGGAATGATTAGGCTGTTGATTTGTTTGATTTGATTTGATTGGCAAGAATTATGATATTTTATAGACCGAATAGTTTTAAACAAAGACCCCAAGATGAATCAATTCCAACCAGTACTTTTTTTTTTTTTACAAAGCCCAGAAATTATGAAATTATTAGAGGGCTTATCATCATACAGCACACAACATCCTCTATCCTTTAGACTATTGATTTTTATAGCAACGGGAACAAGGAACTGTTCTATTCATCTCCTCTTGTTCTTGCTCCAAACTTTTTACTCATCTACCCAAGAACTACTGACACACACACACACACACACACAGCTGTGTTCCTGGTTGTCAGAGCCTGTCTGGTTTCTATCACTCTTCCCATGTCACCTGCTCACCTCTGCACCGCCGTGTCGTAGTCCGGCGCAGCAGAAAAGAGAAAGCTGTTGCGCTTTTATTTTTGACTGAGGTGAATTACCATACATGTGATTACTATTTTCACCCTCCTACCCTCTCAGCGTTTCTGTAGTCAAACTAGAAGTGGCTGCAGGCTTGTTGTCGGAGGGGGGGGGGGGACTGTACCATTAAGTTGACTGAACAACCTTGAAAAGAATTCTTTGAAAAGGTGTCTGGTGTGAATTGTATAAACTCTCCTCGCCTCCAGAGCATCTTTGATGTACAATTACTTCTATGAGAGTGGTGATGTTGGATAAAGGAAGGAATCAGGGGATTGGACAAGCAGTCCACACTGAAAGCAGTTGAATATTTGGCATTTGAGATTGAAATTATTAAAGAATTATCAAAGTGTAGCCGATTTTCTGACTATGGACTTTTGATTCTGCAATACAGCAGTAAGCATTTCCAGTGGGGTACTTTCAGGTTCAGTGCCTCGCTCTTAGACACTTTGCTTGCCCGTCATGAACTCCCCCAGCTAGAAAATCTTATCTTGAGATTCACTTTGATAATCTTGTCATAATACAACCTCCTATAAAACAACAGACAGATGGAAAGCATGAGCCCGACCAGCGGAGGAAAAAAAAAATGTGGTAAATATAAGCAACAGCAACAGAAATCATGCTTTGGGATAAAGCACTATAACATCCTCCAAGAAGTGAGATGTATCTGTGTTTGACCAGCATGTTTTCTATCCGTGGCACCACGCCTTTCATTTTGCCTCTGACATAGGACTGAAGCCGTCCAGCCGGGTGCCAGCGAGAGATGCAGAGACACACGGAAAGAGGGAAGTCACGGCAGTGCACACAGCAATTTAAATTTTAATTGCCTAGATTTATCTTCCCCATACAGTGTGACGGGCTGATAACTAGAGCTGATAGCACCAAGAGCCTGTTTGTTAAGGCTTGGCAACATCCAGATATCTGGGCAGGAGCCACAAAAAAAAAAAAAAAAAAAAAAAAAAAAAAAGAACAGAACAGAATGGATTTACTCCAACGTTTCTGACAAACACCCACGTTCACAGTACAATGCACAGTTCAGCCAAAGCTTAAGTACTGGGTATATCCTGAAAGCCTAGCAAATTGTCCGATTTCAGTCTGTGTGCGAGACATCACCTACACTCAGGACCTCAGTATATTGCTTCAACACTCAGCTCATACAACAAACAGCCGGACTGTGCCAAAGTAATCATTCTTTGGGTTGCCCAGTCGAAATTTCAACAAATGTTTAGTTGTGATCAGCAGTAGTAAAAGTCACTCTGTTGGTTTGTCCAAGAAAGTAAAAAAAACAAACAAACATTATCTTATTAAGCACCATGGTACACTGATATTATTATTATTATTATTATTATTATTATTACTATTTGCCGTGGTTGATGCTGTCACATAGCGCTGCTGTACCAGGTGAACCATACAGTAGACATCTGTGATATCATGAAAATTACATTGGAAGCTGCACTACATTTCCCCAAATTTCAACTGTGGCTGCTGAGGTCTCACTTCATGCTAATGTTCTGCTAACCAACCTAAAAGCATAACTACACTACAGTCACACACACAGCAGATACACCACTGCAGTCGGCATGACGATACAACAGTCAGGTGCCTTGACATGTTCATACTGGCCATTAGAAGATCATTTCATAATTCAGTGTAAGTGACGGGAGCCAAAATCCACAAGCCTCCAACTCTGTGCAGCCAGCTGTTTGTTTTTTTACCCCCAGTATAATTAATAAATCATATTAACATGTACACGGTAATGATGAAACATTTTGTCAGTGTGTGTTTTCTGGTGAGATCTTAAACATACAGCGCTCTCAGCTAAAACCTTCAGCTTTATCACTCCTCTATCAGTCAGGTTAACCAGCAGCTTTATTTTGACCTACATCTACGTCTTCTCAGATGAAGTCTGATTAAACATTAAAACTTTCAAAGTTTCCAAAGTTTTTTTTTTTTTTCCAAGTGCATATCGACTCCACTGGCTTACTTAAGGCTAATAATTAAGTGATTCTTTCCTGAAGCCCTGAGAGCTGGTTAATATGCACATGCCGGTGCAGATTCAGTTCATAGTTAAGAGCATGTTGCCACGAAATACTGAGAACAGGAAGTCTACGGCTTGTCACACAGCACAAACTTCATCATTTAGACTCCCTCCTCCTCTTTTTTTTTATTTCCACGGCCTCTTTCACACTGTCTCTCTCTTCCATCTCATCCGTCCATCTTTCCTTATCATCCTCCAGCCCCCTCTGCAAGCGTATGCTTCACTTATTCTTCCACATCTCTCACCACGCTTTGAAGCTCTCTATGCTGATCACATTTTATAAGTCAACATCAAAATACAGATTCTTGACCTCCATCTGTGCATTTTTTTTCCTCCTCCACCATTCTCTTTCTTTCCATCTGTTAGCGGTCTAATCTCCGACAGCCATTGAGGTTCATTTTCAGTAAAACTCCCATCAACAAATGCAATGAAAGTGTAATTGAATAATTTTCTTATGGGACACAGCGGTATAATGTGTGATTTCCTTGGTAGACACTGTGCCACCATGCTGTTTTGTAATACGCTCGCACTCAATCGGCACTGTGCCCCGGAGTTGCATCTCAAATTGCGCAATATGAAACAAAACACCCGAGTGGGCGATAGCGAGGGATATGAACAATCACATCTTTTGTTTTTCATCATTTTTCTTCCGATTTTCTTTCCTTCTTGTCAATATTCTAACAATTAAAACCATACAAATGTACTTAATTAACTAGAATAACATGCATTTAACTATCTTTTATTAGAAGTTTAATGAACCTTGTCTGTGCTCCAAAAAAAAAAAAAAATGAACAAAATCAAGCATAATGCAATTATCTCCACCTTTTGCTCCTGAGCAGCTGAGGAAAAGCCGGGCCAGAAGGCGGGAGACGGATTGCGGTACGTTTAGATGACAGCTGCGTGAATACGTCTGGTGATCGAGGGCTCATCAGGTAGTTAATTTGCTAGTGAACGTCGGGGACTCCTGTGACTGATGGCGTTCGGGTGATAGCGCAACACTGAGCGGAATAACGACTGCGGCTGCTGCGGAGAAAACTTGTTATCTGAACTGTCAGTAGATGGATAGGCCTCATCTGTAATTAGCATCAGGATTAAAAAAAAAAACATGGTTAATGTTAGCTTGAAGTGCTACTTGTAATATGTTTATCAATGCTGCTTGCTCGTTTGATGGTCGGAAAAAGAAAGGTTAGCAGGATTGATTTTTATGAGTTCAGCATAAATCCACAGAAAACATTAAGCCTCCATCAAAATATGTTACCCTTAATATATATTTTTTATAGTGCACACCAGCAGCAAAGCACCGGGAACACTGTGGGGAGTGTAATCATCAGAATTTGTCGACTTGATCGAAACACTCTCCTCCTACTACTCTCCCTCAGCGCACAATCACGCTCTGCAACCACTTAAATCACTTTGTACGATTTTGTGTTTGTGTGTGTCTTAAGGAAAGAGGACACGCTCGTAGAGTTGAGGGCTCAGTGTTTTCCCTCCCTGCTGTGTGATGGATGGACAGACGGTAGTATGTCTAATTATCATTACCCTCCTGGAGTGGAAAGCCTGCTGTAATGGGGAGGGGGAGTCTTATTACTGTAATGCCTTTATCAGCAAATAGCTGTCCTCCTGCTGTTATGCTAAGCTAACACGGCGATGACCGCGTGTCTTTCAAAGAAGTCCAGATACAAGCTTTTGCAATGTTGCTTCTCCGTTTGAAACTGTTGTTGCTGCTTGTAATTCTGCTGATCCAGACATTAAACTCTACTCCCATGTTGCGCTTTATTTTGTAGTCACTTTGGATAAGACAGTCAAATGTTAATCTTCATGGCAGAGTACATGTATGTTGACTGAAAAGCTTCTCAGTGATTCATAGCTGCATCACAGAATCACAGCATTAGGTGACTTGGAAAAAAAAAAAAAAAAAACAACAACCTGAAGCCAAACTCATAAAAGGTTTAAAGTATACTCTAAAGTACGCCCCATAGCTAAACCGCCATGTGTATGCATCATCTGAGCGTTGTACGCCACATCGCCATTATAATCTCAAGGAATTCTTGTGTCAACTTATTAGCTTACTAATATCAGAAGTTAACATAGTTCAAAGACATTGCTGCTGGTGATAATGATAACAGGATGGGTTGAAAGCAGTCTGAACCATGAGCAGAAATATTGCCTTTTCTTTGGCAGCATCGGGTGTATTTGGGGGAGAGTCTAGTGCAAAGCATGCTTGGAGGTATGCATATTCTCATGGCACATTCTTTATAAATAGCTTTCTTTGTACACCGCGGTCCGTGCAGTCTTTTTATGTTGACATGCAGACTACATGTGGCCTGTGGCAGCTCTCTGTTGCTTTATACCAAAAAAAAAAAAAAAAAAAAAAGATATCAAAGGGAGTAGAGACAAAAGATCAGCATTCACCTGCTGCTGTTTTGTAGACAGTTTGTATTCTGCAGTTATATTTTATTCTCACTCCCTTTTTGTCAGACAGGTGTTGAAGCTGAGTACTGTATTTTTAATTCAAGGATACAAATCTCTGTTGCGACCTCTCTTCCAGCTGCACACGTACTTAAAATCTACTCGATTTACTTTAAACTGTTGCCGTGTGGCTTTTTAAACGTGACCTGATCGTCTGTCGATGCAAATCCGCTTCAGCTCTGAATCGTCGAGGTGATCGTCTCGCGGTGTTCTACCTCAGGCTTCGCTCCATTAACAATCACAGTGAGAGCTATAAAACAAGCTTTGTGTTCAGCATGCCAGCTCAGCTCACCCGAGTATACATGTGCCTGCTATATCGACCATTCTATTGAGTCATTAAAGACTGGAGTCACCTCGAGGGCTGCGTCTGTGTTGTATGTGTGTGTGTGTGTGTGTAAAAGAGGGATAAAAGTTTGTCTAAGTGCAGTGTGTCGCTATATAAAGATAGTATCTGGGGTTTATTTGCCTGTATATATTTTCTCTTAGTCAGCGCGATAACTTCTTCGATAAGTCCTAAATGGACTGTTTGTCTCTTATGTTATCGCAGTCGCATCAGAATGGACACACATACTGTACACGGTATGTGCATGCGCAAGTGCACACTCGCAACAAAGCCAGACAAAACACAGACACGCACACACGGAGACATACACACATTCAAAGAAGAGATTCCAGATAGTGTTAAATATTTGGGCAGCCAGCCCAGGGAATTAATCAGCTGTACAAGTCAGATTTTATTTGATGAAACCAAGATACTGTAATGCATGAAGCCAAAATTCAAACGCGGCCATTCTCATTGAAGAAATATGTGTACAATATGTTTACCATTTGAAATTCTAATGTGGTAAAAAAAATTGCATTCAAAATATTTTCATCCATACCTGCAATTTGTTTTCCTTACAATATCGGCTCCTGGCAACATGATTAATGTGTACTTCTAGGAATGAAGAGGCCAGAATAAAGTATTATTGGATTGTCTTTCATGAAGTTTGGTACAGATATCTATGGTAACCCCAGGATGAATCCTCTGACTTTTCCTTTAAGGCCACCACACTTTTTTTTTTTTTTTGTTTCAGAGTGACACGTCGTAATTACTTTTTGATGAATTACTATAAGAATTTCAGGTTGTTCAACCCTTTTGCTTTTCTTTACAATGAGCAGCTTCACAGTAACTGCTACAGTGACTGTAGACTCTCAGTTAACTCTGTCAGACTCTCAGTTAGTTTACATATGAGCAATCCAAAGCACTTTCATAAGGTTAGGGAAAGATAAATGACGTGGTTACATAACGAAAAAGTTCAAACTCGAAGCATGAGAAACGACATATCGACCCCCTCGGTTTGCAACAAAAAGCTGTCCTCCTCTAACATTAAACAAGCGCTCGTACCCTAACAACAGTCCGGGCACAGGGCGCAAACTCTGCCCGCCGTCGTCAAAGCCCTGCGCTCCATACATCCTACCATTCATCTCACCTCCGCTCCAGTGCCTTAAAAAAAAAAAACTAAAAGAAACAAGGTGACTGCACACATTCCAGTGGTGATGCAACCTGCCTCATCCAGTCCCGTATGAATCACTGCACACAACAGATGTAAGAAAAAAACCACACATAGAGTACTGGTGGCAACTCAGTAACAGGCATTCATGCAGAAATGTGGAAATCCCACTGATTTAGTCAGTAAGTGCAGCTGTGTTTTCACATGAGCACTGAGCAGATAAGACCGCGTTGGAGAGAGGAGACATCAGACGAAATGAGACATCGTTTTTTTTTTTTTTTTTTATCCCAAAGAGCCTGATTTGAGAGGGTGATTGTTCTTGTGATTAGCTAAGAGGCTTCATCTGGATGACTAACTGCTAGCGCTCATATTACCCTTACTAGTGCGTCTGTATCTGCACATCTATGTGTCATAATACTACTACACTCTGTATTATTAGTTATTTAAGGTTTTGTGCAAAGAGTTTAATGCTTGGCGGTGGAACAGGTCGCTGCCAATCACGTCGTCCGGCTTTGCTGGAATGGGTGGAGCTCAGACGTGAGATTGGAGGCACACACAAACGTTCAGCAACTCAGGAGCTAATTGCACAGTTTTGGACAGCTGTCAGCTTGTCGCATATCTGCAGGAAAAAGACAGAAACAAAACTTAAGCAGCTCTTTCCGATCCACTGCTTCTAAAGGGCTCCCTTGGGTCTCGAAGATGTTCCCCATAGCGATAGCTTACACTGCTCAAATGATTCGGTCCAAAACTATGTTTCATATCAGACCCATGCAATGACTCTGACCTGGGGAGAAACTGCATTTATTTGATCATGTGTGTTGTGTACTCTGTCAGACTTGTTTTTTTCTCGTCAGGATATTAAAAAAAAAAAAGAAAAAAAAGAAAAACAGTTGACTTGTCCGACATCCAGATATTAGGCCCACAGTGTTTGAGCTGTTGTGTGTCTGCGCTGATCAAATATTCCATTACTCTGCCAGCTCCCCTGCATGTAATAGAGTGGACCAGATCCATTTCCAAATAGCATTAGACTCTCAACACTCCCACTCTCTCGGAACAGTATCCAAATAATTACCTCTCCCTACATCTGCCTCGCAGCAGCCAGCTACAGTCTTGGCTGGTCCTGTGACACCTAATGTGTACACAGGCCTGATAGAAATGATTGTTGTCACACTCTGCCAGCATCCATCTGTCAGAGCTTGAATAACAATGTTGCCTTTGCATCAAGTCTTTTTTTCTTCTTTTTTTTTGTATGATCATGTGTTACTTACATGTTTTGCGGATCATAAGCAAGGTTTCGTGAGAGGCCGCTGTTTCTCGGAACAAACCTGAGGAGTGTTTATTGTATACCCGTGCGTGCGTGTGATGTTTTTAATGATCCTCATTGAGAAATCCTGAGGCAGGACTGTTCAGGCAGGACGGTTATTTTTAGTAGTTTTTAATTTTCAAAACAAATAGATATCAAGAATGAAAGAATAGCACACAAGATTTATTTCATTCATGTCAAATATCACACTGTATTAACACAGCAGACCTCCAACACAGAGGTTTATAGAAAAAAAAAACAATATATGACTCGGCTATTACAGCAACATAGTGCATTTGCCAACACTCAAACTCACAGTTCAAACTGCACTTCCTTGATCTTAATTTATTTTCTCGCAGGTACCTGTAGTCACACGCTCTTTTTTTTTTATCACACTGCTATTTGGGTCTAAGGTAAACCACAGTGGTTTTCCCCTGCAGCACTGATCCATTTTTTTCTTTCAATTGCACTGAGAGGCATTGTAGTATTACGAGGCAACATGTCAGTGATGTCAATCACTTGCATGTCCACAAACTACACCCACAGTGTCATTTAGTCAGCCAGAAACACAGTAGTCATACACACACACACACACACACACACACACAAGAAAACGTACCTGAAACCTCAAATGCTCCACAAGTGTTCCTCCATGAAGATGTTTTAGTTAATATCAGAGTGATTTCTGCTTCTGAGGTCACATCACCCAGAGCTGTAGATTTATAGAGTGTACATCACAATATATTTTGGCTGTGAAGTTTACAAACATGACTTCATAAACTTGCCTGTTGGCCTCGCGGCTCGTTCAGCTGCTTTTCTCCTCTTTTAATGAGGTTGACTTGTGTCCTGTTGCGGGAGACAGTGATGTCACGTCACAGACTCCTTTGATTAGCTCAGGAGGGGGAGCTCACTCAGCTCCGTTGGTCTTCCTAGAGACAAACTAGAGACATATTTCTCCTTCCTTCCACCTCTGCCCTCGGGTCCTTTTTCCTCCATCTTCCTCCTCCTCCTCCTCCTCCACCCTTCCCTCCGACTCAGACGCACCATCTCTCAGCTGTGTCTGATGGTTAAAAAGCTGACACACTTTAGTGGTATTCAAAAAAAAAAAAAAAAAAAAGAATACATGAGGAAATTCCCATATGGGTGTTAGCTTTGATACCTCGATATGGAAACCTTTTTAGAGAAGCCAGTAAGCTTGTAATTCAAGACAGCAAACACGTTCAGAGAAAAATGCCTCAAGGACGCTCGTCATGATGGCTGATCTCGTGATTAATGATTGTCCTTGAGGACGGCTTGTTTGTGATATGATTTACCAAACTTATTGTGCATTAAGCTAAACTCACGGGCTAACGTGTTAATTAATTTACAGATAGACTGATTGCGGTGGAGTTGATTGCTTCACCTTGCTCCTAGCTTGTAGAAACAGCTTTATCAGCGCTGCGTGGGGTCGTAAGGTCTTCATGGCAACGCTGGCGAGTTTCTCTTGTTCTGCAGGGAACGCTCTACATCATATTATAGAGATGTATCTATCCTCAGGCCTATTTCTCCATCTCTGTCTGCCTTCTTTTTTTTTTATTATTTCATTTCAGAAAATATCTTTGATTTATACGCGGACCTCTCACCTCGTAAATCCCCCGGACAGGCTTGGATGATTAGTGCCTACAAGGGAAGTGTGGAAACACAGATCGATGAAAGTTTAGGCGGAATAATACTTCCCACTGAGTTCCTCGCTTCAAACAGCATCATGCTTTTGATGCTGTGAACCTGAGCTGCATATACTAACATCTAATAGCAGCAGCCTCCTCAGAATAATCATCTTTATAAATGATATAGCTCTAATCTACTTTCAAATAACTGCTATTCCTGTTTTTTTTTCTTAGGTCACCGCACTCTCTCCGCTGCCACTTCCATCCGAAGCGCTCCACTCTGTTATTCAGCAGCTTAGTAGATGCCCCTCCCTCCAACCCACTCTCCATTTTTTTTTTTTTTTTTTGCCATCTGTTTTGAAATTAATGGGCATGTTGGAAAGTAGGCTAAATCCAGAGTGACAGCTTTTTCTCCCTCCTATTTTTAAAGAGGTGCTGCAGGCAGTGTCCAACTGCGTGGGCGATGGAGAAGAGAGAACTGGTTTATCAAGCAGCTTCTGCCTGTTAGATTTTTCTCACCTCTGCCCTCAGGGATGCTCCTGAAACCATAGCTCACGGCAGCGCTTAGCTGTTGATGATCAGCTGTGTTGCTCTTCCCCTGATCCTTCAAGTCGTCGGCCGTGTTACTTTCATGGCTCGGTTATCATATGAGAATAAAACAGCTTGTTTCCTTCAGCATACAGTCGGTCCCTCTAGGATGCTGAGTTTAGTTTGTGATTCTTTAAGGATCAAAATACAGGGAATTGTGCAACTAGTTGTTTTTTTTGTTGTTGTTGTTGGTTTTTTTGAAGAACTACCTGATGATCACAATATAGAGAGGGGAGAGTGACTGGAATTTCTTTGTATCCTGAGAACGTCCTGTGTGTGTGGGCTTTTGTGTTTGAAACAGCTAGGCCGTGTGGACAGGAAGCCGAATGTTCCTCTATTCTCTCCCTGAATTCAGTCTGTAAGGTAACCTTATAGCTTCTTATGATGGTGAGTCAACAACAGGCTCCATAAATCAAATGGTTAGATTCGGAAAGGGTTCAGTTTCAGTCCATTGGTTAAAGCTTGGTCTGAGCAATACCTGTAATGTCTGCCTGAGAAGACAAATTCAGGGCTAACGAAGCCCACTCCTCTGAGGGTGGATTTTTAATCAACTTTGGCCTGTAAAATTGTTTGGGAATCGCTTCGTTTCATGCAGAAAACTCTGATTGCTAACACTGGCAACATTCCTTGCTGTTTGATCATATCTGTGGACTAGGGGACTTCAAGAAATGCAAGATCTCACAAATATTTGTGAATTAATGGGACAGACTGAATCCTGTCCAATCCCAGAATTTCCTCTGCTCGAGAGTTTTATTTTTCTGTTTTCACTCATGATTAATCCATGTAGTCTCATGTGAAGCATCTTTTTTTTTTTTTTTTAAACGCAGACACTGTGTTAACATTACGTTCTCATTTGTTATTAAGCAAGCATGTATGTGATTTATAAATATGTTCCTCTGCAGCCTCTCAGTGTGCAGCGAACACAATGACTTGGCTGAAAAACAAAAGATTCCTGATATGCTCTGAGAGCCAAACTGAATGTTTTATAGCATTTAATACAGAATGAAGTACTCCCTTAAGATATCTGTTGAATATCTAAAAACACTACACATGTTCTTAGTCTTATCTTTGATGTATCTTTGAAGGAGGAAAAAACCCTGCTCCTTTCTGGCTTTCTGTACGCCGCTGCCATGTTGTTGATGATTTCAGACATGGTACGTGGGCTAAAACCTCCAATTATAGAACAGGCAGAGTGTTACATCTGAAAGGCATAAGCAGCAACATATGGGCGCACATACACACACTCTCTCTCTTTCTCTGTCTCTCTCTCTCCCACACACACACACACACACACACACACACACACACAGAGGGCATATACACATACTCTTTCCATGCTTGAAGCTCGGGGCTCTGATCTCTCCAAAGGTTTCCTCCTGTGGCCCGTGTGCCAGACTGTCTGGAGAGCTGTGGAGGGGCTGGCGTCGCCTCGCCTGCAGGATGAAAAAGCCAGTAACATTTGCTTTCTGTGGCACAGCAACCAGCCTCTCTCCTCCTCTCCTCCATTCCTCCCCTCCTCGCCTCCATCTCCCACCTCCCCCGTCCCTTCTCTACTCAAGGAGGATTACCGGCAGAAACTGGACGTTTGATCCCGCCTTGCTCTCCTCCACCTCTGCTGTATCCATCTGACAAGGCTCTTTGTATCTCTTTCTCTCCCAGACTTCACCATGTTTCTCACTCACTGTCTTTTTTTTTTTTTTAAAAAAAGAAAAAGATGAGAGCTAAGGCTTTTTGCTGTCTGGTATTTGATTTCTGAGATTTAGCTGTAGTCTACCTGGGAGCAAGCAGGACAGCTGGGTCACAGATATGTGAGAAGTTAATTCATTTTTACCAGGAATGGGGCTGAGAAGATCATAGAGACAGGTGTGGCTAATTTATGACCATTTCGGCAGATCATGTAGAAGGAGCGATTGTAAATGGATGATTAACTGTCATGAAGGTGAGGGGTTTTCACAACCAATACTCCCTCTCTCTACATCTGTGTATAAATGCACAAAAACATCCACTTAACCCTTCCATGCCTCCTCCTCCTCCTCCTCCTCCTCCTCCTCCTCCTCAGGTCTTCTTTCCACTGTGACAGCACTTTTATCTCAACAGTGATTAATTGTGAGGGACAGTGCCAACAAGCCTTCCGATACAATTTGCAGAGGAAGTCTAAACAGGAAGTATACTCCCCATACGTAATGTTGTTGACTGAGTGTGACCAAAAAAAAAAAAGTCGTGAGAATGTGATGCGAGGTGGCAGAGGACAGTACTCACTGACCTTAAGCTGTCATGCTTAAGTGTAAACATAGGTACTTCATTTAGGTCAGACCGGTGATGCATTTGAGTTGAGGGAAGCTGCCCAAAACAGAGATACAGGTTCTATTTACTGAGTGGCGAGCAGCTCTGGAAAGACCAGCTAACTGTGACTCATTTGTACTGACACAGGTCACATCACTTTAAAGAGCACTGAAGTGTTCATTCAAAATAATCAACTCACAGACGCTAAATATTCATTATAGATGTGTATTTTTGCAATTTGATAAAAAAATGATTTTTATCAGAGCAACTGTTGATATTTATAGAATCAAACATGTACAGATGCAGATCAGAAAACAACAATTTATTCCATTAAATATCAATCTCTTTTTATTATTTGCCAAAAAGCCAAAGATATCAAGCCCAGTCTAAACAGTTGTTCAAGAACGCTGCCTAAAAGAAACAAAATAGTCCAGGATTTGCAAATATTTGATCCAAATGAGGAACAGTCTGTTCAAATAAGTAACCGCAATTACAAATCTGGTCAGACATTTGATGTCAGCTTTCAGTCATTTACTTTTATCCAATCTAAACACTTTTCAGTCTGTACCAAAACCGTATTGAGGTTCAATACTTGGTCCTGATGTATAAAAATAAAGCAGAGGTGTAGAACGCCGTCGTGTGAAGCAATTCATCATTTCCACCACTGAGCCCACATCATCAGCTGTTTCTCAGCTTAACTCATGATGTGGTTCCAGTGAGTTTTAGTTAGAGTAATTAACGGGATATCAAGCTGAATTATTGTTGCTTTGGTTACCCACAGTTTGATGTAACTACTGCAATGATTTAGAATAATGGTCGAGTGTTGATGTGATCTGTGTTTGAGGTGTCATGTTATGATTGTAGACACCTGCCATCCAATCAGAAACTAGTATTTTCCTGATCGTTGTGTAAACAATATCAGTCTACATTGGCTGCAGTAGAACCATGAGATACCTCTTGGCTTATGTACAAGCAGCTGTTTCTGATATTTTAAATGTTCTGTGTAATGACTGTATCATCAGAATGTGCAGCATGTACAAACATGACTTGTTAGGAGGCCTGACTGGAGTGTTTAGGAAGGTGGTAGGAGGCACTCAGACTTATTCAGTGACAAAAAATATGATTTATTCTGACCTGTGCAACAAAAAAAGTGTCTCAAAAAGAAATGAATACAAGCAAATCAAACGTAACTGGCTAAACTCAGGATAAATGACATCAGGAGTGATGTCAGTGAGAGCTTAAAAGCATGGTAGGTATGATAAGTGACACAAGCTAATCTACAACTCAAGAAACTCAGGCCTTAAAATGAATCAATACTTCTCTGCCTTGATTAAACCACAAAAGCAGGTGTAGGTGTAACAACAAAACCCAAGATAGTGTGTGAAAGCAGTGCTACAAATCGCAGTTATAATGGCTAAACAAACAAAAAGTACGGAAAGAAATACAAACTGGGACAAAGAGTGTGGTCTCACCCACTTTGTCACATGACTATTCTCTGTGTGTTTGTTGTTCATGCAGCTTCTCATGGAACCAAAGTGTACAGCACGCTATGGTTTCATATTGCATTCACTCTGGTTGAATGCCCAGTGGAAAGCTCTCTACTGTCCAGTGCACCGCTGAGTGGGAGCAAACTGTATCTCACGGTATCCACTCGTCCAATCACTTAATCTGTAAATTGGCCGATCGCTGTATTGTGTGTGCGTGTGATGATTGAATGATTGTTTATCCAAGCTGTGGCAATGATGAGGGCCAGTAATTAACAGGCTGTTCACTGTGTTAATAGCATTAGTCACCTTGGAGATAATCGTAGCCATCAGGAGCACAGAGCTGCATCCCCCTGTGTACCTGATCGCCTCCTTAAACAAAGGACTGACAAACATCCTGCCCTAACAATGCTCTCTGGTTCCTTTGTTTTGGTTTCTTTTCTGTTATGATTTCAGAGGACATTTCAAAAAGTATTTCGTTGCTTATTTCTGGAGATACACAGTACAATATCAAGCGCCAGCGGTGAATGATGTGATCAGATCGTTAAGAAGTTGTGGCAATTAAGGCCACAACCAAAAATTATTTGTTCATTTATAAAATTAAACTGTATTACTATTCCGATTATCTGTTTGCTATATAAAAATAGCAAAAAAATATACATCAAAATTCCCTAAACCCAAGATGATTTTGTCCAATCAAGAGTCTAAAATCTAAAGATTCTCAATTACAATAAAGGTAGCAAATTCAGAAGCTGTACTGAGGATTTGGGTCATTTTGTATGGAAGTGTATAATTAAACCAATTCAGAAACAGGACAGCTACAGAGGCTTTCTATATATTCAAGGCTTGCATAAAACTGTAGGATTTATCTATTATCAGATTTTTTTTGTTTCAGCTATTTCATGTTGAAGCACAATTTGGTTTGAAGCCAGAGATGTATCAGTCCTTTTGATTAAGCCACGCAATATGAATTTGAAGTGTTAAGTGGCTGCTAATGTTATTCTAACTCTGCTGTGTCAAAACACTGTTCTGTTCAGGATTCAATTCCTCGTTAGTTCTTCTGTCGTGTGTGTGTGAGCCCCAAGCTAACACAGCTCTGCCAGCGATTATTTAAACCTGCGAGACTTAATGAGCTGTGAACGTGGTTATGCTCGGTACAGTTAGGATCTTTATGTATGTAACATTTATGTG
Source organism: Euthynnus affinis (assembly GCA_029490765.1). Lineage (NCBI taxonomy): Eukaryota > Metazoa > Chordata > Actinopteri > Scombriformes > Scombridae > Euthynnus > Euthynnus affinis. Next base: position 6,928,758 of record CM055855.1, on the reverse strand, counting down.
TATGATACTCAGGTTTGTTTTGCGGGTGAAAGAAGTGAAAGGTAACGCATCTTAACGGGGGATCTAAATCACCACAATAAGCATTAAGCTGTGAGGGGAAACTCACCAGGAGAAAAGATAGATGCAGTCTTCCTCTCCTCGGTCTGATGTCATAAATTACCTGGCCATTGATCCATGGGTGTCTGGGATTCTCGACGGACCTCCTTCTCACATTCATCAAGCCATGAGTCTGCAGCTAAGCCTGAGTGGAAATGCCTCAAACACACACTCCTCTCCCGAGCCTCCACAGCATTGCCTGTTGCTTAGATACAACACAGATTCGTATTTACATGAAGAGTGGATTGAACCTGGAGGACTGTATTATGCACCAAGATGTTTTTTTAGCGTCTTGTCTTGTTAGATTTTTGATTTTTATAATGCTTGACCTCTTTTCAGACCTGGAGTAAGATGTTTTAAACAATAGCTGCATCAAGAAAAACAAACAAAACCAACAAATCTACACAGTATCCTCTGTCTATATTGACTCTTTGAGGCTCCTGCAACAACCTAGGAATGAAACACAGGACAGCCACCGGGGCATCCGGGTGAATGATGATGATATTTATTATAGACTCTTGTGAAGTCCAAATGCCTTTATTTGACAGTGCAAATAGAGATGGAGCCGGTCATGCAGAGGTGAAGCATGTATTGTACAAAACAACAAAAAAAAAAACAGCAGAAACAAAAGCAGAAGTCCTTTTGTGATGTTTTTATTATTTCAGAGGAAAAGAAGCTTTATGAATTATTACTGGTCCACTGAGAAAGGAGAGCGAGGGGAAAAAAACAAAACATATTTAAGGTCAGAGGAAATAGAAAAATCAGGTCAGGTAGAATTAAGATGATAACAGTAAATGCTTTTTTGTTTGCTTTTGTCTTTTAACTCACTGTTACTTCCTCCTTTCTTCTTCCTCTTTGCATCAAAAAGCTCAGTCTGAAGCTGACCTGGACACACATACACACGCACACGCACACTTCTCATCTACAATCAGTGGTATAGTGGTACCTGGAGAAGTAGGTACATTGTTAATTCATGCCCCCAAATCTTGTGGCCCACCCAGCAAAGGACAAACAGCCTGTGTTATAAACAGTGACATTTAAAACTACTCTTGTATATTTAATTCAGCCAAAAAATGGGCCAGTAGTATTTGCACATTGTCACTTCATTTCTGCTGCTTGACTTCATTGGCTGCATTTTGAATGAACTATCCCTTATCCCTTAGTCCATCCACACATGAAAACTTGATAACTACTCTCTTACTTTGCAAGGAGTCTATTGGCCAGTAGTTTCTTTTGTAAACAGCTGATTTTCAACAGATAGTGCAGGTCAGAGTGTGCCACCATTAAAACATCAACATTATTTGCCAAGGGAAAGTTTGCAAATATTTACTGGTCCTACACAGGTCTAATGCATGAATATAAGATACATGAAGTGGCTGTATATCTGTGGCTGTCTTCAGTCTATTTCAGAGCCAGACACATATCCCAACCCCCCCCTGCTGCCAAAGTGCATACATTTGCCTTTGGCATACATTGTAACGGGCAAATGGTAATGTCAAGCCGTGACATATGTTATTAACATAATTTAAAGGTCCCTGCTATTCAAAAGTGCTCGCCATGGCTGACGTCCTCATTCAAAGTTGCAGTCGAAGAGGCAGCATCTCTGTCGGCATCCTCTCCGACTGGGATGGGAGACGGAGATGGCGTGGGCGCTGAGCTATCGTTAGCTGAGCTACTTGTGCTGGAACGTCTCACACGATTTGGCTATACTGATGTTGACATAGTCAGGATGGATCTAGTTTTTGGGTGATAAAGTAGGTCTAAATGTTTTGACTTTGAGTTTTAAGTGAATAGACATTTGAGTAGGGCTTGGCAAACCTCAATACTTTAGCATTAGCATTGAGTATCTAAGGCATGTTTTCCACACTAATTGGGCGAAATCTTGTTTTAGTATCAGTATCAAAACTTTGTCATTGTGGTACCCTACCCTTTTTTTGGATAAGGAAAAGAGGAAGGAACAAAAAAAAAAGAATGGAGAAAAACTTGAAAGGCACCACACCTCATTTAAAACACTAAAGTCAGCATACTTTTGTCCAGTATTGATATTAGCCAATTTATCAGATCCAGAATGTCCTGTTAAAGCCCCGGGCTTGCAGGATAGAAAGTCAAACTGACATTTCCACCTTTCTTTCTGAAATGTTCAGAATTCTAGAAACATCTGATTGCTCTGTAAAAATAAATCTATATCTATTAGTAGTATTGAAACAAAATCGAATGTTGTGAAATATATAATGGATGATAAATATACTGTTCAGCACTACTGGCTGGCATTTTAAAGCATCCCACAAGCTTCCCCTTTTTCTCTCAATTTTATCCATGCGAGCAGATTCTTTGTTCCTGGCTGTGGTCGCTTCCGCTCCAGTAGTGAGAGGAAAGAGCAATACCTTGAAGACATATCGCTTCTCTTTCTTTTCACCATTCTATTTCACTCCCCCCCTCCTCCTTCCCCCCTTCCCTTCCACAACGCAAAAGCTTTTCTTTCCCAGGAAAGAGTCTCCTTTTTAGTTTCATCTTCAGGTTCACTGCTTCTCTATTCTCACGAATGACCTAATATTTGTCCGTGTGTGTGTGTAGCCGTGTGGGGAAACATGTTACTGATGTCATGTTAACGCTTTCCTCCCTCATGCTGTGTGCTTCTTATCTCTGGCTACATGCAATTAGAGTGTGTGTGCATGTGTTTTTATGAGTGGCCGGTGTAAAGGTGAAGGGAGGCTTGATTTAATTATGTAGTCATGCTCTACAATCGCGGTGACTTTTCTTCCTCCAGAGTCTATGCTCTGAGAAGAATTATCTTCTTTTGTAATGGAGATTAACCTCACTAAAAACTGTACTTAGCCTTTTTAGCTGCCATATTTTAACATGAGCCACCCCGCTAACGAAGCAGTTCTGCCTCGTCTGCTGAGGGTTGTACGAGATTTGAAACTGTGGTCAATCCGCGCCTGCTTACAGGCTTTTAGGGGTAATAGGATAAGATTAACACATTTGCATACTATTGCAATGAATTATTCATGCTGTGTCCTCTCCTCTAATTTGCAGGAGCAGGGCCTTTCTCCCCACTGACTTTAACATCTGGGTGACGTGGAAGTGGGTTGGAGGAGGCCCCAGTGCTCATTAATCCCCTCCGGGTGTCACCTGGCACATGCCACCTAAACACTTTAATACACTGGCACAGAGGCCAAAACACACTATTATACATTGTTTGCAAACATATCTTTTTTCCAACCTCATCCTGTGTGCAGCCCTGGAGACTCAAACGCTCATCAAAGTAGGTATTGATATCAAAGATCACAGACGAGGAAATCTGCGCTCTTGGAGAAAGAAAAAAAAAAACAGCTGGCTTGATCCATGTTTCATGTTTTAAATAGAATAGATACAACTTCACAGACTGACAGGGTGGAATGTTCCATCCACCCATATTGGTTACACCTATCTGTGACTTGTAGGACACAAAATCAAAGCTCAAGATTAGAGGTGGACTCAATATGTACATCAGGATGCTTTGAAGGTCTGGCAGTCCATATTTTCAAGGTCTCTGCTGCGTACACTGCTGCGCTCTGCATCTTTACGAGAGTGTAATGGCCGCGCCGAACGAAAAAACAAGAGTCTAATCTATCAATGTAGCTTTACATGTTCACGTTAATGTAACTTTTCATACACTAGTATGTGAAAGTGCTACAAAGCATACGACAGCAGGGCACAGCAGTGGGTTGTAAAAGGTTAAGAGTAGATATGGGGGGGGTGAAGAAATGTAAGCTTGAGTGAGACATTATCAGACCCGTTTAATGTCTATTTTCGACACTGTAGACTGAAGCATTTGGATGAGGTTTATTTGGAGAGATTCATCGCTGGCAGGCATAAATCTCTCCATACCAGGAAGCAATCAACACCTCCAGCTGTGAGATCATTAACCAAGCCCCAAGTTTACGAGATCCATCATCACCTATACCTGGCATATATGTGTGTGTGTGCGTGTGTGTGTGTGTGTGTGTGTGTGTGTGTGTGTATAGGCTGTCAGAAACAGCTCAGCCAGCTTTTTCTTGTGGTCATATAGGCTCCTGTGGAGAGGAGGCTGCCTTGTTGCTGCTCTGTCACCTGCTGAGAGCTCGCTTCCTGTTGTTCTGAAGGTGCGGAATGATTCACCACCTTAGACACAACATTAGGGCATTTTTTTGTGCATACGTGTGTGTGTGTGTATGTATGACAATGAGTATGTGGCTGCCTCACAGCTCCCAGACAGGCATCAGTTTCTTTCATTGACTCCAATCTTCAGTCTGGCTGTCTGAGTATCTGATCATCTCTCTGACTCACATCTTGTGTGCTGGTTGAAACTCTCCTCACCTCACCGAAATGATTGCTAAATATAACATTGTGGCAAGCAGCGATGATCAGGGTCTGAGGAAATTGGGGTAAACATCGCAATTTTTTTACGTTTTTAGAGCAGAAGACTCTTAAGCCGAGCCATTTTTAAGATAATTGCGAAAAATGTAAATTTGGTTGTTACAGCATCACCTTGAGGTCAGTGAGTGTCATTATATGTACCTGAGTAGAGGGTGGTGTTGGTGTTTCTAGATGTTATGGCTTTTGCTGCACAAACACTTTCAGCAGAGAAAGTAGAAGAAGAAGAAGCAGCCGTTAGCTGACGTAGAAATGTGTATAGAGAGCAACACTAGGGCTGTAGTCTGGTCATCGACTAGTCGATTAGTTGGTCTATATGCTGTCGTCTGACTAAATTCTCATTGGTTGAATAATCTCCATGTTACTTTCATGAGGAGAAAAGTGCTGCATCAGTAGCTTTCTGGGATTAATCCATTATTTCCTGCGGCACGAGGGACAGACAAACAACAAATTACCTGTGGAAACGGTTGTGTATTCAAAACACCCCCGTTGTTTTCACAACTTTGAACTCGTCCAAACTCACGGAGACTTCTGGGTCTAACTGTACTCAACGTTTACTGAATGTTTACTGAATCAGTGTTTCTCCTACAATTATATCAACAAGAACCCCCGCCAGGCCAGAAAACAAAAAAAATAATGCCAGAATTAACGCTAAATATCTACTCATTCGGAAATATTTAGTGTTTGGGAGTCTGTGCAGCGCGGTTCAGGACTATGTCGTTGCCTGGGAAATGAGCGGAACTCTGTTAAGTAATACGGCATTGCGTAGTATGTTTGCGTAGACACAGCGAAAGTGACAGTGAGCTTAGCGGTAAGTTGTCAGTCTGGCAGTAAATGTACAGCACAGACTACAGCTAAAAAGTCACGTCTGTTGTTTCCCCAAGTGCTGGAAAAGTGAAGGGAGTTAGCTCAAATTTAGCTACGATGGGTTAACATAAGTTAACCTGAAGACGCAAAACAGAGAAATATAGAACAGAAATTTGTGGCTGCTGAGTTCACTGTGCACTCTAACCCCCACCCACCCACCTACAATTTTAGTCGACCAAGATTTTCTTTGGTTGGCCCTAAGCAACAGCACGGTCAAACATTTAAGCATGTTTCCTTTCTCAGTAACCTTAAGACTGCTCTTCACTGAGTTTGTCTGCCAGAGCTGAACACACCCTCTTTGTTTGGGTTATTGGGCTTGGGTTTTGCCTTAAGCTTGTATCTGTTTCTTGACATTCTCATTACAGGGCAGTAAAAAAGCTCGCTTTAATGGCTCTATTTTTTCCTAATTATTTCTCTTCTTCAAATAGCACCTGTAATGATGATGTAATATTTCTCCCACTATGGAGAAAATCACTTTTAAAAATACAGAAAACATGTTCCTTTCTATTTGTGATGATCTAATTTATTTAAAAAAATCCCCAGAGGCAATGAAAGAATTTTCATTTCCTGAGCCAAAATACAAAAATACTCCTATCTGCAACCATATCCAGAGGCCACGCCTTAGTGTTTGTGAACATGTCTTAATTTGCAGAATTGTTTTGTCTGACCAGTTTGCTGCAGTTTGTCCTGTTATTCAGCCACTGGTAGCAGAGTTAGACAGGACTGGTCTTTCCCTTTTTCACATAAACTGCCTGATTTACAAGCATAATACTGCAGGCAACTCCATGTGCTCCTGAACCTGTTGTTTTCTCTCTTAGTGTTTTTTTCATGTTGGATGTGTTAAAAGAACTTCACAGGCACATCATGAATTTTACATATTCTTAGACTTCAGTATGGTTTTGTCATCACTGATCTCTGTTGTGTAAACACACAACAACACACATCCTTCCCTCCAAGCTGAGCTCGTGAACACCATGGCGCTACAGTAACGACACAAAATGCATCATATCTATGAACTGATCGCTGATGATTGATCCAGCAAACATTTTTTTTTGAAACAGTTCCCTCCGTCCAACAGTTTCCAGCCATACAAACAGCTTCCTCCTCTTGCTTGTTTCTCCCCCATGGGTTACATTCTCTCTTGGCTTTCTCCTCCTCAAGCCCCTCTCTTCTGCGAACACCAAAGCGTTTTTGGCAGAACAACCCACCTTTCCGTCTTCCTCGCACACGCGCACTTTTCCCGCATCCCGTTGCTTTGATTGGCTGTTGTTCAGGTTTTATGAGGAAGCTTTAATTTGTATCTCCTTAGATATGAGCATGTAGGAGTGTGTGCGGATAAGGGCCACCCTCTCAGAGGAATAATGCATTATTCTCTGTGTGATGTAGCGTAGTGATATGGTAGAGGGGCTTGTCAGGGGTGTGACAGGTCTTTGTTACCTGCCTCCTTCCCTTTCTGCACTCTCTCCTCTTCTCCGCCTTCCTGACAACATATCTTCCTCTTTTAAGCGTTGTTTGCTCTTGACTGAGAAGTCAAAATCAGAGCTGTCGCTCCAGTGGAGCACACAAGCCACCATGTAAAAATTCTACTGCCATACTACAGCTGAGACCACCTGCAGGCGATAACTCTCTCTCTCTCTCTCTCTCTCTCTCTCTCTCTTTTCAACTCGCCCATATATCCCTCGCTTTTCCTCATTCACTCTCTGTCTCCTCCTGACCCTCCATTTTCATCTCATTCCACCCTAAAGGGATCTGATGAACACTGCATTTGCTTTTGGGACTGAAAGCCTTGAGAGGCACAAGTTTTTAGGAGCCTGTCAAAGTATCAAGTGAGGCGTAAGTGGTGTGTGTCTGTGTGTGTGTGTGTGTGTGTGTGTGCTCCCAAATGTACACACAAGCATGTTTCTGTGTCTACATGCATGTTTTTTTTTTCTTTTTCAGGTCTGTGTGGGGAGATGTCTTTATTCAATTAATTTGTAATGTCACCTCTGTTCTGTAGTGTTTTGTTGAGCGACACAGGTGAAAAAAGGATTGGGGTTTTGCAGACTTAAAAGAGTCTCAGGCGACAGTTGCACAAAAAAAAAAAAAAAAAAAACAGAACTAATAATGAAATTGCCAAAAGGGAACAAACACCTGCGAGCTGTCTTCACTTGCAATTGACTTTTATTGCCATGTTTTAGTCGTAATAGCAGAAGTGGGAGTTGTATTCTTTTTGTTGCTTGAAACAGCAATAACTGTATTCTGGAGTAATGGAATGGTTTCAAACAGTATTGTAGTAATGATCCAATCTTAAAGATTCATCTGTTGCACTCACTGAAAAAAAAAATACAACACTTCTATTTTTATTTCACTTGTTAAGGAATATTTTTGAAGTAGGGCTGCTGCTAATGATTGTGTTTTCTAATGAATGAATAGACGGGTCGTTTTAAATTAATTATTCACTATATAGTTCCCAGAGACCAAGGTGGCGTTTTTAACTTGCTTATTTTGTTGAAACAACACTAATGAGCCAAAAGGAATTCAAATTACAATGACGTTAGAGGGAGAAATTAGAGCTAATAGAGGAAGAATTAGAGAAATTAGAGGGAGTGTTGCAGACCACAGCGAGGTCGTTCCAAATGCATTGTGTTGAAGGCCGCCTCAGCCTTAAGACATGACCGCAACCTGTTTATTCCCAGCACACTCACACTCCCCACTCCACAAGAAATGCTGTGTGTGTATATATATATATATTTTTCCCCCACCAAGATCATAGTAATTCTCTCTATACTTCTACCCTGGCTCTCTTATCGCCAAACATACATTAGAATGTCAGACACATCTTCTCCCTCCTGATCCATATCTGCAGAGCCTCTCTCTCTCTCTCTCTCTCTCTCTCTCTCTCTCTCTCTCTCTCTCTCTCTCTCTCTCTGGGGTCTCCAAACCACTCCAGCAAATGTTACCTTTTCATATCTGGTCTGGGAAAATAAGCTTCACCTCCCTCTCCTCTCCCCTCCCCTTCCCTCTGCACGTGAGGATTTGCAGGCACGATAACCTTCGCCGCTGAACTGCAAATGTCACTTTGGCTAGCCCAACCAATCACATTTCTTTTCACTGGCCAGTGCCGCTCTCTTATGGGGGTTCACACCCATGACACTAGGACTGAACAGATGTGCACACATGAATGAGAATGAGTCAGCAGGGCTCTCAGGTGTGGCCAAGAGAGGTCGACTGAAATACCACAAAAATATCAGGAAACCGTATCAGATGTGTTTTTAATCTGAAAAATGACTCGGGTGTGTAACATTGTTCATTTTTTTTCTTTTCTTTTTTTTTTTAGTGTTTATCCAAAGCATGAAAGCTAATTAGCACAGCAGGCTGATGCTCGCTCTCTCATGATCGGTTGTAGCAACAGGAACCACTACGGCTCATCAAGCTGCAGTACAGTTGAAATGAGAACATTGTGCACTTTTCAATGCCTGTAGAGTCTCTGCAGCGTCTCACTACTACACCTGAATACCTACTACTGCTGCCGCCGTTGTTGCCTTGAATGCACGCTAACATTTACCCAACATGAAGTGCGGCTACCAAGGCTGCTGGTGGTTTCACTAGTTTTTTTTTTTGTTTTTTTTTTTATATGACAGCGATTACAAGGATGAACGTTGTCAAAGCTTTCAAGAGAAAACAGGCAACCATTTTGTTCCTCATAGGATCTCTCACTCATATCTCTTTTGTCTGTGTGTGTGTGTGTGTGTACGTTCTACTTCCATGGCCATCACTTCATATCGCTTACACACACACACACACACACACACAGAAATGAAAGGGAATATCTGAGCAGCATCTGGATTTGCATGCTAGGTAATGTGTTCTTCACACACAGAAAGGTGGGAGACGGCAGGCGCTTATGCTTATCATTAATATTTCAATATTCCTGTGCACTGATTTCAGCCTTCAACCCTCAGGCTTTATTTGTGTGATGTGATATTTTAAGGACTGAGACCATCGATATTTGTGAGCAGAGAGTAATAATTATTCAGATTATTATGATCGTTCATGGCTGCTGCAGTTCCCCTCCTGCATAGGCTACCGGCTTTAAGTTCAAATATGCCTTACATGCATGAGTGGGCAGTAACCCATTTACAATAATCTAATATCTAATATATTTTATCCGTCATGCTTTAGTTTATAGGTGCTCAGACCTGGTTTAAACACTGCACATTAAACATATTAGTTTAAACCTTTCGTTGATGACAAATGCAGAGATTAATAAAGGGAATGCTGTGCACTTTTTTTGATTGTGAGTTGTAAACCACACTTATCTGTACTGAGAGGAAAACAGACACTTAAGAAACATATTTAATTAGTACTTGGCAGCCTTTTTGTTCTGTATCACCTTATCGGAATCTCTAAATAACCAGAAGAGATACGCTTGTGTCCCTTTTTTCATATTTAAAAACCTATTGTAATCATTTCAAAGCCTTCACTAGATGCGAGAGCTTCGGTGTTCTTCTTCCGAGACATCTCCACGGAACACGCCGGCAGATTTATGACCTGTGACCTTTTAGTGTGATTTCAGGATTTTAGTCCAACAGGCAGCCTTTACCCGAGGACAGGTCTTTGCCGGTGGGCTTGTCTGAGGACACCTCGTCTATGCTTTGATGTCAGGAGACAGGCCCCACTGTGGCTTTTTTCCTTATCTGGATCAGAGAGGCAACCCATCAGCCTCAGGAGCAGCAGTCAGCCTGTTCACCTTCTGGCGCTGAATAATCGCTCAGACACCATGAGAGGATGAAATCGAGAGCCTGCCAATCATCAACCAGGAAATTAAATACTTACAAAAAACGCTGTTGCGGTGTTGGAGGATATGAAATAAACTGATGCAACATGTATTCAAGGGCAAATATTCCAGCTGTTTAATCACACTGTTAGAACACCGCTGTTGCTGGAATTTTCTATTCACTTTCAGCATATATTGATGTCATTTCTGTTTCCTCTCTGTCTCTCTTTTATAGTTCTTGTGTTTGAAGAACATCCGGACATTCCTCAAGGTTTGCCACGACAAGTTTGGCCTGCGCAACAGTGAGCTGTTTGACCCTTTCGACCTCTTTGATGTGCGAGACTTCGGCAAGGTGAGTTCTTCAAAATCACGGGCTCAGATATCATGCTGCCTGAAGGCTGCATTCTATCTACAGCATGATGCTGCTTGTGTCCCTGATAATATCATTTAGGAGTTATGTCCCGCTGTTATCAGATGTAAACCCAAGATGTGGCGCATTTTTCTAGATGGACTTACACTCTGTAGTTTTATGACTCTTGTTTTGTCTTTGTGCGTGTGGCAGAGCGCATGCAAAGACTGTATCTCTTAAGCTGTCTTTGCAGCTACATGCCCATGTGATCTGCTCGGGTTTTTAAAAGTAGTTCAAAGTCAAATCTGTCAGTTACATTAACTTCAATATGGGGCGGAGAGCTCAGATGAGCGTAAGGTGTAACGCTTCAGGGTCAGCGATCATGTCACTGACTAGAGTTCAACTCAAGTTGTCTGCTTTTTTTAACACTCTGCTGTGAGAATACAGTAAGGCATGTGTGTGTGTGTTGGCTCAGTAATAAAGTGGCAGACTCACTCACACATCATATCAGCTTTATGGAGAGTTTTTACAGGATGTTCAAGTGGATTATTGCGTTTATTGGATGGGTATTCATAAGGCCGCTGCCTGTAAGGTCTTTTTAAAAAGTTTATCCCGGTAGAGGATGGGGAAGTGGAATCTGAGTGAGCCACGTTCAAAAGCTGCGCCAAGGCGGCTGCTTAAGAGTTGTGGCCAGGAGGTCAGCTGTGCTTGTCTTCACACTCTTGGAGCTCAGAGGAGAGAGAGTAGAATCACTGCTTATTCTCACTGCTTTGGTGATCGTCCAGGCATGCTTCTTACCAGTTGGACCTGTCTGACATAGACCCAGTAAACTCTTGAGGGGATGGTTCACTTATCCCACCTGGACTGCGATTGTCTCGGGATCGCTGGAGGAGTTTGTGAAAGAAGCACATCTGGGTATTTTGTTCAGTCTGTTGCCTCTGTGATCCAGACAGATGGAAGTCTGGTGGAAAAACGGACAGATGCATGAATGTATCAGTACAAAACTACACATTCCTGCCAAACACAGAGATATAGGTCACAGGGTTGACATCTTTGTCTTTTGTTGTTTTTTTCATGTGACTGAAAGCTCCTGGAAATGGAGCTGAGTATTTGTGGAGGGGGTAAGGGATTGGCTGGTAATCCACGATCGGCATACCCCTGTTGGTCTCTGCTACAGCTTCCGAAAATGAATTGTTTGTCTCGGCTTCCTAATCTGTTCAACTGCAGCGCGTGTTTGTGCATGGCTGCGGAGGGGCGGGAGGGTGGTTTAGCTTCTTTCTAGGCTAGCCGACTGTTAAAACAAACAGCGATGATATTATGTTGTCATTAAATTGATGATAGCAGCTGATGCCATTGTGTCAGGATCGGTGCAGTGGGAATGTTAATACTGTAGCTTTTCAGCTGATTGAAGGAACACGCAGAATTCCAGCAGCGGGGATTACTCTGAACAGGTGGGATCTGCATAAACTCTAATACCTCTCGCCGTGATCGAGAGGATGCGTTCGCGAAAAGTCATCTGCTCAGTTATCTTAACATATCTAATCTGATTTAATGTATCCACTCTTCCTGTGTTGGTCTGAGGAAAAAAAAAAAAGAAGAAGAAGAAGGGCTGAAGAAAGATGGAGAAAAAAAAAAGATGAGAGAGGAGAAAGAGGAGACAAGGGCTCATTTGGCAGTTTGTAGATGAACCACAAGACGATGTGTGAGAGTCAATGAGCTCTCAGTGAACGGTATTAAAACCCAACAGCAGTCAGAATCAATCACAGAGACCCTCCATATGTCAATTTGGAAATTGCTTTTGTATGGTCTCAGCGGTGGCGGGCTTGTCTCACCATTGATTTCCCATTAAGGCCAAACATCACATTATAATATATTGAATCGAGTAGATCCCTACTAATGTGGAGTACATTTAAATAGTGAGAATGTCTCATGAAGAAAATAGAAAAGGGAGTTGTTTTATTTCTGCAGTTTGTTTTTCTCATCACTGGATGTTTTTTACTCTTTTGTTACCTTCACACAAAAGCTTCCTTGTGTGCACATCTGATAGCAACCGTTGGAAACTCTGAATTCCATCATATACAGTATATCACAGTATGGCATCATCCATCTCTTCTTTCCATATCACTTTTCATCGCTCCTTTGTTTTCTCATTACACAAAGAGAAATGGAAATGCTCGGCAAAAGCCTTTATACAACTTAGGTGTTGTTGAAAAGTGAAGCAGCTTCGGCGCTTGTTGAATACTATCTAAAAATCCACCTTTTGATAAACCCATTTTAAAGAATGACCAACATTTTTCTAAATCTGTGAGCAGCTGCAAAAACAAATCCATCAATGGAGCTTATTTTTCATTTTCTGTTGATTGAACCTGGACATTCTAACATTTTCATTGCACTGTGAATCTTAAGCTTTACCACCGTCCATGTAATGAATGGAGAGTAGGCGTTGGGTTAAGTGCTACAGTCGCAGTCACTTTGAATGCAACTGGTATGATCCATCCCTGCAAAGTCGCTTCAACTGACAGCCTTTGCTTGAATCTCTGCCCTGGTTTGCATTGTGACTGGAATACCATATTTTCTTGAGATTGGTTTGCCATAATCAGTTTGAAATTGAAGTAACAGCAATTATAGAGAATAAAAAAAAAAAGGAGAAGCAGGAGAGATTTCATAATGGAAGAAGAGGTGGAACTTTAGATATGTCCCCAGTGGCTCTCCTTTGGAAAACAAGTAGTCATGTTTGCAGAGATAGAGCCTTAACTGTGGCGATTTTTAATCTCTTCTGGAAGAGTAGATTTTAAAAACAGAGGGGCTGTGGGGAAGGGTAGAGAGAGGGTTTTGATAGCAGCTGCCTTTATAAACATTAATCAGCCCCCTATCCACCTTTCATACCTCCACAGTGGCTGCCAGGGGCCCCAGAGTTCATCTCCCTTGGCCTCTTATCGCCTTCTCTCCCTCTAATGATGCCTTTTCCCGGGTTACAAGCAAATGGAGGCTGGGGCCAACTGCACCCAAAGCTACAAAAAAAAAAAGTAATTGCCCCTTCAAAACCTCCCCCCATCTGTTTGCAGTAGGGTTAGCATTGAAACAAATGGAGCACATACCCCGCTTGATGTCCTCTACTGATTTTAATTTTCATTGCTCAAGTCATTTCAACCAGGAGTACCCTTTACCCACATCCAAACGTGAACTAGTGCTCCCTTGTTACGATTACTTTTGGCAGTGGTAGAAACAGTCCGTATGGTTCCATGCACGTACTCCATCACAAGTACTTCACTTCTTCACACCCTAACCCATCCCCCATCATTAGAAATTCATTATGACATCATTAAACCAATGAAATACAGCTTATTACAGTAGACCCCAGAGAACGCTTTTATTTAAACACCTCCCTCCATCCGAAACCCAGCCGCCTCGTTTCCTTTCTCCCAACCTATTTTAATTAGCCACCAAAGGAACATTGCTGTCATTTAAATGAACATGGCAATCAGTTTATTTGGCTGTTGCCATAATTAGCATAATTAGCCTGCACCTGTTAACCATCTATCAACAGTTTGGTAATTTTACCGTCTGTGACTGGAGAGCATTGGAATGAAGGAAGCTTTTTCTGACACATTTGCCGTCTTCATTTAACGGAATAGAGTCATTTATTTTTGGAATGCAGACAGCGTCGCTCGCATCACTTCCTATCTCATCTTAACAGCCTCCGAGTCATGACTGACTGACTTGTGAAGTGTCGCAGCCATCCAAGTGACGCTCATTGACTCGGTAGTACAGAGTCAAGGTGAATGGATTTTATTTGTGTGCCGCATTCGAATGGAAATAGGACTCTTAATGTGAGTGTATTGTTTATGTGAAGCAGACATCACTCTGCAGAGGTGATTCAGGTGGCAGCAGGCTAATTTTCCAACAGACTCAATGATTTGGAAATGTAGGTGAACTTCACTTCACAGCTTAATTGTTTTAACTGAGACACTGAAGTGGTAATTTTTTTTTGCTTTATATAGCTTTGCGTGATAAGTGAACAACTGCACTTCGCTTGGAAGAAATCAGACGTTTTATTTCAACATATTTAAGGAATATGCTCTGCATCACAACCTGCTGCAGCTTACTGTAACATGAAATACACAAAAAAAACCCACCTTGAAACAGATGGAGAGCGGTAATGTGAAGGAAACACAGGTCTCCTGATTTAATTTGCACCAACTGCTCTCCTATTTTTTTTTTTTTTTTTTTTTTGTTCAGCTGCTTTTCTTTCCTTCTCACTTCCCCCATCCATCTCTTCCGCTTCCTCACTGTCCTCCTCTCCCTACTCATTCATCTCACACCCACTCTCAGTGTGAGTATGTTGTGATAAGACTAAGCCAGCGGCAGGCGAGCCACCATTGTGTCAGGACGGCGTGATTGCCATTGGACGGCAGTGTTTGATTACCCTCTCTGCCGCTCTGAATCCCGCACACACACTGAACCCTGCTCCTTTCATTTCCTTCCTGGCGCTCTGTGGCTGAAAATAGCTAGTTGCTTAGCATCCACGCCCAGTGCTACTAACATCTGGAACGTGCCTCAGCCACTGTTGGGCCGCCCGCCTGAATGCTATTTACTGAAGTAGGTTTTAACCTCAGCCCTCAGCCTAGCCCTGCGCTCAGTTATTGTCACTGTGTGAACACTCACAAACAAGCAAAATACATAAAACCTTTCAAATCCTTTGCTGCCTTTACTTAGTTTTTAAAACAAATAGTGAATATTAATAGATTTCTGTTGTTTTTTTTTTTGTTGTATTATTTCCGTTTTGTGATGAATACATTTGAATTTTCAGTTTTCATTGTGCTTTGGGGGATTCAAAGGAACCTTCATACTACCGTGGAGTTTGTGAGTTAGCTTCAGGCTACACCTGAAGGCTTTTTTGGTTCATTTTGGCAAATGTGCACCATTGAGAGTCATGCTGCATTAGCTATTAACAGTGCTCCTCTGCTCTGTAACCATGGGTATCCAGACAACAGTCAAGTGGATTACTTCCATGCGGGAGAATAAACCTCCATTTGCTTATAGAGAGAGAAAAATCAAAAGTTACAAAGGATATTTTGTGGATATTTGAGAAACAGGTTCTATAAAGCTGCTGGACTACTGTATGTCCATTCAGTCTGACTCTCTCACTATGTGTATTGTATGTTGGTGTTGATATTGATTCACGCTGTGCCTGTTGGAATGAAAAAGAATAGCTGCAGAAAAGGTAGTGATTCATGCCCGTCATGTTCACGCTGGAGAGAGTGCAAGTGAGTAAGTGATGGAGAGGGGCTGAAGGGTCAAGCAGCAGGGTCTCTCACTCAGGTCAGTAGACCCCCTCCTCCTCCTCCTCCTCCTCCTCCTCCTCCTCCATTACTGACCACATCCTCAGCAGCACCCAAGTGCATTTTTAAAGCAATGATTCTCTGTCAGCTACAGTGGCCTCTTGAGTGTTATGAGCTTGAAGTGAGGATCTTTGATAGACAGGTTGGTAGAGCATCCTCCTTATACATCACATCACCTGCATCTGTTTGGTTCATGTAAAACCTGCCTACATGTATCACATCAGTAATATAATGCAGACGTTTTCGTGATAATGAACTCCTTTAACGTTGTGGTATTGCTGCTTTTACTTCCATAAAGGATCTGAATACCTCTTCAACCACCGTCTATCCAGCAACCACCATCCCTTCATCCAGTATTACACCCTTTGCTCCCTTAAGTGAGAATTCATCTCCATAACCGTCTGTTAAAACACACCCTGCTGCCTCCGCAGGCTGCGGCTGCTTCTTCTATCCCTGTGCCCTCTTACTTCACGCTCTGTCCATCAGGACCCCCCGACTGCAAGTTTTTACATAAAGCTTCCAAGACATAATCAATAATTCATTCCAAATGCCACAGTGCTGATGATAATTCTCCTGACATGAATTATAAATGGGAACTTCCTCCCCCTCCCTCTGTTTAGACCCCCTTCCATCTCTCTCTCTCTCTCTCTCTCTCTCTCTCTCTCTCTCTCTCTCTCTCTCTCTCTCCCACAACCTCATTATTCCTGCAGCTCGTTATGGTGTTACTCACAGAAACAGGTGGTTGCTGAGCAATAGGTTGTTGGTTTGGAGGGGGGGGGCTCTAGGTGTCTGACTTCATACTTACAGTAGAAATAGAGATGAGATGTGATGGTTTGAAGATGGTATCTGTTTCTCTTTGGACTAGACATCCCATATTGCACTCTGCTTTGCGTGACGTATGAGGTGAAAGCTTGAGCTCCAGATGACCTGAAATTTGTCATGTGGATGAAATCTTAGTGCCATCTGGATCCCCTCCAGCTGTTTCTCGCCCACCTGTTCTGTAGTTCGACTTTTTTTGTTACATGATATGGCATTCTATGGAGATGTAGTGCAGTCTTAGGATCTCGTAATAATGAAAAAACGATCTCATAATTGCATTATTTTTATTGCAGAATGTTGATGTTGTGTATCATAATCATGATACATCTTTATCCTCACACTGTCTTTACAATGTTCATATCTCAAATGGAAATGCTTCCCTTTTTTTCATAATTTCAAGCTACAGTAAAAGTCTCTTCAACAAGACTATGATAGAGTTTCCTTGTCTTATGAGATGCTAGATAATTGGAGATCGGAGGGTAAAAAACGCCAACACACGCCTGCCGTCACAGGCTGGGACAGAGTCATTTACAGTTAATGCCATATGACCGGTGCTGCTCACTCGCACGTCCCCCCACTTGGCACGTCCACGCTGAGGAACGGTACCAACTACTTATCCGATGTGACGTGAATAGCCTATTAGCTGCTAATGCAGAGTGAGGGAGAGGTGCCTGTCATGTGGAGGCCGAGGAGGAGCGGGCCTCTGGATTCATTAAAATGCTGAAACCTTCTGGAAACAACCTGCTGGAACAGGTAGACAGATCATTTGCCTCTAATAGAGGCACACACAGTAAATTATGCTGTTTATTCTGGCGTCATGTTGGCTAATATGTTGATGACATTCTTATGTAAACAAGCATGCATGTTAACACAATGGAATATGGAGGTCAGCAGAAATGATGGAGGTCATGTCCATATAGAGTACAGTAAGTTGATAACTTAATTATCAGGACAGGCTTAATTACCATCATGAAAAATGCCCGTTTTTTTTGTCTCCAATGTGTTTCTCTACTATTCTATCAGTCGATTGTAACACGACTATTCTACAGTTGAAACTGAAGAAGCAGTACCTTCTCAAATCAGTGGAGACATTTTACTCACAATGAGAGCTTTGTCTTCATTTCTTTTTCCTCTCTCTTCTTTATTTTGGTACCATTTTCCCTCTGACAGGATTGCACAACAGTGCCATTAAAATCCACCAGAAGAGAGAGGAGAAAACCGAAAAGTGATGAGCTGTATAAAAATCATGTATTGAACTTGAAGCCTGGTGCAGTTTGAATCCTATTGTGGAAATAATTGGCCTCTTTTGTTTTGGGGTGGCAGTGAATGTTGCTACGTGCTGCTAGACAAACTGATAGATGGAGACAATGCGATTCAACCCAAGCTCAATGCTCCGCTTGGGTCTTTTGAAGTTTCTCAGCTCGGCGTTGTGCGGTGCGGAGTAGCCAAAAGGCTGCCGAGGTGCGATCACAAGTGTCTCGCGCCTTTGGGTTGTGTGTCAGTGGTCACTGGAGGGCGTGTCCCTGTTGTTAGGGGCTTGTCTTTGGAGTGCCGCAGGACTAAAGTAAGGAGGATGAAGAGGAAGAGCCCCCACAGAGCGAGAGTCTCTGAATTCCTTGCAGCCGGTGTGAGCTCTCATTATTTCTCCTCCCATGATTCCTCCCTCTGAGGCCCCACAGGCAGGGCTGTGATGGACAGGTACATTCTCTGAGGAATCACTGGCATGAAAAAAGAAGAAAATCACCAAAAAAAAAAAGAGTCCGTCCTCAATCATTTTTTCATTGCATAGGGATTACTCTCATATGGAGCTGAAAGGCAAACCCACTATGCTCATAAATCATACTTAGTGTATTACCTATTGTACAGATAGATCTGAATGTGCATTCCAGTGTATACATTTTGGATTATGTAATAATAACCCTATTTGCTCTCAAATTGAAGATAATTTCCCAAACCTTCATTTAATTGTGCTTAAACAGTGGTTCAGCACCTTGTGAAGACATTATTTTAGGAGACAGTTGGCACAGAATGTTGAGGTAGCTTTGCAGGATCATCAGAATAAGCTGCTTTTCAAAAACCATGATTAGATCATGGGAGTCACCAAATGGCAGAGGATATCACGTAAAATGAATCCTCTGTTTGTTGACAAGGAGGCTTCACTGGCTGGCAAATTATTCTTAAAAAAAAAAGCCCCAAAAACAGACAGCTGGACTCCTCTTTAAATGAAATCAGAATATTGTGTTTATAGTAACCATTGATCCTGTCAGTTTTTTATTATAGTGCACTGCTGACATTTTGATTAAGTCAGATAGATTTGTAATATTAGAAGGCACAGAAAGGAAGTAATGGTCTACCAATCTGTTGGAACTTGCAAGTGTAAATGGAGCATGTGTTCACTGACAGTACTATCAGCCAGACATTAGGGTTTGGCTCTGATCCTAAAAGAGCCAAACGAGAGATCTCAGCTATGTGAACGTGAGTGTAATGTTTCGATTTGAATATTTCAGGAGATAAGACAGAGCATCATGGAAGCATACTATACACTGATTTGTTTTGAATATGTGTCTTTACAGTGTAGAAAAAAAAGAAAAGAAAACGTGACGTACTATTAAAGATGCCAGCAACTGTGGGCCAAATCCAGCCCATCAGCAAAAAGTATTGTCCAGTAAATATATCCTGATGAAACTTTAATACTTTACAACTAAACTTTTCTATATTTCTTCACAATTTTACTGTAGATAACAAAATAAATACAAGACTTATGAGAATCCCAGTGAAATATAACCTTGTTATCACTATTTGACCCGTGCATGGTGCTGAAATTAATTCTAATAAATCTACCAGAACTGAATTTTTAATGAATTTGAATGAATTTTTAATGAAAAAAATGAAAAACTCATAGTTGAACCTAATTTCCCCCGTTGTATGGAATAAAGTTCTCCTGCTTTCCGTTCAAGTTCAAATACTTCAAATAGATTTTTACGCTTCCTTTTAAAAGAAAGAAGAAAAAAAAAAGTTAAAAACTTGATAATCGGTGTTACACTTCAATAGATTGTCAATGCCACTTCCTGTCTCTCCAAAATGGTACCTTTTTGATTTGCCAAATAATTCACTGCATTATAAGGACATTCTAAACTTTATAGTACTTGTAGGTGGCATAGAATCATGACACAGCTCATATTTCATTTAAATACTCGGATGTCAACTATGCTGAAGTGTCATTGAGCAATAAAAACTCTAACAGCTTCAGGAATGCTGTACTGTTACTGACACTGACTTCTAACCTCTTACCTCTTACCTTATTATTTTGGCAACAAAAGTAAATGTTCTTCTCAAAAATGAATCCCACAGTGTTTGTCCTCCACAGGATTTCATTTGCAGATGTACAAAATAAAAGCACTCACAAAAGCTGGAAAATAGGCAGCATTATTATGATAATACAAAGACCAAAAATAACCTTTTTTCCATATCTGTTCAGCAGGTTCAGTGGAGCACATAAATGCAGGATTATCACATGCTCTGACCAAAGATTACTGTGTCAGATATGCATGACCATAGAAGTGGAAATAACCACTTTACTCAATTGGAACATTGACAGCACTGTCAATGGCTGCTATTAAATTTTCCATTGGTTTTTGTACGGTCCAGTTCATCAACAGGAGCACATCAAAGTACTAGATGACACACGGGGAGAGGTGGACACACACTTGCACACACACTGGCACGCACTCTGACACACACACACACACACACACACATATACACTGAGGCTCAGGGCGATAAAGTCTCTGCGCTCTCTGATTCCTCCTATCAAAGGGCTGTAAAATGGAAATTAGACTGAATGGATGACATGGTCTCTCATTACCCGCGGCATGTATTATAGAAAGTTGTAGCAACACATTTGAGTGCGATGGCGACACACTGATATTGGCAAGAGGCTTCAGCCCACTTATCTTTTACGGATCCTATTAATCCACCCTCTCCCCTCCTGTTCCACCACTGTTCTCTGCCAGATTCTGCATCATATGTTCAAGATGTTCCCTGCTGCTTCATTCTCTCATCCTTCCCCCTTCCATCGCACTTTCATTGTGTTTCTCTTCCTCCCACCAGATTTCACGTTCTCACTTTCCTTTCTCTCCGTCTCTCACCTCAGATCCCTTTTGGTTACTATTATTGTGTT
Source organism: Euthynnus affinis (assembly GCA_029490765.1). Classification (NCBI taxonomy): domain Eukaryota; kingdom Metazoa; phylum Chordata; class Actinopteri; order Scombriformes; family Scombridae; genus Euthynnus; species Euthynnus affinis. The sequence continues at coordinate 6,907,954 of CM055855.1, read as the reverse complement.
TTTACCTCTGGCTGCTGTAACTGTGTAGAGTTCAGCTTGGCACATGGTAATTCGATACAGACGATTTAAAAAGAAGAAGAAGAAAAAAAAAAAAAAGAAGGTAGTAGCCAGACTCCTTATTGTTCAGTGTCGGGTAGTTTGCCAGGTGCTATAAACACCCCCTGCAGTGGCTGCTAAACTGATGCCCTCCTCCATGCCTTTATTCATTCATTTCCCTGCAGGTGCCTCGTAGCGGGTAGTAACGATGCACAACCCTTATGTGGCCGGTGGGGTAGCCTGTCTGATGTGTGGGTAGAGGTAAAAACTTTCCACACTTATGTGAATAATATTCACATTTTGAACATGTGAACATTTGTTCTGGAAAGTGGATAAAATAGGGTGTAAGTAGCTTTATTTGTGGGCTTAGTGTTGACACAAGTGCAACAGAAAAAAGAAAACACATTTTCTCAGGTAAAGGTTCAATGTAAGAATAATTTTTTTATGGTTTTTACCACCTAGACAACCTTTTTTTAAATTAAAATAATGAATAGAACCTTACATAAACTAATATGGTAAACATACATTCTGTGATTAACATACACCTGAATAAACCTGTTTTTCATTTCAATAATCTTTATGATCAGAGATGACAGGAACAGTGCACATAAAATAGTAAATGTTGTTGTGAAAATGATTATTATTTTACATGATAATGATAAAGATAAAAACAATGAGGAAAAATAAAGTTAAATATATGGTGCCAGTCAAGCATTTATTGCCACTATTTGCTGTTCTCTAAACCATCTTTTCTTTCTGCATATTTGCCAGTTTACATCCTTATGTCAATATATCTGTGATAACTGATTTCCCCCCAAATAAAACAGTTCCTCTATTTCCTGCTGCAAGAGGTCAGTTCTCAGCAGTGTACTGTAAACAGGGTCAAAGTATGCTTCGACAGAAAGTGAAGCCAAAATGAGAAGAATACACTGAAAACAAGCCAGAGTCCTAAAGAGGGAATGAACAGATGATCTGTCCTGCGAACATAATATTAAGCACAAGTAAAATTCCATACTTGTATCTGACAGCAGATTGACACTTCAAGAGCGTTTGAAGAGGGGATGAAGGTATTATCGAGGCAAAGAATGACCATTTCTGACATTTCCTTCCAACCTCTGACTGAGTGAGACAGACTCTCGTGCTCTACTTCGCGCGCGCATGTGTGTGTGCGTGCCTCGCCCTCATGCTGTGCACCGTCTGCCTCGGCTGCAATTACCAGTAGAGAGAGGGCCTATAGCTACCTGCTCATCATCCCAGAGCCACAGCCCAGCCCCGGACAAAGCACATACAGCAGCTCCTGCCAGAGACTGCATTATGGAGATTAGGGTGAAAGATTGACAAAGAGCTAGAGGGAGGTGGAGGGGGAGACAGGCTCGATGAGAGCGGGCTAGGCTTCAAGGAAAGGAAATTAGTTTGCTGCTGGATGCTCCGCTAAGGCGCAAGGAGACGTGAAGAGAAAGGCGGGGATTAGGAGAAGGAAGAAGTGGGAAGAAGCAGACTAATCTTGCATAGTCAGATTCTGGTCTGGTCAAGCTTTCAGAGGTCTGAAGAAGTCCTGAAAATGATTAACAAGCAAGTCAACAACAATTCTGATCATCAATAAATTCCTTTTGTGACATTTATCAACCAAAAAAAGCCAAACGTGTTTGTTTTCAAGCTTCTCAGATGTGAGGATTTACTGCTTTTCTATTTCAGTTTTCCAATTCAAAGTTTCTACCTCCAGCTCAAACTTGTGGTTTGGTTACCAAAAAAAAAAAAAAAAATCTCCCTAATTTTACTGGTTCAAACTTTAACAACCGTTTTTCAAACCAACTTTTTTGTGCTGGGGTTACTCCAGACCTCTGTGAGTTTGACCAGACAAGATGTCTGACTATGCAGAATCTAGACAAGAGAGAGAGAGAGAGAGAGAGTTGAATGAGCGGACACTCAGAGGGAAACAAAGGACACAGAGGTGACACAAGCAGACACAGAGACAAAAAAAAAAAAAAACACACTGCCAGACAGAGAGGTCAAGTGTTTAACAGGAGAAGCCATGTTGGAAAAGTTTGTGGTAGAAAGAAAAAAAAAGAGATTACAAATAGTAATAGACAGGCTAATTGAAGACGAAAGAAATAAGAGCACAAGATGGAAAGATGCTAGAAGACATAATAGAGGGAATGAAGAGTGACATTGCTGTCATTCCTATTGTAGTGGAAGTACGTTCACTCAGCTGGCTACCTACTACCTTTTGTGATGGAGGAGAGTGGTTTGTGCTCAGTCAATGGCTGGGAGGATAGCGAGCTAATGGCCAGACTGGGCCTGTGTCGGTCTAAATGGCAACAATCAATAATCCCCTCAGTTTCACCCTGAGAGAGGGCTGGAGCCTGAGCTGCACTGATAAAACACCAGGATGAGACGTCTGTGTGTGTGTGTCTGGACTGGCTTCTCTGTTTGTTCCTATTTTTCTTTATGTACTGCATATAAATGTCGTTATGCAGGGGTCATAAGATCAATCTGAGGGGTCGCAAGATGACAGGAAGGATAAGATCGGAAGGGGAATCACATTTCTGTTACACAAACTTTGGTTTTATTTTCCTCGCTATAAAATTTTACACCTTCAACTTCCCTTAAAAAAAAAAAGATCTATAGCAGCAGAGCAGTATCTGTAATAACTTTGCAGTCAGACCTTTACTAGTGTAGAAATAATTCTTGTTCTCGGGGTTGTTTATGTACTCCAATTTCCTCTTGGAAAGAGAAACATTTGTTGTTAAGTTCAGCCTATTGGGGTTTTACACTATGCAGCAATACGGTGCCAAGCTGTACACAGCGTTAAAAGCCAAAAACAAAATCGCTGACTGCCCACACCTGCAGCACTGAGCCAGTATGGACAGCAGAGTGTTTTTAGAAGGCCAACACTCACACACTCACACTCTCTCACTCACACACACACACACACACACAGTGGAGACTTTGTTAGCCTGTTGGCTCAAGTCAAGCTTCCCGGTACAGCATGTTTCCACCATGACTAGAACAGTGTAGCCGTTGTGTGTGTGTGTATGTGTGTGTGTGTGTGTGGTTACAGCATTGTCTGGACACATGCATGCAGCCCTAGTAGTCACACTGGATTGTATTCATTACAGAGAGAAGCTCATCATAGTTCACTGTCCCAAAAAAAGAGGAAGTTCTAAAACGGGAACACCACGAGAGTGAAGTCATAGTTTTACTTAAAACGTGATTTAAGAAATGAGAGAAATAAAACCAATAACGGTGCAAAAAAATCTCTGGATTTTCTATGGATTGACCAGCATTATATGAAACAATATAAATAGTTCTAGTTGTAAAGGGCAGGGAGAAAAAAATAGATCCTGTGGTTGTGATTGGTGTGTTTGTTTGTGATGCTCGCAGTCCGCATTTCAAAGTATTTTTCGTGACATGGAAACAAAGAAAACTTTACTCTACTGAATCTTGCAGCAATAGTGGGCACATTATAAAGCAACTATGAGGTTTCCCTAAAGCCAAGTCTGTGCCACACACACACACACACACATACACACACACATTTTTCTCCCAAAAGAGAACAGGCGGCTGTTGCTGCACTGTTCTGCTGGCAGTTAAATATATCACCCCCTCCTTCTGGCTTTTCCAATATCACTTTGTTCTGTTGTTTTCAGAAGGCTTTCTGAGCTCGTTCTGTGCTGCACTGAGGGATGTTTAACGGCATCTGAAATGCCTGGATCATTTTTTTTTTTTTTTTTTTTTTTTTTTTTAGGCTGTTGTGGGTTGAGCCTGGCTCCCAGAAATGGAAAATCATTCTAGTGCACACAGTCTTATGGGCCATAGAGAGTTGTTTCCTTTTTCACTCATTGTGAAAGCTCCGGCATTGATCTCGCTCCCCAGGTGTCCTCACTGCACAAGTTGTAGCCAGAGCTGAAGCAGGAGCTGATGCTATGGCTCATGAACATAGTGCTTCCACACAGACATAGAAAACACACAACACCCCACGCAGGCATACTGTAAACACAGCTAATAGCTCGGCTACATTGAAATGTGTGTTTATGCTGTATATCCTTCTCATGTTTGTATGTTCTCATACAGAAACACACACGCCCAGGCACACACTTTCACTTTCTGACTTTTTATGGATTTTGACTTCGTTTGACTCAAGTGACTCAGCTGAAAGGAACATGATGTCTTTAGCCTGAAGTGTGTGTGTCAGTTTGTGTGCTTGAATGACCGAAAAGAACTCATTGTACAATGTGACTCAGCCTCCAGTTGTGTATAGTGAGCTAATATAAATTCAATTCAAACTTTATTTCACACTCACTAAAGAGTCCATAACATATATATGATAAAAGAGGGAAAAAAAAGAACAAGACAAGGCCAAAACCCAGTGTATGGCTGGACTGTGTGTGTGTGTGTGTGTGTGTGTGTGTGTGTGTAAGGCTACATGGCTGGTGTAACTTCATCACTCAGTCAGTGAGTCACTGAATGACTCAGTCAGTCACAGACTTTTGCATTTCCAGCTCCGCTGTTTCAGCCAAAAATAAGACATACGAGATAAAACCACAGCGATTCATCATTCAATTTAAAAAACAGGGAGCTGAGTGATTTGCCATTCAACACCATGCACCGGTTTGTACAAGGAAGCTGAAACAATATAAGCAGAAAGCTCTGACAGGAATTGACACTGATATTATCCATTGACTGAAATTCTCTGTAAAAGACATTTGATCAGTTATTATCCTGTATATCCTCTTCCAATGCCGGACAGGATGCTTCCCTTTTATTTTACTAAATACAATGTAAGGAAACACTGAATCAACATATGTCAGTACAAAACAGTACATTTGATACTCTTTAAACCTTATTGTCAGAGAAGACAATGCTCTGCTGTCTGTTGATCAGATGGTTCACTAGGTTAACTATTTACTTTTTTATTGAGTGCAATCATCAAGTCAAAATTTTAAAGTTGTAACTTCAAAGATTTCCATTTAAATAAATGCCAGTCATTCACTATCTATTGCTGAATGAGGTAACACAATGGTGATTGAGCCTATGGTCCGCTGATGAAAGCTCTCGCATTTGCATTTATGATTATTATGGTGTCAGCAGGCGACTTTCCAACCATGTATTAAAATCACAAGAGGTGCAGTCAGTGACGTGTTTTCCATTCCAGTGGTCGATCCGCCAGAGAGGCTAGTCAGACCTGAACGCAACAGACCGTCTCTTCACTTCACGTGACGTCACGCGACGACTCGCTACGGGTGGAGCCGTAGCGAGGTTACATCTGATGGATGTATAAATAGCTGCGAGCGTGTGAGTCTGGCAGAGGTGAGCTTTGGCTGAGTGGTCAGTGCTGTTTGAGACCTGGTGTGGGAACCTTACTTTGCAACCCAATATTAAGGAATACTTATTTCAACACTTTCTAAAATTAGAAGTGTAATTAAAAACAAACTTTTATTCCCATGATATAAATACAAATCATTGTCCTTACACTCTGGGAAGAGGTCAAGTGAGGTCAAACAACACTCCTGCAATAATCGCTTGGCGCCATATGGTGCTGCCAAAGAGAATGAAATGGAGATTTTTTGAGATTGCCACTTTAAATTTGTGAAATGTAGTTATATGTGCCACAGAGCCACTAGCATGGCTGTAGACTCTTAGTCTTTGCCAAAACACATTTCAATCAAATCTCTTCCACCTCTCAACACGTATGGCCCCAGCTAATATCCTTTCACTCTTTTTTAATGATATTTTATGCCTTCATTAGATACCAACAGTATAGAGATGACAGGAAAGGAGAGGTGAGCGAGAGAGATGGGGAACTCCAAAGAGAAAAAAGGAGCCGAAAAGCAAATCGATCCCACTGAATTCTACAAAAATAGCTTCCAAATCTGTTTCCTTGTTTCACCCTCTGCAGCCTTGTTATGGAAAACAAAACAGCCTTCCCTTTGGAGAGGAGCTATGTGACCCATTTATTTCTGATAAATTTGCATCAAAGCTCATACATCACACTAGTCAGCCAGTTGCTGATAAGTGTGATGTCATCTGTTTTAGGGTTAGTTGGGGTTAAGAGTTTGGATCGAGCCTACCATAACACTTTCTCACCATTCCAAAGATTTCAGTAAAATACCAAAAAAAAAAAAAACAGAAGGAAACAAGTGTGTTGAGTTTTCTTGATGTTTCAAACCCATAAGGCCTCTTCAAAACACATCCACTCGTATCAAAGCGTCGCTCTGCTCAACTAAACATTTCCATTTGCACTCAACAACGGATCAGATACCTTTGTATTACTCAGCACTTCCATGTAAAATGCAGTGATATTTCACCTTATATGCTGAGGCAATGCAGGGGAAAGTAATGAGATTTTATGTAGCCCGGGGAAATGAAGAGCTTTCAGGTTTTTCAAAATCTTATGTCTTGTTTTTTTGAGTGTGTTGCCGTCCTTTGCTCTTTCCTCTCTTTCCTCCCTATCTCCATATCTCTCTCCCTCCCTCACCCCCTCCTCCTGCTCTGCCACAATATATACTCCTCTAATAAAAATAGTTGAGTGAGGATTTATTTATGATGGCTTTTTAAGGCAGGCTAAAACTCTTAACCCTTGAAAGACAGTTTGTTATATTTCTTTTTAACAACCACAGGAGCTGAATATGGATATTTCTTTTTTTTCTCTTGGTTGGTATTGTCGAATTGAGATTCATCATTCGTAGCTGACATCTATACGTTCCAGCTGCTGCAGTATTAACCGTCTTCTCTGTACAGTATATACGTGCAGATATTGCTGCAAAGTCATTATGAAGGTGGTTGGAAGGAGAGGACCATCCTGGGTCGGCTAAGCTAAGATAATCCGTCTGCATGTTAAGGCTGGGGAGGAAGTAGGCCCACTTCCAGAGGTCAAAAGTCACTGCAGCTCCACCCGTGTGGGATGCTGTGTGTCAAAGAAGCTAGGACGAGTTATCTGCACCCCAGGTGTGTCCTCCACACATTTTCCACCTCACCTGCAAGTACAAAATGTGCTGAAATTTACCACAATAGTCACGCCTGTAACTTCTGTTATCACCATGTTCCCAAATTGGGAAATTCCATTTTGTCTGTGCTCCTCATAGCAATGAAGACTCTACATGTCAACTGCAGTTGAAATGTTGAACTATGCATGCAACGTTTGGATTGTTTTGATTTTTTTTGAGCAAGAAAAATAAATCTTACTTAGTCTATTTTAAGAGGGTAAGTGCATTTAGCTGTCAGAAAGCTGATGGCTTGAGGAAACCTGCTGTGACTTCAATGGCCAATGCTGATATTGGCCAACACACATGGTGATACCAATATATCTGCAATAAGCTAATATCAGACATTTACGGGTTTAGTTTTCTCTTGTATTCCCCAAACAGACACAAATAATTATGATTTATTGCTTTATAGAAAAACCTATGGGCACAAATGAAGTTACAGACACCCTCCACTAGCTCTTGTATTGGACAGACTCAGTAACTTGTCATTTGGGAGAGCAGAGTCGACCCAAATCCAAAACCATTTACTGGAACTACCAGGTGAAGACACCAGAAGAAGACTGTGATTTGCTCTCACTTGGTTTGTCACAAACATTTCAGACCATGATTAACTGTTATCGAACTTTCCAGAAGTAAAAAAAAAAAAAAAGTCATTCAGTGTTGATTTGAGAAATGCACTTGTGTTGCCTGTATTTTCAGTGTATATTATGATGTGAATATGTGAGTCTCGGTGCTCATTCTTCATTTTTTAGAGAGTTTTAAAATGAAAGAACTCATTTACTGCATCCTGCATCAAGTGGAAGGAGGTACTACAACATTTTTCATATGTGAGCTAGCGGCATAAACATAAAAAATGAATAAAATCATCCCTTCAGCTTGAATATATGCAAACCCGAGCTTCAAGTAATGATATAAATCCACTTAATGTTGTCATAAATTCTTCTCTAAATGGCAGCTAATATAGCAAATAGTCATACAGAAACTTTAAATTGACAATAACATTTGACATTTTTCCTCCTCCGTACTGAAAACGTATCAAACACCAAAACTGAGTCACATATGAGATTGAGAATTACGTTAACCTTAAAAAACCCCATCACTCACCCTGAGTGTTTTCTAATTATGACAATGTTTCAGTGGTGGGGAAATGGATTAGTTACATTTGCATACTGATATGCTGTAGAGTCATGATGTTAATAATGTCAGTTGCTATCAGCTGTTGGGAGGGTGACTGCTGGGAGCGGTTCTTTCTCGCTGAAGACGTTGGTGCCGCAGTGACACAGACCTCAGTGACAGTGACGAGAGACAAAGAGACAGCGCTCGTCTCAGACCGCCACGGATTTACAATACAGTTTCTTCTTCTTCTTCTTCTCCTCCTCCTTTTCACCTCTCCATCTCTTCCTATACCCGCGGCTCCTGACCTTAATAGCACCCTCTTTCCTGTATGACTGGGAGATATATAATCCAATAAGCGCAGAACCCTGCCTGTGGCTGGGACCATCGTACACCACACACATAAAAAAAAAAAAAAAAAAGGAAAGTCACAAAAACACACACTCGCACACGCTCACACAAACAATCTGAGTACTTCTTCAGTGTTGTGTACATGTCGTCTCATGTGAAAGCGCTGCACATAAGGAAAAGGCTCTGCAGGGAGATGTTTTGGGGCAATGTCCTTATGATTCTTTGGGATTTTTTAACTCGTGCGAGGAGCTGAACAGGATGTTGTCTCTGCCCCATACGCTCATACATCCTGCCTATAAGGAAGGTTCGCTATTTATACAACAACCTCTTATGGTCAAGGAAAGTCTTAACCTTACAGAGCCCCTTACCATCTCCATTTTAAGGCTAAACTACTGCTGGTTGGACCCTTTTGGCATCATCTTGGGGGTTAATAGCGGCTTCCTCCTCCGTCCCCCAGCTGCAGTTTGATAATGAGTCTCCACCTCTTTTCTGCTCCCTTTTTTTTTTCCTTGTGTGTGGTCTTGTTTATTAGCCCCCGTTCTCCAAAGGGACTGTTTTCTAAACACCAGGAGATGATTCATTTTTAACACTCAAGCGTCATCTTAACATCTCCGGTCGGTCTACGAGAGCTGCGTTAATTTCTGATTCCCAAAATTGCCGTTCACCCTCAGCTTAATTCAGATCTATGTGAATAGAAATTCACCACTAGAGGCTGGCAGGGAGGAGCAGGGTGGTGGGGTGGGGTGGGGTGGGGGGGGGGGGGTGCAAACAGCAGAGAAAAGTGCTCACAAGAGGAGACGAGGCCTAAAGAAAGCAGAAGAACCCACATCTTTTTTTTTTTTTTTTTGCTTCTGTCTCACAAACATACACGTGTTTTGTGTCAGACTGACAAAACCTCACATCCATAGATGAGGTGGGTTGTTCTTGACGCAAATGAATTCAAAATCATCAAAAGCTTCGGCTTGTTTTCTAAGGATGCTTTTGGTGGAGGTAGCATGTAGGTTTTTTTTTTCTCTACCTTTTCTTTTTTTTTTTTTACTGACATCTTGCCTATTGCGAATGGAAGCAGGCAGAGACAAACAGCTTGTCACAAAAACAACCTCGTCTGATATTTTTTTCATAAAGCCCCAAAAACAAGATCGGGGTGTGTTTGGCAAAACAAATTGCTGAGTCCATTTCAACAATGCTATCCCTTGGTTCTTATTGAAAGCTTTTCTATAAGGGGAATATTCTCTATCTGTAATGCTGACATAGCAGCATCAGTGGTAGCTGTGAGCCTTCAATCTATTGTGCTTTGAAACACCACAAACAATAAAAGAAAGGGAAATGCCACAGTAGGACATTGGTTTACAAGCTTCAAAAGAGCAGCGGAGTTTGTGAAAGGCAACGGAAACCAAAGATATCTCAGCGCTGTAGTAATCATCAGACGCATTATTAAAACCTGCCCTGCCTAATTTCAACTAATCTGGCCTGAATTGGGTAGGTACACTTGGGAATTGATTTGTTGAGCCTGGGAGCTGTCCCATAAATTGCAATGCTAATGGCGGGGCTGAACGGGCTTCTATCCCTGATAAAGGCAGATTTAATGGAGATATTTCACATAGAATCATTTATCAGGGACTGACAGGCAGGCAGTAAGACCCCCACCCCTCCTCCCACCCCACCCCCACGCCCTCTCCACCTCCCACCCCCTCCAAAAAAAAAACTACTCACACATACACACAAGCACCTTGATAGGCATGAGCCACGTCCTGTCTGTCTGTGCTTGATCCACAACAATACAACTTAATCTGCCCACAGCAGATAAACTTAACTCAATTTGTTTTGAAATTACACTGAAATGAAAATGGAAAAAAAAAGAATAAATTTGAGCTTATTTACATCGGGATGGATTGAAGCTCATTTTTGGCACTAGTGAACTGTGACTGGACAGACAGAGAGGAAAACAGGCTATGAGACTTGTTTTTAAAACGTTGGAGAGGATGCATCTGAAGCAAGTCATAGATCACTGATAAAATCTGACAGTACAATAGCAATATGAGTAGCTAAGACATTGTTATGCAGGTGGTACTCATGTTGGCAATTTGTGGTTGTTTTGTCTGCTTTCAGATTTTAGAATAATCAACTTTTACAAGTATAGCTGTCTTAGATTTTTTTTTTTTTTTTACTCTTAGCGCTAACATGCTAAGAGTAAAAGAGCATGAACAGAAACAGCAGTAACATATTGTAACTCCAGCTCTGTGTCTCAGCTCTATCACTTCCCCTCCCCCTAACTGGACTCTGTAAGCTCAGCCCATCATTATCATCATCATCACCACCAGCCTGTACAAGTCAATGAAAGATCTACTGCCAGCATCACCACAGCTTTAATAAAATATATATAGTTTTTGATATGTAAATATCCCACATAGAAATAATGAATGCACAGAGTAGAGTAATGAGGTAACTCTACTCAGATAGATCCTATATATCATTATTTTAATATTTCATTGTACTTTATGCCTTCTAAAAAGGCCCATATACTGTATATACTGTATATTTTAAAAAAGGAAACGCCTCTAGTACTTGCAACAACTGTAATGTTTCTCAAAAATATAATTAATAAGTTCCTGAGGCAATATTATAGTATAAAATCAAATCAAACAAAATACAATAAAAATACCTGACCTGAATAAATAATTGGTTTAAGAACAATAAAGCAAAACAATTAAATGGAATTAAAAGCTTGAGGGTAAAATCAAATTGCATGAAAATGACAGGCCTCCTTTAACTGGTCACGTGGGCTGTTCTAAAGCGTCGGGGTACAGAGGGCAAAGGTCAAATTGAATGTAGACTTTGAAATGGTCAGCAGTGTCATGCCCGAGGATGTCTTTGTTGTCCCCGCCATGACCTCACCTGACCGGAGCCGTCACGTTCTCCTTTGTTCATCTCATCCGTCTGTCTGTTAATACTGCTCCCTTGGGGCATGACTACTCTATGCCTCTGCTCTCTGCCTCCATCCTCCCTCCTTTGTTCACTCCCCCCCCCCCACTCCATCTATTCCTGGAACTGGTGATTTAATGAAGAGCTCGCTGACCAAGATTGACCTTTCCCATCATCAGCGTCTATTCTTTTTTTTTTTTCTGTGTGTGTGTTTATCTCTGGTCATATTTGATACAGCAAGATGCAAAAACTTCAGACAGTCAACTTTAGGTTTAGCCTGTGAACCCTCAACACTAACTTGAAGTAGATACAAGGCTCATTAGAAGAAAATCTCTTAACTCATCCTCAGCTTGTTTCCATCCTCTCTCCCTTTAGAGTTAAGATATCAATAGCTGTCATATTCCCTGCACAAGTACAGGAGAGCTAATTTACCACGTACACAAATAGTCCTTTCATCAGATAAGATGTTTGCCAATGTGATTTCATGCTTAACAAAGCTAATGGGCTAGGGCCATCTAACTAATAACATCTATCTACCCTCCTCTGTGTGTTCTTTGAAGCTAGCTTGGCGGTAAATTTTATGTGTAATCTAACAGTGGAAGGGCTTTGGCTACCCTGCTGTCAAGGTAATGCCCTGTAATTGGCCTTCTAATTCTGTGGAATAATGAGACTAGAAGCGGATGGCAAAGGCTACGCTGCTGTATTTACCTGCAGCACCAGACAATTAGCACACATAATGCTAATCGCAGACTGGCAGGTGGACCTTTTTAATGAGCCCCAAAAAGGATTATTTCTGACTTTTTTTTTTACTTGTACATTATACTAGTTGTAATGGCGATTAGTTAATTATATGTAAACATGTTCGAAAGCGTGTTCTTTTATTTATTTATTTTTATTTTTTTATTTTTGCCACTTTTTTTTCAATTAATTACTTTTTTTTTTTAGTAAACTATACTTTCATATTTAAGCACAGAGAACAAAAACAAACAAAAAGTTAATCCTACAGACTTGACTACCTGGCTTGCTGCAACTGTGAGTTTAGAGCAGAAATATATATTAAAAAAAACACCTTTAACATATAAAACATAAAAAAAAAATAATGAGTGCTGCTGTTTTTCAATTGTAAATTTGTGTTTTTGTTGTATTAAGTATAATGAAGAACGAACAGCCAATCAAATTCAGTTCTTTTACTAAAAAAGAAACTTGAAAGGTTCCATAGAAAGCAAAGGTTTTGATAAATATGCATATATTTATGCTAAAAGTCATAAATTTCAAACCCTGGATTGACCCTGAAGCTAGAAATAGGTGCCTTTCGCACAGACCTTCAGACCACACAGAACAAACCTTAAGGGATTCTCAGAGACACCCACACTCAGCGGGTACGAGTCTCTGAGGTCATTCAGCACAAGGAAAGACAAGTGCTGATTAAAGGAAGGCCCTTTCCGGGTTGACAGTGAACTGTCAGATATGTCAGCTAACACCAGCCCCCATAAATTGCCAGTTACAGATCCAAATTTAGCTGTCTTTAACATTTCCTTCATTTCATCAGCTGGGATCCCTCTCGGGTTCCCTTTGCTTTGAGGAAGGTTAGAGCAGGGTGACTGGATTTGGAAGAGCTCTGACTGTAGCCTAAAGCAGAGAGAAGAAACAATAGTGGGAAGTTATGCGCCTGTCAGGCTCATTCTCAATGAGCCGAGACTGTGAAAATGAGCTTTCCACTGTTGCTTTTATATATTTCCTTTATTGTTTCTTCTATTTTATGTTGCTTATCTGTTCATATTTGCTTCTTATATTTGCCAATTATGTTTATTGTTTCCTATATTTTATACCTGTATTGTAATCAGGATGTCCTTGAAGGAGAGCTTAATCTCAACGGCCCACTCTAAGTGAAGGTTTGAATGAATGAGGACTGAGGGGAGTGATGGGCGACTCTGTGATGTTCTGCCCTCTGGACAACATATGCTTTGTCTGATGAGACTCTCCAAACAGGCTGACAGTTTTACATAAACATGCACACATATGCATACAGATATACACGATGTACATGACGTTACAGATGCATGCACTGGCATATTGAACACAAAGACACATGCGTACACGCTTGTATGCACATGTTCAGTCACACAAAAAAAAAAAGCATGCAAGCTATCATGAAACATCTCACACTCCTGCTTTCAGTTCAGATCCATTCAAAGAGGCTTTAATAGCAAAAAGAACAGTGTTGTCAAAGCATCAAAATACAATCTGTCTGAATATTTTGACAGCAACAACACAACGTTAAGATTGATATTTCTTCATTGCTGTGTGTCTTTCAGTCATCACATACAGTATGTGCAGCTGTGCATTTGTCTAGTGATTGCAGACATAACCAGGGTCCGGGATGAAGTCACAATCACACAAGGAGGACAATTATAACCAACAAATATCCTTGTTTTTATCTTTTAAGCTGTCATTTCCATAACTTTCTTTTTCAACATGGGTTTTATGCATTGTTCCCCCCATGGATATTACCAACTTTGTCTGTTATTGTAGACATTGGGCTTTTGGAACTAGCTATAGGCATCTGTCCTGATTTTGTGACATTTAATAGGCTGAACTATAATCAATGAATCAAAAAACGAATGAATTATGAAATAATCTTTAGTTGCAGCCCTACAAGTTTCTAGTTTTTCATATATGGATTAAAATGCACTATATTGGCACTATTTGTGCTGCATTTATCCTTCTGTCTGTGTGTAGAAGAGTCATCTAGTTAGACACAGATGAAGAAAAATGTCTTTAACATCTGACTTCTTTTAGATTTCCTTACAGTTCTACTCGCACAGTAACTGAAAGGTTGGAACTGAAAAGTCTTGTGTTTGATTTCCCACGACCCCAAGTATCTCTTGTTTGAATTCCTTGAAGAAAAACCCCTTAATCTCCCACCTTCAATGTGACCACAGTCTCTGTGATGTGTGATTTAGTCCAGTATGTCTCATCAAATAGGCCCAGCTCCAAACCTGCTTTTTGTCTTTCATACAACCACCAGCTTGTGTGGGCTTTACTTCATGTTTATTAGCTCCATCACTTAAATACTGATTAGATTGGTCACTATGGGACCTTGGAGATCACGGGGACAGGAGCAGGTCTCCTATCTGTGTGCGTGTGCATGAATGAATTTGTGTTCCCTTTATTTGTTGGTGGCTGCCAGATTGTGATTTGTGATGTTCCTCCCGGGGTAAGGGCGCATAGAAATATCTCCCAGCAAAGTAATAACCTCAGGCTTGAATACAACACAGTGGCAGCATTTGTTTTCATTTATTTTATTTATATATTTTATTTGTCCCTGAAAAAAAAGGCAGCCGCCGTCTGTGCCGGACTATAAAGTGGAAATCATCACCGGCTATAATTTGTAGCTCCAAGAAAAGATCCGGTTGGATCAATCTTCTTTGTTGCCATCAGGACATTATTGGAGGACTTGACCATTGGATGGATATTTTTATCATTTTTTTTCCTGTGTCTTCTACACTACATCAATATCACAGCTACTGATTCTTAACACATTTCTTAAAAGGTGTTAAAATTCATTCATAATGCATGAACAAGCGTGTTAGCAGAGTAAACAAAAAAACCCTCTATGATTTTCTGCTGGTTTTCTGCTTTACATGACAAAGTGTAAATGAAGAGGACATGTTACTCATGATGTGCTTTCTTGTGAACTACAAGTAGTTGCATAATGGCACTCACGTATTCTTGTTATTTAGAGCTGGGTAGGAAAGCTTCATGCTTTTTGAGCACTGGCCAAAATATGTGTAGCCTTGAGTATTGAAAAGTGTATTGGAAGTGAACACTGAAAGCCTGGAGAGAGATTCTTGTGCTTGTTTACACATTTCTCAATCATCTTTTTCCGGTTATGGATTAGTAATCTTTTCTAAACTTTGACAGTCTTCTATTTAAGCAAAGTGCCTCATTCAACGCTGATACATTGCAACACTTGGCATAAAACATTTATAAGCACTGAGTCTGTTACAGCTTTTGGTGATCATGAGAAAAGTTTGGGGATTTTTTTTTTAAATTTCTCAAGAAATACAAAGTTACTACAAAACAAAATTACGTAAAATGACTCATTCTCTCTAACCTCCCAAAGCACACTGCTTTTTTTTTTTAAAAAACAAAAAAAGAATGCAAATCAACTGTAGGACTCTTGGACGTTTTGTCAAGTATGGTGTTAAACCCACCTACAGTTCATCAATTCTACTTTCCTTTTGTGTCACAGCTCTTCCCTGTGGATCCCTGCACATCCACAGCCATATTCCCCCCCCATCTTTTCCAGGTATTCCAGCTTCTTTGAACACTCTGTCCATGCCCTAGTTATGTCTAGGAAAACTGTAGTAGTGCCCCAGGTGTACAGAAGGATATGACCCCACTTGGGGCATGTCCTTGTCAGGGAGCAAGCACAGAGTTCAACCACACTTAGTGTGCTATCTCCAGGGAAGCAAGCCCGGGCGGTCTGAGCTGTAAGATCCACCGTGCCCTTGTCGCCTTCGTCTCTGCGATGGTCATCTCTCTGTCTTTTCCCAGAGGCCCTAATGCGCCATCGTCAAACCACGTGCGGTGACCGCTTTTGTTTGTTGACAGCTGGTTTCTAATGGTCAGGCTCACATGGGAGCCAAATTTGTGTTTTCTCCTCAGAATGTCCTCTTTCTTACGGAGCTGGCAGTGGCCATGATAGCAGGCAGGCAGGCAGGCAGGCGGGGTGACTCACTATGAGCCTCATCAGCTCTTAACCCACTTGCCGCTAGTCTGAATGGGCCTCCTTTGTCACACATGGGGAATAAATAAACCTGACTGCTACCTTCTGTGACGCCAAGAAGAGAACTATAATAGCTGGTTATTAACTGAGATCTCATAAGCTATATTTGATCTCGAAGGAATGCTCTAATGAAAAGCTCGGTATCAAACATACACTGCTGGAAACATCACAGAAGCATCTAAAATACATTCCAGGTGAAAGGCATGATAATGTGCTCAAGTGTGGTTAGATACAGTATAGTGTAGTTATAAGCTAAGCTCGCTTTGCAGTGTGTGAGTAGAGTGAAAAATGCCCGCAGGATTAATGTCTCTGTGATACTAGTCGACCACTGGATTCACCCCCCGCTGCCCCGCTGCCCATCGACTGTCTGCTCGCTCTCATGTGGATTCAGGATTAACACATAAATGACCATCTAAATGAGCTGTAATAGCGGAATAATCTCTGTGACCTATTAGAGTAATACAGCAATAAAACAAACACATACACACATACACACACACACATACAGCACACTTAAATTGATTTGCTGGGCTTGTTTGCTTTGTCGCATGCTTATTTAAAAGAAGAGCATGTTTTGTGTGCATGCAATGGTGAAATCGGACCGTCGAGTTTGTGTGTCAGTGAATGCTTCGATGATTGCATAATGACATTGTGTGTGTGTGTGTGTGTGTGTGTGTGTGTGAGAGAGAGAGAGAGATAGAGAAACAAAAAACCCCAAAGATTAAACTGTGAGCTATAAAAGTGTCACAGTAACACTAATGGCCTTAGTCAACAGCATGTATTGGGAGATTATGTTGATCGCATTCAGAGCCTAAGCTCTCTATAACATGAGGCCATTGCTTCAACGATTAGCAGAGCACCAATAATAATGTAATATCATTGAACTGGAGTGGATAGATGCAGTAGATGAATAGATGCAGACAGATCTTTAAATGGAGGCAAACAATAAGTACAGAGTTTAAAAGCGGTTTGATGAGGTGTTCAGAGGAGAAAGTGAGGATAATGTGGTCATGTTTACATGGTGTTGGGGGGGGGTGAGAGGTGTTGTTGGATTGTCTGCCATTAACCGTAAAGCTAACCAGCCATTACAAAGCAGATTATGTCAAACTAAGAGGCACTCTGCTCAGACCCGATCAGCTCTGGCAGACTCTTTTTATGTTGTCCTGATAATCAGGTGGATTTAACCAGCCACCGTGCAAACTCTAAATGTAATGCCTTTCCACAGTTTTTTCTTGCTTATGCCCCCGATGCTTTACCTTTCTCACATTCCATTCAACACACACACACACACAACCATAACTTATAGACAGACTTTCCTGACAGATCATCAGGAGTCAGCGACTGGGAACTATTTGTCCAATTAAACACATACACACAACCACTTGTGATAAACCTGATCCTGATTGACAGAAGAGTCTTTTTTTCTTTTTCTTTTTTTTTTTCGATGCCGTAAACAAAGTCATTGCAGTGCAGGAAACATTTACTGAGGTCCAATTTGTTCCTAGCTCAGCATTACGATAGGCTGGGGACTCAGTTTCTTACTTTTTTTTTCAAGACATGAGATATGATACAATGTCAGAAATAGCCACTTTAATCCCTCCTCTGGCTGACACATAGCCTAGTCTGGGGAAAAATTCTGCTCCACATGCCTCAGGCACACCCACCTGCAAGACTCCCCCGAAAACAAATAGCCCATGGGCACATTTTTCAGCTTTTAAGTCATGCACAACTGTGGTTTAAAGTAAATTTACTTTGAAATGCGTCATTTAAACGGGCTGTCTGGGGAATGCATTTGTGCTAAATAATGGGTATACCTGTAGGACACTGCCAGTTTAGACTCATTAATTAAGAAGCTAGTCATATACAAAGTCAGATGATCATGTTCCTCAGATGTTAATCACCACAGTGAAATGACTACAAGCCACCATTTACAGCTGATGAGAGTACTATCTTCTCAAATAATGAGTCCATTAATTACCGTGCGATGTTATTGTGCGCCGCCGCTCCCTCTACATCACGTTAATTGAACGTACCATTAATGGATTTACAGCAAAGTCGAAATGCCACAACTGCTCTCTGAGCTGTCTGTCTCAGGCCTGTCGCTTCCACCCTGAATCAAGTCAAATCAAGCGTCAGGAGTTGTTTTTGGTGAGACGAGAGTGAGAGAGAGAGAGAGAGAGAGGGAGAGGGAGAGGGAGGAGTACAAAGATGGAGGGGAGTAAAGTCAACTAATGATGAGGCATAAAACAGGCATCTATGTTTGATGAATGTTAGCAGAGAGACTGGAAACTAAGATGAAACAAAGATGAAAAGGAGAGAGCGTGAGGAGCGCAGTTACACGGGGAGAATTCGGTGATTAAGCAGCTAAAATAACAACATAGACGCGCGCTAGCAGAGAGCTCACACAAACAAGACAGCTGTCCCACGCTCGCACACATTCCCCTTCAACATTTAGTGTTTGCCACTATTCTGTAAACACATAAACATCTGCTTTAATATTTGACTTGTCCTATTTTCCGCACTTTTTTAAATACTTACTCAGCTGCAGCTCTACTGTTTATACACTACTGTACATGGTTCGGAGTATGCAAACACCCGAAAAGTTACACCTCTGTGCGATTCAAACGTCTCGCTCCAAAACCACGGGCATTAACATGATGCTCCAACTTGTGGGAAGGCTTTCCTCTCTTCACAGTGAGGTTGTTTAGGCAACCAGCGGCTCATCCATAAAACCACAAGTTGTTGTTCTAACGCTTCAATTCCTTTTTTTTTTTTGCATATTAAACAAATGAGACAAACAAGCTTCACAGGCGCTGGTAGGCAGAGGTAGCATTTGAAAGAGCCATGCTAATCTTTCCCTCTACTTCTAGTCTTTATGCTAAGCTAAGCTAAGCTCACCATCTCCTGGTGGACAGTGATATTCTTATCTAACTCTTTACAAGAAAGTAAACAAGCATAGTCACCAAAACTATTCCTTTATCTGAAACTATTAGACCAAACTATTAAAACCCACATGGGAACAGAAGTATACAGCATGTGCATGGGGGTTTGTCTGCATACTTTTGTCCATACAGTATATGAAATAGTCTGTTTTAGGCTACAGGCAGACTGCTTGTGTAATACTGTAGCTGCTGCTTGCCAAAAGGAAGGGAGGCTCTGTGCATTTTTATGCTAAATTTGATTCAATGCGCTCCGCTTTGAATGCACCATCTGCAACCTGAAGTCTGTAATCTTCCTCAGTGTAACTACACAGCTTGTTCAGCAGCACATTTTTTTTTTCCTGGTGTGAAGGTGTGCTAGATGCCGTCTTCACAGTCATTAATGCTTCAGTATAGGTGCTAATGGAGTGTCTAGCCTGCTGTGTCTATGCAGGCTTGGTTAAAAGCTTCTACAGTTTTTAATGTCCTCCAACTTTTTTTTTACATTTCACCTCACTGTCACCTCTATCTCTCTTTCTCTCTCTCTCACTCTCATTTTTCCCCCTACTTTAGAGAGCTTTCCATCCTCTCTCTTTCTCTCTCTCTCGCTCTCATCCTCTCAGCAATTTCACTTTCAGCCTCCACCATCTCATGTGTTTTGTTTTTTTTTTTTTTTCCCCCTCCCGTCCGTCAGCTTACGGTCGCATTGATCGACGAGGGTGTGCAAGACGCATCGCGAGCTGTCTGCTGTGTCCGCTCACTCACATAGAGATGAATGTTAATCGATGCGATGCGCGGTGGGGAAAACGCATCAAAACCTACAGTGTCATCCTCATTCTGGACGCGTATCTTTTTTTTTATTCAATACACATGCAGATTTACTCATATTATCGCTGTTCCACGCCTCAGTGAGATACTGTTTGTTTGATTACTACCAGACAGTAGCAACCGATTAGTGTCCAAGTGCACAAGTACTAGCAACTTTAAAGTCCCCCTCCACTCAAAAATCCATTTTCCCTCCTGTATTTAAAGGTTGATGTTTGAGTTTCACTCTGCAGAATGATTTATGTGCAGAGTCTGTCAGGATGTTTGACATTCATCTGCTGAGGGAGGAAAGTTTCTCTATGCTCACTGAAAATCTGAATCTAATGGGTTTATATACATCTTAAACCAGATCTGGGGGGGATCTTTAAATAAATGTCACTCTGTTGTAACCATCCATGAGTTTGTTGTTGTACTCACGTCTCGTGCACCATAAAATCCTCCACAATCAGCTCTACATTAAACTTCTCTGCTCATTCATTTTCATTCTCATTGTATAATATGACGAGTCTACTCAAGAGGGAAGTCCCACTTTTTTTCTGTCAGTGGCAGGGATTGTCAAAAGTATTTTTCCCCAGTGAAAAGTAGAAGTCACTGCTAGAGGATCCACCATGAGCATTTTTTTTGCCAGATCGTGGGCGTGTCAATTTGGGTCACTTAGCATGCTCACTGAGTGGTGCAGCCAGAGTGTAATAATGCCCTTAATGACTTTAACCATAACCCACAATGACAGCATTCTTAACTTTACTGCATTGTTTATACTGTTCACAAACAGCTAGGCCTTGTGTAAGGTGCTACCTCAGACACTTCAGCAGTGAACAAACACATTCAGAACATGTGTCTATTACAGAATGTCAGCAGAGTGCTGAGTGCTTGTCTCTAATAAATCCATGTGGCACCTTGCTGGACATGGAGTCCTGCCCTAGCTGCAGCTGCAACCTCTCCAACAGCTTTCCTTTGTTCACTTCTCACACAGTTTATCATGACTTTTTCATATGACGTTTGTTCTTATGCTGAAGCACAATACAAAAAAATAAAACACTTAAAAATACTGATTTAAAGATACTAAAAAAAAAGCACAAGTACACTGTTTTGTTTCCTCCACCCCTGGTGATGTCATGTCAAACATTCAGGAAGTGTACGATGTGTCATCTTTGTAATCATAATTACATTAATGTTGCACAGGCAGGGACTGGTTTGAAAGCTCTCCCTGTTGATTCATTCAAGGACTCTCCAGCATACAAGGTTTCAGTTGGCAGTCTCTCTCATCGCATGAAACAATAGCATTCACTTGTTTTCATACTGTTGCTCAAGCCCTGAAACGATTAGTTGGATAATGAGTTGTCTATTAATTGACAGTTATGATAACTGATCCATTATTTAAGACATTCATCAGCAAAAATACCACTTATGTGTTCTTAACTGTCACAATTAAATCCAATACATTTGGATCTTTGGACTGATTAGCTAAATTGTAAGGGTTTTATTTTCAACCCATCTTCTGACATTTTATGGACTAAACTGAAATGACAAAAATAATTGGATCTGTAATGAAATAAAGCACAACTGCAGTGCTTTCCAGCATTTAACTGTTAAATGTCAGACATCATTATAGACTCAGAAACATCACAGAGGAGTTTCCTTGCTCTCGGCTGTTTCATCATGCAGCAATAATATAACTTTGACAAAAAACGAAGCTGACTAAATGCTCACTGTGACGGATTATTAGTCTCAGTCTACGTTTCATTTATGCAAGTTGATTTTATAGGGTATTAAAACAAGTGGAAACCAATAGCTGCCTAGACTGTAGATTAGCACTCTTAAAAACTGCAGTATGCCTCGAGGGCAGAATTTGCAATTTGTAGTTTATTGGCTGAAACTTGCAAAGCTACTAGTGTATATGATCCTTTAAATCTGAGAGTCAGACATCTACTATATAATAATCTGTTTCAACCATTTTGCTCCTTTTTCTGTTTCCTTTTATTTTATAAATTCTTCGTCTCTCTTTGTCCTTTTTCACATTCTTTGTCTTTTTTTTTTATTTCTGGCTCTTTTATTTATTTATTTATTTATATTGCATTTTTATACCCTGTCGCTTCTTCTTCTTCAAGGGTTTGATCCATTATAGATCAGTGATAAAGTTGTGATTCCCCAGACCCAGCACAAGTCTAGGTCTCACCTGCTCTGCTCTATGTATCAATCTGAAGAAGATGAATCTCTCTAAGTCAGTCAAACAGCCCTCCAGGGTACCTTCACACCAAGCAGTTCCATCAAAGACACTTGAAGCTTTGAGACGTTTTAGTCCGCCATCTCTGTCGCATTTAGTAACTCTCATTTGTCTGGATCCGTCTTCCCCTCAAAGACGAAGACAATATTTTCACCCCGTGTGAATTTATTGAAGAGGAACGTTTTTGATTTGATCTTTAATCAAAGTGGAGGTGACAGCCTGAATGTCATCACACACCGGGAACAAAAGAGGCTGTGACTGCTGCAGTATTGCTTGGGTCATTAATGAATGCTAATATAATCTAAAAGTAGAGGACACAAAGTGAAACTGGAGACAGATGAGTTGGAGTCGTGTTTGATGCAGACACCTTTCAGCTTCATTACCCGCCGCTATTACAACTTGTGCCCGTGTGGATCAGTGCTCGTGTCTCTGGGCCATCATTAATATCACACAGAACAGGTTTTACAAAGGTATTAAGAGATTACTGTGGCAGAATAGATCACATTTTACAACTGCTTGTGGAAAATGGATCGTCTTTTTTCCACTGTTATTTATCCTTTTTATGTTTCTCCTCCAGTCGTTGATGGGAAAACGGTGAAAAATGCAGCAGAGCCTGAAGAGAGATGAGATTTATAATCTGAGATCTTTTTCTTGTCTTTTTATCTTTGGTTTTATTTGTCCAACTTGCTCACCGACCAATGAGGAAGTCATTTATCAAGCGAAAATGCCAACAATTCTCTAGTTTCAGCTTTTCAAATGTCAGGATTTGCTGCTTTTCTCATTTATCTCAATCTAAATGTAATATCTTTGGGTTTTTGGGACAGTTGGTTGGGTAAAACAAGCAAAGTGTAGATATTGCGAAACATTTGAAATCAAGAATGAAAACACTACTTTGTTGCAATTCTAAACAATGACGTTCAAGAAGTGAACAGGGTCAAATCCATGTGCAATAACTTGCCCCATAATGAAGATGACATGCAGACCCACATCATGTAGTTAGAGCAAATCATTTTTAAGGTTTTTCTAAAACCTGTTGGAAATAGTCAATGGACAAGATTCACTACTCAAGGACAAAATCCGGAAGTCAGGACAGTTGACAACATCCAGAAGTACACTTGAAGCATGAAGGAGTTCTGTTCACCATTGTATCCTTTATAAAAACAGTCATCTTGATGACTTTCTATCTGAGATGCTCCAGTGTGAAGATTCTCCTTAGATACAGCTTTACAATGGAGTGATGGTGGCGACTGTGCAAGTGAGTCCACAGCTGAACCATATTTTCTGTTGCACTTTGTTGGGATTAAGTCAGGGATGGATGTTGAACTAACCAATAAGTATGGGTTTTAGTGGTTTACCAGTCAATAGATTTCTATAGAGCTAGGATCAAGCTGTGCTAAATTGGTTTGAACAGTGCAACTGTAACATGCCCTAATCTCTGACTGAGTTGTTGAAGCTCAAGTTGAATGCGTGGAATGAATAAATCTCTGGTTCTGCTGCACTGCTGTTGTTAGTCCAACGGTATTATAGAAGTGTGATAGAAAAATAGTTGTACTCTTTCAGGAATTGACTTTTTTTTTTTGCACTGTTGGACAGATTTTTAATGTGATTACAACTAAAGCTGAGAATGCAAAAGAAAATGTTTAATTTCAGTGAATTTAAGATCCCTAACTGTCTTCTTTCCTCTACCTAGTAGAATAATAGTCCCAATATTTGCAAATAGAGCACTGCAAGTTTTTGACCCTGATCTAATGAGAAAAATGTGATGATCATCATTCCACACAGTGGTAATCATTGCTATAGGAAAATGATTTTAATAGGGGTTATCAGTGAATCACAGGTGTAAAACAGGCCGCTTATGATACATCACAGATACTGATGTGCACTGCTAGATTCATATTAGATGTAATGTGAGAGACAGTAAGACCTAATGGAGCGCTTCAGAGTCAGATGTAATGCAGCATAGAGGACAGGACATGACATCAAGCAAATACAACAGTGAGGCTAATGCAGCATCACATCATCACATCAGAGACACATCAACACATCGAGAAGACAGGATGAGTCATGAGATAGTTAGAGGTCAGCAGACAGGAGGGAAAACTACCGCCATAGTCACAACTTCACTGTTATTAACATTACATATCCAGTACCAGTCACAAGTTTGGACACACTCTCTGACTCAAGTGAATGGGAAGGTGTGTCCAAACTTTTGACTGGTACACTGAGTTTGTACACAATGTTGATTCACTCTCTTGAGTTCTTATTATTGGCAAGCCAAACCATACTTGGATGTTTTCAGTAATTATCTCTGTCATATTGGGAAAAAAAGGAGCCCAGATTTGTCTCAGAGTGACTTTCTTTGGGTTTGATGTAGAAAAGGAAGAAGAAAAATAATGAGGCATGAGATAAGAGGAAGTGTTTTTCCACCGTTTTTTTCCCACACTAGCCAGCTATGTTTTTTGGCAAGAAAGTGCCTACTGCACACTGTTACACCCCGAGGGCAGGACTGTGCATCTGTGGCAACACTCCAGCGTGCAGCAGAACGACGCCATCACCACCCTGCTGCCTACTTGATGTAAGCTGGTGCAGGGTGACAATGTTCAGCGTGCTATGGAAAAACAAATCAATCAGCGCCTGTTGTGCCGATTTATTTTTCCCTTTCCTATACTTTTTCTTTACTCCTCCTTCCTCTTTTGTCCGTGGCACACTGTGCGACTTTCTGTTGATGTTTTGCGGGGTATTAAAGCATCATCTTTCCTCTGTGTATAAGCCAGCGTCAATGTCTGTGCTTTTTAATGACCTCCTCTCACAGTAGCTAATTGAGCCCTGAAGTATGTGGGCAAATCCGCAGACCAAAATAACATCAAGATACGGCCTGACAGGAAGGAAAGAACAGGGGAAAAAAAAACCTGCTCATGCTTTCACGCATAGATTTTCAATTGGCGGGCCTGCTCAGCCATTTCCTTTTGTTCGAGACTATTTTTTTTAAAGATCAGAATGTTGAATTATTTATACCTCTCAAACTTTTATTCAATATGCTGACACACATTCTATATACACTAAATCTAGTGAGAGTTTTCCAGGTAAACATCTCACATCCACCACTGGGATAGAGAACAGAGCTGTGACCTGTCAAGGTGGCGTACAGTGTCCCATATGGGCTCTTGTCAGTTCGAAGAGTCCCAGTGTCCCCTGCGCTGCTTTCCCCTGGGATTACCCTGGGATTCAGCCTTCCTGGAAACTGTCAGAGCCCGGAGACGTTGACTTCCATCTCCAACCTGTGCTTTGAAAAACAACACAAGTCGATGAAGGTCTTCCATACAAAATTTAACTTTCAGTCGGAGTTATTGAAACACTACTCCAAAAATATGTTTTAGCTAATTGTCAGGGTATAAACAATAGATGATCATCTCCTGAGGGTGAATATTATGTCTTTCTTTTGCCTTCATTTGTCCCATGATGCTTCGGTTTAGCATACCAGAACAGTTCTCCTCCTGCTGACAACGGCTTTGTTGTTTGCACAAATCATGTTGAAAAACATTTGAGAGAAAATGAGTCCCATTTGGGATTATTTTGAGCTAAATGATCTGAATTCAGATGAGGCTGCGGGTGCGCTTCATTTGGGTATCCCGAAAACAAGCAGTTTAGGATGGAAATAATTTACAACAAAATATCTAATTAAATCTATATCCTATTTCTGCTTTTCCTTCAAATAATTACACTGCAAACCAACCAGACAAGAACATTGATATTGGGTGACTCTCCAAAACCACAGAGCATACTCAGTGACTCAGTTAAACTAAACACTCTCAAACACTTTAAGTTAAGAGAAACATCCTGATAACAGCAGAAAAAAAACAGCAAACATTAACTGCAAGTCTCCCACTTTTCTCCCACTTGTTTCAAGCATTTTGAAAGCTTGAGGCTGTCTACAATCTAACTGTCAAAGTCAAAACAAAAGCAAACCACAAAGCTCATGAATAAACCTCTCAACGTCGAGACAGAGGACTGAAACAGCTGACGCGAGTGTCTAAAATAGACGCGCGTTTGTCCATCGACACTCACGTCACCGTCTGACGCTTGCAGCGGATTAACGTGGCAGAGTTAATTATAATCGGCGTGTCCTGTTTTTTAACTCTCTCATTATAGTTGTTGGGTAGGACAAATTAGTACAACAGGCAAGAATGCGTCCTGCGTCCAGTAGTCTGCTTCATTCTGAGCTGTCCCAGATGCATCTCCCGGATTGACTGAACTAGGAGAGGGATTTGTGTTCATTTCAGGAATCTAATAACACAACAAGAAATAATAAACAAAGCATTTAAAGTTTGAGAAGACAGTCAGGGAATTCTCTAAAGGGTGGGCTAGGGGAGTTCAACACCATGTCCCGAATGATGTGCAGTATCTGAAGCATGGCTGTGCGGTATACCACAATATAAATATTTAGAAAGTGTGTATCAACACCTCAAATTCCAGCGCTTCTTTCACAGTTTTTTTGAATTTGCGTCAAAGAAAAAAAAAGGGGTAATATTGCATCTGTTGAAGTGACAAAGAGGAAGAGGCAGAGGTTGAGGCAAAAAGAGAAATTCTTCAGAGAGCAGAAGTTGATAAAGTGGTTGTCAGAATGACTAATTTCCCTTCTGAAATCCATCCTGTAAAACCTCCTGGAATAGAGACTTTATTGCATAGAGTGTTATCATTACACACTCACTATAGATAGCCATGGAATCCCTTATAGGCCTCGCTAACCTACTTTCAGCTCATCAGAAAATGTGATAGGAGATTTGAGTGGATTCCTGCTGTCCCCCGACGGTTTGACCTCTGACCTGCTTGCTTATACCTGTGTAGGACATGTCTGCGTTCTCATTGGATTACTGCTCTGTACTTTTTTTTTTTTTTTGTCAGTCTAAATGTGACCTTGGAGCACGGCAGTGTTGTTTTGTCCCCAGCTGGAGTAAACCTGCATTGTATATTAGCTTTGGGATGCTAAGGAGAAAAATCCGCCATGGATTTACCCTTCAGCTGTATTCACTGTTAATCCTGCGCTCCCCAAGCAGGGCTGGAGTAGCTCTGTAGCCTCAGTTAGACTCTCCTCTTCCCACCACTTATCAATCGATTCCTCCACACAGCCGGACTCCAAACACTCCTTTTCAAACCCCCCTTACATCATCCCAAAAGACTAACTGTCAGAATGAGAGGAGAGGGGGGAGACAAAATTTGAGACAATGAAACAAAGAGATAAACAAAGAGAGTGAGAAACAGTACGAGTTGGACGTCAGAAAAATGTGACACAAATCAATGCAATGAACTAAAAAATGAGAATGACAGTGATGAGTCATTAATTGAGTGGAAGAGAAGGCAGAAGAATTTGTGATTGTTGGAAAAACAAAACGATTTTCATCATCTGTCACTACCCTCCAGCATTTCACTGTTTATTATTTACACAACAAAATGCTATTTGATATTCAAGGTTGAGTAACAGAAGATGTGTTTTGTGCTCACAAGAGGTTTAGACGAGTAAATAAAAAGCTGTTTCGGCTCAGTTTAATCACCTCTGAACTTTTGAGAGTCCAAATACTGTTACTATACCATAACATACAGAACACACACTGTACAAACCCTCCAATCACCGGCACCCCCTTCTCTCTCTACACACACACACATACACACACACCTGCCCTCTGACACACACTCCTTCTCCCCATCCATCCCTCCATACCTTAATGAGGAAGCTCATTATCGACAAACAAGCCGCTGCTCCTCTGAATAAGCAACTAGGACAGCGCTGCTGTTCTGCTGAGCGTGGAGCCGGCGGCTGAATATTTTATTGATTCTGCAAGTCCAGCTGTTGATCCGTCTTGTGTACTCGTGTCATTAATATAGTGTGTGCAGAACAAAGCCCCGTGTCCTATGAGTTCATCAGGTTGCAGTAATAGTTAAGTGGCTACTTCGCCTTGCCGTTTGCTATTTGCGGGTTAAGACGGTGTATTAACATATAAAACACGTTTATAATCTCTGTCAGTGTCTGGATGTGTTAGTGTGTGTGTGTGTGTGTGTGTGTGTGTGTGTGTGTGTGTGTGTTGTTGTCAGAATCTGTCAGGGCAGGGAGTAAACTGATATCCGTAGAGAATTTTCAGAATTTAAGATTCCTGATAAGCAACAATATATGTAAATTATGATAATTCTTCATTCAATTAAATTACTCAGTTACACACTAAGAAAGATTTTCACGTTCTATCAAGTGCTGTTCATGCTTTGTGTTATCAGCAAGTAAATTACTGATATCTGCTACTTCATTATCTGTTCAAAAATAATAGACAAAACCTACATAACCTAAACCATCATTCATTCTAATGAAAGACACTGCTGTTATAAAGTTAGAGGACATGAAAGCACACAGGTGTTTTCAATCACTATGATTAGACAGTGGTTGGGTGGGTTTGAATTATTTGATATCACAAAGCATACACATTCACAGACAAAACTATATGACAATACGTTTATGTTGTCCCGCCCTAACAGTTGCAACAAAACTTACTGGCGTTAGTGAAAACACCTGTATGAGTGTACTATACGTGTGTAGAGGCTTTAAAAACACTCTATGAATATGTGAATGTGTGTCTTAAACCTCTATAACTTCTGTCTGCATGATTGGTCTTGAAAATGATTATATGATGTGAATCATTTCATTAAATCGGTTGGATAAAACAGTCATCTCAACACTTTGTTCTGCTGAACGCAAACATCAGGACAGATCTACTTATGTCACTTTGATTCCTCTTTAAGGCCTGACTTAGATCCACGTCCATCACATAAAGTGTACATGACTTCTGAGGATTCACTGATGTGTTTTTAAAAGCAGCCTGTCAGCATGGATGGAGCGGTTGTTTCTAGAGGGGCCAGTGATGCTGTAGAGGTCAGTGCCCACATGTACTTTTTTTCCTCTTCCCAACCTTCTATTAGTCAGAAGGCAGTCAGCCCATCGCCTGATGCCCACTTGTCACCAGAGTTGAACATAGTGTTATATTTTGCCCAAGGACATGTGACATTTTATTTATGACGCATCATTCTCTATACGTAATGCTTTCCGTCTGTATATGGGAGCTAAATAAGCTTTATATAAATGCAAAATGTGACCTACAGCGAACATGCTACACACAAGTAAACAGCAGTGATGAGGTTTAAACAGCTTGACATCCGCTTTATCAACAGCACGATTAGTGTGGTTTTTGTGTAGGTTGCAGCTACTATGCATGACTCTTCAGTCAGACCTTATTGAAAAAAATATTCCTCATTGATTAAAAAAAATTGCATTGACATCCTAGATATTATGCTGTGATTATTTCAAAGTGATTATATGTATTTTCCTGGGAAACCTTTTATCAGCAGGGTCCTTATCCAAAAGGCTTTTCAAAATGTACAGTTTGTAAAAAAAATAAATAAATAAAAAAAATGCCTCAGGGAGCAAAAAAGCAATCTGAAAAGGAGAAAGGAGTCTCCAGAATTGTATGAATATTATTATTCACTCTGATACCATAGAACCGTGAAGTCCAGCGTAAAATATAGTGAATCTTATTTTGTGACTTTTCAGGTAAAAACATGTGTTCTTCAGCATGAAGTGACCAAAAGTCTTTTGGGGAAGCACGAACGCAAATGTGTGAATGAACAGTGACATGAAAGTAATCACCTAAAACATATGTGCATGTTTCTGCAGTCACATTTGTGCCGTCGCTGTTCACAGGCTGCTCTGATTGCGAGCTAGCTAATGAAGTTTCCCCCTCTAATGTAATTAATTACAGCACTTATCTGACCAGACAAAAGCCAGCTCGATGGATTATATTAGGATGCAACGTCTTGGCCCCGGATGGCCAACTGGGAAATGGATCATGATTATCTCACTGTTAGAACAACACAGACACACACACGCGCGCACACACACGCAAGCCTATCACCTCATATCAGATCAATTAGTAGTAAAGCTCTCTCCTCTGCAGTACTCAATAACATGATGGCAGCCCAAAAAAAAAAAAAAAAAAGGACTTTGTTGCCTTAAAGGATTTTAGATTTTGGATGAAAAAGAAATGTCATGCCTTTGTAGAAGCTGAATCTCTCGTCCGAAAATCAATCCAGTGTTTGAATTCCTATAGGACCTGTAAATCCTATTCCACTGTCCTCTTTGATTTCATACAAAGTCAACAGAAAAGCACAAGGAGACATGAACAGAAATGGATTCACTCCAGGAGGCGGTAATTGAAGTAAAGTTCATCCGTGCGGTGCAAGTTAAAAATGTTTCAACTCGAGCAAAAAGACACGAGAAGAAAACAGAGAGAAACTGAAGGAAAATAAGAAAAGAAAGAGTTCTCGGTAATTATTGAGAGCAATCCAAGTCATCTGTACAGTTATATTATCTGCTCATGCTGAATAAAAAAACGCCCTTCACAAATAATCCCACTGGCAAGAATTAAACTAGATGAAAATATGCAGTTTGTCTGTTACTGTCCTCCAGTTTTCCCTCCTGTATGTTCATGACGACTTCAAGATGAGTTAAAATGTTGTCAAATCATACCGCTTAAAGCAAATCATGTCTTCTTGCATCTTTACATTGACCTTCATAAACAGTCTTGTTGCCTATAAAATGCACTTCCTGCTCAGTCTTGAACCCTAAAGCAGTTGTCTTCCATCAGTATTTTAGTCACATCCCGATGCTCACACATCCCTCGACAGTTACTTGGTTGAAACCATGTTGCATAGTCTCTGTAACACCCAGCAGCTCTGACATGACAGCTTATGAGGTGTGATATTTGGAGGTTTTTATACTTCTAACAGTATACGGCTTAGCAACCAACAGCAGCTTCTCATGGTGGCAGCCGGAGCCTGTCTGTGAAAATGCAATACCATCATTTTTTTTTTTTTTTCCCCTCGGGGGAAGAGGCACAGGCATCTTTATCTCCCACTGGCCGACACTCTCCATATTCCTTCACTAAATTACTTCCTCTGCATCAGTGATGGAGAAGTAAAAGAAAACGATAAGTCTGAAGGCGTGAATATGGAATTTATATACTGTATAAATGGCAGTTTCTTATGGGATCCTTTCAAGCTGAGACTTCTGACATACTGGAGAAATGACTCTTTAGAGTCCTGTGAGAGCCAACAGGAGGAGATGGATCAGTAATGTGTACCTACTGTTTTCATCATCTATTCTTTTTGTTGTACAGCTGGCTGTTATTTATGTGTTTATATAAAGTACTGTATGCTGACTGGGGTGATTAAAAGAACAGTAAACAAAATATTCCCAACAGCACATCATATAACCTTGGCTACTGTTGCACTGGCAAAGGAAAAAAAAAATATTATATTTTATGAACCACTGAAACAGAGCACAGTGAATATATATTGGCTACAGGCGTCAATTAAGGTACACTTAACATTCTCTCTCTCTCAATATAATGCAATATAGTTCAATAGCACCACATACTAGAGCTTTAATAAGACCACACAGTTAATATAACACCTCTCCAAAAGAGTTTCTACAAACACTGAAGCTTCTAACCTTTATGCCGGTAAGATTTATTGCAGGGATATTGCATTAGACTGCATTAGTCTCAGCTTCTGTAGCTGTACCTAATGAACTCCTAACTGAGTAACCTAATGAATGAAACCAGTTAAAAGGAAAATGATTTTTCTTCTTCTTTTCTTGACAGAGATGACAGTATTTATATAAAATCAATACACATTTTTTAAATGAAGTCACAAATTAAATTTACGCAAATTTAATTAAGCTGTAATCATTGATCTAATTAGGTTATAATTAATATAATTAGATTATAGTACATGGCCTGGTGATGTGGATGGATTCACACTTTTATTCTTTCTTTTTTTTTTTAGCCTGAGTTTTCATGGTTTGAATATTTAACTTTTAACACGATTTAAAAGTGCAACTTTAGAAGAGAATCATCAGACATCTTCTCTTCCTTTTGCTCCGGTTCTGATGTTTCATCAAGTGGGGAGTTTGGTGTATGAACAGGCATCCTGTGAGATTCTATGACATGCTTGAAGTTGGAAAATAGTAAAGCGGTTCACTAGTACGCAGTCATACATAGTTCAGTCAGTCAGTTTTTGTCCCTTGAATTTGCATGATATGTTATTACTTTCAGTCATCACACACACACAAAACCCACACAAACACCACAACGCCTGGAAAACAATACTGTTTTGGAAAGTTAGATAACAACAACAACAGTCATAGTTTCATATTCTCTCTAACACTCATTCTCAGTCTGCTTCTTACTGATTATGGATTTATGGTTTGTTGAATCTTTGGGTTGTTGCTACTCAGTTTAATTCATCCAACCGTACTCAATGAGAAACAGTATTTTCCTTCTACGCACGCCTAGAAGCACATCTTACAGGCATCTTGGTGTGACTAAGCACGTCATGGTCCCATTTGTTTGCATATCGGCTCTTTTACTCTTTTTGGGGGTTTTAGACCAACTGAATTGAGCTAATCAGCTTGACGTCACAACAACAAAAAAAAATCTAGGCTAATTTCCGGTTGGAAAAACTCCTTCCAGCCACATCAGATTAAGTGAAATAATTTATGTGACTGTGCAAGCATATAAACAAGCCAGTTGAGTAAGTGAAAATGTGAGCAGGATGTCTCGGTGTGAAATATTTTGTCAAACTGTGTTGTTTCATCCTGCAGTAATGATTTTGGGTGCCGCAAACCAGTGCAACTATGCATTTCATCAAACGCAGAGCAGATGCAAGGTTGTTGTATGTGTGTGTGTGTGTGTTTATGCTAAATAAAAAGCAGGCAGCTTCACACAGAAGTTATACAGTCAGTGACTTTTTTTTAGCTGTATGTCTTTAGGTTTTCTTCTTCATTTGTAGCCTGCAGGGTTGAACATTTTGATTCAGTCTGTATTAATCATCAACACACACACACACACCCTAGTCTAGTAAGATATTTTTTTAGTTTATTCCTTAGATATGCTTCAGCTTTAATTTTAAATTCACAAGAAACTGTAGACTGAAAAAGTGTCATGCAGTGTAATCACAACTGTACCTGAGTGCCGTTTCTCCAAAAGACTGAAGGGTTGGGATGTTAAAGACTGCTGGACACTGTGATTGGACATATCATTCAGTGTCACAGCGAGTATCTCAGACACATTTTCACACATTTATTTATAGATTTTTGAGTACCAGGTTGTGTAATGTAAGAATGGAAACTCATTTCCATCAAACTTCTAATATGTTGTTAGTTGGACCAACTGATCATCTCCTTCTGTCTTTCTCAAAAGAAAAGTCACAATCTCTTCTTCTTGAATCAGCTCAGTCATTTTCATTCATGATTTCATTTTGGGGGCCGCCATGTTATGCAGAGACTGTGAACAAACCAAGGACTGTCTGACATTGTGTAAAACTATAGTTCTGTGCTTTAAACTCACTTTCACACTCAAACCTGGCTCTTCACCAAAGCTCAGTTTGACCCCCAGAGGCAGATGTGATGAGGAACAGCTGGCTCGTCGCGATCCCCGTGTGCTGCTTCCATCTGTCTGAGGTGGTTAATGCTGGTCACCACTGTGCTGCAGATGCACACACACACAAAGAGGTGCAAGGTGCAGCGTGCTGGGGGTTACTGCACCCACCCACTCACTTAAATACCAGCCAATGTGGCCTGACAGGCTCCCCCTCAGCCTTGAGGGCACCAGAAGGATCATCAGGAAGTCACATCTTCAACTTGTGTGCATATATGAAACTGCAGCACTCACTGAAAAACACATTAGCATCATATACTGTTCCCTCTGTTTGCTATGTCTTCCTTTCTTGCCTCTTATGTTTTTTTGCCTGTGAAGGGTTGAATACATTCTCTTCTTAAACTGCTCCGGTATTAAAGGTCAGGCTGCACTGAGCCTGCTAGCATCACTTCACACTTCACACATCCTAACATCTTAACACTTTTAAACTTTGAAATGTTTTAACTCTCAACACAAAGTTGTATATGTTAAGGTTTGGTGATATGGTCTACATTGATAAGATATTAGTGATTATAGATACATTACAATATGTCGAGCATATACAAAATGACATATAACCTAAATAATGACAAAGTAATGAAAAGACCTGTGCGTTACATCAGACAAATTTTGTTAAAATTGGCTTTGATTGTTGATTAGGAACATAACTTTGTATACATATCACCACAATCCCAGTAAGGCAGTAAATTAATATATGGAGTTATTGCTCATTACATTTTGTTAATACATGAATTCCTCCATGACACATTGTCATTTTGTTAGTAGCTCTGTTATCTTGTTCTTCTTGGTTATATACTATATATACTAGTCTTTCAGTCTGTATTCCTCATCTTTGTAGTTCTTGGTTGTGCTTTGTATTTCGGTTTCTCTACCTAATTATTTACTTTAATTCTATCACTGTTACTTCTGTCTATTCTGTACATGAAAGAGGCATTTCTCCTCTGCTGCAATGATAAATGATGAGTTTTTCCTTCTATCAGTCAAGGATGTGAGGATAGAAGGTGTTATATGCTGTACAGATTGTGAGCCCTCTGAGAAAAAAACAAAACAACAAAAAAAAAAAAAAAAAAGTGTGATTTCAGGATGTATAAATAAACTTCACCAGACTTGACTAGAAAAACAGCAGAGTGATTACACCTGGTACTCAGCCAGACATGATGTGTCCTCATGAACATCTAGTGATTAGAAATATGGGCTCCATTTTTTTTCTTCTACTTTTTGTATAATCCTCATCCTCCATCCCCCCCCTGCTCACTACCCAACCAATGTCACCTCAGTCACACTGCTAACGCATGACCTACTGTAGGTGGTTATGTATGTGTTTGTGGTTATCTATGGGGACGAGGTGTCACGGGAACATACTGCTCCACTCTTTGCTTCATTTGAGCGGTTTAACCCCGTAGAGGCTGTGATGCGTTCCCCTTCTCACCTCACAGATGGCTCAGTACTTATATGTTAGTACAGCATGACTCCTCAACACTTGGGGGAATATCCGTGTCGCCATACTTCCCTGACACGGGATATTCCGACGAACTTCTACCAACAATAGTTCATATTGCTTTAATTTAACTCAATTACCTCCCGCAGAGACCCACTTCAGTTCTGTTCAGGAGAAATGTGTGTGTGTGTGTGTGTACATCTCTATGCAGCTCCTCAGCATGTGAGAGTCAATCTGAGATGATGTTTGATAATGCTCTGATTAATATTGCATGGTTCATCTCACTTGACTATTAATGTATTCCTGCTCGCTTGTATGGTATCTCTGCGGCCCATCTCTCAGGCGGTTGTGCTTGTTATGCTAGTCCCGTGTGTGTTTCTGTCTGTGTGTGTGTGTGTGTGTGTGTGTGTGCATGCTCAGAGCCCACACACAGCAGATAAGAGCTCATTCTCAGGCCCTGTGTGAGTGGCAGTGAGGAGACAGCAGAGGGATGAAAGGAAAACGAAGGGGCCATCCACTTCTTTCTTATCGCACTGAAGAAGAAGAAGAGGCAGCTGTATAAACTAGACACAATGGTACAGGTGTCTGCAAAGTCACTGACAACCTACTTCATCCAATCATTTTATTTTTATGCTTTATCGTTAAATCCACACACTTTTCTTCACGTAATAGGTTTTGATGCTCTGGTTGCAGCTTTTACTTATGATGCTAGAAGATGTGGTTATAGAAGCAGTTGTTCGTCTCTTGGGGGAAATAAAAACAAACCATTGTTCACTTAGAGACAGTTTGTGTCTTGATTATGTGCTTTCTACTGGAAGTGATCAGTGCATCTTTGCTGCATGTTTGCTTAATGCCGAGTTAGCAGTCTGCATGAGAGCACATCAGTCCTGGGGGAATCGTTCTGGCTTGGACCCCCACCCACCCCCACCCACCTCCCCCATGGAGCAGCCAGGGATGAGTGCAGAGAGAGAGAGAGAGAGAGAGAGAGAGCAGAAGCAGTGAGATAGACAGAAACAAACAGAGATGGACATAGGCCAGACACCCCTTAAGGCTGTTTGGGTTCTCTGCCATTCACACAGATGTCATAGAGCACTGACCCACACGTCTGACGGGTTCAAAAAGTTTTAGAATGTTATTTTATATAATGCATATGAAGTCCGAGAACATTACATAATTCTTCACTCCGCTTCCTCTCCTCGTCCGTTCATTGCTCCTTCGAAGCCAAACTTTTTGGCAGTGACGGATCTAACAAGCGATAGCAAAGGGTTGGAGGAATGTAGGGGTGAAAGGAGAGTTTTAATTAATGATGTCTCAAGCTGAGGATTGGGATTAGGGCCAGTCCGGGAATTTTTGATGGAGCAGTATCAGCCTGATCTATTTTTGAAATGTCATTTTTTTTTGCGCTGGGTGTCGGCTGTCAACACCCTGATTCAGCTCTGTTACAACACTGGAGCTGCAGCATTTTGAACAAGCGAAGCGTAACAGCAGCCAGACATTGCAATTAATGATTTGGAGTGTCAGCTGTTATTTTTCATTTTGCATTGATTCTACCATCATTTCTCAGGTGAATTAATCCTCCTAATCCTAAAGTGCCATGAAAAAAAACAAAAGATAATATCTTTCTATAAATACGTATGTGATTCAAAGTTTTCTGTGTATTGTGAATTGTGAGTTTCCGCTGAGGTGAGTTTCATGTGATGAATTCTCGGTTCCGTTTCTGTCAAACAAAACAAAATCCAATGTTTTCACAATGAATTGAATATTTCTATCACAATCTGAAATAGAGCATTTCCCTAAGTGATATGTTTTGTTTGAAGTCCAGCTGCTCCTGTGCTTCTCCACTGAGATACTGTCCTCGTCCACGGTGGAGGGAACCACTCTGAGTAATGATTTAGATGGCCTTGGATATATTGCCTCTGGAATGATTTCCTTTTCCACTATATAAACCAGAAAGCTAATACTGCAGTGTGGAGGTCATCAGGCTGACTCTGTCTCCTGTCCTCTCCCTCATCTTTGGTGGTAGATGTTATTATTATGCTTTCTATTTTGGCCCGGTCAGATTGAGTTTGCTCAAGGCAGCAATCTGTAGAAACCTAGCTATAACTCTCAATCAGAATGTCTATAATTTCTAAAGTGAAATACACATAACTTTGTCTATGTGACATTTTTGGACTGATAAATGTACATTGACAACTTACACATCTCAGCCATGTGGTGACATATTTCAAGGATAACAGGAGCTGAC
Organism: Euthynnus affinis; assembly: GCA_029490765.1. NCBI lineage: Eukaryota > Metazoa > Chordata > Actinopteri > Scombriformes > Scombridae > Euthynnus > Euthynnus affinis. The sequence goes on along the minus strand of CM055855.1, from coordinate 6,870,570 downwards.
GTGCAGCAGGGAGATACTGATAGTATAATAACTGACAGATGGAAACTCGCTCTACATTTTCCTACATAAATGCATTTCACATTTTATAAGTGTTGGGTGACAGGTTGGGTGATCTCTGTATATGTAAAGAATGACTTAAAGTGACACTTTATAAAAGCTGGCAAGACATATCCATGAGTGCAGAGACTATAGGCCTCTTTTTCTACACATCACGAGTCCAATATTTACACTGAAAGGTTTCATTCCTTTATGCAAATGCAGAAATTCAGTTAGATCAACGAAACAAAGCTCTCTCTCTCTCTCTCTCTCTCTCTCTCTCTCTCTCTCTCTCTCTCTCTCTCTCTCTCTCTCTCTCTCTCTCTCTCTCTCTCACTCACCACACACACAAGAATAAATCCTGCCATCGAGCATTTTCTCCCCCTCATGTCCTCTCTCCTTTTCACAGCAAACTGTTTGATCAGTTTGATTTGTTCAAACAGAATATGGCTCTGTGTGTTTTCCGGGCAAACTTACTACTCCACAGGTGGCACATCTCAGTGTACTTTTCATTTGTTTTTAATGGCAGGCCCTTCAGGCATTGAACTCATGAGCCCTTTTCCTCTTGCACACTCTGGTCTCCTGTCGCACTCTCCTCCTCTGGGGGCTCCCCTGATGGCGAGGGTAAATGGCTTGAAGTTGAGGTCATCCTTTCATTAAGCAAGATTCTCTGACTGTTAAAGCTGCTGTCACCGCTTTGAGGGCAGGATGTCTCATGAGTAAAGAGCTGCACAGCAGCAGGGGTCTTCACTAAACTAATGCCTAATGGACATGAGTGAGTAAGGCTGGAAAGCTGACCTCCCAGCTTCCAACTTTATAGGGAATAGATGTGACTAATACACACTTGATGAATAGAAAAGAATAAAATGTTGTGTGTTTATGTCTGAGAACAAATGTACCAGACAAATGACCTTTTGTGATTATTCAACTGTCTCTCCTTTCTCAGAAGCAACTCTAACCAAGATCTTTCCCAACCCATTATCTAAACCTTAACCACATAGTAGATAAGGCGGATTCATATGAATCATTTTTGTGTCTGGTCACATTTCATTTTGAAGGCACTGACATACTCTCTGTTTTGTAGTTTAGGAACGTAGGCTTGTTGCTTGTGGAGAAGCATGTTACCCACCGTTAGGTCCACCAGGAAATGCTTGGGTTGTTTTGGAAGACAATGACGTTTTAGGTATGTGGACTTTTTGAAACAGAATGATGACAATTTAAGGAATTTCTGGTTTCTTCTCAGTTTGTTGGTCAGCTGGTCCAGTACTTTGTTTCTGGATGAATTGCAAAAACTTTAGGGACACCTTGACCTTTCATCTGGCACCATCATCAGGCCCAAATGATGCGTGGCTATGAACTCTAACACACTCAAAATGAAAATGCGATCATAAATGAATACATTTTGTTTTTTATTTTATACATTTTGTGGTATAGAATGTTTGATGTTTCAGATTCATGTAGAAAACAGGACAAGAAACAAATGACAAAACCTGTCAATATACATCACTGAATGAATCAGTGGAAACAAATGTCTCCTGTCCTGTTAGCTGTGTTTTATAAGCCCCTGTCTGCCACACTGACACACAGGCTCAGAGGTCTGTCTTTTGCAATACAGTGCAAAGCCTCGGTGAAAATGCCAACTGGTACAGCTGCCTGCAGTACATGGACTGTATATAAAGTCCATTTTTAAGCCACACACACACACACAAAGCTGCCTCTGTCCACTGCTTTCTGTCTGCCAGCACCAGGACCCCAGAGGGAGGCTGGCAGATTTTGAGGACATAGAGTTGTCATACATACATGCTTACACATGCACACAAATGTTTTAATCACATACTATACATAGAAAACACAGCAGCTCTTAAGCCCACTACCAAACAATGCACATAGTGGGAAGCCAGGACCTTACCCGGCTGTTAAATTCTCATATCTGTGTGCATGCGTGTGTGTGTTAGTGTGTTTGCCAAGTTTGCAGTCAGAAGCAACGACAAAGAGCCGTGTGAGTTTGGAACCGAGACAGTTTTCCTTGCGGTGCAATCCTGTCCACAGCCTGCTGCTGCATGCTTGCCAGCCTGCTTTAAAATGAGCCTTTTCCTCAGGAAGAGGCCGAGCTTTATGAGTACACTGCTGAGTGCTCGTACCTGCCAATTAGACCAGAGCCTCTCCAAACTCCCCGCTCCACAGAACCACCGTTATTACACCCTTAGGATTCACAGCAAATCCTTACACATTCACAAGCCTGTGTGTTTGCTCCAACTCTATTGCATCTTGACAGTGTTTATACCGGTGGGTTAGAAACTGGTAATAAGCAAAGGAGAGGGCTGTATGTCAGGTAACAGGAATATGCATGAGACCTTAGACGGAAGGTGTTTTCATTGTGATATGGATGGATGAATTACACACCGTCCATGGAGCGATGTAGCATAAATACTGTATATGCAGATTGATATTTAGCCAGTGCAATCACACAGTAAAGCTGTTCTTCATCTTCTAGAAGGTTTCACAATCATAGTGCAATAAATAGCAACATTTGGTGTGTAGCACAATAAAAGTTGCCATTGTAAATCATCTTTGAACCCATTACTGGTTGTCTTTGGTTAGCCAGTTTATCTGTTCCTCAACCTTACTGCCAGTTTCAGGAAGAAAAAGGGAATGAACGAATGTGAATCAGTTTACCATTGAATGAAATACCCTATTTGGAGTAGCTTGGCTCAGAATGCTCAGATAGTGATTTCACTCTAAATTATGTAAGGCATCAAAATCACCAAGCACTCATCAACTGCTCACAAAAGCTCTAATGGGATTCAGACAAGTATTTTTTTCATGCTTCAAGAGTTTTGAAGAGTTTAGAATCACTTCATTTTAAAAAAAAAAAAAGTCTCCAGAAGCTTTTGGCCAGTTTTTAAAGAGTCACATTTCATTACAGTCCTAAAGCCTTTAGTTGTTGGGCTTTTATACTCTATCAAAGTTATTCAGATGAGCTTTTAATAGGAGGACTTGGGTGTATTAGCTGAACAAAACCTCTGTACTTTGCTCTCTTAATAAAGTGGCTTATGGCTTGGAGAAATTGAACAGCAGGGAAAATGGCCTCATGAATGAATTAGTCGTCTGCAACAGATTACTGCTGCAATAAAGAAAATAAGAAAGGCATATTTCTCTTCTCGACCTTAGCAACCATGGAAAAGCGTTGTTGTCACCTTCAGGGCCAGGGGGGCATATCTCAAGCTGGATTAAACCTGCTGCATTGCATTTAATCCTTTGGTGGTATTTTGCAGAATATAACAAAGTTGGGGTCTGGCATTGCAAACCTGGGATTTATCGATGCTGGATTACTACTTTTTTTACCTCATTTTATTCACTGACTCTCACCTAAAGCGTGCCTTAAAGGTTCGTGTCACTCAGCGAACATAAATCACTTTAACGCTGCTGTTTTAGTTGTTGCTGCCACTGACGAGTGAAAAGTAAAAGAATCATTTCAAGTGTAGAGGAGGTACTGTGCTCATTCTTGCCTTTTACTTTCAAAGAAAATGTTTACCATGATCTTTAGTTTTTAAGAAATGTTTAAACCAAAAGTTTAACTGCGCCAAAAAGTTCAACATTGATGAAGGTGTGTTGCTACAGGTATGGATGAGAGGGTGAAATATGATCCACAGAGTTCAGTTTGAATAATAAATCCACCAAGATGTCAAGAAGAGACACTAAAACACTGCACAGAGGTTTATTATACTAAAAGACTGGATTGTAGAACTCTGGAACATTATCACAGCAGACCTATTTTTTTTCTCTTTATCTCAACAACTGCAAGTAAATAGTAGAATTATGCAGGGTATGTTACAAGGTTTTCTACATGGAATGTGCACCTGCACACATTTGACTGGTCAACTGAATGAGTTGGCTGGATGTTGTTGTATTGCATTGCAGAGAAAATTGAGCTTGGGTACTTTTTTTTTGCCAAATGACCCTGCCTCTTGTACCAAAAATCTGTGGCACTAAGAGTGATAGATTACCTGGCAGCCTCTCAAAGTACTTATGAGAGCAAATATTTGTACCTTTTGGAATGGAGGAATGTGAGATTAAAACTTCCAAGAGTGAAGAGCCACAAAGGTAAGAGAGGTTGATTCTTGCCTTTCATGTTTCAAAAACATGCGAAAAGTACCCAATTGTTGGCCCCTTGGTGGCTATGGTAACACAGGCACGAGGGATGTTTCTAGCTACATCACAACCCTGTACCCTATAACCTTAATGTGTGAGCAGACTGGTCATGTATATTCTATTATAGATAGCCTAATTAGGGTGCACATCTGCAGGAGGTCGAGATCTCTTGTTGTTTGTTTCTGCACTTTGAATAAAGCCATCCACCCCCCCCCCCCCCCCCCCCCCCCCCCTTTACGAGTTGTTTCCAAAGGCCCCACCACTATAAAGCGTCACCAGCTCTCAACTGTCTCCCATTAAAGCACAAACTCTAAACCATGTGAGGACCCTGCCTGGAGCAGTTGGCTGTGTGCTGTATGTTTCTCTAAGGAACAGAAATGTCACCAAGCAAGAAAAACAGCAATCATCTCTCCCCCTTGCTCCTTTTCTGCTGCTTTTCCAATAGTCTGTGAGGTCCAGGAAGCAATGAATAAACAATAGAGGAAACAAGTATTACATGCACAGCCCAGAGCCTAAACATGTAGGTTGGTTTGCTTCCACATGTCTAGCTCTGTCACGTCCCTCCTGCCTTGTGCTTTTTTGACAAATCCCATTTCCTGGACTTGGTGGGCTCTGCATGATCAGGATGTGCCATCTTCTATTATCTAAAAGGTATAAAACAAACAAAACCCACCAACTGCTTTTATCTCTCCTGGTTTGGAGAGGGAAAGAAGATATGGTGGCAAGTGGGAGAGAAGAATATAGAAAAATAGGATGAGAAAAAGTAATTGAAGCTGCTTGTAGACCAGCGATCTGGAAACTATATATTATTGCTTTTATGTTTCCTTCCATCTGCTGTTCCTCCTATGGCACCTCTACCGTTTCCTCCAGCACTCCCTTACCCCTCCCATCCTCATATACCCCTCTTCCTCTCAGGTACATTCAAGCTAATGTACCATTTAATGAAATAAGATAAAAAACATGCATTGTCATCACGTCCTTGACCGTAGCAGATATGTAAGTCATTGAAACGCTCTTATTACTTTATCAGTACTCAAGGCAGGAATCGCGTAGGAAACACCTGGACCAAAACATCCCCAATGGTGCAAATGGTCACCTTTGACTCAACATACACAATAAGAAACCAAATTTACCTTTTTCTTATGAAACATGGCAGGCCTCCTTTCTTACATTTTTTCTCTTTGGAAATCTATGGCTGCTCCTCTGGGATAATAGCTAGATTAAACACATTATCGTAATAGCACTCCCTGCCTTTCAGCCTTGTTTGTGCTCCTTCAAAGTCTGACATTAAACAAATTACCTTCTATTCCTGTAAGGTGAAGCCTGTAACAGATGCTTCTCCAGAAGGCGAAATCACTTGTCATAGAGGCTTAAGGTTGTTCAAATAGTAGGAGCTGGAGATGGCATGGAGCAGGAGGACTTTTTATGATTAAAGAAAGATGAGAATAGGCTAAGTCACTGAAATGGGCACAAATCCCACAGATCATGTCATATAATGTAATACAGTAGCAAACTGCACAAAATATCCCCCAACATAAAATTCAATGAGGAGGATATGACAGCTTTGACTAATTTTATAACATTGTCATCAATTTTAGGAGTCACATAGGACTATTGACCATGATGGCTGCTCAGAAAAAATCTCAAATTGCTCACTTTCCTTCTTAGTTGTTCAAGTAAGACCCTTATTTCTACTATGTAGTACTTGTCTAACAAAGCTTGTTTATTTCCATCACTGAATTCAACAACAAGCCTGAAGAATGGCAACATCAAACTCCAAAATGAGAATGGCAAAACAAGCTGCTAGTAATGCCAACACAGTCGGCAGCAACAATCTGGCTAACACCACAGAGAATCCAAAACCCTGTTCTCGAGTTTTTCATATTGATGTTTGGTTGTTGTTGTATTTGTGTGTGTGTGTGTGTGTGTGTGTGTGTGTGTGTGTGTGTGTGTGTGTCTTTCTTGCTGAAAATTTGGTTAAGTTATGTTTTGGTGTTTTGCATAGATGTTAGTTCCATTACAGCATACAGTTTTCATCTTGATTTTGACTGCAGAGATGGTGCTATGCTTTTGTTAAATCTGTGCTATTTTGATTCTTGTTTATGTGTTGTTTGTTTGTCTTTTGTACTTGTTCATTAGTATTAATGTTCCTTACAAAAACTTGATAAAAACTTAAAAAAAACAAAAACCATTGTCATCAGTTTTGTTTTACTCTGGTATATTACTGAAACAAATGAGGAACGTTGGGGTTGACTGCTTCCATGTGAAGCTCCCATCAAACTAAACATGCTTTCTCACTTAGCTGAATATTGCTCATTACTCAGAGTGCATTTACACCACAAGATCGGGCTGAATGAGGAACAGCATACACTAAAACCTTGTCACAACTCTTGTCACATACAATACATAAGCCACCTCCTTTTTATTCTTCTTGCATTATTCATTTCACAGTGACTGGCTTTGTCACAGTCACGACCTTGATCTTCATCACTGCACTGTAGGCTAGAAGGCTCATGGGAAATGTGTTTAACCGTGGCGATGGTTCAGGGTCATGGTACTGTTGTTAGCTGAGATTTTAGGTAGCAAAGCCATCTTTTCAACCTAACACAAAGGTAGATCTCCACACCTGAGGATGATAGTAGTGATAGCACCTTGTTAGAATAGCTTACAAACATCCAACCATGCTTATGGGTACTAAAGAGAAAGGTAGGAGGTTGTGAAAGATGGAAACCAATATTAATGGTCAACAGCATCTATGGTTGTTCTCCATGAGTACACATATCAAATATAAGGGCAGTCTAATCAGTGTTTATTGTAATATCTTGCTGTCGACACAAAGGTGTTGGACTGAATAACCCCCTGATGAAGCAACCAATTGATACCCTTAACCATCAATCAATCAATCAAATGGATATGTTTTATGACTAAGGGGTGGCTGATAGTGACAAACCCAAAGAATTACCCCAATTACGGAGCTCTATGGGGCATTTTTACCGTTTTTGTCTTGTTTTTTTGTTTGTTTAATTTACAGCACATTTACCATAAGGTTGAACAACCCTGTGCCTTGATCAACCTTGTTCACAGCTGGATCAGGCAGCTCTTCAATAACCAATCTCTGATAAACCCACTGTACTCCAACTATCCAGTACAAATTGTCAGACAAAGTTAGCCACTAGCTTGAGAGGAAAGTGGAACATCTAGCTAAAATGCCAGATATTTTTAGACTGGTAATGAGTAGCCTATAAATAGTGGTGGTAAAACAGTAAGGTTATACCATCACCTAATGGTAGTCATCAAATGAAAGTATTTTTACTCTGTATTAGGCTCACAAAATGCTATTAGCAGATCTTCATTTGGGCATACCGTCGCATTTTTGCATGATTACATCAAGTCAGGCTCAAAGTATCAATCCAGACTCGGTCTCTGCTGAGAACTCTTCGCAGTACCTTGTTGACTTCTCTGTGGTCTTCTGTGGTTTTTCTTCATCCCCTCTTGCTCCACTCTTGTTTTAACAGTGGCTTTTGGAGCACTCTGGTAGTGTGTCTGGGCAGGGTTGCACTCAGCTAACAGCGGCTGCGTTTGCCAGATCTGTCCAGTGGTGTCATGTCAGCGGCCTCATGGCCAGATTACATCATCCTGAGTGCTTTAAGAGGCGACCCTACCCTGTAGCAATGACATGCATATTGGATTAGAGAAACTGATCTAAATAACACTCCAACTACACTACCTGCGGAAACACACACACATTCATATGTGTGTATGTGTGTGTGTGAGTGTACAAAGTGACACAAAGAAATCCATTAGGACAGACTTGCTCTGATGTGAGACTGAATAGATAAAAGGTGTGTTTGTGCTTGTTGTGATTTTGCGGTTTTCTCCAGACATTGAATAAAAAGACTGGTAATAGCCTTTGGTCCAAGTAGCCTCCAAGCCCCCACAGATGACAGGACTGCTTGTCAGATTGTTCCACATCCCCTAGATTCAGGGTTCTTGAGAGTGCCACTGTCTCTTTTTGTTTGTGCACAGGAATGTGTGTGTGTGTGTGTGTGTGTGTGCTTGTGGGTGAGCACACATTCACATATGTGTTTGACTCTCTCTAGGCTTTTTTTTTTCTGCGTGTATGTGTGCTTATTTTCCTGACGAGTTTTGTGCTCTTGTGTGAACTGCGCATATGTGTGTGTGTGTGTGTGTGTGTGTGTGTGTGTGTGCTGCTGTCCTGTCCACTCCACGTTGTTGTGATTTTGGGTTACCGTCTAAGTGACAGACAGGTCAGCGCTGTCCTCAGAGGAATAAGCCATCACATCAAGAATGGAAAAAAAAAACAGCTGTCAAACCGAATTGTTGGGTGTGCGAGAGGGACCCCCTTCCATGAAATTCCTGACACCAGTAACACCATTAAAGTGGCAGAGTTGAAGGGCGGGATATTGCCTTGATATTGTTCTGTGTTCCCGTTTGATCTATTATTTGGGATTTGGAGAAAGATTTTGAATGACATGCTGTGATAGCGGAGAGCAGGTGTGCTCAATAAAATGACATCAAGTGAACAACAAGAGTGTGGGTCTGTGTTTGTGTGTGGAAAAAGGAGAAAACGAGACAAACCATCCTTAAACGCACAAACTACATGTTAGATACAAAACATTGGCACGATAAAGCAAACAAAATAATGACTATTTTATGAGGTGGCTTTCTCACCAAGGAGAGGAAGAGGAGGGGAAAAATGCTGGATTCTTCTCTTGTGCTGTCCCTGCTGCAAATTGTCTTACATTATTAAGATGTGAACACCTCTTTGTCCCTCTTAAATGGTACAGGCCGTTGGCAGGAGGTTGTAAAAATGACCTTATATAGAGCAGTAGTGATTCCATAGCCTTTCTCATGCCCTCTAATAGCACTGGCTTTATGGAAAAGAGCATGGTTTAGCAATAAAATTAGACAGGTGGGGTGTGTGCAGCACTTTCCCCCTGCTTCTCAACAACTGACAACTTAATGGATTTCCCTGGTTTGAAAGCCCTGTTTAAAATCCGTCCAGCGTCATTGCAGGAAAAAGGCAACGTCGGCAACTGTCCGCTATGAACCCGCTTTCCGGTTCACATTTCTGACAAGACACAAAACTGTCATTTTGCCAAGATAAAAGAGGTATTACTCAGTTTTGTTTTTTTGGATGTGTCCAGGTTAAGAGGATAACTGAGTGCCACTGTGCCACTGAGGGACACTTCCCTGCATTTTCAATCTGACAGAATTGCAAGAGAGGATGAGGCCAAGCATGACAGTAGTGGGTCTCGTAAAGAGACACCCGCTCTCATGAGGTCCCATGAGGAACCGAGTGTTTTGAGGAAAAAAAAAAAACAGAGACCATCTGTCATCAGCCTTACATTTCATTGTCATTTTGAGAAAGGAAGTTTACATGTTTCTCTCTTTTTGTTTAAAAAAAATGGTGCCTTATGAATAATGGAGCGCTCCTCCTGCAGGGTCATGACCACTTATTTACTGGGAGCCTTGTTATGGGTTTTGGCTTCATGGTTATTTTATAATAATGAGGTATACATACATCAAGTTAAAAGCACTCTCTAGGATTTCTATTGTAAAAAAAAAAAGAAATGTTGGCATTCAGCTTCTCTCAACAAAACACATTGCGTGTATTACATTTTTATTTATTTATTTTACATGTTGTGTAACCTCATGTTCAGTTAAAGTACAAGGTGAAAACAAGAGACGCGGCCGCTCTTATAAAACATTGCTTACTCCACAGGGGGTTTTCAAGGAAGAGCGATGACAGTAGCTGAGGTATATTTTGCGATTGCACCATTCTGAGTTCAAGTCCTAGCTTGAAACTTTGTTGTATTCTATTTTGTCACCCTATCTCACCCCATCTCTCCTGTTACTCTCAGACTGTCCTCATGAGAGAAACACAACAGCACTAGATGTCTGTTCAAATCTTTAAAACCTTCCTGCGTGCACATTTTCCTGACAGGTAACCTCTTAAAGCCATGCGAATATCTGCTGTCCTCTCTCGGTAGCGAAGCCGGAAATAACACGATGTTGTTCATGTTGTTTTCTGCTCTCTATGAAAAATCTATAAATATAAAGTGTTGGACACCATGAAATAGGGCGTGTATAATGTTAGAATTTCCAGACAACACAGCTGGGCTTGATGATACTAACAGTACATTCAGTAAAACACCCACATCTTTCCACTGCTATCTGTAAAGTATCTTCCCATCTTCCGGCTGACTTTTGTAGCACTCTTTTAGCGTTGTTTCTGATCCACTAAGGACTCCTCTTTCTGCATCTTTTTTTGGAACTGGAGGGGAAAAAAAAAAATCCACCACCCTCCCCCAGTCTTCTCCATGCTGTCCCTGGTGAGACAGGCTGAATGGAGACCCATAATGAGCCTCTGTCTGTTCCAGCTGACACAGAGAGCTGTCTGGGGCTCTGATGTGTCACTCGTGCAGGGCTTCTCTCTCTCTCTCTTTCCTTCCAGGCGTCTCTTTGCAGAATAAAGGGATTCCTCCTTAGAAATATTTCCAATTGCCATGAGGGGATGGAAGAGGTTCAGACCTTTTTCACTGAGGTCCTGTGGCCTAGACTGGTGTTACACACTCCATCACACATCTATGCAACAGTGAAGACTGAGGTTTTTATCTCAGAAGCCCAACCTCACTCCTCTTTTTTTTTTTGTTTTGTTTTGTTTTTGAAAACAGAGAATATGGAGGGGAAAAAAAGCCTGTTTAACATTTTTACCACGCAGCTGCTGTACATCACTATCAGGATCACATTATCAGCTTTCAGCCTCTTCAAAACAATCACAGCAAACAATTTGGTTTATGTTGTCTCTGTCAGTCTGTGACGCTACGCGATGCATTGTCGCAAATTGCCTAATTCAGGCTCCTCAATGTGTGGTCCCTCTAGAGCAAAGCAGAGTTTGTTTTTCATTAGGGTAAGTGAGGCAGTTGGCGAGAGCACATGTGTCTGGCAGCAGCAGCGGCAGCAGGATCGACAGCCTGACAGCCCCTGCCTGGAAATAGAACGTCTGCCTCGACATCTGAGGGAGCATACTGATAAACCTGGCTTTTTATTGTTGTTTGTTTTGGGGTTTTTTTTTTTAATCTGCATCCAACACTTGATACTGAGAAATGTTTAAACGTTTGGTGGCATTGTAAAGGCTCAAGAGGTGAGGTTATTTCTGTAAGATCATTGGTTTAAATCCCTCTACGAGTGGAAGATGTGAGCTCTGGATTTTAAAGCTATTTTCCCAGAGTCGGGGAAGTTTGGCGAAGTGTGACAGCTGTTGAAACGGTGGTCTGGGGTTCACTTCAAACAAGCTCTGGCGCAAAGTCTGCTGCTGTAGTTGAACAACATGATGCATGACACGTTCATTTCATCCGCCGTCATGTTTAACATTCCGTCTGTTGATTTATTTATACGTCATTAGTGACGGGGGGAAAAAAAAACATATTTGCAGTGTGTTTTCTGCAGTTTGCTCACCTTTGTGGTGCAAATGCTCTAGCTAAGAAAACAGTGCAAAACATGTCTTGTTTGAGGTGGCAGCTGGGTTGTGACATTACAAACACTCAGACATTAATGAGTTTTGTACTTAGTAACAGCGGTAAATTAACAAAAAAAAAAAGAAAAATCTCTGTCATACTGGCCCACAGTGTGAAAGTATGAAAACATGCCAAGTTCCTGTCAAGCAGTATGGTTCTAATTAAGCTTCTCAGTTGGTCAAAAGTACAAATTTGAATTAAGCAGCTTATAGATTTACATGCTAAGACACAAGTAAAAATATAGACATGTCTTTTCATTGATGAGACTCTGAATGCTCAGGAATGCTGGGATCGTTGCTCCTGTAATGCATTTGCCTGGTTGAGCTAATGATACAGTAAGTTGTGTAAAATGATCCATCGATCCAGGAAGAGTGTGAGTATTGTATGGTGAATCTCTCTGTGTTTGCTCTATGATAAGCTATACAGTGTTTATTGATCATACACAGAGTGAATGTCATCCTAGGAACAGGATGTATGGAGAATGGATTTTTTATGTTTGAATAGCATGTCGTAATGTAGTGGGCCTTTTATGTCTGCTCCAATTGAAATGTACTCCATGACATAGAAGCACTGTCCAAGGTTTAATAATTTCCATGTAGTAACAATCAAAGGGGATTCTAGTCATGTAACAGTTGAGACGTTGTTAAAGAGTACATTTAAACCAAAGCCAAAAAGGTCCATGTTGACTCATGTGGATTAAAAATAAAGGCACAGTATATCATCAGATTTTCCTTTTTATATTTCACATTTTCTCTGCCTTTTTGCTGTTTTTCTTTCTTAAATCATCATGGGTGGAGTCTGTGAGTGGCTAACATGTGTTTACCATCCTCAAGAGGTTTGCATCTTTCTGAAATGTCCAGGAGCATTTTTTTCCCTCATCATTCTGGTTAAAACATAAATGTTGTCTTAAACAAACATAACATATATCCTTCTTCTCCTTTTTTTTCCTCTTATTTAGCTTGCCCCACCCATGTGAGATCGACAGTCAGACTGCAGTGAAATCCCTTTAGACATGTTTTCTTCTTATACGCTCTAAATCTCAGGGAGAAAACACATGCATGCGCTGTATGAAAATCTGCAAGCAGACACACTGTCACACACGCTCGAGTGCACACGCGCCCTACAGAAGTGAAAGAAACAAAAATAAAGGTTTCCCACATCCTGTTTAGAAGGCTCCCTCCAAAACCACTGCAAGTATTTGCCTTACAACCACAGACACTGTATGACGCCTCGGATTCCTGCACTTATCTAACCAAACTGTGCTTAACCTTACAGTCTCCATCTACAAACATTCCCTTGATATAACTTTGTTGCCCCTCTGAGCTCTGCTACACAGCAAACAGCCATCAAACACAGTACAGTGTGGCAGATAGGTAGCGCATCCTTTTTCAGCAGCCTAATAGATGTTGAGTTCTAGACACAGAAGGCTCAGTGCTGAAACTGTTATTCTATAAATTATACTGACAGTTAATTGGCAAAGAAGTATATTCTTATAGAGCTGGAGTAGATAAATGAAATAGGCCATGTCTGCTTTAAAATTAACTATGACTTTAATACAGTACCAGTCACAAGTTTGGACACTGTATATCATCACAATGTTTACAGTAGAAATATCATCATAAAAATCTACATGTATTTGAGTTTCATCTTAGCAGCATATGCCAGTATGTGTTGGCATGCTGCTGCAGTTCCTCTGACACACTGGTTCCACTGACAGATACTCTTCCCAGTGGCAGGTGCCTTTCAAAGTTGGTACAGTATGCCACTGGCTGCTGTCACAGACACTATGTGAAAGCTGAACTAGCATTGCTGCATGGCATTGCCCTAGTTATCAGTACACATAATGAAATGCTGGGTGAGCATTCCTATGGAAGCCTGGCATTAATGATTAAATAAGAGTTGACCTGTCTTTAGGCCCTGCAGTGGCTATCAGCTCAGTAGTCCAGCTGTCTCTCCTAGTTTGTGTCGCTCCACGAGTCCTGTAAACATATCTGCATATACAAAGTTCCTGAAAAGGCAAAAACAAACATGGATAATTAAACACCAGTTTAATGGATATAGTGCTGTATTGACCGTGCAGAGTATTTTTATCCCCTCGCACACCCAATTCTGCAATCATACAATCACTGAGCATGAGTAAGTTCCAATTACATTCATTATAAAGCAATAATGAATAATTTTGTTTGGTAGTATTGCTTTTGATATCATTTACAATTCATATACAATACATGAGAATATTTTCAACTGCCCGTTAGCCTGTTCTGCTTCTGTAATAGCTGATAACCCTTCGCTGGTGTGTCACCTAACACAGTCGCGTTTTCTGACAATTTGATTGCCTGACCTTTCTTTCCATCCATCACCCTGTCAATACACATCATAAGCTCCTGGTACTACAGCAGTTACTGTGAGCTGCCTTCAGATGAAACGAAGCTATATGGCAGAGAATGCGAATCAACTATTTGCCTTATTGGAACTATTCAAAATCCTCGAGTCACCACATGAACTCTCGTCCAGATTTGAGAAAGAGCTCAAAAGAGGTTATTTGCTGCTATTTAAGTATCTGTTTGTAAAGGAGAATAGAGATCTAAGCTCAACTATGGCAACAACAAAATGCCACAGTGTTCCTGAGTGACACGCTGGTACTGGCAGGGACATTAATCAGCCTCATGAGAGAGAATTATTCACCAGTGTGGAGCTGTACAATGGTGGCCACCTAACTTTCAAGCCTCAGCCCAGTCCCTCTGCAACCCCCCCCCCACCACCTCATCAGCATGCATTATTCTTTTTTTTGGTGTCTGTTCACATTGGCTGACAAGCTCAGTTTGGTTGGCGTAGCCCGGAGCTTAAACCACATCACACATACAGCGCACACATTTTCCTCGCTCTCACGCTCCCTCGCTGTCGCACGGGCTGTTAACAGTGTTTTCAGAGTCGGGGAATGTGAAAATATTCAGCGAGAAGCGGGGGGTAAAACTAAAGAGAAGAGGTGGAAAGGTGGAGGGGGGCGGGGGGGTTGGAGGGCTTGGAAGTGCGACGCCACACAAGAGACTGCCAACGTTGGCTGATGCGTCTGGCCATCGCGAAAGGTTAACAGGCACCAAACTCCCCCTTCGCCCGATGTGACATGACACTCTCACCACTCTCATCACCCGGTTTGATGTGTCGTTCTTTCACGGTTCACGGACTCAGGGGCGGGTGGGGGGGGGGCCAATGGGAGGCAACTTTCACTTTCTGTTGTGTAGGACATCATATAGAGTGGCAGCACAAAGAGGACCCAATTTATTATTTTCTAGATTTTTTTTTTGCCCCCTTTTGATCTGTCACGCATGTACGAAGGAACTCACAAACACAAGCATGCGCAACCGTAAACACACATTCATACGCACGCATCCGCATGCTCACACACACACACACACACACACACACAGCATAATGTATTTGCCCCCCACCCTGAGGCAGAAATGCATTGTCTCCCTTCAGAGAGGACATTAATAAAGAATGAGTCCTTTTGAAGTCTGGCTGTGGGCTGTCAGATCTGAACTGACATAATCATCCCAGAGAATAACACCTCCTCCCACCTTTTAACATACACTCCCACACATTCAGCTTCACATTCATTCCCTCTGTGCATAAGAAGCAATGTAAGAAGATGCTGTAACCAATAGTGTCCTTCCTAACGTATAATCCAAATGGCCTTTATCCAATTCCTCGAAACACACTGCATCCCCCACGCTCGCGTAATCCTTTGTAGTTTTTTTTTTTCTCCAACTGTATTCGCATTGGCTTTAATGCAAGGTAGCAACACTTTTGTTTTTTCCCGCATTCCCTGCACCCACTTTCCACTTTGAACTGCTTTCTGCATTCACACTAGTGTATCCATCGATAGTGTTTGTGTCAATTTGGATATAATTTACAGTGATCTGGTTGCTTTTCTGCTATTTTAGCACCAGTTTGTCACAGTGTAAAGCATAATTATTATTTTAACACTGATTTGCAACAGTGTTGGAAAGCTGATACTGCCGATAGAGGCGTCAGAGTGCATGGTACATACGACCTATGTGGTGGATTCATTTGGAGGATTTGTTATTGTAACCACAAGTTGAAAACTAATTTGAATGTTTGTTTTTTTCCACCTGGCTGCTTGTATGTGCAGTCTTCCTATAACATGAAACACACCGTTTCCCCTGCCCACAGCTGTTATTGATGCACAGTACCAGTGTGAAGCTCAGTCTGGCAGTTCAGTACCTCTGGTAATGTGGAGTTACTCCTGTACCCTCTCCATCGCCTTAAACAACACACACACACACACTCACTCAAACTCACACTCACACATTTGATTTGATCCCCACTAGCATGCTGTGAATCCCCCCCCCCCCCCCTTGTGTGATAAAGTAGTAACTGTCCCCCACTCCTCTTTCTTCCTTTCAGTTTCCATGCCTCCACAGTGTGATCAGAGGGTGAAGTCTTCCTGTCGGGTCACAAGCTCAGTCGTTGCTTCACTGCCAAACTGCAAAGCTTGAACTGATGTAACACAGCTGTCATACAAAAGTCTCACAGGGAATTTAATACAGATAAAGGAGTCGTTATTTTGTATTGCTGTTCATTTATTTAAATATTTGAATTTAGAGTATTAAAAATGGTTGAGAATTTGATTTTTTTTTTCTTTTAATTTACATTTTTTCTACTTTTGTAAAAGGGCAAATAATGAGCAGCTCATTTCCACTTTCCCTCCATTTTATTGTCACTTTTCATTATGAACGTCATTTTTTGAGTTCTCAATGTCGTGGGAGGACCTCATTTTCTCTGAAATGAGGTGATTAATGTGTTCTCGCATCAGAAGCCACAATTATTTTGGGTGCATGGAGACATGAAATGTGTAAAAATAAATGAATCAAAGCTAATATGATAGTGTGTTCAGCTGTAAACATAAACACAAATAGAAATGTTTGCTTGAATTTTTTTTTATATTTTCGACATGATGATATCTAAAATACAACATTTTAATCCATGAATGATTTATTCATCTTCTAGCAAATAAGAATACATACTGTACATGCAACCACTAGTGCATTATAAGAAGCCAGTGGATTCAGAGAACTGCCTCTAGACATGAATACTGTGTCTATAGTATGTCACACCTCTCCATCAATCTGATAGATGAAGCTAGACTTGGTGTCCCCTTCATCAACCACCCCCCCTCCCCTCATACCCCCGGCTCATTTCACACTTTCCAACTTCTCCTCCCCTCTGCCGGGCACGTGTTAGAAGAGAAGATGCCCGTTCCTTCTCCCCGCGCCGTAGATTTTAAATTGACTTTCTCTCTCTCTCTCTCTCTCGCTCTGACACTTTGCACCAGATGTGAGGACATGCTGGCACCACTTGCATCAGTTTGTTCTGTAAAAAAAAACATGTAAATCGTTGCTATATCTTTGCAAGGTGAAGTATATTTATTTTACCTACTTACTAAATCGCCTCTCACTCTAATACATTTTTCCTCTCGCTCCCCGAGACCGAATTCAGATGTGCAGACGTGTACAAGCACGCAACATGTGAACATGCCCATCTGTAGGCGCAGATGGAAACACACTTCCCGTGTCGCTGTTTTTCTCGCATAGAACAGTATGGACTATACAACCCACACACGCACACCAGAAAAGCCGCCTTTTCAGGGTTAATTCAACCCTTGCTCTATTACACAGGAGCCTCCGACTCTGCTCCTGCCACACTGACTTCCTGTGACCCCGAGGCTCAATCAGGGCCTGACTGTAAGCACTGTGTAGCTGGTCCTGGCTGTGATTGACACATTCCTCATACTTGCGGACAATCCATGTTGATCCTGTTACATCCAGCGCGGACAGGGCCTCTTCACATGTAAAGATTTCATGTATCCCTGACAGCTGTACAATGAAGGTGTAGGTTAGTCTCTCTGGTCTATGGATACTCTCATCACTCTGTATGGAGCGGTATGCAGAGTGCAGAGGCAGGAAGGAGTCATAAGGCAGACACGTTGTATTGTCACATTCTTTCTGTTGTTGTTGATCTCATGAATAATGTAAAAGTGAGGAAAAGAAGATTATCTGTGTGGATATTAGAGGATGTCTAAAACCTTGAGCTGCATCAAAGCAGTTTTCATATTCAATCTGTCTCATTACCTTCACTGTGGTTTCCTCTCACACACGCAGCAGGTCTGATTAATGTCTGCAGCATACATTTAAATGTTTGTAGAGTTTGTGGACTAAATGCCTATACATTTTACTCATTGAAGTATTATGTCCAGTTAATTGAGTCTACTCTAGAGGTTAGCTATAATACCAAATCTTTCCCTTTAAGCGATGAAACCGGTCTAAATGTAATTTAAAGGATCTTTGTTCTTTTATGATGTAATTAGTGACGATTAATGGTCAAAACACCCCTTGTGGTGATTTTGGTTTCTTGTTTGGATGTGGGGTCTAAAATCAAACCACACTTTTTTAACATCTTGCTCAATCCTCTCCCAGATTATTGAGTTTGTCAGTTCATAGTGAGAACCAGCAGTAATTATTCCAGTTCCACATTGCTAAAGATCCTCTTCTTTAATTCCTTCCTCTCACTGTGAAGTGTCGTTCAAATGATGATCAATTATTATTATTATATTTTATGTTAATATGATGCTGATTTCTTATTTCACAATGATTGAGTTCCAATGAAAGAACCACCGAGTAATGAGTCATGAGGGTTTTGTGAATATTATTATTATTATTACTTTTGAAAATAAGTTCTGTCCCACAGTGTATATTAAAGTCCTGCCTGATGATTACAGACATTGACTCTGTAGCACCATGCAAGGGATCAAGCCATTAAAGACCCCTCCAGATATGCATTAAGACATCCAAAAATACTTGAAATTCTTAAAATTACATCTATGTCTTCTCCCTCCTTAAAAAAAAGTATCTATGAATATGCAAATATATTTGATTTCAGAAGTTTAAAAGCTGGACACAAGACGTCTCCTATTTTACTGTAAAGTCACTCATCAGTGTTTGTGCACTGAAGGCTTCAGATTTCCACATCATAGTTGTGTAAGTTGAATAAAGGACCAGGATGGGCTCACAAACTACTTGTGATGTCACAAATCATTCTTCACCCCTAAAATTGGATTTTTAATGAGCGCAGAGAAACTTTTCACTATCAGCAGATGAGTGTGCAAACAGCCTTCTAGTGTCAAACTCTGCACATACATCATTCTGCACAGAGAAGCTCAAACAAGAAAAAAACCAAAAACATTTTTTTGAGTGGAGGGGGCCTTTAAATAATTTTAAGAGTAAGCATCTGACTGACTCAGATGACAGTGAACTCTAAAATTATAGGCCTAATCTGTCCCGATAGTTACGATTGCTCCTTGTTGCCTTGTGCTCCTCTTCATCTGTCAGCAGCATTAGGTGTCCCACAGACAGGGTCTTAATAGTAGCAGAGCGAAGGTGACAGGGCCTCTAATGGAAGCCCTTTGTTCAGTTGTCACTTTCACTGCTCCCATGGAAACACCCTGCTGGCCAATCAGACGAGCCCTCTAGGTAGTAGCTGCTGTGCTTCTGTCAGTGTAAGACTAAAGGCATCTATCACACTGAACTATCTGAAGTTTCTTCCCTTTTTTTCCCACCCTCCTGCTCTCTTTTTCTCTTACTCTCACTCAGCAATTGTTTTTACCACGTTTTTTATATTTTAAGTTGAGGAAAATTAGCTTTTGTGTCATGTCAAAACATGTGAGAGCAAAAATGGCATTTACAACACTGTCCTGGTATGTGTACAAAACTGAAGGCGAAGCTGAATTGTTGTGGTCTGGAGATATTCTTTGGTAAACCATTGAATGAAAGGTTTCCTCTTTTAAAATTCCATGTTTTGGATGCCAGAGTTCCCAACTTATCCCTTCGCTGAAGTGGTTATGAATACCTCCCACCTGACATTGTATGAGGTGAATATAAAGGTAGCTCCGGCTACATGCATCTCTCCCACTGGGTAAACACTGTTGTGTGTGATAAGGGTTTTAGAGAGAAGGGAATATTGGCAGAGTTGAAGGGAAAAGGGAAAAAAAAAAAAGATCATCTGTATCTCTGTACTCAGCTGCAGCCAGTTGGAATACAAAGCACCGGTGGGTCGCTGCAGGATTCCTCTTCCAGAAACACTACTTCTCTGAAGACAGCGGAGCAGGACTTACAGGCTGATGAGAGAAAGTCGCCCACTTGTGTGTGAAAAAAGACACCAATAAGCTCTACACTCTGGAGGGGGGTTTTGGGCCAAGAATTTTTGAGTGTAATTGTAACATGAGCGCCTGCTACAGGCATGTGAATGTGAACAGTGAAAATGATCTCAGTTTATATAATACTGTGATTAAAAATATCAATAATGTTAATAAAAATACTTGATTTTTAATTTAGATTATATTCATTTTCATCTTGAGTCTATAGTACAGATGTGTATGAATGCATGGGTGCACGTGCCCATGAGTGGGTGTGTATTCTCGTGTTTGTGTTTGCTAAGGCTTGGTCCTATTTTTACCATAACACAAAAGATCAATAGAGAGGAGACAATAGTGTTTTGGTTTGTTTCTCTCTGCTGAACACCCACGTCTATCAGATTTGGTGGCTCGAGTTCATGAAGCTGGCGTTCTGTTTCCAAGCCTGAGATGAGATCACCCGAGTTATTTTTATAGACTAAACAAAGGACTTCCCATGACAAACAAACTGACCTTTATGTGTAAATAAAAATAACTAAATTCAGATGTTTGCATGATGTGAGGGTTTCCTCTACTCTACCCCCCACCCCTCCACCCCCCCACTCAGCACCCAACTTCCTTATCTCCTCTAGCACAGGGGTGTGGGCAGACCTCCCTCCCACAGGCCAGCTGGATTACGCATGTTGGTCTAATCCCATTCATTCTCTCAGTTCTCCTGTTAGACTGACATGTACTGGACCATCATGTGCCCAAGACAGACACACACACGTACACGTACACACACACACACACACACACACACACACACACACACACACACACACACACGCAGGCTAAGGTGCCTGTGTCTGATAAGGACTATGTGGAAGTATTAGCCTCATCAACCCAGCTCCACAACATCATGGGAAATCCTGTTTCCACTCATGATCCCCAATTTGCCCTTATCACCACAACCTGCTCCTAAACCTTAAACCCTTGTGTCACCTCACGCCCCTCCCCAGCAGCTTTGAGTCAGGGATCATCTCTGATGTACACACCACAGCAGGATAAATCCGAAAACCCCGTCTATGTGTGAAAATGACTTCGGTACACACCGCTATTTTCATGGAGGTGAATTTGAAAAGTGGTGAAAATGCTGAAACAATAGAAAAAATGGCAACATCTTTTCTTCTTCTGCCTCCTGTATTACAGTCATCATTATCAGGAGTGGGATCAACATAATATAGATGCTCAGCTTGGTTAAACTTAGTATTATGATCATTTACTTTGTGTTTCAGTATTGTAATATATAGTGATATCATTCATATGTTCTCCCTGACATAAGTTTCTCTTATATAGGAATATAGAATAGCGATTCACAAGGTTTCCCTTTTTCCCCCTGAACACAGCATGTCCTACTACGATAATGAGATTTTTTTAAAAAAACATGCTAAAGGGCAAACTGTGGAGGAAGCAAAAAGTACTAACAGCTCTGCAGCCCAAGAGTCAAGATACCGAGTCACGCTTCAAATAACTCATCCTCTGTAACTTGTGTGAGGGCAAATGGCAGCTCTCACCACCAGAACACTCTGTTCAGTAAAAATGTAACTTATTTAAGGACGGGACAAACTTCACCACAATCTCTTTTTACATAAGAGGTAATGATAGAAGCTAAACTCACTGGATCATGAGGGACACAGCCCATGTGTCAAGGATTCAGTGTAATTATAATACTGATGAATGACTTGTGTTGAACTGTGTTTTTATAAACTGTACATTAAGCTCGCCTCATGATTGTCAGACATTTGTTCCAGTGTGTCAATCATAGAGTTGATTATGACTTCACTTTTTTTTATTCCAAGACATAAAGACACAATATTGGGATTTTACAAACTGAGATTTGAGAGAAATCATACTGTGTTTTATTTTCACGTGTTTTGCTTGTAATAGCAGCAGTTTTTTGTTTTTGTTTTTTTATTTGCTGTGTTGGCCCGCCGCAGCTGAAATATTGGAAGGAAAGGCTATGTAAGAACTAATGGATTGGCTGAAAGAAGCAGCTGTTTGCTGCTAAAACGCGAGCCAGACAGTGTTGTATGGAAACCTCACCGGAACTGATCTGCAAACAGTTAGCAGACACAACAGATTATAGGCCTGACAAGCCTAAAAACTGCTTCAACATCAGAATGTTCGCTCACACACACAGACGGGCTTGAGGCAAGACATACACACACTTCTGAAAAACAAATACTCATATACCATGAGTATATCATGTATATGTATACCATGCATACATATACATACTGTATGTAGAAACTAGAGGATGAAAGAGAGAACATCTGAATTGTCTTTGTTGTCTCTGTTTTCACTCATGATTTGTTCTTGGTGAAGAAAGATAGATTTACCCCTGCTTCCTTGTGCGGAGCAATGTTAGTGAATTTTCTAGTGAACTACAGTAAAAACAATGTTCAACTTTGAATGTATTCAAACTATAAACCATGGTCTTACTTTATACAGTGATCTCCAGTACAGACTGACAAGCACTGGTGTTTTTTGAGAGTGATACCAATATTGATATTTGAGAATTGTAAAAATGTGAAAGGCTGCCAGTAAAGCATTTGTGGCTGCATCTGACTATTCTACATGTCAAAGCAGATGTATTTCTGATAACCCTATATTGGTTGATGATAGCCTGTTGATGTATTGGTGGCATCTCAACCACAAATCCAATTCTCCTCCTGGAGCGATAGAGCCACTAAAGCCATATTTTTTAATCATTTTGGATCCCAATTGCTCACATTTTGTCAGTGAATCAGACCTAATCGACACATTTTGCTTCACTGCACAACATTGCCTCTCTGTGTCTCCCTCACAGCTGTTTGTATTCCGAGGCTCAGCGTAACCACAAGTGACACTTAAGCATTATTCTTACGAACGCATTTTGTCACAGACAACCCTGTAAGCGCCTTTTATATTTGCCGTTGATTGAAATGTCAACGGTGGTCCAGTAAATTGGACGGTTCACAGCCTAAAGACAACTGATGAAAGACTTTGAAACATGGCATGACACTCTGGAAATTTTCATCACAGCAGGAGGTTCAATCTTTTCTTGCATGCAAATGTCAAACACATGTTTGAGAAGAGGCAAAAAAAAAAAAAAAGAAAAATCAGAGCCAACCAAAACACGCATGCAGTCACAGACAAATGTGTTGTAGTGGAGCCTTTAGCACTTTGCGGAAGGGTGTGATTTCTCTCAGCCGTGCGTTGAGATCATGAGTAATAGTACGAGGATTTGACCTGCTGTTTTGCTTGAGAAGCAGCAGCAGTGTCTGATCTCGGCTCATTTCTTACCACAAGATAACCTGCAGCCAAAGACCAAAGAAGCTCTTGAGTGACACCCAACCAGTGTAATGAAAACGTGCTCTGTAGATGAAATTTAGTCTTTTTTTTTTCTTTTGTTGCCTCAGCTCTCACTTTCAATCACAGTTGCATTTTCAGCTCATTGTGAGTTCATTTCATGCATTGTGTTCTGCATCTGTGTGTTTTTTTCTTTTTTTAAAAAAATGCATCAGCTCAGTAGGGCTTAAGAGTTCATCTCCAGTGGAAGAGCCGCTCCGCATCACTCGTCCATACAGTTTGCTGTTTTGTCAGCTGCCACCGTGTCCCTAAAGAACTGTTTTGTTCTAGAACGTGTAAACGCAGGCGTCATCCACGATTCGCTGAGTGTAAAGTTGTCCTGCTGCCGCCATCCTGCTCGCCGTGACACCCTCCCGGGCAGGTCAGGCATTATACTACATGTCTACAGGATGAGATTAAGAGACGGACTAGAAATGTGAGAAGGGGGAAAGACTCACCTCTCCCACTGAACCCCTTTGGGCTCCGAGTGATCCAGGCGTCCTTCAGTCACATGCTTATCATAACCTTAAGAGCCTTCTATTAACCTTTAATCGAACTCCTATCTAAAGGATCCTCAGAAAATGATTGTGACATCCATTAGACACAGACACACATCAACGCTTTGTCTTGGTCCAACATTGAAGCTCTACCTCACATGTTTAACCTTCTATGAACCAACTTAGGCTGTAAGTAATGACTCATTTCATGTGCCTTTTTTTTTACTCCATAAAATGTGAAAAATCTGTGAAAAATGCACTTTATTAGTTTCAAGAGATCAAGGTGATGTCTTCAAATTCCCTTTCTATTTCTATTCTATTTATAATGAACAACAGAGAAAAGCTGCAAATCCTCACATTTGAGAAGCTGAAAAAGAGAATATCTGACACCGTTGCTTGATGAAAAGCAAATTGAACGATGCAACATTTAGTAGAATTGCCTATTTCAGCGCCAGCGTCATCTAAAACTAACCACATCTCAACTTTCAACAATTGTCATAGTGAGAACTTGGTGTGCTTTCTCAGCAGAGCTGCTGAGTTTAGGGAGCTTTGTCCGACTCCTGCTGCTGAGTCACCAGATGTCTGCGAGATCTTCTCACTACGCCCCTCACTCCCACATCCTCGCTCAGCCTCGAGCACAAACACTGCCGCAATACTGTCAACACATCTCCTCCTCATTCATTATGAATGGACCCGGCTTTGCAACGAATAAGCTGTAAACACAACAATCAGAAGCGATCAGTTACTGTCGCTGCTGAGTGAGGCAGCACCTTTTCATGCCATTGTTATTTAATCCGGGGCCAATTCATAAGGGTTATTAACTCTGCTTGGCTCAGACATCTTGAATGTAGATTTACTCAGAGGTAATGGTGAGCTATTCAAGCGGAATTTCTGTCAAGCTTTTAACTAAACCATTTAGCTTGGTTTATGGTGAAAAGGAATGCTGCACGCAAAGAGAGGTTTAAATCCATGGCATCGCCTGCTGTTCCACATTTTACTGAGCAGTCAGAAAGTATTAGGACTGTGATATACTTTAGTTGTTTGGAGTTGTTTGTATTCTTCTAGCACATTGGATGTGAAATCAAATGACTCTGAGGTTAAAGTGCTGACTTTAGCTTTAGTCTGAGGGTGTTTGTATTCATGTCAGCTTAATTTTAGGGGTCAAAGTGAGAATGTTTTTGGACAAGTTAACAAATTAGAAGTCACCGTTTCACTGTAGCAAATGGCTGAAGTCTTCAGTCCACAGTCACTGACACACACCTGGTATGTTCTCTAGTCATTAGGGCTGGGCAATAAAACAATAATAATAATTATGATAACATTATTATATGTTATTATATACAATAACATAATAATAATAATGACAATAATTAGAAATTTAAAAATGTTTTCTAAATGTTAGTTTTTGCAAAAATCAGCCTTGAAACTTGAAAAGAATCATGACTTGACATTTATCATGATAATTGTCAATATTTATGAACATTTGTATCATTATAACATTTTTGGACATATCGCCCAGCCCTACTCGTCATGCTCCACTAGGTTTACTTCTTGTTTGTTTTGGGGGCTTTCTGTCTTTCGTCTGGACTTCACCTGTGAAACACCTTCAAGGACACGCTAAGGTCTTGTCATTAAACTCCTTGGTTGGCTTGTCTCTGTGTTTAGGATCATTATCCTTCTGCAATGTTTAGAAATTTGAGGAATTAATATGAGTTCTAGTAAGTCTGACACTGCTCACCCAATATCAGTGAAAATGCCTTCAAACGCAGTTAAAGCTGAAACGCAGCACCTTAAGATATAATCATAGCCAAAACAAAACCACAATTTCCCTGTACTAATATTTTTTAACTGTACTGGACATTTCTTTTTGTCCTCCAACATTTTTTTTCTCATCTTCATCCTTTTTTCTTCCCCTTGGACACCTGGATTCATTTTCCTTAAGCCCCATCTCTACCAGGACCTGTCCTCACCAATATTGCATGTCCCACGGGGTACAATGCACCATTGATTTGTGTGTAAGAAAACACTCATGTGCAGTAAATGTGAATATATTGCAGCCTGAGCGTGTATGCTGATACATACATGGGTAAATGTCATGTCACACACAGGTGAAGTCACGGTTAAGTGAGCAGGCCCATGTATGGTGATTTGGTATGAAATGGGACAGGTCATGCAGGTAGCTGCGTTGCATTGGCAGGTGTTGACCAGGCCAATGCGATCTATGGACTACAATTTGCACATATTAGCCACTATCGCCCTTTTTGCCTCCAAGCAGCACAGGTTCAGATCAAATCAATGTTTAAGGTCCTAAAGCTAAACAAGCTTCAAATTGATCCGTAGGCACACAATCACATCAATAAGTCATATTGATTGGTTGTAGGAAATGCATGAAAATCTACCCAACTTTCAAAACCATCAGCATCATTTGCATTATGGTAAACTAACCCACATTCTCAATCAGTGACATGCAGTCGTAACTCTGTACATTCTGCGTGTGGGCTGAATGTCCTCTGTAGGCTTACAGCCGGTTACTTTGGCGCTGAGGGTAAATGGGGTCTTTGGGTCAGCAGCACTCTTTCTGGCCCTTAGGCCCGCTTGAAGGCTTTTCTTGCCTGGACATACATAGTGAAAATCCCCTGTAATCAAACAGCCAGAAGGTCTGCTTTAAGGGGATTTAGTGGCAATGTGGCAGGTACCGATCTGACTGCTATCAGGATTTACACAGGCACCTAATGGCATTCTTTGACATGAGCTGATGCTCGAAACATAATCACAGTCATTCATGCACTTTCTTGCATGGCACTCATGTCATACAAAAAGCAGGCAAGGGACCATTAGGGACGTACTGCACTGTAACACATCCTATTGGATTTGAATCTGTGCTGTCTCTTAAACTACTACTTTTCTCCCAGATGATGGAAATATGTTATAATATATAACTTGATCTTCTTTTCTTTTTTTTTTTTTATTCCATTTTGGTAGTTATTAGGTTATTTATTAGAGAATTATAAGCTCATAATTTACTAAACTCTTGTCAATATTTATATAGTTCTTATTGCTTTTGTGTTTATGACTGTAGATTATTAGTTGTCATCAGTACATTTCTGTGATTGACATATGCTGCTTTGCTGTAAGCCAAAGTATTACCTAAAATTGTTATATTCAAACTGCTGCTTGTACCGTCACCATTTTTGTTAATAACTTTCATTTCACTTGTAGTTTTAATGTTTAAATGTGCTTTTTTTGTAGTCCTGCAAAAGAGAGTAAACACATTTTCCTTCTGGATGTCAATCATAAAGTTTAGGTTATATGAATGTACAGTATATATATCCATAAAGAGGGAGCATATTCGCTTTATGGCCTGTTTAGTATGAGGAAGCATTCTGGACATTTTTGTGTGTGAATTGTGAGCACAAAAGAAACTGCAAAACACAGAGAGGAAAAAGAGAAGCTGAGACCAAAGGGGGGGAAAAAGACAGAGAATAAGAAAAGGTTTGTGAAAGGCAGAAACTCCTGGAGGCAGTGGGACACACACATGGGCTCAGCGTCCCTCCTCTGTCTGTCTATTATTGATGTTGGACACGCAGGGTTCCCACTCAGCCATCTGTTCTCAGCTCTCCCACTCTGTGCCCCTTTTTTTTGCTTCATGCATACCACTTTGGCAGGCAGGCATAAGCAGACCGATGCTGTCCTATCAAAGTGTGAATACTTCATAAATATATCACTCTCTGGGAGTTAGCTGTTAGAGGAGAAACCCAGTAAGAGAAATGAGAGAAGAAAAAAAAAACAACAGTAATGTGATGAATTTTTCATTATTTGTCCTCTTTGTTGGATGACTTCCAACACATGCATTGATTTGCGGTGTGAGATATAATCATGTCATGACTGCATCAAATGTAAGCAGAATTGGCGGTTGGGTGTGTTTTCTGATGGACTGTCAATTGTCGTCCTGTGGATGTTTTCGGATTTTAATCACATAACAGCTCCGCCCTCCGACTGTTAATAGCATATGGCTGCAGGTTTGATTTGATTTGACTCATAACTGATGACCATGCATATTCAGTAAAGCCTAGTTGCCAGGGGAAACCAGGTTCTGTAGGTCTTCTGATTGGATGCCGGGTGGTCACATGAGATTTAAATTGGCCCCAGCTGGGACAGAGGCCACATGTGGCGAGTCTGGCGATGTGTAAGGGTGGCGTGTGTTTGCAAACACTTGGCCTCGCCTCACAGCTAATCCATTGATGCAATCCCCACTCCCTTCCCTGTACTACACACACACACACACACGCACACACACACAAACACACATAAACTTGTCATGCAGTAAATGGATCGTAAATGTTGCATGGCAGTCTCATGCAGACACTGAGAGCATCAGTGAGGCTGTCTGACTTAACATGTGTCTTCAATTACATTCTCCTGACTGACAGCAAAGTTCAGATGTGGGTAAGGGCATGGCAAGGGCTGCGGGGCGGTGATTAAGGTAAGATATTGGTTTGGGGCTTTAGAAACCTAAGCTATCACTCCATCGTGTGACTTGTCTTTTCCATATTCCTAGAGGGGTGAAAGAGGCTTTATTCTCTGGCTAGCCCCAGCATTAAGACCCCCTGGGGAGTACGAGATGAGAGGGAAATTAATAATGTGTAGGGACTCAAAGGCTTTGAGTGAACCAAGGGATCAGAAGAGGGTGAAGAGAGTGTATTAGGGGCAGAAAAGGACACAGAAACACAGTCAGGGAGGACAGCTGATACAGGAAGTAGGTACCTAAAAAGTACTTTAAAAAAGCACTTAAAAGTGTGATTCACTGAAGTTCTGTTGATGAAATCTTTTGAGTATAATTTACAGCCTCTTCACTTGAAAGGTAGTACTGAGAAGTTTGTAGCCTACTTCTAAATAGGTTTTGGGAAGAGTATTTCTTAAATACTATCCTATAATCACGCTTTATCCACAGTGAAACTGTACTCATACATTCAAAAAATAAATGAGAAATTTAATTGTCTTTTCAAGTGCTAACACACTGTGAGAGGCAAATTTTTACTTTCTCCATTTCCCTGAAAACAGATTGCAAATTAGCATTTCTTACCGAAGCCAGAGGGAGTCACGAACTGCAAGCACTCCCAGTTTGGAGACATATTTTTCACATTATGACGTGCGAGTCTAACATGAGCTGAAAAATGAGAACAAACTCCTTAATGTTAAGGAAACGGCTGATTTAATATTAATAGACTTTAGCCCGTGATGTGCGGAAGTCACGCTAGAATGCTGGCACACTCGTGTGTCACCTGTGACCTCTCTGGCTCTAAGCCTGCAGCTCCACTTATCCTTTGAACCCGATTGAGCCAGCTGTGTTTAGCCTGATCTGACCACAGCGGATCATCTGTCTCATCTGTCTGTCTAATTTAAATTTTTACATTTTATATTGTGCTTTTTGTGTGTTTTCAGTGTCTAAATGATGTCGTATGTCACTCTGTAGGCTAATAAGATGGAGGAAAAAAAGAGCAAATAATGATGTTGGGACAGTATGCCATATGTGATCCCTCCCTGCAGCATTGCCAGGTGGGCAGCGTGCCACCCAGCAGCACAATGGGTTTATCCACAGTGATTTATTAAACACCCTAACCACTGGCTAAACGGAGAGCTAAATCACCAATCTATTGTTCTCCCTCTTTTCCCGTCTTTCACCTTCTCTCTTTCTTTTGTTTCTGGAATATATGTTAAGGAGGTGTGTAATGGTAGACTGGCCCCATATTGGAACCACTAAGCATGAACATGACCGCCTATTACACGGGTCTTTAGCAACACAGAGAAATAACCCCTTATCATGGTGTTGAGCATTAGCCCCATGGAGTTTTCCCTCTGTTAGATGTAAATGAATGTGACGTATACGTACTCCATAACAGTGCTTCATGTAATCCCCCCCCACTCTCTACACTATCTTATGTTAAACATGAGAACAACTTGAATAGAGAGGTTTTGGTCAACAATGCTTCAATGCGAGTACTCCATAGTTCTAAAGTGGCTGTCCTCTCATCACAACAGCCTTTAGCATCTGCTCATCTCGAAAATGTTAAATACCACAAGCGATGAGATGCTGCATTGTGTGTTTAGAGAAGAGGGTATTTGATGAGAGGCTGTAGATGACACACCTGCCGAAGAAGAGGGGTTGAGATAACAATTTTCTCCTCCCTGTCGAGGAGACATCTGGCATTGCCACGGTGTTGCTAGCCGAAATACACCCAGGAGTGGGTAATGAGGCATAGGAGACGGGTTTTGTGTTGTGGTGGGTGGGTGGGTGTGTGTGTGAGTGAGTGAGTGTTTTGGGGTGGTGGTTATCTCATCTTCCTGAACTAGCCTCTGTAGACCTTACAAGCACGCCATCTGTAGTCCTCAACAATAAGCCTGCTAGCGTGTGACTCACAAGCAGCATTAAATCAGCTTAAATACAGAGATGCATTTAACCTTTTTGTTCTAAAGAAACAAACAAAAGAGAAGGAGAAGGAAAAGGTTAACAAACTATAGAAAACAGGTAAAACAAGAGAAATAGGGGGATGTTCAAGTGCGTGACAGCATGGGTAAATTTGTGTGTTGGTGTGTGATCAAACCAAAGTGGCACCCAACCATCCGTGACTGTGCACCACATGTCTCCGGATGTCATCATTAAGGGTGGCCTGCATTATGTTTACACACAGTCCTGCGTGGCCCTGCATACGCCTGAGAGAGGTTGCTAAGAAACACATGAGCAATGTTCAATGTTGAACTCAAATCAACATATTTTGTTTTTACTCGTAGCTGATACTGTACAAAACAGTTTGACAATGGTTCTTTCTCTGTGGAATATATTATATTTGCCGCTGATTGTTTTCTATGTTGATCTTTTACTCTTTAGTTTTGTTTGTTGAAGATTGGGTGATTGTTGCCTCTAATGGTTTGTTTTAGTTACTTTTGTAGTTGATTGTTGCCTCTAATGGTTTGTTTTAGTTACTTGTGTAGTTGATTGTTGCCTCTAATGGTTTGTTTTAGTTACTTTCGTAGTTGATTGTTGCCTCTGAAGGGTTTGTTTTAGTTACTTTCGTAGTTGATCGTTGCATCTAATGGTTTGTTTTAGTTACTTTTGTAGTTGATTGTTGCCTCTGATGGTTTGTTTTAGTCACTTTTGTAGTTGATTGTTGCCTCTGATGGTTTGTTTTAGTTACTTTTGTAGTTGAATGTTGCATCTAATGGTTTGTTTTTCCCTTTGACTGCTTTATCATTTAATAACAGTATCAGTAAAACAAGAAAGTTCAAAGAAACCAGACATAAACATCACAAGTTAGGTGAATTATTTTTGCAAATGAAAGGGTAAAAAAATTGTCAAAACATTTAGCTGTTTTGTGTGACTGTTTATCTCTTTGTTTATTTCAGGTAATCTCCGCTCTGTCAAGAATCTCCCACCACAGCATTGCACAAATCAAAGGCATCAGGTATGTGTCTAATTTTTTCTAACGCTCTCATTTATCCTTTGAACAACTGAAGCACTCAAGAGTATCGGTGTCACAGAAACCATTTGCATGAATATATTCCACATTTATTTGTAAGCCTATATTAAGATGGAGGGGGCTATTAACAGCTGCTGCTCATTTAAAAGTCAATTTACATTTTTTGTCAATTAGCTGCAGCTTTTAGCCACTGTTATTTTGCAGGGCACAAAATAATCCATAACACATTTCCATCTGTCACTCAGACAGTATTGCAGTACACTTTTTCTTTAGAAATCTAGTAGTACAACGTAAGCGCTACTGTCTGAGTCAGAATACTTCATTGTATGCAGGGGGTAGTCATTTTTCTCAGATAACAGTGGCGCTTAGAAAATCCTTCACACTGCTTTATCAAGCTGCGAATGGGCTTCTGATTTCTCTTCATTTGCTCAATCTGCTTGGAGCTGGGTGACTCACCGGCGCCACATAAAAAGCCATTTTATCCATCTGAGTAATGAGTTGATGGAGTGCGTCCATTAGGAGCCATGCCAGGAAATGAAGGGAGGAGAGCGAGAGTGACAGAGAGAGCAGGTCCCTTGCCGTTAATAAAGACAACACAACCTGCTGACTGCTCGCTAATTTGCTGGCTGTCCACACTGACCATTTTGCTGTGTGGTGTCAAAATCAATGCTCACTTGACCTCAGTGAAAATCACACTCTGAACTTTCAAATCAGTTCAGAGTTACTTTCATTTCAGCAAACAGAATATTAATTGAATAGTAAAGTATTATTTACAGTTCAGATCTCAATATGTGGGAAGTAAGATGGTTTTCAAGATGGATGAACCTAGCTTTATTGCAAATGGAATATTACAAGTCTAGTTTCCTAAGAAGTTTCCTTAGTAATAGAACTTTCAACTGAAGGACAAGCACCTAGCTGCTGAAGGGTCCTTGAGTAAAACTCTGAACTCCTTCCAGCCCTGGGGGGGTTACCTTGACCTCTTAACCCCTTTGCAGGGAAACAGGGTCAATAAACTATGGCTTTATTAAGTAAGGTCAAATTTGGCTCCTTGCATTAACAAAAAAACATTGATTAAGGTTATTAAATGGTACATTGAACTACATTCTCTGAAGCGGACAGGTCAACGTGGGTGTTGCATAGTTACATAATTCCATTATAATTACCTTGACTAAAATGATGTCTGTACATTATTATCTTGATAGTTAGTCATAGATAATCAGCAATACTTAAATGTCTAGAAAAGAAGTCTAGAAGTATAACCATCTTTAGAACAAGAAATGTACAGTATCTAATATCTATGTACCTTTATCTGCTACACTTTTGTAAATCTATTATTCACTCACCATTAACCTCAAACTTGCTACAAGAACATCTGGGTCCCGTAGCTTGCTGTATGTTCCACTTTTTTCACCAAGCACTTGTTTACTCTGACTCACTTTTCATGTTGTGCAGGGCTGTTATCTTTCAGTTGCCCTGAGAGAGCTGTGAAGAGTTAAACATACAGAATGGCGGATGAAAACAATGAGCTGCAGAGTTAGTTGTTGATTCTCAGTGATATCAGCAGCAGTGCAGATGTTTTGTCAATATCTAGAACAGCACTGACAGGAGATTTGAACAATGGGATGTGCAGATATGCAGAGGGACATATGACAAATGCGTGATGAGTTCCAAGGCCATGTACCGTATGATCTGACAGGATGCTGCTATTAAACAGAGCACTTACACAACATTGATGTTCACTGACCCCAAATGACCTTTTTAAAGGGTCTTCTCACCCGCTTCTGTAACTGTGCTTGAGGCAAGGTCAGCTGATAGGTCCAAGGACCTGTCAGACCTCTTCTGTCGTGCTTCAGAGCCCCTGACAACTGTGTACAGGCCTGACAACAACTATAACTCATTCAAACACATACCATACTGAAGTCTAACATAAGATTGCATTCTCTTGAAATTCTCGGAGTCTTTATTCTTTTAGATTTTGCTTGCTTTTCTCACCTGGAACAATATAATGTGACAAATGTTGAATTTGGCACTGGTAATGTCATGCCATGTGGTTTCTGAAGTGAATTATGAAACGGCAAACATTCAAGGTCTCCTCTGAGGATATAATAATAGAAGTGGCTCTAGCGAAGACTCAGAGCAAATAGTAAGAGGAAAAAGGTGAGCTTCTCCTTCACGCAATTGTGCTTCAGTATTCTTTACCCAAAATAAATTAGGGGAAAAAAGAGGTCAGGTCAGTAACAACCAACAAATCCCACAAGATGGTGGTTGGTTTGAATACAGCTGTATTTGAATTAAATTTGAAGGCAGTGAAACGTGGCTTCTTCAAGATCTAGTTCCAATTAGAGTATGAAATAAATATTCACAATTGTAAAAATAAATAAATAAATAAAAAAAGAAGAAATAGAAACAATATAATGGGCTCACTGGCCAATCACAACCAAGTTATATACTGTAGATAACATATATATGATATTGCATAGGATGGATTTTATGTCTGTGTACACCATAAAGGGATACTCCAGAGATTTAGTATTGCACTAAAACATGGCCAATCGAAGCAGCAGAGGCAGAGACAAATAAACTGAACATATTGTATAAAAATGGTGGGTTGTCCCTTTAAGAAGCTAGCAGACAAGACGATTCTGGATGAAGGAAATTGAAAAGATCTTTTTCCGGCTTTAGCATCATGTTGGAGGTTTCAATACCCAGACAATTATCCCATGGTCTCATCCATTGAGCTTTAAAATGACCAGAGAGTTCCTCGCTGTGTTAAATGTCTGGGTAACTGTGTCACAGGCATGTCCATTGACGTCCTGTTGAAACTCATTGATCTTGGTCTTTGATGTCTGTTCACTGCACTGAAGCCTCGATAGTTCATGTCTCTGTCACTGTGTCGGTATGACTGCCCTATTCGGAAATGAGGGCCTTATTTTGGCACACATACACACATTCGCATGCCCCTCTGCATATTCAGCAGACATAGACTGGACATATAGTAGATTCAAACATTCACATGAAGCCTGTTTTCTGCTTGACGTGTTGTGACAACATGCTCACGCTAAGTCTACAACCAGCTTGAATTTTAAAGTTTGACAGTTTTCTTGCAGTCCATCTACACAACAAAAGCTATACATTTAATGAGTATGGATTCAGGCCATCATCTGCTAATTGATCATAGGAATACATGCATCAAGATCTGGGTGGCTTACAACAATTTCTTCCGCAAGCTGTCAGATTGCTGGAGCTTAATAGGAAGCTTTGCAAACACAGTTCAAGGCTGAAAAAAACATGTCCGCCATAGTTAAGTTAATTTGTCAGTTAAATGTAAGGCAGCCAAGGATGTTGCAAAGTGAAAAGTGTTGAAACAATTTTATTAATTATAGTTTTGTTTCATTCCTGACATTGATTTTTTGTTTTTAATTTGATTTGAAACAGTTCACTGCATTGACTGTCACAACAAAAAATAAAAAATTAAACCTCAGTTTTTTTCTTTTTTTATCTATAATCTTAAATCATTGTGTCTCAGTCTGATATTCTCAACTCTTTTTGTGCCCTGGGAGATGACCTTGTGCTTCTCACAGCTTATCTACAGTATAAGCATAGCTGTGTCATCCTCCTGTCCTGTTATTCAACACCCCCTTCCTACTCCTTATCTTTACTGTCCTCAGCTAACCCTACTCCTCCACCTTCAACCCAGCTGCGCTTCAGTGTCCTAGTTCATCACTGATCCCTGATGTTTGAGTGTGTGTTGTGGCTCAGGGGATCAGGAGACCTCAGCTATTTTTCATGGATGTATCTATTTTTGTTGATCTGGCACAGGAGGATGATGTCCCCATTCTTAATCCCACCTACTAAGCTCTGATTGGATCATGTTGTTTTTCCAACTGTGAAAGCTGTTGTCAAACAGCATAACACCAGAACATAAAAAAATCACTGAAATAGTAAGAGATGTGGGCAGAGCCAGGTTGTAGTCTTGTGTGTAATAAAGATAAAGAAGAAATAATAACAGCCACAGTGTCAAGAATCATCTGATCTCTCCTCTCTCACTTTTCTTGCTTCCCCTCCATTTCCTCATCCTGAGCAGCCACTTTAAGCACAGCTCTTCCCTCTCACGCTAGCGAGTAACATCACACACATATCAGCATGCAGTTATCACATTGCACACCCACCCCTCATCTTTCACTTATGCCATTTGAACGC
The DNA here is from genome assembly GCA_029490765.1 of Euthynnus affinis. Taxonomy (NCBI): domain Eukaryota; kingdom Metazoa; phylum Chordata; class Actinopteri; order Scombriformes; family Scombridae; genus Euthynnus; species Euthynnus affinis. Next base: position 6,835,088 of record CM055855.1, on the reverse strand, counting down.
GCTGCATGTGCTAATTTTGCATGTAAATTTTGCGAAAATCATTCACACATGCAAAGATGTTACTTTGTGCTCACACAGTCTCTCAAAGCAAGAGCAGCTTTGAAATGAAACTGCAGGGAGCGATTTAAAGGAGGAACAGGAAGATTTATGGACAGGCATGGTACAATAAGTGGCAAAGTGCACTAGCTTGCTTGAGCTCCAGCGATTTATCGACCCGTGCAGAAACAAAGCCGTGTCCTGGGACATGAAACTGCTTCCAATGCTGACCATTTGAGCTGCATTCACAACTAACGACAAAACTGTTGTTCTGCTGTTTGACAATAGTCAATCATTGGGATCGGCTCACTGCGACTTTGTCCAGCACACATGTGCCAACAATTCCCTTTACACCAGCAATAGCTTTAGAGACAGTGAAGAAGAAATTAGACATGATCGCACGTGGTTCAGGGTTTATTGAAATGATGAACATAATTGAGGCAGGGCATGGTGGTAAGGAGGGAAAGTGAGGTTGTTTGAAGAAAAAGCAGGTCATTTTATGGACCCATGGTTTTCTAATGATTTCCCATACATTTCTTTGAATGAACTACTGGTTTCTAATTTGGTAGATATTATAAGGAAAATAGTATTTTCCAAGAAAGAAATGTTCAATTTAAATCCAAGTACTCATTCATTATTCCATGATTGGAACATTTATTCTCTATATACTGTATGTTGAATTTTATGCTTGCCTATAGATTTTTAATTTTAGATTATTACATGTTCAGATGACATGTTGTGCACTGACTAAAAGACTCTTTGGGTTAATGCGGTTTGTTAGAATAAATAACTGGAAGTTTACCAGTTGAGCACTTTCTCTATGTCCTGTACAAATAGTACCAAATTACAAATTACTAGTAAATTAAAAACATTTTATCTATGAAGAGATGCACAGTTAAATGGTTTTCAACATAGTACATCAGAAAATTAAGTTGCTATTTGGACCAAATATTTACACCTGACTGAACTTTCTTCCCACTTAGATTTAATCTGAGATTTAGCCATAAAGTGTAAATGTACTTGCTGAACACTGATGTGGTTGACAAATCTCAGGACAACATCTAAACAGCAAACAGCATTCACTTCCTTTTACCTAAAAAAACAAACAATTGTACTTAGACAAAAGTGACAAACTAGCAAACAAACACTTAAATACGCCTAATCAGGAGGGACTGTGTGCAAGATAAACAAATACCATTTCCTGAATAGACAACTGATTACTTACAAAAACCTTTAAAAGTGCTAAAACATCCGCTCTGGTTTGGTGTATAGACCTGAACAACATGAAGACACACACCTCCAGGACAGACAATGGAGCGGTATTGAATAACGAAGAGATGGGTCATCAGAGGAGTTCTGATGAAATTATAAGCAAATTTTAATTACACCTGGTTGCACCATTTAAGAGAAATGAAAACAGCAGCGTTGGACATGATTGGCTCCACAAAACAACACTGAGGTGATATATACAAGCAAATATCTCCAAACTACTGTGTAATTAAATTTTGCCCTGCGGGACTCCATTAATAACTTATAATATAATGCACATTTCATTGGAGGGGGCCATCAGATGTGGGTGTGTTATTACGCTCTGGAGGAAGCACATTTTGTTTTGGGCTTCTGCTCATAACAGTGAGTTAGACAAGGCAATTTTTGTATTATTGTTTCATAGTAACAATACTTCTAATTAGCTTGAAAATACAAGGGTTCTAATGAAGTTACACCACTTAAACATGGAGAAATTAATGAAGTAAACGAATCAGAGAAGACTGTGTAAAGGCTGAGTTTGCAGGATTCTTTCCATGATCGTATGTGTGCTTGAGGGTGATGAGCTGACCTTTGGCTATCTAGCTGAGCATTCATTAACCTGATGGCTGACACACACTTTAATGTGACCACAGCTTTAATTACACAAAGGCTAATTGCTAATGTCGCACAGATACACACAGCATGACACACACATACAAAAACCTGCACATATACTCAACTTAAATGATAAGAAACTGCTTTTTTATTGCTTTTGTACTCTCGCACTATGACTTTCACTTAATAGTGTGATTTATGCCCTTTAGCTGCTAACAGGTCACTGCTGTTGACTATGTATGAAGATATGGTATCACAAAGTGTCTCATTGATCTGATCATATCTTGGGATTGAAGACAGTCAAAGGATTTCAAAGCTAAGTGCTAACAGAGAGTAGAGTGCTTTTATGAGAGCTTTGAACATCTGGTCTCTGACACTAAACTATTCATTGCATCTCCCAGCTCACTTCACAGTCACATACAATAAACACTCAAAGACACTCATTGTCTTTCTCTTTTCTTCATTACTTTCTTTGTGTTTCATGAGCTTCCACACATGGGATAATCCATTCATACATATCAAGACATATCATATCACATATCATTCATAAAAATGTATTCATTAGTTTATTTATATCATTTAAGTTAACTCGAGTTAAGTTGAGTACATTTTAAAGAGTTTCTGGTAGGACTGTACAATCTATGTCCTTCCAATCTCAATTCAGATAAAGATAAACTTCAGACACACAGAACTTTTCCTCAGGAATCCTCTGGAAGAGAAACAAGTGCACATAGTGCACATAAAACAGTCGAAAAAAAGGAAAATAGTCAATAAATATAATAACAAAAGATAAATGACAGATAAAAACTTGGAGACATTTAGTCTAGTTTGTAGTCCTTAGATGCTTAGATTTCCTCTCACATCATTTGGGGCCGTCCGATTTTACACATGAGTATGAACATGAAGTTTCTCTTCACAATTATTCACTATAGACTACACCGCTGGTGAAAACAGTATAATGATTATTATTATTGTGATAATTAAGTGGCACCAAAGGGAGCTTTTTAAAGTCAGAGAAAATAACCCCCGATGATGTCATAATCATGTCGTCAGGGTAATCTCAGATTTGATTTTGAGACTTAAAATTTATAAAAGCATGGCTGCATTGCAAATAGGAGGTGAGGAGTTTAACAGACCTAGCAACCAGACAGGGAGGGTCTTACTAATACTGTAAATATCAATAACATCAACACAATTACTGTACAGTTATAGACTCCTACTGTAAAACATGTATCATCTTTGATCATAAATATGTTTGTAGGGTGTGACTGTGCAGGAATAGAAAAGTGCTGTTCTACAGTATGTTGTTGTTTCTACCAGTCATTGATAAAGCCTGATTAAGGTCCAACATTTTACTGGATTCTCCTTCAAGACTGTTGATATTGTATAAAACAACCATATCAAACTGATGATCACAGTATTCTCAGTAGAATTGCAGTTGCTTTGTTGTAAGCGATTGTTAGTCGAGCACGTAGGTACATCTTGCACCTCGCAATCCCAGTGAACCTGAAACCTTCACTCCCCATACCGCCCTCGCTCACACTCCTCTCTGTCTCTTTCTTGAGTAATGGTGTCCTTAGCAATGGTGGAATGTATGTGTGTGTGAGTGTGTTTGGTGGCTTTTTGACAGTAGGAAAACAAATCATGTGTTCAGTAGTTACATTATACAGAGGGAGTCAAGGTCAACCTAGGGCTGTTTACTGTAGCAGAAACCACTGCTGGCTGCTGCTTTGTGTGGGATTTATTGCTTGAGGAGAGAACAGGAACAGAACTATGCTCTGCGACTAAAAACTAAACAACAAACTTCTTAAACTGAAAAATATTGTAGTAGTGAGGCATTTTGGGACTTTGAAACCTGGCAATGTACAATACATTTTTTAAGTAAATGTTTCAAACCCGAGCAGGGTTTTTTTTTTCTTTTTTTTTTTTTTAAATGTACATTATGTAAAAGATTTTACCATCCTGACAGCTTAGAAGAACTGTATATGAGAGACACTGAGGATTCATTTTAATAATACAGACCATTCCATCTCAGTAACGTTAGTGCCATTTATAATTAGTGTTGACCGTGACCTCACTGATTTTAATGGCCTTGAATTATATACGGCATTAAGCTAATAGGCTGTAATTTGTAGCAATCTGCTCTTGTGGAAAACAACAACAAAAAAAACATATTGCAAACATGGTTTGCCAATCGAGACCTAATTATGCACTTCAGAGTAATGTTTGCAGAAATCAGATATCTTTAAAAAGATTAGAAATAAATCCACCCAGTTTAATGAGCTAATTGATTAGTCATCCATTTTTATGCTCTGCCACTTCCCCGGAGTATTGTGTTTGTTGTCACCGCGTGGGCGGGAATGAGAAATTTAAGAAGAGGATCTTGATGAATCACCTAGATTATTGTACGATGAGCTAACATGAATGCTTTTATCTACATTATTGTTGTTGGCTGTGTGCCTCGAAACTGTACCACATGACAAAGAGTCCATAGAAATGTAGAGAAGGTCACGGTAGCCGTGGAAAAAATTACAGCTTTAAACTCATTTTTGATATTTTATATTGCTTCACATTGTCCCTGAGGGTCCTTGCAAGCTCCCTGAAACCCCTGTGAGGATTTATAAGACACCTGGCCATCCATCTGAAAAAAGGCTGTTTTCCTTCCTGCATTCCTCAGAAAGTTGGCTATGGGAAGATGCCAGGTTTTTTATCAGTCAGCAGCAGTGAGCTGATGTGTCTTGACAATGTTGTTTGTGACTGATGGGGTCCTCTGTTGGTTGCGTCCTGCTGTTGTGCTGCTGAAGTGATGGAGCGAAGAGTGACAACCTGACAGATAGAACACGCAGTTTCCAACTGGTTATTTTTCTACCTGGGACACTGCGTTATGTTTTGATAAAGTGTTTTGTACCATTTTTTTTCATTCTCTGTGTTTTTTTTGTGTGTGTGTCTGTGTGTGTACTAGGCCCTTTCCATCAGAGGACACAGCTCTGAATGAGGATGATGTGTACCGGAGCCTTGAGGAGCTGGCAGAGTAAGTATGCCTTCCACAACAAACACACACACAGAAACTTGTTTTTGTCGCCTAAGGGGACATATCATTGACTTCCATTCATTTTCTGGAGACCTTGACTAACCTTAACCTAAACTTCACCCTAATGCTTAGCATTCTGGTCCAAATCCTAAACTTAGTGGTTTACCTTGTGGGGGCCAGTTTTATGTGATTACGTAAACAGACACATAATCAAAACAGATTATTTTCATTTTTTTTTGAAAAAGCACCTGAGATAGCTTTAAACATCTTTTCACCTGTATTTTATGGTGTTTCCTGTCACAGAATGACACCAACAGCATTTTACAGTTCAGGGTTCTATCCACATGAGAACAGCTCAGAAGAGGCTTTTATTTATTTATGTTTTTACTGGTTATAAATGGAGAAAACCTGCTGACAATCCTGAAGATCAGCCAGTCCGTTGAAGTGAGATGTGTTTTCATAGTCAAAATAAATACAGATGACCTTGTGAATAAAAACACACAGATCTTTACTTCTGTCTATATACCTTGTCTTGTGATGTTTCAAAGTGAACTGTGATTGTCACTTCTTCCAATTTCCTCTAATCGCCTAATTACATAAGCACGGAGCCCTCTGTCACTCTGCCCGTTGCCATGGTGACACCATCACTGCTCTGGCTTCTGGCCTGGCTGCCTCTCTGCCTGCCTGAGTGGCTGGCTGCCTAGTTTTGTGTGTGTTACTTGGGTGGGTAGGTCTCTCTGGGTGTGAAAGAGAGTCGCAGGGTCTCACTGTTGGTAGCGGTTCCAGCGATGACAGCAGCCCCTCGACTCAGATTAATGGAGAATAATTAGTTAACCGCTCTGAGATGGGTGTCATTCATCACTGAAAGATAGAGGGAGAGGAGAGGGAGATGGAAAAGAGAGCGTGCGAGCTATAGATATAAGACCGCTGAAAACGTGATTGTGATGTTCTTTAGGGGATGAGGAATGTGCTCTTGCTAGAGGAGAGGAACACCAGCCAAGCAGGCTAATGCTGGATTAGAGTGAAGCTTAACCCAACATACGGCCCTGCAATCTTGGAACACAGGCCTTTACCTTGAAAACATAACTCAATCTTGCACAAAAAGTGATTTTGAATGGAGAGTGAGGGTGGAGGAAATACTAAAAACATGTTGATTTAAAGATTTTATTACCCTGTGGGCTAGTGGTATGAAATCTTTATATTTTGTATAGAAGAGTAGAGGTTACTTAAATTTGCAAATTGCTGGTGAAAGATCCAGCGGTTACATCGAGTATTTGAATTTCAATTTATTAGGATAGCCCCTTGAGATGTAGCATCTCAGTTTCAAGAGGGTCCTAAGAACACAAAATACAGAGTATAACACATACAACAAAGTTACATAACAAACATCGACGACAAATACACAGATACAGACAACTCTCTCTCGCGCGTGCGAAAAAAGTTGATAGATCTAAGAGTAAGAGGAAGATTATTTGAGTCGGCTGAAGCTTTGTACTTAAAAGACCTGCGTCCAACTTCTTTAAAAATTGACAGAAAAGAAGGGATATTGTGTATGTCTGAGTGAATAAGAAGATCGAAATGGAACCAAAAATTGTTTCAAATAAGAAGGACAATTAAAGTAAACACATTTAAAGATGAGCTGAACCCAGTGAATAAATCAACACAGAGAGTTATACAATGTATTTAGGGGTCTAATATAAGTATCAGAGGTGTTCAGATAGATAATGATTATAGATTAGGTCTATAATCAATCATAGGTAAAATTAATTGAGAGATAATTCTTTTTCTGACATGTAAAGAAAAACAATTAATTGAGTGAGCACAGGCAACCAAATGTTCGTGTCATAATAAAATCATTGTGGGACTTAAAGCAGAGTTCAGGGTCAATTCAAAGTCCAAGTTATTTGAAGGAGTCAACTCTCTCAAGGGGAGATCCATCATCAAAATTGATATGAAAGCCACAGGGCTGTGAGCGTCTTTGTCGCATGCCAAATACTATGCTGCAGGACTTCTTCTTATTCAATTTGAGTCATTTTTGAACCAAATTAAAGTCAGATTGTAAAGTGTGTTGGATCTGTGAAATATCAGAGTTAGAGTTGTATATAACAATATCATCGGCATATAGATGAACAAGACTATTCAAGTTAAATAACCAGAACCTTGAAAAATAACACGCTGGTGACTATTATGAAGACTGCATTAAACCAGAGGAGAGCATTTTGAGATAGACCAGTAGAATAGAGCTTATCAAGGAGGAGGTAGTGATCAACCAAATCAAAAGTTTTGGAAAGATTAATAAAAATTGCACCTGTAAGTAGGCCTTTATCAAAGGAAGAGAACACATTACCTGTGAATTTTAGCAGGACTGTTATGGTACAGAAATTAGGTCAAAAGCCAGATTGGGTTGGAGATAGAATATTGCACAGATTAATGTACTGATATAATTAATTAAAAATAAATTTCTCAAAAATGTTGGCAATGGTACAGATAATGGAGATTGGTCTGTAGTTATTCACATCTAGTGGATCTCCTCCTTTGAAAAGAGGGGTAACTCTGGCACATTTCCATGTGGGAAGAATTAAACAAATAGATATAGACATAAATCAGCAAGGGGATTTAACAAATTTAGCTTCCAAACCATCTGGACCAGCACTACTATTTTCTTTAACACACTTACAACATAACAGACATCAATAGGCAGAATTTTGTTTTTCTAAAGAAAAAAGAACCATTAGAGGTAGTGCAGTTTAAAGAGCCAGCCATACCATAAGAATTAAAGTGTTGGGAACACAGATAGATGAGAAATGATGATTGAAAGCTTGGGAGATAAGTAGAGGATCAGTAATAGTTTCATTATTTATATGTATCTGATTTAAGAGATTTTTGTTAGTTTTATGGAGAATATTGTTCATATGTTTCCAGAACTGTCTAGGATTACGGAAATCCTGTGAGAAGCTGTCTTTATAGTAGTTAGATTTTTTTATTCCTTGTTTCGGTTTTACAGAGATTTCTCAAATATCTGTAGATTTCCCAACCATTAGCATCGTTAGACAATTAATATTTGGTCCAAGCTTTAACCCTTTGTTTGAAAAGTCTGATAAGCTGTGAGCTAAACCAGGGTAGGTGTCTATCTTTAACTCTAATTGTTCTTATGGGGGCATTTTTATTAATTATGCTCATAAATTCAGATTTTAAAAAAGTTCCATGCAGTCTAATATATTTAGGAGGTGCACTTGGAATTTTGATTTTCCAGACACAAAATATAACTTAAACAGTCAGACATAACACCAGATTTAATTATTCTTTCAGGATTAGTGACAAGTATCCAGTCCAACAGAGATGACAACCAATAGTCAACTCTTGTGGGTTCCTTAATTAACTGAGTGAGATTTACACTATTTATTAAATTCCTATCATTGGAGGAAGAGCAATCAAGCCAGTTACTGTTGAAGTCACCCAAGATAATCATTTCACTATGTCTCTCAAGAGAATTAATACTTGACAAAATACACTTAGTGGAGTCAGTCGGAGCAGAGGGAGGCCTGTAGATGTTGCCAATGGTTAAATGTTTGTTATCATGAAGAATAATGATGACAAAAAGTCATTCAAAGTTAATCTCTACATTAGAAATGAGACGCTGAGTGACAAGATTTGAGGCAATATATGTGGCCACACCACCACTTGGTACATGGTATCCTTGAGCTCACCAGTAAAGAAAGTTGCTGTGAGCATGAAATTAATGTTTTGTAACCTGATAAATATAGTATATTACTTACATAGCTGGTGGTTATATCTTTAATTAGCCTCAAACCTCTAACCTGCAAATTATGCTCCGTCCTCTAATGGATTTCTGCCCCTGTAACTATGACAGCAGCTTCAACAAGCCTCAAGCCTGAGTTGATCTGTTTTTCTGGACTGTTCAAGGGTGTTGTTACATGATGCTTCTTTTGTAACCTGTAGGTACAGAGGGCTGGGTCTTACTGAATTAATCATGCTGCTCTGCAGCACGCCTGATCTTGACCTTTTACAAAGACGCGTATGCATTTTGTTTCATCAATGGACAGACACATAATTGATTCATCAGCAGGTCCTGCACCTAATACAGTTAGACACACTTAGCACACAGGCCACACTAGCAATGACCCTGCACTCAAAGACTAATTAATTAGCCTGAAATATTGATGCACACATGATTTACGACGAGTGCATGACTGAACTGTAAGAGTGAGGTAGAGGAGAATGAGGATCTTCCCACAGAAATAATAGTCATTTTTATTGATGAAGCTCTTTCCAAGAGAATCCAGGAGGAAGAAAGTAATACAAAGATACAACATATGCCATAAAAACAACAGTATGTAAGGAATAAAACAGAAATACTTACACCACTAATGTTAAGTATGGAAAAATAAAGCTGTGTGGAAGAGTAAAACAGCAATATTATAGTAAACAACAAAGATCAATAAAATGGCATCATTAAGTTTGGTGGTAAGACAACAAAGGTTACTAACTGCTATGGAAAGCAATCTATAAAAATGGATTTTGAGATGAGACTTAAAAACAGAGAGCATGCTGGCAGACCAGACACTAAATGGAAGGCTTTTCCAGCAGCAAAAGATCGATCAACATTTCAATTTAGTCTGGAGCCACCAAAACATTTAAACTGGTGGACCTGAGAGGCACCTGAGGACAGCTGGAAGTTCAATCTTCACTAATGTAAAGAAAGTAATTCAAGATATAACTCATTTAATAGATATCTTTTGTCAAAGTTGCTGCAGGCAAAGAGCTGGGACTAAAATATGTGAGAGAATGTTTATGGTTGACTGTGTATCATTTTAGAGGTTTAGTAGAGGTCACTTACCTTCCTGGGTGATTTCCATATTTACAACATCATGTCAGAAGAATTCATGTAAAGTGAGATGGATTCAAGCTTTGGGCTGTCAGTATGAGCTCACCTGGAAATGAACACTATAAATAAATGGCATGGAGATTCTTGGATAAGTGTGTATTTGTTAAACATGCTCCGGTTTGCATTCTGTCTGACCATATCTGTTTGCAGGAGTGTCTGAGTGAGGTGGAGGCCAGACTCTACCTAATTGAGGTCCCCCGGGTTAATGTGGTAAACCTGGACTGTGCTTACTCCCTCTGGCTCTGTGATATCAAGTCTTCACATTGTTTAACTCACAGTCCTTCTTGTCTGGAATGACTCCATCCTGGAGTTGACAAAGCATGAAATGGGGGTGGATCGGACACAGTTGCCAAGGGACTTTTTCCTCTGTCAAAGGCACACATAGATTTCCATTCCTAAGCAAACAGTGTCACAAGCCCTTTGTGTCACTCTTTTGCAGTTTATTTTGCTCCATTAATCCCTTGGGCAGGTTGACATGAAACGTCAATAGCTTGGAAAGAGATGGACACACTGTAGGTAGTATCTCTTGCAAGGTAAGAGGTCACCCTTTTAAAATTAGATGTCATTACCATTTGACCACATTCAAGATAAACTATTTTGGAAACAGAGATGGCCAATTTATGCAGGTAGTATCTAGTTTCGTTTGTACATTAACCTGTAACAATGGCTCTGTATAATGGCAATATTAGTTAAATGGAATGCCTGTGCTGGCAATAATTTTCTTTCAAGATATCTTGAATCCAGATCTGTTGTGTCTGTCCATAGTCCCCAGAGAGTAATTTGTAATAATTTTGGCATCACCCTAACATTTCCCTGTAGTGTCACTATTAGACCAGAACTTTAAAATGTAAATACCAATTGTAAGAATATGATGCTATAAAATGTGCTGATCACATTCATGCAACCAAGTGGTTAATCTTTTTTAAATTTTCTTGACCCGATGACCTTTCCTGTTGAACCAACTTGACCTTCTCATTTTTAGCCTCACTGCAGATAAGGCTCTATAAATACTGTTTTTTTTAGTGTTCTGTTTTAATTTATCAGCTGCATGGTTGCTGAGTGGCAGCATTACCATGCTATGAGGGGCTGATGCAGGAGCTCTCCACACAGTATATCACAACCCAAACAAACTAACAAAGAACCTCAAGTATTAAAAAGACATACTATTATTTTAATAGAAACCTGTAAGGCTTCCCAGCCTTTGGGACATATGCTCAGTAGCTCTGATATGGTGAATCACACTCCATCCCTACTCTGCACTAAAGTAATTCTATGTCATTGAGGCCTTGGAGCAGAGGCTACTGGGCTCATTGTGTGCAAACCTACTTGATACCCGGTGGCCTGTCACTGTGTAATCAGACAGAAAACTAGACCTAATTCATGAGTCCTCAGGACTCTACTCCCACTCTCTATGTCAGTGATGCATTGAGATACATTTATTTATGTCCAAAGTCTACAGTTTTACAACACTGGCAAAGAAATATTTCCCTATCTTTTCACAAGGTTTCTATAATCACACAGTTGGACCCTGGAACCTTAACCAGCACTACTATATGCCAAAACCACAACCCTTGCCTTATGCTAACGTAATTCTAAAACCAAAAATGTTACATATATGTGAACAGCTCCCCACAGTATCACTAATTCACATGTACAGGTATGTTAGCATTACCTTAAACCCAACTCCAACCATTACACTTGCATAGAGTATATGTGAAGGCCCTCATTGACATAATGTATTTCCTAAACTGTAATCCAAATCATCATCACTGACCTTATAATAATTATATTTTCTTTGCACTGTATAGCAACCTTCAAAACAAAGTTATAAGGTGCTAAATCATGGTAAAATATATTTCAACCCTATAAATAGTAGCAATATAAAGTGAAATGGGGCAATTAAAAGTACAAAAATAAAATAGAATAGAATAGAAGATAAAGATAAACCTAACCTGAATCCCATTCTACCCATCCCATTATCCTTAGCCCTAAAAACTTCAAAAAATCAGGAGCAGCCAAAATGTCCTTATTCTCAAGAAACTCAAATTTGTCCTCACAAAGATAGAGACACAGCAGCACACACACATACACCTCAAGCAAGGCCCTTGAACCATCTGAATAAAAGCATGTTATTTTTCATTAGCAAGCCCTTTGTCACAAACCCTTTGTGTCACTCTTGCAGTTTATTTTACTCCAGTAATCCCTTGGGTAGGTTCACATGAAAAGTCAATAGCTTGGAAATGGATGGAGCCCACTGTAGGTATTATCTGTTGCAAGGTATGAAGTCACCTTTTTAAAATTAAACTGTATTACCACATGACCACATTCAGAATAAACTGACAAGGCCCTTGTTCTCTTTCATTAGCAGGAACCTTTTTGGTTCTGTAAAACCCAATATAATATTTAAATTAGGTTTACAGGTAACTACATTAAGTTCTTTGTCCATGATTTCATTTAACTTTAGGATCAATACATATTGACAGGGAACACCGATAATCAGTTAAGAAGTTCATTTGTGACATTGCCAATTAGCAATCTGAAGGTTGTTTCAGAATTTGGAGACTCTAAACAATGAGGGAAAGTGAGAGACAATACACAGTCATTAGAATAGTGATTTCTTTGACCACCAACCGTGAATTATGTCAATACAGGTTTTGCATCAGTAGAGTTACAAGTGCAATGAGAAACTCACCTGATGCTAACAAAACATTGCTATTTTCTATACGATATTTGGAAAAAAAACAACGTAGACAATGCATTAAAAGAAAAGCAGACAATTAGGAAAAGGGCATAATCATCATCCAGTTTATTGAAATGTAAAATCAGGCTTTGTAAAATGCACTTTAGGGATCAAAAGACATACACAAACCTCACATTATTGAGTCTTGGGGATTAGTGAAAAGAGACAATCAAAAATAAAGGCCACTATAAGGGAAAGGGGTTTGAATGTTACCATGTCAGTGTAATGTAGCAATCAATCAGTAGTCACTGATGAAAAGCATTTAAATCTTGTTCAAATTTCTGGGATTGACTGATTGGACCAAAGGAGCATTGTACAATTACAAAATCACAAACAGGGAAAGAGGATGGGGCATAAATGTCATCACCAATCAACAGGAAATTCTCCCTTGAGTCAGATACCCCATCATGCAATCACTAATGCCAGTACAAGTCAGGATCAATAGATATAGATGTTGAAAACCAGCATAAAATGTTTTGGCCAAAGGACTAGTTGCTGGCTACAAATCAAAAACAACCCAGTACTAAAGGACATTTTTTCCCCTTTATATTCTTCTATCCTCATACTATTTACTACCTTTATAAGAAAGACCTTACTCAGAATGTCCTTTATGCTCTCCCTGGAGATGCTGCTCCTCTAAGATATCTCCATAAGTCATGTTCATATCACTGCACTGGACCTCTCTTATAATACTGTCACTGAGGAATTGGAGGAGAATGAAGTACAACATCTGCTTTCCACAAACTTCCCTCCCATATGTGACACATCACGTCTCTGTGGAGTCTACTCTAGTCTCAGAGTTCAAAAAGAACACACTGATGGGACAATGCTGGCTGGCCGTTGTCCTCCCACACACCGCCTTCTCAGTATTCAACATCAGCCGCTTCTCTTAATGAAGGAAGAAGAATTGCATTGCTGAGAGTGAACCAATCCACCTCAATTAAAACTTCAAACAACCCCCGCACGAGCATGACGACAAAGCTGAATATTTGATTGAAGGCAGTTCTGTCTTCTCTATTTTTTTTATCCCCTATTCACACAGACAGTGAAAGGAGAAATATGTTAACCATAATGGCAAACGCAGAAGGTCATATGTAGTCATGTCACAGAAGAGAAAAATTTTTTAAAAATTGTTTTCTATTTTTTTTTCAGACTTATAAATCTAGTTGCTATTTTGTTAGACGATGAATGAATTATATAAAATCCCTGCAAAATATCCCATTTTTGGGTCTTAAAATGAAATTTATTTTTCTGCTTGGGTCAGTACAAGGACAGCTAGGTTATGGTCCTCATTTGGTGAGTAGGGCTGAAGTGTGTTCCTCAAGAATACTCAAACACTATGTGCTGGAGATCAAATACAGATATATTTGGATCAGGCACTATTCATCCAACTGAAAAAAAACCTCTTTCCATTTGACCATTCTTGGGCTCAAGGACATTTAAGTAGGGCAGATACTTGCCCAGCTTGAACCCTGGCCACCCTTTTCAGAGCATTATAGGCAGTAGAGATTGGCCACTCTTACAGTACAATCCTTATTTATTCATGGTATTCGTTCATTTATTTCCCAGAGTTGCAAAAAACACGGTTTCTTCCTACCCCTTGTGGTATGTTCTAAAGGATACAAAGCACATGATGGATTATCTGTCCAGACATGCACCTAATGCAAAGCTGGGGTATTTTTTATCAAAAGGGACAGTTTACCCAAATTGTTACACTCCTAGACATGACAATGCTATCTGCATGGTTAGATTCTAACCATGCAGATAGCATTAGAATTTTTGGATGGATAGCTCAGAATTTTTTTGAGATATCTGATTTCTTCCTCCACCTCAATACAAGGAAGTTGAATGGGATTGCGTTTAAACAAGCAGGCATTTGCCAAGTTTGAACCCTGGTGTTCCATTAATTGTTGTCCATTATTTCCTTTTTAGTGACTTAACATCCCCTTGTTTTGTTTTGTTTTTAATATATTGCTACATGCCCAATTGCCATTGCTCTGCATATTCCTGCAGAGGCATCTTTCCCAGAAGATGCTCCACAGTGTCTGTGCCCTGCAGGCTGCTTGTCTAATTAAAGGTCAGTTAGCTAGCAGGGTCCCAATGCAACATAAACGCACTGAAAGGGAAGTGCCACTCAATAACGCAACTCAGTAGAGGTTTGTGAACATGGGGTACTTTGTCCCCTTGCCCGGAACACCAATATCACTCTTCAGGCAGAGCTCATGAAACATACTGAGCTTGTATTAGTTTGACTACTCGGTACCTTTCAGCTGTCAGATCAGTTTAAAGTGGATGTAATGTGCTTTTCTAAGCAGAGAATTCATCCTTTGAGTTAAGGTTGTGTTTTGATTAAGCTGTTCATCTAACACATTGTTCGTGTGTGTGTGTGTGTGTGTGTGTGTTTCCCCAGTGAGCATGACTTGGGTGAGGATGACATCTATGACTGTGTGCCATGTGAGGACGACGGGGATGACATCTATGAGGACATCATTAAGGTGGAAGTACGACAACCCATGGTGAGAACTTTGTGTCACAATCTCTGCCGTTTTATCATGATGTTTTGTATGTATCACTGATGATATAATTGTCTCAGGTGTTTGTGATTTGATTTGATTCCATTTATGATTGGTTGATCCATACTGTGAATCTAATGCCTGGCGAAGGTCTACTGTATGACCAAAGAGTTGCGTTTTCAATAAATTTGGTTTGCAGGACTTTTCTTTCTGCATGATTTCATTTTCCTGCATACCTCTACCAGGTGTCATTTAGACAACATTTTATTTTATTTATTACATGCAAATTGAAAATCTATTATTACATCAAAATCTATTCTAAACTACCACAAAGGATATAATGAGCAAATAGTTCTAACAAAAGGAAACATACACGTTCACTAACTTTTAGCTTACTAGTAGTAAGTAGTAATGTGCATTTCCATTTCTCTGGGGCCGTTGTATTTGCATGACATCATATCTCCAAACTCACATAGATGTCTCTTTCATAACTGGTGATTCATTTGACTTCTGACTTGCACTGCTTTACCTTTCTCATGCTGCAGATCAGATACATGCAGGTGAGTGCTGCTGTGCTTATGACTCACCCCCTCTGTCAGCTAACTTCCTCCACCACTTCATTTTCAAACAAAACTCATAGCATCCCAAGAGAATGACCTGCCAGTTAGATTAGTGACCCGTGCATTGGAGCAGAGGAGACCCCATCTGGTACAAAGTTTGACTCAGTGCCCATGGGAGACGCCTGTGACTTCAGCTGGTGACTGTAATGTTAACGGACGTCAGCAATGACCACTAGATGCCACATCAAGACAAATAACTATTATCCCATTAGCTTTGATTCCAATTGGTTGCTTACATGGTGAATTGAAGCCCGGACTGGACTTGCATTTCTACATTGTTATCCCCAGATTTTGTGTTATCAGCACTGATTATCAACAGCCAAATCTGTTCCAGGTGGCTTAGTAACTTATTCCACAGTCAGGCTGCTCATATCACTGCCTCAGCGAAGAAGATCTGTATTTAAACACATTTCATTTGAGCGACTCCCTTACTATATTGCACAATATACATTACAGTATATTGTCTTTTCAAACAAACAGCATGTATGCAGTATGTATAAACATGCAGAGGCTTGCTCCGACATCAGGTCTCATGAGAAAGGCTTCATGTAAATATGTTTTTATCTTTTCTCCATCCCCCCCTCCCGTATAGTGTGAGTGTTTGCATGGCTCGTAACAACCCTTGATTCATCTACACACAGTATACATGCATATGCATACGCCTTGGTCAGCCATCCAGCCCACACATGCAAAGACACACAAAAAAAAGCTCAGTAGCTCACATGCTTCACTTTCTCCACCAATTCAAGATCATCACCACCTCACTTTACTGAAGCCACACTAGCAACTGCACTCACTATTACAGTATTTTGTACATTAATGCAGTTCAAGTGTAAATCGACTGTAAAAGTCTGTCATGCACCGATTACACAACTGAAACAATTTTCAAGAGTGTGCTAACAGATTTTCATACTGTTTTGAGATGAATAGAAACCAATTTCTGTCTGTTATGGTAGAATAAAGAAATTGAAAATTAGAACAAAGCAGCACGGTTTGCAAAATTTTGAAGTTTAACATATATATAACTTGCAGTAAATCGACTGAAACATGAAAATGATCTGGTATGATCCTAATTCCCAACTAGTGCTGTCACGTTGTGTCTGCATTTTGACACAAATTTAGATTCTGAATGGAACTCTGGCACTAAATTAATTTCATTTTTATATTAATATCATACAGTTCCTTTTAGTTTTTTTATATGAATATTATTAACATGAAAAATCAGAACTAAAACACCACAAATTATATGTTCATGCTAAAAACTGATAACAGTAATGGTAAAAGATTAAGACAATGGGTTATGGTACAAATAAGGAGATAATCATCATACAGTTAAATTATTCTGACTGAATATATTTTCTTTCCTCACTATAGAAGATGGGTATGACAGAAGATGACAAGAGAAATTGCTGCTTAGTGGAGATCCAGGAGACTGAGGCCAAGTACTACAAGACTTTAGAAGACATTGAGAAGGTGAGTGTCAGAATGTGAATGAGTTTATATGTATATTTTTATTTTTTTTATTCTGGCACCAGCATGCTGTGTGTGAGTTTACTTTTGTCATTTCTTTGTTGGTGTATCAGGCCCTTAGGTTGCATCACAGCATGGAAATGTCAACTATTGGCAGATTCATTGGGGAGCACAAATGTCACAGGAGCTGATCAATAGTTATTATTGGCTTGGCCCTCACAGGAGACACTGATCCCTGGGGCTTAAAGTATAGACACACACACATCACAGAGAGCAAAGTCATATATAGACACACACATACTTTTCTGACTCGAAGTGCTTCCCTGTAAAACAGCAACTTCTGCGTGCTCAAGGATACATAAAATCACACAGCAGCACTCTAAGTGTGATAATGGACCATTATTGGGATCAGTGCTGCTAACACATCACTTTCCTTGTTGACAGATTTCATTTGCAATTTGATGGAGAGCCACAAATCATTCACTCTGCTAATTTCATTAAACTAAATGTGTAGCCTGTGTTTCCAGCATCACATCAACACAAGCCTAAATAAGAATAAACAACCTTCTTATGATCAGAGGAGTCGTTGAGCTTAATTGAGTTGGGGTTAATAAAGCCTGTCATCTCCTCATTGCTCCTTAGTTGATCTATTTGTTATTATTACAGTGATGGAATGTGACAACCATAAAACGTTAGAGAAAGAGTAGGCAGCCTTTTCTTCTGTAAGCATAAGTGCAGCATACATAACAGCTGTGCGCTATGTATTTATGGCAGAGACGCGGTTATAGCCTAAAATTAAATACCATCACACACCCTGAACAACAATATGTTGCCTCCATCTTTTACAGTGTAGCCTGATATTGATTTCCCGCTTTTAAATTCTCACAGACCAGCCAGAGCTTTATTCCATGTTATCAATACTTTTTTGACATAAAAAGCTGGCAACTCTGTGTTGCAGTATTTATTTTTAAGAGGAAACTTGTTGCTTTTTACTCTTAATATACACATTTTCACAGATTAATCTCGTTTCTCTTAAAGAATTACATGATCCCTTTGAAGCAAGTCTTGAGTCCACAAGATATGGAGGCTATCTTTGTCAACCTTGAGGTGAGTAATCGCTCAAGCAAAGAAAAAGATGTCTATACAGCATGGATGTGTTGCACACCAAGTGAATAATTCAGTATTTTCATGGATGGCTGAATGAATGACAGGATACGTTGCATGTATATTAGGGGTGTAACAATATGCAAAATTCACAGTTTGATATGCACTGAAATGTTTCTGTCATGGTTCAGTGTTTTTTCACCCCAGTAATGGAAAACTAAAGATTCCATTTCTCTTCATTCTTTTTGAAAAACGTCAACACTTAATAGCATCTCATGGGCAATAATTCTAACCTGTACAACTTGCATTTGGTCAGAAGTTTCTTTGCAAGAAAACAAACACTAATAGTTAAGTATTGTGTAAGGTTCAAGGGTACTACTCACAACACCATGGGTAGAGGGACTTCCCCTCAGTTTGTCAGTGATTCATTTACATTTGACACACTGATGCTGCTAAATACACTAGCAGGAGTTAGAGGAGTGCAACTGTTACACCAGTAAGCTTCAGGAGAATTTTTTTTTTTTTTAAATTTAGGCTCTACACATGTCAATACCTAGACTGAAGTTACATTACATTACACTAACTAAAGTCATTATTTGAATCATAAGGAATATAAAACTATTTAGGATGAATAAATGTAATGTTGCACACCTAATGTACTGTACATTTTAGGAAATAACTATATACAGAATGTTTAGATTTATCTCACTATATATGAAGGAAAGGATAAAGGTTAGAACTGCCAAATTCATCATGACATCTGATGACATCTCTTCACTCAGGATGTCATCAAAGTCCATTTTGCCCTCCTGCGAGCCATCGACCTGAACATGGTCAGTGGAGGAAGTGGCCTGGGGAAGATCTTCCTCGACTTCAAAGAAAGGTTAGTAACCTGAATTTTTGGTCTATGCACATGTGCATGCTATGCTTTTTTTCACGTAATGTACAAAGGGTGTAAAAATCCACTTACAGTGAGAGGTAGCAAGAGGCTGCATCAAGTCACCATTTCCACTGATCAGTCAGAGGATTAATGGGATTAGTCCTCAAAGAATAAGTCAATTAAAACCAAACATGTTAGAGGAAAAAGCTGAGAGAGCAAGTAATCAATTCCATTCAGCCAAAAACATGAGAGGAAGTGCACTCTCTGTGCTTGTTCTGGTGAGCACTATATTCTTTTTGTCGCCTTTGTTGTTACTAGGTCAGAATCTCCGAAACTGTGGATTTCCTTCAGTGTGTGAAATGCATTCCGCTTTGTGAAATATTAATTTTATGTTTTAAATTCTTAAAACAAGTCAAAAAATCAAGTGCAGTCGGAATAATTGTGTCTGTTTCTAATGCAAATCAACTTGTTTCAAGTGTTTTCCAAATTCTTTTTTTTTTTTTTTTATTCTAGTGCAGCCACCTGTCTTATCTGTTCGAGATCCAACATTCTGGAAACAAGTACATTTTATTGGAAACAAGATAAAATATTCTTACTGCACTGGCAGGTTGTTTGACTTAGTTTAGGAAAATAAGGTTTTAATTAAAGACAGAAATGACTTGATTAGAGAAAGATTTCTGCCGTGTGGGAATTACAGCGAACAGGGTTTAGATCAGATGGATCTCTTGCCCAGCTGCTGAGCAATGTGTGGATAATTTGCATCCCTGAGGGGAGCAGTGATTTGCCTCCCTGCTGTGCTGAGTGTGGCTGCTTCATAGGTAATGATAATGATAGTGATGATAGGTTCTGGCCCTGGTCATGATTCCATATACAGCTATGGATATGACACACTCCTCGAATTATATTACCGCAAGAGTGACTCACACACTTCACTGCGTGTGCCTATTCTTGCATGCATATTACATATTATGTACATAAGTGCATATTATATTTCTATGCACAATGATCCTAGCACACTTTATGTTTTTACCCCCTTCCAACCTGAAACAGACAGTCACAGTATTTCTTTGGGCAGCGTCAGTTTGCATAGGTAATAGGCTCATCGCATCCTTAAGCCTAGAGGGCCATGTAACACAAAGTTAGTGTGACACGAGAGACTTCCTTCCTACTAATAGACAGAGGCAGGCACATACTCTCTCCCTCTATCTCACACACGCATGCACACACTCCTACTGTATCTCCTTCCTCTCTGCTCTGATTGAGCATTGGTTGGAAATCTTCACTTGCACGCAATCCCAGATAAGGTCCAGCTCAGCCAAAGGTCCCTACAAATCACTGGGAGGTTGTTGATGTCACATGAAAGCTCAGAAGGAGCATGTGGAGAGGAGTAACCAAGTTCAGCCAGAACATTAGTATCTACAGTTCCATCAGTTATAAAGCTGGTATCTACTTTAAATTTTAGCCCTGTGTAGTTTTTCTTTGTTGGTCCTGGTCATTTTCTCTTTTTCTGTCTTTCTCTGGACAACTGAACATTGCACACATAATTATGTGATTGTTGAACATGAACCTAGCTTTGTACAGGAAAGGGTCTTACCTAAACTTATGCAACAAAGTTGGAAGCATGCTATTGTGTTAAATATTGTAAGCTGTAGCTTTAAGATTTCCTTCAATTGGAACTAAAGGGACTTACACAACCTATGAAAAACAGCCTGACATCAAGCGTACCTTCTATCTGTCTAGACAGCCTTCTATCTCTGACAGAAAAATCCAACATTTACCTTCTATTCATAAACAAATTGCCTGACGACATTGTTCATATTTACCTTCAGCGACATTCTCCAAAATGCGACACAGGGTTATTTCAACAAAACAATTCATTAGATTTGCAGATTCTGTGCGTCACAGGCTTTGACTCTCTGCGTGTGATTGGCATGTGCACCTGCCTCATAATGAGGCACTCCGGTGTCTTTTCTCTCTGTGGCGATAAACAACAGTGACCAGGGGATTTGAGACTCGCACAGCACTGCTCTCATCAGGCATCTTGGCGATTTTCCTGAGGACCTGGCTTGGCATAATTAATTTTGTTATCTATGCTTGTAAGTCCCAGTGACCTTTACAACAATGTGCTTGTATCTTTTTTTTTCTCACGTCGGCGCAAAAGATGAAAAGCCCTTTTCCCTATTTGTCATTGAAATGAATGCCACGCTGAAAATGTCACTGGTTTATCTCAACTACTTCTCGATTCTTAAATAGCAAAAACCAGGCTGAATGGAAAAGTGCACTCAGAGGATGCTCGATAAACTAAATGGGCATCTAAGCACCCTCTTGTTGATGTCCTCATTTGCGACATTCCCGAACTCATTTCCGTAGTAATATGGCTGCCAGATATCCTCGCAGTGCCTAATCATGGCCGCACTATGAGAGTCTTTATTGGAGGTCTTTGCTCTATGTTCTCCTCCATTTGCTGTGTGTTGGATATGTTGAGTGGAGGTGAGGGGGTCCCAATGCCATGTGTCAGAGAATATTAGCTGGCTCCACAGCCTGTCACTTCTGGTTTGCAGGGAGATTTCCTCAGTCGCCTGGCTCGGCTCGCAGGGCTCTGCGAAGGTGGGGGTGAAGGCCCAGGGCACAGTTATTCAAAATTGCATTTTCCGTGAAATAACATGCACGACAGCATCCTCATTATGAAAGAGGCCAGCACAGCAGGGCGATATCACCGGCACTGAAAATAATATAAATAGCAAGTTTTTACTGCACCAGCAAACTTTGCAACCCAAAGGAATAACAACTCTGCTCAAATATCTTTGCTGTTTAGAGAATGATGTATTATTTCTTATTTTCCTTGTACTCCTCTCTGTTTGCAAAGTTCTTTTCCAGTTTTGAGCTGCTGTGGGTTTTATAATGGCACCAATGAAAACTTACCAGTTGGTCTTACTATGAGAAAGAAATGTCAGCTTTTATTTGCAAAGTAACAGTTCACATGTAATGGGGTCCATCCTACTGGTTCAGAAACTGGGAGAGTTTTCTGTTTGTTGTCTCCCTGAACATATAATCCTCCATCATCAGTTGCTATTCGGTTTTAGTATTGAGAGGAAAATTGGTCTTTGCTGAAATGTACAAAGAAAGAAAAAAAGCATCATTCACATCATTAACGTTCCACTGTAGCAAACACTGGACCTTCAGAATCTCACTGTGATAGTTTGGTTTTATGACTCTCTGAATATTCTGCAGTCGATTTCTAGAGTTTCGATTCAAACCATTTTGAAGCTCTGAAGATGTTCAAAGTTACTTATTTCATTTTTGAAAAGGCTAATATGGAGTTTTATCAGTTTGGACTATCAAAATGAACATTTGTAACTTCATTAATGTACAGAAATTTGAATTCAAATTTGTTTTTTAAATTCTTGTATACTATAGTATTTTAGATTTCAAAAATATTCACTGTGATGCGTCCAGATGGTGTCAAGTAAAGAGTCTGCTTATCACTGTCAGACAGACTAATTATGGATAACTGGGCCAAGAGTGGATTCATTCTGTAGTGTGCTTGTGTGTCAGTAACCCTTTTGTTCCACAGCCTGTCTCAGGGAAGTGCCCAAACACTCTAACTAGTCTCTGAACTCTCAGATGAAAGACTGTTATTAAACTGTATATAACTTGTTTCCACATGACATGGCATCTAAATATCCAGTTATTGATTTACAAGTTGTGTGTGATTTAGTGACCTTGGGTGTGATATTGTGATGCCAGCTTTTCAGAAAGAGATGTTTTCCTTGATTGATTTTTCTAAAGCCCTACAAGGTGTCATTTTTTTCTTAGTCATCATAAGTCATCTTCTGTGTACCATAAGAAATACTACATTAACTTCCATACATACAGTGTTTTCAAATTCACCTTAAATATGCATCATTTTTAGCCACTTCAGGACAAAAGCCAAAGAAAGCTATTGGATGACGAAACATCTGTGTATTTACACATCCAGCTAGCACTTAGCAACATTAGCATTCTTTTGGAATCATGTTTGTGTCCACCTTATTGATTTAAGTGCAATATTCACTCAATACAGCTCTGATTTAGTTCCCCCCAAATCTTGAGAAAAATATCTGGCATGTTAGCTCTTAAATGTTCCACTCAATTCACAGACAAGTCACTAACTTTGTCTGTCTTTCATTTGGTGCCTGGCAGGTAGTCTATAGTGGGTTTATTAGGGTTTTTTTGGCTTAAAATGAGGCTGATGAGAACCTACCACGCGGTTAATATGCCGTAAAACCAAAACCATCTGCTTAAAGAGGCTAAAACTCATCAGCATCATGGTCCTGGCAGTCTGGTTGGACATGGGTTTGTTTGCTGTAAGTGGAAACTTCAGAGAAGTAAGCCCCCATGCAGTGGAGAACAAACTGCTTGCTCCAGGCACACAGTGGTTAACATGAAAAGAAACATCATTCACAAGCAGACATCACACACTAAAGGATGACCTTCTTTTAAACTCAGCCAGAGGAGCAAACAAATCAGTCTTTTAATCATTCACTAAGTTCTCAACATAGATGTGATTAAATCATAATTTGATTCCTTTAACTAAATTCCCATTACTGAGGCCACAGACTTATAAATATAAATGAGTGTGCAGTCAAAAAGCTGCAAGTTCTACCTTTCATAGACAACCTTCACAACATTGCCCTGAAGAACATTGTTGAGCATTTTCTGGCTGATTAGCCCCATAAGTTGCTTCACCTTCATTTTATTTATCTATGACAAATTTTTCTTGAATATTTATTTTTATTATATTCTTTTAAAACATCTACTTATTTTTTTCTTCTCATGACAGCCAGTAATGTCCTACATCACTTTAACTTTTAAACTGCTATAAATGATTCCCACATTTACACCACTAGCTTGAGCCCTTTGCATTCCTGTCATGGAACAGCTATTTAAAAGAAGACCTTCATGTCACATTATGTCCT
This sequence comes from Euthynnus affinis, assembly GCA_029490765.1. Lineage (NCBI taxonomy): Eukaryota > Metazoa > Chordata > Actinopteri > Scombriformes > Scombridae > Euthynnus > Euthynnus affinis. The sequence goes on along the minus strand of CM055855.1, from coordinate 6,810,967 downwards.
GATAACTTATTATATGATGGGTGTCTCTGGCACGTGCCCCTAGATCCTTGCTACGCTGCACAGTCTGCCCGCTGTCTTCTAATTGATCAAGGCCCCCATTAATCTCAATCACTTTGTTGTCCTGGAGGAGCAGGAGCTGAGGGGAGCTGTCTTCCCGAGTGTGGATCAAGTCTTAATCAGGGGCTTGTTAGCCCCAGGCCAGTTTAACCAGGATAGGAGCTTCACTGCAGGGGAGCCTTACTCAAGACTCCAGTGAAGCTCCAGTTATCATCACTGGTGGATCTCTTTGGAGCAGAGGATGATCAGCTGATGAATGGGTCTGACAGAAACGCCGCTTTTAAGGAGAAGATTTTGGTTGAGTCTTCAGATTTCCACCCCTGGCAAAACATGAACTCTGAATCACACATTTACAGCCTGAACCTTTTAGAAACACTGTGAGGGCAGAATGATTCATTTAAAGAGATGCTTTTGTATTAATAATGGAGATTCATATGTTTGTATTTATGTCTTTTGGGAGCAGCAGATTTGAGCTGTGGAACATCTTTAAAAACTGCTTACATTAATATTGAAGTCATTCTAATTACACATGGCATTATGTAACTTTTAAAAGAGTCAGTGTTTGTTTTAACCAATGAACAGTAACATTGGTGAATACAGAGCTCATTTTCAGTTATTATTAAGAGAAAATATTCCTGAATATTAAAAGTCAAAATGATGGAAAAGGTCAATATGTATGTAAACCAATATGCTGCTTTAAAAGAGTTAAGATTTGAAACTTAAAGTACATAACATATTAGGTAGAAAGAACAGGGATCCATGTTTTCTGGCAGTAGCTGCTCCACTGTGTCATCATACAAACTTTTCCTGGTCGTTCTGTTTGCAGTGCTGCTCTTGTCTGCGTCACAGATCTATCAGAGGCTTGATTAGACTTCAGGGTGCCAGCTCTCTGCACCGCCTCGCCCCGCTCAAGATTCAGATTAAGAGACTGGAGTGCCAACTCTACTAGGGGGGGGAGAGAGGGTAGGGGTTGGTGGTGGGGTTAGCACTACCAGCCGTGCCAATGCCCTACTTTGACTCAGTGAGTGAGCAAGAGGAATGTGTGCCAATGTGCAGTGGCATCCTCCAGGCAAGATGACTTTGAACTCCCTCCCAGCTGAACCCGCAGATCTGTGTCAGGGTCCCATTGTAATATCTAATGAACACAGCCTTCATATCCTCACCGCTCGAAATTAAGAGATTTTTTTTTTTTCCTCTCACGCTGATAAGAAGAACTCTGCAAAGCAAATGATATAAAGCACTGTCTTTCATTAGTGCTCAGTTATTATGGCGAGAGGATGCCGCCCCTCCAAATATTGCCCTGGGATCAGAATCCAGCCATTACTTATTCATGCTATTCACATATATTACTAATCATAATACATTTATTCACATATTCATTTATTTGCCCCCTGTAGTGCAGAATGACTCTCACACTGACCTATCAAATAGTGTTATTAATCTTAAAATTAATGTGCGGTACATTGCCTAAACGCTGCAGGACAATAACCAGTTCAGAGCTAATTGTGGACTCAAACAGCAGTCTCCTTTGTCTCTGTGTTTTTACAGAGATATGATATATTCCTAACATTTTGAAAATTAAGAATAGCCTCATTAGTCCTTATTAAGCCTCATTTTTTAGATTCTTAACCGCACACTGGGCTTTGAACAGGTTTTATGAGCCCATGTGGTGTAAAATGTTCCCATGGTCTTAGAGGAAAAGCAAAATATATCTAAATCAAAATCTCAGCTGTCTTAACAGACATTAATGTTTCATTGTTTGGAGCTTGAACATTTGTAAGATGTGTTCAGCTGCTGTTGATCTTTTGAGAGTGAAAGTAGTTAAAAATGAAATGTCTGTGATATGGTGTGCCAAATGCTGCAGTTACACGTCTTTTAAGTACTTTTGTGATTGATGGGAAAAACTGGGCCTTTACTCACATTCATTTATACAGATTCCACTATTATGAGGAAAATATGAGTTTAATGATGCACAGTGAGATGTGTGGATTGTGCCCACATTACTGTCCAGAGTCCAAAATCCAAGATATAAACACAATGTGAGTGTGACCACCTCTGGATGGAGTCTGTCTCTTCAGGTCACAATGTGAACAGATCTGACATAATAAATATTTTATGATCACATAAAGTTCAGTCATGGCAGTATTTAGAGTAACAGTTGAAATGTGTCCCTCGCCAGGTTGTTGATCTATGGCCAGTACTGCAGCCACATGGAGAACGCCCAGAAGACACTGGATGAGCTAATAGCAACACGTGAGGATGTTAAGATTAAAGTAGAGGTAAGTGTGTAGAGGTAATATCACTCAACACTCACTTGAAACACATGATGACCCGCTGATTTATGTACAAAAATGATACACTCTACTAAAGAAGCTTTTATTTTTACAAAGTTTTTCACTACAACTATGGGATTTAAAAATAAAACAAATCTTTCAAACAAAGCTACAGTGGCATATAAAATAATGCAACTATTCTCCATAGAGAGTTCTACAAATATAGTATATCAATCAATCTGACATCCTCTCTTACAAAATAATTACACTCATATGGAAATCAAATTAACTGTTGAATAAATGATGATGTTGAAATAATGACTAAATTCATAAACAGGGTCCATGTTTATAATAATAAATAATGTAGTTTACAAATACACCCTCAGAACTATTTAATTCATAATATTTTGTTACATTGCACATGGTTGAACATTACCCCTTTATATAGGAGACTATAGTGGTAGGATACAGATGATTTCATAGTGAGTGATAATGAGAGGTTTATCTTGTCATCTTGTTTAATGTGCTCAAGTTATGAAAGTGAAAAAGTTGTATTAAATGTCCTGTTTAAGTCTGGATGATATTCTGAGTCCATTTGTACTGCAAGACCTTCCTCTTTGAGCACTGCTATTATTCCTTTCTACTAACAGATTCTATAGAAGACTCTAAACTGATGGTGGCAGAATGCTAACGCCCTGCTGTAATAGTGGGATTAAGGCAGCTCAGCAGTTAGCAAGGCTAGAGAAATAGCACTTGGAGCTGTTGACAGAAAAAAAAAATGAGGTGATTACAGTGAGAGTAGTTGACTTTGAGATACGCTCTGTCAAAATAGAAGAGCTTTATAACAGGGTAAAACAGCTTCTCACAGTCTCTTCACACAAAAACTTGTTTTTAAAATGGGATAAACTGTCCCTGTTACTGCACAGTTATAGAAACTGAATAAAGAAACGCCTACACAAGCCACTGTGAGGGAGCCTTATAGGATGATACTTACAAAAGACAGTTTCTTATGGAGCCAGTGCAGAGTCTATAGAAATGTATTCATTAGTCAGAGGAATTTCTCAGTCAGCATGCAGGATAATTGTGTCGCGAATAGCTGGAACAGCCAGAGCTTTTGTGCCCTGAAAGAATAAACTGGCCTCGTTGTTGTTAATGGAATGCCCCATGAATGTGTGGAAGCAATAGCAGCAATGCAACAAGACACAATGAATTATTAAACAGTGAATGAATGCTTGTTAGTAGGAAATGTACTGTGCTGCATTATGCAATGTGTAATAATTGCCCTGCTGTTTGTGTCATCGTTTCACAGGAATGTACTATGAAAGTGCAGGAAGGAAAGTTCAAGCTACAGGATCTTCTGGTGGTTCCCATGCAGAGGGTGCTGAAGTATCACCTACTACTGAAGGTAGGAGACATCTCATGCCTTTAAAACCTACAATTCAGTTATTGTTTTACAAAGTTTAAATCCACAGAAGAAGGAGAAAATACATGAAACAACTAATATATTAAAGCAAAGGACCTTCAGAGCAGTTTTAGCACCTTTGAATGCTCCACAGCTTCTTTAATTTCTTTAAGGACAGTGTTCATCTCTTTGATGAATGAAACATATGGAATTTACTACTCCACACTTTACTTTCCAGCTTTGAAACATCAAACGCCTTAACACTGCAACAAAGAAATGTAAACACGTCAATTGAAACGTCTCAAACTGCTCCTGCTGCATAATCCAGTTTTCTACCTCCTCATAGCTCCAAAGCTCTGCCAGAAGTAGTGTTATTAGCAATGTACTGGTAAAGCAATGATTGTCTATTTCCATCCATGTTCTCGTAGACCCCTGCTCTTCTTATTCTAACTTTTGAGTATAATCTCAAAAAAAATGAGACAGCACCCTTGAAGCATGTGTCATCATCAGTTTTGCTTGATGTAGAGTTTGAGGGAGAGTTACATGAACAGGCATGCTGTTTAAAGTAGACAACCTACAATTTGCTGCTTGAGTTTAAACACAGTATTAGGTCCTTAAATGGCCATACAAAGTGATTATCTGACCTGGTCACTCCCATTATATAACTCTGCATATTACAGACTCTCTGGCATATTAAATACTTGGCACTAAGTATTGTGGTTTAAAGGCAGAGGACATTTTTCTCCAAATGTAAAAAAAGAAAAAAAAAAGTTTTTCTGTTTCTGTCATTGAGCTTTGACTGGTGACAGTTGCTCCTCTGTATTTGGCCAGTGATGTCATAATTTTCCAGACTTTTCAGCCTTTCCACATGAAATTGTGACCATTTATGTCCAGTCCATCACCAATTTGGGTACCAACTATTTCGCTCTTTTGGAAACTGTTAATTGCACCGTGTAGTCTTGACACACACATACTGCTACTTGGCATTTAACCTATTACAATTTGTACTTTGGTTCAGATTTAAAGTATTTCATTTATTCTTTCCATTATGTTTGCTTTGACCTCTACTTCCTGACATTTTTATCACAAATAAAAACTAACAATAATTGAATCAAAGGTTTGGCTTGGTGCCAGTTTTTAATCAATCAACAATATATCATTGTCCTTTAATGTGTAGCTTTCCAACACTGACAACATTTAAAAAAAAAAAAAAAAAAACAAAACTCTTTGGATGCAGTTGTTTGGTGTCTACAATAGACAATATGACCAATAAAATATACTATAGCTACAGTATCATTGCTACTGGCCTAATGTTATTAGGCCAATAGTCAGCTCTTCAATTAGTTGATTAACTGAAGAGTTGACTGACAGAAAGTTTATCAACAACAATTTTAATAAATGCTAAATCATTTTTGGCTTTAGGAACTTGTGATGTTGCGATGGACATTCGTCCTTTTCTGATGACATTTTAAAGATGAAACAATTTATTGACAACATTTATTGAATCCGAAATATAACGTACCAATTAAATGAAAATGAAGGAAATAGTTGCATCCTTGCTCATTCTATTTCCTTAATATGCAAATGTACATAATGTCTACTCACATCTCAGCCAACATTTTGTCCCTTGAGCTCCACTCCTGGTGTTCATGTATAAAACAAGCTGGCCAATGTAACATGATTAATTGACTTTGCATCTCAATTATGGATGAGCATATGAGTTTATGAAGCAGTGCATAATGGACTGGGGTGGAGGTGAGTGTTTGCGTCAGGTGATTGAAGGTCTACCCACAGAGCGCTGTGACTTCTCTATTAGTTAGAATCGAACCCCTGCAGGAGTTTCAGCAAGGCACTGAGGTCAAATCAACCGTGTGCTAATCAGATTAAACGCACCCCATTTCACTGCTTCCCACAGCTTTGCAGTAAAACACTGTTGTATGCTGTGGCCTAAGGGCATGTCAGACTGACAAGTCCTGTTTGTTTGTGTGTGTATGTGTGTGTGTCCGTCCGTCTATCCAATCAAGCCTAAGGGCACATCTTCAGTTGATGTTGTATAGATATCATCACAGTAGTGTTTCTGTATTTGGTCATAATGTGAACACTTTATGTACTGTGGCTGCATTTAAGTAAATGTGAATATAGCAGACTCATCTCAGAAGTAGAGCAGAGTTTGAATATCTGATGGATTTGCAGTGTTTCTATGGTCACGTGATGGCATGTTTCATCTGAACTTCAGTGTATGTGTTCAGCAGTTGCCACTGTCCAGAAAAAACAGCTCGCTCGCTCACTCAAAAGTGACAAACCACAGCATTGAAAAGATCTGCAGAGTCAGCCAGTCACTCGGATAAAAATAAAGTGAATTGAGTTAAAATGCAGTGCAATAGCAATAACTTTCCTCTTGGTTGTACTGGTTTTGCTGGTGGGAAACCAGTAAGGGATTATTTCCTTGTCGCTGTGGTAATCACTTACTGGTTGTTCAGGGTGCCTGCACAGTGGGGGTTGGGCCTGGGGGTATGATATCCAACATGTTTACGCCTTCTGGTGAAGCTCATTTCTAGGTGAAAAGCAGGCCATTCAATAGATCTACTGAACATTACAAATAAAAAAAATGGTAAAAATTGGGGAAAATATCACAGACACAAATACAGTTGAAACAAGCAAGTTAAAATTGTAGATGCTTTATCCTGTTGTTGTTGTGACAAGCCTGATGATATGTGTCAAAGCTAATAACAGAACTTGCAGCAGCAGAACTTTTAACACCTCTGACTGCATGATAATAGAGGCAGTTTGGATTGTTTTAAGATTCGGATACAAATATGGAGTTCATAATATGAAGCATTCATGCACAGCTCTGCCAAGATATCCTGTGTGGACTAAATGTGCTGCACATAGGGATTCCAGCTGTCCGATGACAGTGAAACATTTCCAGTCATTTCTAGTCATTATAAAAGTAGCTTCCTATTGTCTGTGTCTGTCTTGTGCAACATGTCAGACATTACTGTCCAGACACTGACAAAAACCTGGCTGACTCTGTTTGCTGTAGCTCACTGCTAACAGTAGTTGGATTATTTATGTCATGTATGATTTTTACAACACTAAAGATTGGATTTGCCAACTTTTTATTTATAACACTATAACAGATTGGATAAGACTTTATTTTTCCTTTTCTCATGAAAGACACTAAATCTCACTGCGGCTTTGTAGCATTTAATAAATCACCCTAAAAAGCCAGCGGAGGAGACAGGAGGCAGACGATCACAGAACAAAACAATGTAACATAATTGTTATTGATTGGCTATGAGGCGGACAACATGATTTGCAGCGAACAACAAGTTTACCATTATTTTGTTACCATAAAGAACAGTCAGACCTGGAGGCGAATTACCAATCTCTCCGGCTTCCTCTTGTCTTTTATTTTTAAGTATGTTGTTGTTGATGATGCTCAGCTGCATCTTCTTCTCAGCCACATCAGTGTCACATCCATAATCACAGTAAAGAGCAACTGTACATCTCTCTAATTAAACCCCTTTCATTAATATAGGATTCAATGTTTGTAACATACATTTGAATAAAGCATGCTGTGTGTGTTTTACTACTGTAAGTTAGAGACATCAGAGGTGGATTAAATAATAATAATAATGATAAAATCTCCCTCCACAGGAACTTTTGACTCACTCAACTGACCGACCAGAGAGACAACAACTCAAGGAGGCTCTGGAGGCTATGCAGGTCTGTGTCACACATGTGTTTGTGATGTGTGTGTTCATGAGTGCGCTTTATAAAAAAAACATTACATAATATCTCTATAGTGCTCAAAGCCAAAGCTGTATAAATTGTTTCATACAGCCACTGTGGCTCACAGTACCGTAAATCTACCATGATATGACAGATGTCAGAAAGATTTTTAGTTTGAAAGAACATTTGCCTCGCTTTCTCAGGACTTGGCCATGTACATCAATGAAGTCAAGAGGGACAACGAGACACTGAAGAAAATCAGTGAATTCCAAAGTTCTATAGAAAATCTTGTAAGTATTGTGAACTGCTGTTTCTTCTTTTTGTTGTAAGGACCCTGAAAACGTATTAAGCTTTGTACTATAAGTGATAGGATCCTACATGAACATGTTTTTATCTGTTTATGTTAGAACAATACTGGTAATTTCGCATGAAAGATTTCTGTATTTGGAATTTTGTCTGTTTGAATTACAAAAGGAGAGGCTGTAAAAGGTGATGTCAGGTATTTCAACTTGTGATGCCACTTTTTGTTAAATTTACATCCTATATGATCCAATTTTCTGGCTTTCTTTTGTCATTTATAATGCTATGTGATATGTATAGAACCTAATACACCAGCACTAATGTTATCACCAGGGTGGAATATAAAGTTTGTCATAGTGATTAGTCACTGAGCATCACAGAGCACTTACTCTCTCTTAAAAATGTCCATATTTTCTTTCATCTGCTGGGAACACTTGCTACCACATGTCATGATCCTCAGTTATTATAGTCATTTATTTTTGCAGAACATGAACAAGAGTTGCTACATTAATCCCAATCTGATGTTTACCTCAGTATTTCTAACAATATTTCTGTCAGTTTTTCTTTCTGTCACCATGTTCCCCTTTCTGTGACTCTTAATCCCCTTTACCTCTACTTTCCTGAGTATTTGTGCCACAGATACAGTAAATGCTGGGGAACCACCAGTAAAAGTTTTCTTTTTTAAAACTTTACTACTTTAAAATGATTACAACCCCTTGACATTTGGATAAGATGGATGGAAATGTACCTGAAGAGGGACTGAATACTGTAGTTTCCAATTTGTACCATTATATATCTATTTGGATTCTCTCTGAAATTCTGATTCAGCTGAATTATTTATTGTTTCTCATTAAATTTAGAAGTATAGTATGCAGTGGACTTACACTCAGTGTGTCTGTGTGACTTAAGCAGCAGGTGAAGCTGGAGGAGTACGGGAGGCCAAAGATAGACGGAGAGCTGAAGGTTTGTTCCATCGTCAACCGAACAAAACAGGACAGGTGAGTCCAAACTCTGCAGAAAAAAACAATCCCATTACAAAAGTGACATTTTTTTCACCACCAAATTAACCATGAATTTGTGTGTGTATATCTTCAGGTATATATTCCTGTTTGATAAAGTGGTCATTGTCTGCAAGAGGAAAGGATATAGCTATGAACTCAAAGAGATTATTGAACTGCAATCGTATAAAATGTCAGACGACCCCATGAACAACAGAGACATGAAAAAGGTAAGAACATAAGCCTTTTTATTTAAAAAAAAAACACATAGCAGAACCATTTCTGATGCAATGATATCTTTCTAAAAGACAGCCAAGCTAGTGCAGGTGATGAAACATCGTGTGTAATCATTACAAATGTTGCCCTTGAGCTGAAGGAGCTTGTTGATGGTAATTTCAGATATGGAACTTATGAGTAATGCATTGAAGTGTCAGATATGCATTGTGCTCGCCCATGCTTGAAAGACCATATAAATGCAACAAAGGTCATTTAGGATTCATTTAAAAAAAAAAAAAAAAAAAAAAACGTATTGCAGTGCATTCCGCCACCGGTCTAACATGGCTTTTTGTTTTGAATCTGCATGTGTCTGTCCATGTTGCATGTGTAACTGGGTCTTTCTCTGGTGTCTTTCTTTTTGCATGCTTACCAGTCGAGTGGAAAAATGGTAAGCTCAAGTGACCCCTTTATTTAACTCATCTTCTCATAGTGGCCTATTTTTGGCAGTGGTGTTTTTGGGGTGTCATGCCGTGATTGCACGCGCACCCGCCGGCTCTGTGACTGGCTCTCCAGCTTTTAGTCAGATGCATTGCTAAAGCATGTGAAGCATCTCGTAGTTCTGAGTTAAATCTGAGCATATTTACAGTGTGTTTTGTATATATTTCTGTGGAAATGCAGGTATTACAAGCTTCTTTGTTTATCTCTGCCATCTGTTATTCACTCACTTTTCCTCCCCAGTGGTCCTATGGTTTCTACTTGATCCACCTGCAAGGGAAGCAGGGCTTCCAGTTCTTTTGTAAAACTGAGGAGACAAAGAGGAAGTGGATGGAGCAGTTTGAAATGGCAATGTGAGTATGATTCCATGGTAGAGTTGGAGACATGAGAAACTGTCTAAACCAGATGACCATTTTTGGCTAGTAAAAAATATCCTGTAATTTCTATCATCTCAGTATTGATATCAGCATTACACTCAAACATATTACATGGCAAAAGAAATATTGTTTCCTGTCTTGTCCAGTTAGGTTCTCTCATTCATTATTATTACGTTTCAGGTCCAACATCAAGCCAGAGAGAGCCACAGCCAATCAGCATAACTTCCAGATGCACACGTTTGATAAGAACACCAACTGTCGAGCCTGCAAGATGTTGCTGAGGTAACGACGCCAAAAACTCTGCTGCTGATGTGCATAATAGCACATTCATATCCTACAATGAATAATGAATGCATCCACATGCAGACTTTCCAAGGACTATTTGGCAAATGCACAAAGAACAGAGATTTCTTTTTCAATGTTATTTGTACAATCTGGGCGTACTTGTATGCGGACTCATGTAAAAAGATACTTTATACACACTAAAAATTCTTATGTAACAGTGATATAAAGATAAAATGTTTTGTGCAGTGGTGAAAGAAGCGGTTAGATCATTTACTTACATAAAAAGTAGCTCTTTTCTTTACACCATTACAAGTAAAAGTGAAAAATGCAGAGTAAGCAGTATACTGTACATTATATTGTTGTTTATTATTACTATGGTATTGACTTGTACATAATTTATGAAGCACGTTGAGATTTTTACTAGACAACAAAACAGTCTCCACCTAAAGTCTGTTCACTTAAAGTTTGTTCTCCTGTTCTGGAGCTTTCAATTGTGTCACACAGTCCCCGTCAGCAGATGACGTTTGCTCATTTATCTGTAGATATTCAAACTAACAACAGAGCAAACTGCATCTGCTGATGAAGACCCTGTGATAGGTCAAAAGCTCCAGAACAAAAGAGTAAGTGGACCCTGACTGGACATCAGTTTGTCTGGAGTTTCCACTTTCCACGAATCAACTGACAGGCTTAATTGTAACTACTTTAAGTACTGTTGGGCAGTTTAATTTGTCATATTTTAGTTCATTATGTTTTCCTTTTTAAGTAAAATTTTATTCTGCAACATTAATGGTAACTACAGCTGTCATGAATGTAAAAAGTACAATTTTTGCTTCTGAATTGCTGTAGAGTTTATTTTTATCCATTACTTGATACTTAAAATACATGAAAAGTATATTTAAGTACTGTATTTGACGACTGGTTTTATGCAGCAGTAATGTAGTACTGCACATTGTTAGAAGATTAAATAACACTAGTAAAAATAGTGTTAAGTTAAAAAAAAATGCATCTTAAGAGCAAAAATAAGAACTGGACAGAAGAAGAAGCACTAAACTGAAGAGACATTTGGTGGGCAACAAACAAACAAACAGACTTAAATCACAGAGGGAATGGTTTTTGGCTAACGTAGCCCCTCATTACCGTACTGTAAAAGCAATCTTTGGAAAATGTACTTCTATGTCTGACTGAGACTGACGGATGATATTTAAAAAAAAAAAAATCTCCTCCCAACAACACCCGCTGTGTCCCTGAGCACACCTCCTCCCATGTGAGAGAGCTGCTCTACTGCAGCAGGGATAACCCATGTCACTGAATCACCACTTTCACCTCTATTACAGTCAGTCGGCTAAACTCCGCTCTGTCTATTGACCCACAAATTTCATGGCTTGGCTGACCTAAATTCACAGAGCCAGTGGAAGCAGGGACCAGCGTTCTCACTCCCTGCTAGATGCTAATTACTGCTGCAGCCCCAGCAGATCGCGTCGTGATTTATAGCACTTACTATTCAACATGGCAGTGTGTGATGCATGCAGTGTTACAGTATCCGTAACAAATACGGTTCTGGAGTACATGGTCTTAAATGGAGCGAGTTTATTTTGTGATTGTAAAGGATTGCAGAATGGAAATGATGGAGAATGCGTAACCAGGTCTATAGTAACAAGCAGCCAGTCCCCTTGTGTGTTGTACTTACAAGAAGTTAATTTGTGTCTGAGACACTTCCTGTATGCATTACTGAGACGTGCATGTGTGCATGTGTGTATGTGTGTGTCCTCTAGGGGCATCTTCTATCAGGGCTACTATTGCTCTCGCTGTGGAACAGGAGCACACAAAGAGTGTTTGGAAGTGATCACCATCTGCAAAATCAGTAGGTTTTTCTTCTGCTGCTTGACTGAGAAATCTAATTGAAAAATGTGTGACAGACATCATTGATATGTATATCATTGTAATGTAAGATCTATTTTATTTCTGTTTTTGACCAAATTAATTGTGAGTTGTGAAATTTAATTAAATTGGTTCTGTGGGGCTCTTGTGTGATCACAGGACTGTTTTATTGTGTTGCTGGGTTTAGTACCAAAGATAGAAACCATAACTACTGAAGGGCCCCTGACGGTCGTTTCATATACTACTGCCTTTTCAGCAGATATGCCCATGATGAGTAATTCCTAACCTTTTTTGGCTTTTAACCCCTCAAAATAAAGCAACGCCTCCTTGTGACCCATCGCAACAGGTTCCATACATCTATGGGTTATAACAACTGAAAATTATCCAGTCATTCACAAGAAAAAGTAGCAAGTATTTGTCTATAAATGTAAATATCATTTTGTGTAGCATAGATAGTTTTTAGCATAGCTTTTTCTTCATGTTTATTATCTCACCAACAATCAGATAAATTCCACTGATTGGGTCCCCATAGCCTGTGTGGGAACTACTGATGTACTCAACATGAATTCAGAAAATCATAGGCCTGTTTTCACCACCTCCCATGGTTCCTTCGGTCAATAACACTGAAATACTTAATGCAACCTGAAAAATAGTGAATTTAGCCTGAACGAAACAAGTAACAAAAATGGGAACGATTGGGGAAAAGCAAGAAATAAAGAGGCCAAGCAGGCTGTAGCAAGAAAATAGCATGCTGTATAGTTCTGCTTTATAAATCTTCTGCTTTATCTATGGTTACTTTACATCCACTGTTTGAATCTTTTCTGACTGTCTCCATATCTTTTGTCTTTTGTTTCAGATCCTCATGACTTGGTGAGTAGACATGCAGTTCATATAATTAAACAGTATTATCATTATTACATCCTCCCAATTCCCCACATAAAGATGTTTTCTTTATAAAAGAATGGACCTTAAATGATATAAATAAGATTTTTGTTTGGTAATTGTATTGATGATCATGTATTTACTCCTCTTTTACAGGAGCCTGGAATGTCATCAGGTAAGAGCACTTCCTGTCACCTAAACACAATAGAGAAGAGATAAAGCTGGATATTCAGTCAGCTGTCATCTCACAAGTTTGTTATAGATGCATCTGCTGCAAAGCTCTCTACTGCCATCTAGTGGATAGAACCACTACTTATGAGACACAACATTATCAATCATCAAGAGTGGGTGGCAATGTAGATGTATACGGGTATACAAAAATATTATTTGAAATTTTAAAACTAGAAGACCTTTGGAATAATAAAGGGATATCATTGTTGGTCCACAGTATCTTGAAATAATCAATACATAGTGTGGAGAGAATGAGATGTAGTTTAAGATTGCACACCATGTTGCTCTTTGTAAGATTTGCTTTGTGTTTTCTCATGCCTGTACGCCTGATAAGATACTACAGAAGAAGACATGGAAAAGGGATACAATGTAACAAAGATCCTGGCCCAGATTTTAACTCAGGATATTGTGGTTATACAGTGTGTGTCCAAGACCACTGCATCACTTAGAGGGCAAAGTTTTTATGTAAAAATAGTCCTGCCTTATCAGCCTAAATCAATGTGTTACATATGAAACTAGAGAGGGAAATCCAAGCTACAGTGAAGCAGTGCTCTGAGATCTTTGGCCCTTCTATCACTTGGCATACAATAGCATAAGAGCACCACAGACTGCCCAAGAAAATACACTAACAACCTATCACATGATTTCTTGGTATTGACAAGAAAAGTGAGTTCTCTTTGCCTGTTGGAGCTGCAAAATATGCAGCTTGTTTCTCCCACTTAGCTCTGTCAATACTCACTGCAAACGCTGTTTTCAGGTCCCAAGATGGTGGCAGTGAGGAACTACCACGGCACACCGGCACCTCCAGGGAAGACGCCTCTATGTTTTCAAACAGGAGATTTTATTGAGCTGCTAAAGGGAGATCCGGACACCACGTGGTGGGAGGTACAGCAACATCACTTCAATCTGAAATCACATACCACTTTGACACATAGCGTGATGTCATTATTTAAACAGTTGATGTTGGCTCGATGTACTCCAGAACATTAAGCACTTGTTTCATACTGGTTGGACAGAGTAAGCCCTTCGTGTCCTGTGGGGTTTGTATGCGAAGATTTACAGCTCTCCATCTGATGTGGATATAATCGCCTTCAAATTAATGCAGAGTCAGCACCTCAACCTTGTAGTCATTGATTCATGTCTAATCCAATGTGCTGTAGTTCAGAGCCAAAACAAAACTCCAAATACTGCCTGCCAATTTCAATGAAAGAATTTATACTGGGTCTGATTTTGGCTAAGTATTTCTCAAGATGTGAAACCATACAATTTTTGGTATATTTTAGATCTCCATTTTAATTTTTTGAGTTTAGAGGCCTTTTGAAAACTTTATGTAACAACTTGGAATCTTTCTGAGAGTTACCAGAGTGATCCTGTCCTTTACCAGTTGTTATTACCTCTGACATAGCAAAGATAAGTAGTGTCAGATCCAGGTAAGGAGCAGATTCACCAAGTCAGGTCCCATAACCTGCATTCATCCGTCACAATATTTTTGGGTTTTCTCGGCTCATGCTTCAGAACTAAGAAAGTTACAGCTTATTTTAATATTTGAACTACTTTTAAAAATGACTCATAAGCACATATATGTTCTGTGTTGCACTTAAAGACTAGAGACATATGTTTTTAGTTATCCACACACAATAAACAGGGCCTACTTAATTTATTGTTGTTCGAAAGTGTTGTTGTTGTTGCCTTAGGGGGGAAAAACACGACATACCATTTATGTTTGATGGCCACCTATTTTTATTTGTGGAGAACAAATCTGTTATGGTTGCATAGGCCATAGTTGTGGTATTAAAAAAGTGTTAGAATTCATACATTAACATTTCATTTCAGGTTTATCAGACTTAATTTCAGCACCTTGCACTGTTCATGCAGTGTACAAAAGCCTTGTTTTTATTCTATTATCTACTGTTGATTTATGAAAAAAAAGTATGCAAAAGGTTTGATGTAAACTATGAAAGTCTAAACCTCTGTTGCTGTTATCAGGGGACCAGATATTTTTGCTGGAGGGTCCTGGATTTTGTCCACAGGCCGCTATTTGCCTACCACTGTTTTAGGGATTTTTACTTTGTTGACAGACAGGAAACATGGGGTGAGAGGCGGGAATAACATGCAACAAAGTTTTCTGACCACATTTGAACTGGGGATGTTGTGGTTATGTGGACCACATAGACATTTAGACCACCAGGATGCCCCACATGGTGAATGTTTTGTATATGATATAATAGAGTTGTTTTCCTGTTAAACCAAAGTCAAATTCCTTCCTGATTCTTAAATTCACAGACGCTATGAAGGCAATCCCTCTTCTATTCCTTAGAGCACTTTGCAGACTTTTATCTATCATTAGCGAAGGTATTAATCCTCTTTTAGTCAAACTGTACCTGCAGACCTGGAGGATCTTCTAAAGTGAATTAGACTGGATGACAGGAGCTCTACTTATACACTACTCTCTCCGGGCACTTTTGACATTCCTGCTGAATCACTGACTCTCATACACTTTGAGCTTCTTGTACCAGGCTACAGGCTAGCTTTTCTCGCAGTGACTCAGGGCTACTCTCTGAAGCCATTAATTTACATTTAGTGTATTAGGTTATCCCTCTACAACATGACATTTTAATCTCTTCATGCAATGTCAATGGATGTGCTGAGCTTAAAAATAGATTGCTTTAGCTAGCGGGCGTTTCTGTAAAGTTCAACTTATCTTTCAGCTGTCTGACACTGATGGCTGAACTTGACAGATGTTTCCATTTCGTTGTCTGTGCAACACCTAGCATCAGTGTGTGATGTGATGATGATGTGTATGATGCATATAATGTGGATAGAGTTAAAGCCGGTATGTGCTTATTACTGCACTGAAACTGTACCAAATTTCTTGTCTGGTACTTTAATTACTTCTTTTATTTCCCTTTTCATTGTGGTTATTAAAAAGTTCTATTATTATTAAAATTTCTTTGCCTCATGTAAAGCATTACTATATGAATTGCCTCTGGGTTTGAAGTTCTGTCCTTCCTTTATCTTCCAGGGAAAGCTGATACAAACACAAAAGAATGGCTTCTTCCCCAGTTCATGTGTAAAACCTTGTTTGGACCCAAAGGTAAGTCATTCAAATACATATATACCCTACAGCAGGGAATGAATCATTACAATGTGTGTGATTTCAGGTTCTCTAATATGTAGTGTGTGTTATTTGTGACAGCCCTTCCAGTCAATATCCAGCCGGCAGTCCTCAAGGGAAGCAGACTACTATGGATATCCTTGGTAAGATCCTTTACTTCTGAAGGTTGTGAATTTAAAGTAGGTCATCTTCACACTTTTAAGGCTCTGTTCACTTTCTACTACTATTACCCTGAGGTCACTATTCTTTAATTACTTCAGATCCATTAATGTTAACAGTCTATACTGTTAACTTCATGAAATACTTCAAATTAAAACAAACTGACCCCGGACACGACCGCTATCAAAAGATTAATTACTACACAGTTGTTTGATGTAGAGGATTTTTAAAGCCTTTACCATGTCATTCAATTATATAACTTTGCATTTGGAGGTCACAATGTTTATTCTCTGCTTCTCTGTAGGTTTGCAGGGAACATGGAGCGCCAGCAGGCCGACAACCTTTTAAAATCTCACAGCAGTGGGACATACCTTATCAGAGAGAGGACAGCTGAGGCAGAGCGCTTCGCCATCAGCATCAAGTGAGTTTTTCACATTTTACAGCAGAACGAAGGGGGGGGGGGGGGGGGGGGGGGGATCTCGAGGGAAGATTTTTATCCACACCACTCTTTGGGGAATAAACACTCACATGGGACAACCCAGTCAGCTTTTTCTCTGCTTCTTTTAGCGCCGGCTAATTACCATTCAGTAATTGCTTTTTTTTAAATCCTGTTTTTTTTGTGTGCATTTCCTCTAAGAGAATGCATCCCAAAGACAAATAGTGTAGTTCATCTGTAGCTGTCATACAGTGATGTATTAAGACAGTTGCACAGATTCTGTTGGGGACAGAATTTAGACCAAACTAGTGAAATGATTTCATTTTGCTCTACAAGACTTCTCAGTGTACAACAAAACATCTGATTTGGTTTGGATGGTTTTACAGATTCAATGATGAAGTGAAACACATCAAAGTCATTGAAAAAGACAGCTGGATTCACATCACTGAGGCCAAGAAGTTTGAGAGTCTTTTGGTAAGTCAAAAGCACCACCGCCCACACAAACATACCCACAGCTCTTTTGGCCATGTCAATGTAAAAGCAGAAAAAGACATTCAAGTGCTCCCAATTTTTTCTTTTTTTATTCAACAGGAGCTGGTAGAGTACTATCAGTCCCATTCACTCAAAGAAAGCTTCAAGTTATTAGATACCACATTGCGATATCCCTACAAGTCGAGAGAACGCTCGCTAACACGGGCCAGTACACGCTCACCAGGTAAGCTTTCTACAGGTCAGCCTGAGCCGCACACATGCAGTGATGTGATGACTTTTAGTCTGGTGTTAAATATCAGTCAATACCAACACACAGCTTGACCACAGTAAATACCATCCTGCTACAATATCTGTGCTTTCTTGCTACCTGATGCAATACATTGAAAACAATGTTTGATGATGCAATGTTTCATGAATGTCAGATTTGATTGGCCAGTAGAAAATGAAAGACACTAAATAACACTATGCTGAGTTTTGAGATGTTGTTTGTGTTTCTTAATGAACAAACCCATTGGCCTTATTTGGGTATATGATAACTTAATCAGAATTATTTATGCAAGTATGTGGACTTACAGTGGAGATTTGAAGTGAATATGCTTGCCTGACTGGCTAGAGTAGACATAATTCAATTTTTATAGAGCACCTACAAAAGGCATGATGTCAGATGAAGTGAACTATGCACTGTGTTCTGGTAATTTTCAGTTCTATGTAGAATGTTTTGGCTTAATTGGTAACCTGCACATGATGGCCCACAAGGCAGCGCAGCCCTGTTGTTCTTTGACAGACTCAACAAGCTCCTCTCTGTAGCTTTTTCCCAAAGTCAAGCTCTACCAAAGAGTTCAGGAATCACTCTTGTTTTCCTGCTAGATCACCAATGGTCATGAGCTTTGGGTACTGACCAATGGAATGAGACCAAAGAGGTGGCATGTGGCCAAATTTAGTTTTTTTTCCACAGGATGGCTCAGACATTTGGAAGAGACTAGAGAGTAGAACTGCTACTCCTTCATGTTGAGAGGGGTCAGTTGAAAGGAGTGTTTGGGCACCTGGATGTCTCCCTGTGGCGTTCCAGGTGGTCCGGAGAGGAGACCACTGGGCAGGACACGCTGGAGGAATTACATGTCCGATCTGTCCTGGGAACACCTCACAGTCAACCAGGAAGAGCTAGAGGACAAATGGATGGATATTATGATCCAGACTGACAGCACATTGTATGTCAACTTATATAGCTGCCTGCCTTTATAAATGATCATGACATTACTAATTTGACTCTGAAGAGACGTTATATTGTGCAGGTCCAGCTTACAAATCTGATCCCTTGCTATCTTGGCTGTGGATGTAGCAAGGGAGGGTAAAATAAATGAAGCAGACTGCCTTCCACTCTTTGTCTTCACTTGCTCTCTGTTCCTCCCCAGGCCAGTGACTCTCCTGACTCATCCAGAGAGGAATGGAGGGAGGCCAGAAGGGAAGGGGGCAGAAAAGGAGACAAGCAGTGAGAAATAGATAAAGAGAGAAGGACAAAGAGGAAGAGTTTGTCAGCTAACTCAGAGTCCTGTGGACTGGCTGTCTGAATTGGCTGCCCTCTCTGTCCATTAGACTGTATGAATACTCGCTGTGGCTCTGCACTGGCTTCTGTTCTGCATTGGCCTGCCTTTATTCACTCTACAGTAAGACCCAGTTGGCCACTACAGCAAGATTATTTCCCTCCTGTTTTGGCTGAATTCGGAAATTGATGGAGACAACTGAGTATTTGCTAAAGATGATGTGCTCTCGCTCTTTCTCTTTATATGTTCACACTTTTGTATTGTCGTGGCTGCAGCTGTGTCATATCCAGGGATGCACATGGAAACAGCGGTGGGATTAGAAAGGATCCGTTATCATTGGGAAGCATCTATGATCATACAGTGTAGTATCAGTGAGTTTGTGAGGAGCTGATAACAATCACGGCCATTCACATCAGCTCCTCTCTTCTCTTTAAAAGCAGTGCTTTCTGCACTATTATGTGGTCTCTTCACGCCTTTACATCACTGCATAAACTGACAGTTCCCACAATGACCCTGTTTACAATCCAAAAATAATTGTAGTTCTGTTAACAGATTCTTGTTTTGAGTCGCATCATGACACCAAAATAGTGAAGATTAAAAATAATGAGAATAGAGCCCACTCTTCAAGAGACAGACAAAACTTCAATGCACTTGGTTCTTTTTTTATTCTCTGCTTTTCTGGCTTCAGCTCTGCATGCACGCTCCTCCAAACAATTTCTAGCTTTATTTCCTTCTCTTTCTCTCCCTCTCTCCTCCTCTCAGCAGCCACCTGCGCCTCCTACAACTTCTCCTTCCTCAGTCCGCAGGGCCTCAACTTCTCCTCTTCTCAGAGCTCAGCTCCCTTTTGGTCAGGTACTCGCTTACTTTTTTCGCTCCTATTGTCTCCCTGCACCCCGTCGCCTCTAATTTCATAATAAGCCTCTGCGCGCTCAACCTCATTACTTCTTCTCTGTGGCGCTCTTTTCCTTAATGAGAGCATTTCAGTTCTTCCCAGGATGACATTCCCTCATTAAATCAAGAAAAGAAAACCAATTTCCTCCCATGATGAAAGAACTTGTCCTTTCCCATCATGCTCATTTGTCATTGTGTGACTATATTGTGTCATGCTGAACACTAAACTGGCCATCTTTCTTCTGCTCCATCTTCACAATGCATTATTACCACTATGTCCAATATGACCTTTCCCCTCTCAGCCACCTCCCTCATGCATAATTATCACCAATACTAGTGTTTAATAACATAAATTATTGTGTTACATACAAAGTTGTCTGTGAAATGAGCTGTTATTTTTTTATGAATGCACTCAGCTCCCATTGTTTCTATTTTCACAGTGTTTACTCCTCGGGTGGTCAGTACAGCAGTGGCCAGGTATAACTTTGCAGCACGAGACATGAGAGAGCTGTCACTGCGAGAAGGAGACATTGTCAAAATCTACAGCAAGATCGGGGGAGACCAGGGCTGGTGGAAAGGAGAGGCCAATGGACGAGTAAGTAAACCATGACAGTCTGTTCACTCATGGAGGGCCCACACTGAAAAACACACATAGAAAAATGTTTGGTACGATAATCTTTGTAGATTGGTACAGCTCGATTTACGATTATAAAGAGATCCTGCTGTTGCTTCATGAAGTGAGGGGATGTGCATAAGGCTAAACCACGTGCCTCTGGAGGCACCAGAGTGCCTGAATTTAACAATTAAACCATTAATATTAAAAGCACTCTTAAAGAAGGTAGTTTAAAAGTAAAAGCCTGGCTGCTGGGAAATGTGCCAGTTTAATAGGTGGGCAGTAAAACTGGATGTGATGTCAGCTTTTTATTCAAGAGATGTTCTCTATTAGGTCATAAATTGGTGTTAATGTGTTGCTATTGAGCCAGATTCAGGGAATCCACTTAACTGTTGCATAGCTGAACAGGGCTGTACTCTGGCGTTTTTAAATACTGTAGCTGCCCAATTGTGGCTGCTATTTAAAAGCATGTTACCTTGATGGAAGTAAGGTTTTGATTTGATAGTGTCACCTTTGTCTCATGGAGACCAGGTCTTATCAAGTGTCAGATGAAACCACCTGAGTGCCCACTCTAAATATGCACTTCAGGATGTTAATTCATGTGACATGCATTACAATCAACAATGTTATCAGATTAACTAGACCACTTCAGGGAGTGGCCTGGGTGGCTCGGATCTCAATGCAGTCTGTACAGCCTAGCCACATTAATAGAAACAGTCACCTGCAGTCAAGCTACAGAAGAGCCCCTTCCTTGCAGAGTAAAAAAAATCTATACAGCAGCATCACTTCCATTGAAGTCCACCGGCTCCTCCTCCCCAATTTGCACATTTGGATCCAATCACAATGTGGAAAAAAATCAAGATTTTTAAAACATCTTATTAATATCAGGCGTAAATGCAAAGGTCTGCGATCAGACGTCATTATCCACGTAATGCATGCAGATCCTGCCAGGTGTAAATGGGGGTCTTTTACATTTCTTTGATTACTTGAGCTTCGACTGTTAGTTCTGGACTCACTTTACTACTCCAACAAGTAGGAAAAACCGTTGCTTAGCAACAGCTGAAGTAGTGCTTGGAGTAGCCTTCAAGTATGTTTTTTAGAACAAGGGTGAAACTGCTCCATATGAACTGTGCAGTTATCTGTAAATGATGCACACCCTCCGGCCAATCAGAGCCCACTATTCTGAGTTGCCTTGGTCTAATGTATTCATGCACAAACAATGAAGTTACCGAATGTCAAGCTGGATTTAAAAAGAGTTTTATTGAAAGCTCAGTCAACATCTCTTGTTTATATTTGCTCATATATAAGAATTGATGTCTGATAATGACTGTCTTATGTTTCAGATTGGATGGTTTCCCTCAACCTATGTGGATGAAGAAGGAGTACAGTAAAGCTTGGATGTTGCCGGCCTGGCTCCCTTTAAATCAGGAACCATCTTCTATCTACTGTTCTCAGAGAAAATCACACATTCTCTCCAGGAAAAAAAAAAAAAAACTTTTTCGTTGTTGTTTTTGCCCAGATAGTCATTTTTTCCAGCAAGCGTTGCTCTATCTTCAATTATGCATCAGCTTTGCTTTTGTTTGTATTTTTTTGCAGGATGTCCTGTTTAATTTCTGTACAGGAAAGAAAAAAACTGTTGCTGTGTGCCAGCCTCTGTGTGCTCTGCAGAGGCTTTACTGAACACAACAGAAAGTGACTGTGGATAGCTTTACTTTGAGAAGGCTCCCCTTTGTTGCAGGTCTATGCGAGGTGAAATAATTGTACAGTATAGATAATTTATTGAATAGAGATTATTATCATTACTAATGATTATTGTGGGAAAGTTGGTTTTAGCAAAGAATCAGACGAGATAAACTAAATTAAGGAGGAAAAAAAAAAGATGCTCAGTTTTCATGTTGAGAGATTTTGCCTTAGTTGTCATGGTGATGCCTTGTGGGCTGACACGAGCGGAGGGAAACGACTTTGTTGACTGGTTTTACTTCTCATGTATGCATGTGCCCATATGCGGCCCACACAAACACATACACACACACCAATGTACAGTACGGTGCCTTTGAAGAATGGTCGTTACTTACTGAAGCTCAACATCAGCCAGGAGAACATTGCCGTCCCCGAAAAGACCGTTTATCCACATCTGGAGGACATTGCTAAAGAAGGGGAGATGCACTTTGACAACACAATGAGGTCGGCTCGCAAGATGTTGAAGCATTTAATTCATCCCAACTGGACTCACAGAGACAGATTGTGAGAATCGGAGGGTTTTTATAGCCAACAACAATCAAGTACACAGTTCACATCAGTCTTGACGTCACAAGTCTTTGGGTGCAATTAGCTGGGATGCGAAAGGGATACATCAAGACATTCCACTCGACAACCACTTCACACTTTCAAATCTTGGTGTTCATTGTTTGACTTTCCTTTTTTTGCACACAATCAAGATTAAGTTTTGAGAACTGGACCAACAGTTTTTTTATTGTTTGAAGCCAAATTCAGCCATGTTTTAATGTCTGCATGGATCGATTATTACTGTATGATTTTTTTTTTTGTACCTTGCCTTATTTTTACAGATGATCAGGTGACAGGATTTTTTTTGTTGTTTTTTCTCCTTAATGTTAATCATTTTTCATGCGTGAAATCCATTTTGGTGCTGTGCAGACTGGTGAAAATTAAACAGTATCCGGAGATTTTTTTAATCTTAAGGAATACTTTGTGTGCTAACTAACATGAATCAACGGGAAGAGCCATTAATCATTTTGTGATTTACTAGGGGTGCAGTGCTTAGTGTTTCCATTTACTTCCAGTGATTTTCTAGTGCCATAAATACTAAGTGTGTTGGCGTGCAGCTTTCATCTGTGTTTTTATTAGCATAAATGTACCAGACAGTTTTCTAAATCTAGTTATTCAGATATTTATTGACCATGTTAGCTCAGCTATCTTTAAAGGAGTAATTCTCAATGTTTACATTAAATTTGATATACAGTACACTGACTATTCTGTTCTATGGCCTTACAGTACCTTTAACCTCTTTTATATTCCACCAACACAGTTCAGTATTGATTTATATCTCCCACTCAATTGTCTCTTCAGACGTTTGAAAATTTTACAGTCTGTAAAAAGGAAGAAAAAATAAAATATGCTTTACCAAAAAAGGGAAATTATGCACCGTAGCTGTTTTTATAAAATGAGGACTGTCTACTCGCTGCAAATGAGTCAAAAAGTAAGTCAGTTATCAACACAATATGAACTTCAAGTGTTCAAACATCCCACTGAGAAGTAAAGTGCAAACACTGAGCACATCGGCTCTGGCTGGTTCACAAAGACTAATGGAGCAGAAGATGCTGATATGTTTAGTTTCTAAACTTTTGACTGTCTGTGATGTGTGTTATTGCAAAGGCAGACCGCCCCGAAAAACACAAAGTCCTACCACTGTGTAAGGAGGACACGCAGTAGGCCTCCATGTTGTCTTGTCGAGTGAGGAGGGGGAGGGTTGGGTTGGGAGGGGGGGTGGTGGGTGGGTGGCGGGGTGGTGGGTGGGTGGGGGTATAGTCGCTGTTTATGTAGTGGACAAAAACCCATTGCATGTGGCTATTGATATTTCAACTCCTGTCAGTACATCCTCGAAAAAATATGTACTTAATCGTGTACACTTTTTTTGAATGGTTGAGTATTTCCAAATGAGGTCTATCATGAAATAAATATTTCTCTTTTGGTTTAAGTTTGAGGCTGAATTATTTTTACTTTTGATTTCTGAAAGTTTCATTGCAAATGAAAATCCAGAAAACAGTTAATTTCAGTGTGAGAGAACTGACATGATTTTATATACATATATATATATATATATTTATAGTCAAGCCCAAAATTATTCATACCCCGAGCAAATGTTGACTCAAAGTTACTTTTATTCAACAAGCAAGTTTTTTTTTACAGGAAATGACACAGTCCTCTCCCAAAAGATGATAAGACGATGTACAAGAGGCATGTGGAAATGTGGAAATAAATATTTCTCAACTTTTATTTACATTTGAACAAAAAGTGGCATACCCAAAGTTATTCATACCATTTGCAAACTGTCAAAGTCTATGGGAAAATCCAAAGTTCTGTTTCATTCCAAATAGTCCAAACTATTTAAAGCATCCTAAATATCCTGATTCATTGGGAACAGCTGTTTTAATCAACTCAACAGGTGAAAAACAGCAACTTTCTGCAGTTGGTTTGTGGACAGTCATGGCTAAGATAAAGGAGCTCACTGAGGACCTGTGGCTGCACGTTGTGGCTGCTCACAAGTCAGGAAAGGGCTATAAGACCAAATCTAAAGTTCAAGTTCCAGTGGTAAACTACAGTGGTGGCTACAGTGTGAAGAATTATTTAAAAAATACAAGACGCTCCGCACTGTGGAAAATCTCAGAGGACATGGCCGTAAGCCAAATGTGACTCTTGTGCTGGCCAGGAGGATAGAGAGAGAGGTGAAAAAGAATCCAAGGGTCACCACCAAGGCCATCCTGGTGAATATGTGCTCTGTTAAAGCCAGACAGTCCAACAGACACTGCACACTGCTGGGTTCCACAGACGTAGACCAAGGAGGACGCCACCTCTCTAGATAAGGCACACAAAAGCCTGCTTGGCCTTTGCAAATGCTCATCTGGACAAAGAAGAAGACTTCTGGTCTTGTGTTTTTATTGTCAAATGAAACAAAAATTGAACTATTTGCCCACAATGACGTAGCCTTCATTTGGCGTAAAAAAGGAGAAGCCTTCAACCCTAAGAACACCATCCCCACTGTCAAACATGGTGGTGGGAACCTAATGCTTTGCGGGTGTTTTTCAGCCAATGGACCAGGGAACCTAATTGCAGTAAATGGCACCATGAAAAAAGAGCAATACATCAAGATTCTCAACAACAACAACAACATCAGGCAGTCTGCAGAGAAACTTGGCCTTGGGCACCAGTGGACATTTCAGCAGTCCTGACTGGAATCCAATTGAGAGTCTGTGGAGGGAGCCAAATATCAGGGTGATGGCAAGGAGACCCTCCAAACTGAAAGAGTTGGAGCTCATCGCTCAAGATGAAAAGGCAAAAACACCAGTGGAGACATGCAAAAAGCTAGTTGGCAATTAAAGGAAGTGTTTGATCGCTGTAATAGCCAATAAAGGCTTTTCTATTGATTATTGAGAAGGGTATGAATCATTTTGGACATGCCGCTTTTTGTTCAAATGTAAATAAAAGCTGAGAAATATTTATTTCCACAATGATGCCTCTTGTACATCGTCTTATTATTTTCTGGTTGATGCCTGTGTCATTTCCAATCAAGAAAAAAACTTGCTGGTTGAATAAAAGTAACTTCAAGTCGAAATTTGCCAGGGGTATGAATAATTTCGGGCTTGGCTGTGTGTGTGTGTTTGTGTGTATATACACAGTGTGCACACTGCAAGTTTTAGGCACCCTAGATGTAGATTAGATTCTTATCCATTATGCAATACCATCAGGGAGGTGTCTGATCAGTCCCAAATTTATTCATGACATGACAATGACCCCAAGCATTCAGCTAGAGTCCTAGAGAACTATTTTCAGCAACAACAAGAATGAGTGCTGCAACAGATGGTTTGGTATACGGCCCCCGCAGAACCCTGATCTCAACATCATGGAGTCAATCTGGGCTTGCATGAAGAAGCACTTGAGATGGCCTAAATAATAAATCCACAGAAGTTTTTATACAATACTGTACACACACATATACATATATCGACAAACTGAAGATAATTTTCTTTACAGAAAGTGACATTAACCTGCTTGTTGAATGAACAATGATACGGCCTACATTATCTAATTATAAAAGAGGAAAACTTCTTATGTGACTAACCTAATTAAGTTGAACAGTGTTATAAAACCGTCACACTGCACAGCTTTGAATCCAGTTAATTAAACCGTGCAAGACTCTCGCTGTTCTATATTTACTGTTTCAAGTGTCCAGGCTGCCTTTAAGCTCCTATTCAAACATCACAGTGAGAGCTAAATACCTCTCAGGTCAGCTCTGTTGCTGATTGTCACACAGCATAGCCGTACTTGCTGTCATATTCCACTGGTGTGTATTTAACCGGTGTGTGTCCACGGCTGTTGGTGGAGGGAGTGTGTATGCATTCACCGTCATCCAAACAGTCCAACTCTGTCCCAGCCACCTGGCAATAAGTCACCTGTGGGTGCTGACTGGCGCTGCGGCTTGTACGGCGACTGACAGGGCGGCTCTCAGGAGGCGGAACATCCTCTCTGTTTGATGTCAGAGCAGAACAGAGAGAAAAAACAACAGTCAGAGGATTTTACCGCCCAGACAATTATTTCAGTTCAGTCATTTGAGTTCAGAGAAGGAGCACTTCATTTATTTCAGAGAACAATGGTTTAAACGGCAAATGTAGCAGCTGAGTTTATGGACTGAGCTTTCACAGTATGAAGAATTGTAAAACTCATTTAGGGAGCTTTGGAGTACATCTGTATTGACTGTAACACAGACCTTTTATCTAAACTGGCTCAGTTCACACTAATTATTATTATTGTTTAGTCTGTAAAATGTCACAAAATAGCAAACAAAATCAATCACAATACTAGATACTGGAGACTGCAAACATCTGGCATGTTTCTTGATTCATTTTGTTTTGAATAACTTACAGATAAATGAAGCTGCTGTTATTTCTGATAGATAACTGAGAATGTGTGCTCTTTTTATCACTGAATGTGCTAAAGTTACAGTTGTTTCAGTTGCTTTTTGTGAGCTTGTATCCATATTTACCACCATTGATATATTGTATTTACGTAAAGCAAAAATAATGCTGCCGTGTAGGTGAAGAGCATAAATCTTTGTTGTCTTTGCCTATTCTGAGTTTCTTCCCCAGAGGGCCTTTTCTCACTGAGACCCTTCTTTCACTGCTTCTCCTCTACTAACGGATAAAATTCACTCTGGTGCTGCTTTCAACCGGCAAACCCCGACAAGAAGCACACAGTACAATCTTCCCTCGTCAACACCGCTGCCAACATGCAGGCTTAGACGCTACTTTGCATTCTTCATTTATGTAACTTTGCTGTACCAGCTGGGATCTGCTCATCTGTCAAAGAAAACAGCTGCACACTTTATCAACTTTGGCATTCCTGTGCTCCTGTGGAGGCCAAGGACTCAGATTTTTGCTAGTAAAAGGAATAAATTTGCTTTTGTTAAGCTGAAATGGGAAATGATGTCTGAAGTCTCTGGGGCTATGATTCGTTTGTGTGTGTGTGTGTGTGTGTGTGTTGCAATAGAATGAGATAGAACGACTGTGAACCAGACTCTGTACAAACCAAAAAGAATATATCAAATTAAATGCCCATTAAGAATCTAATTTTAGGGCATTTTCTCAGTTGTGTTGTTCTGCCAGTGAAGTTATTTGTTATCTTTTTCACATAAGTTTCTTCTGAAAACAATTAACACATAAAGTGAACTGCAAGATTTTTCACTGGCTTTGGCTTCATAGAGAATTTAATTGTTTTACTTTCTGATTAATTTGCATCTTGCTAGTTTGTTATCACAAAGAAAGGTTTTGAAAATAACTACAGTGTGTCTGAAACATTCCCTACTCTGCTTTTGGAACAATTGTAAAATCTATTCACCATCCTTGTGGTTTTTGTTTTCATTATTATTTCTTTATAACTGCTAAAATGAATATTTCATATTGGCAATGGATGAAATTACTAATGTGGAAGCTGTAGCTCATAGCGACCTACAGCCATTATCACCTGACAGTTCCCCTTCAGCTCTGTGAAGCTTTGTAGTGTCTTTCAGCTCATTATGTTGTGTTTACACCCTGCAGCTTTACTGTTTTGGTTCGGTCTCACAGCAGCTATTAGCTGGTGAACTGGTAGCAGCTAACAAGCCCTCAGAAGTTGGTGGAGACCAAATCAGAGCTGAAAGTAACTACATGTCGGATATGACCCCACATGAATGCAAATATCCACATTTCCTAGATGTGTAAAAAAAGTTCCCTAAATCTACTGTGTGAGGTGATAATACTGTATGTCAGTGTTTTGTTTTACAGCTTGTTCTCACTGCGCCTGAGAGATTAAAAAAGACAAACAGTCGATGCAGGTTTAACATGAGCTACTGCCCTCTTAACTCCAAATTCACACATCGACATCAAATCTACACCAACTTCAACATCGGTTGCCATGCCACTGCCCCCACCAGCTGTTCAGTCAGCAGCACAGCTGGTGGTCAGAGTTGGTGTGATTGTTATATTTGTATAAATGGAAATATATTTTTTCTGTCAGCTGAACGAGTGAAGGACATGAAAAACGCTCCACTGGTAGTTGTCATTGACATGTAGTGTTCATATTTGCAGTGTTTCAGTGCTGATGCAGAGATTTAGTCTCATTTTTCTAACTGTATTTAAATATTATTTTAAGCTGCAGATGATACAGTACTTGAACTAATTTGATACTCTACATGACTCGACTCTGAAGCTGCAGTGTTTACTGTTTACCTTGAACAGTCTTTTAAATGACAGATGTGAGAGGAAGTATTGTTGCCATGGGCCCTGGTTCAGATGATTGCTGCTTTGTCATCTCTCTCCTGCGAGCTTTTCTTTGCTACGCCATGTTCATGTGAACAGAGTTGAAACCCTGTAAGTCACAAATACAGAGAAGACCGTGTCACAACTGTGACTTAGAGTGCTTCTCTGTCTCCTGTACACAACACTGTCCTCCCACTGCTCCTATTTCAATGTCTACTTTGAAAAATGTGTGGGCTGTTTTCAACTTTATTTGAGCCACAACTCAAGATTTTTTTTTTTTAGGATGGAGACTTTGTTTATTAAGAAAAGGAGAAATGCTTCTACAGAGATGTCAGGATGGGAGGTCAGCTGCAGAACATCGCCCCTGGAGCAGCTTAGCATTCTGCATCCTGCTCACCGATTCTGCCAATCGAGTGAAAAGAGCCTTAAGCAGAACCTTGTGTTTAAGTCACACTGTCTTACCCTGTCCTTGTCAACTAATTTGCACTGTTCCAGAGCAGGAGAGGGACTTCAAGTAATATCAGCTCATAAATGAGTGAAAATGTGAAAACTGGATGTGGAGTTGATGTTTAACATTTACAAAATCATAAGAATATTCTTACAAAAACATAAAAGTTTCTATTTGATATTATTCATGGCATGTCTCATTTACCCACCATTGTTACTTATTTATATACCAGTATTGCTCAGCTAGATGTCATAACTATAAAAACTAAAGATAGATAGGTGGGTGTGAATTTCCCCAGCCCTATGAGGGTGGTGTTTGACACCATCTGTTGTTATGAATATTATGTACCACACTGAGTTGTACTTATGTGGCTCTATCCTTCAAGGGCAAACATTCCTGTAATTGCTATTTGCCAATAAAGTGAACACAAGGCTGGCTAACTGTTTATAGGTCTGCAGTGTGCCCAGTGTTAACCCAGACCATAGACCATGAACCCTGACAAGTAATTTGTTTCTGCATTGAAACTGTATATATATATATATATATATATTTTACTATTCTTCCCATTGAATGTGTTTTTAAATGTTTTAATGCATCGTCCTCCTTTATGTAAAGCACTCTGACCTGCCTCTGTATTTGAAAGCTGCTTTACTGTGTTGTACCATAAAGAATAGTTGAGCTTTACTGCATATGATGGTTTTGATGACATTGATTGACCTTTCCTTTAAGCCACTTTAAATATATGTATATTAAGATCTGTTGATCTCCATGATTATATTCATATAGGTATGTCACATTAGCAGGTGGCCTTGATTGAGACTGATGTGCATTCGTTAAATGGTTTCTTTTCATAAAAGCCTGTGTATATGTGTATGTGTGTGTGTGTATATATATATATATATATATATATATATATATATATATATATATATATATATATATATATATATATATATATGAACTTTGCTGTAGCGCAAATGAATATTTCAATAAATCGCGCTAGAGAAAAAATAAACAGTGAAAAGACAAATTGTCATTTATGTAACTGTGCTAGATCTTCCTCCTGCCATATAAACACACTGTATGTGTGGTAACAGAACAGTTGTATTTAGCCTCTACTGTTTGGGGATTTAAACATTTTCTCTGCGGCTAAAACTTTGATATTTACTCAGATTTGTGCATGCCAGGATTCCGAGTGGGATCATTTGAACTGTTGTTTTGAACTTGTGCAGTAGTGTCTATGAAGGGCGGAGTTTGAACACCAAAACTGACTCTTTGCTCTAATACATGATTCATTCCTATCCTGAGAATATTTCTTGCAATGATAATAACTTAGCTTTTTGAGTCTTGTTCACTATGTCGATGCATACTTTCACAACAACAACATGAGATATTCAAGTGCAGTTATTTTCTTTCTGTGGTTTGAACTCAGAGGAATTCTAAACTCATAGCTTGTTATAAAAGGAGCTGAATGTCACACAGAGATGCTTTATTTACATTTGTGCAAAGGCAATAAAAATAATATTGCAAGAATGCAATTATGTCTGCTCAGCTAAGAGGGAAGTTTCAACATAGGTTTTTATTACCTACTCATAACTTTAAAGTAAAGAGATGTGACCGTCTCCTCTGCCCATCACTCCTTTTTTTAAGTTACTGGTTTTGGGTAAAATTTCCAACCATTTTCAACATGTAGCATGAAGGTATTAACTAAAGTTTGGCATCTAACACAGAACTCTTTCTGTCTTTCTCATTCTTATACAACATCCTGTATATACTGTACATTTCAGCTGAAGAAAAGAGAGTTTAAAGACATGCTGAGATATATACGTGCAGCATGGTGATAGAGGGCAGATGTACAGAGAGGTGGCACTGATATGTACTGAAAATTGAATATAGAATTAAAATGACTGGACGAGAAGTATTTGTAGCAAGGAAGGTACTTATGTCATAGAGTACCACTGTGGTTCTAAGATTTAATCAAACTGTATATTAATGCTGCAAGTCTAAGACTAGAACACCCAAGAGTGTTTGTTGACACTAGAGAGCCTCTCACATATCTAACTTTAAAGAAAGACAGAAAAGATCAAGCAGAAGAAAGAGTTGGTAACTTTTAATGAATCTTACTCAGAGCCTTTCAGACGACGCAGACAGCAGGTCCGAGGTTATTTAAGATGTCAGCCGTTATATTCAATATGCATCAATATACCTGAAGAAGATCAGTTTGTTTCCTGTGCTGGTGTTGATGTATGTATGGATACACATGGAGAGTTAAAATTCATAATATTTGATGAGTCTTAAAAAAAAAAAAATTATCATCTGTATTTTTTTTTGTATTTACATATTTCTTTCCTGGTTTTAATTAAAGTCTGGTACTTTGTTTCTATTCATATCTGAATAGCTTTGATGTGTGTTGTTTTATATCTTGTAATACACATTTAACAATTGCTTCATTGTCTTTTGAAGTTTGGGTTTTTTGTCGTCATGTTTTTGATGTCTGTTCTCACTTGTCTGTTTTTTTGGGGGTTTTTTTGTGCATTGTGTGGAGCCAAAAGCAAAGTTTCTGACTCATACCTGACTCAAATTGTCATATAAAATAAATGCTTTTATTATCAGTAAAATACGCAGCTGTAAAAATCCATACAAATGTACAGAATATATATTTTGTCCAAGCATATATAATGTAGTGTAAATCTGTTCTAAACACTAACAGAGGCAGGCGTTTTGTACTCAGGAGATGTTTTAGTGATAAATGAGGTCTGGAGAAACTTCACAGACATTATATGTGGTTTTATTTCCCTCCTTGCTGCAGCTCATTGAAGCTGCCACTGCCTTCAAGTCTGCCCTGCTGTCTCTCAGAGCTACAGTACAGTACCTGATTTCATTAGAGAACTCCTTCTCATAGCGAAGTCTGTTGCTCAGCTTCCAGTAAATAATGCCGATGAAGACCAGCAGGATGAAGATGAGGAGCAGGGAACCCACAGTGGTGCCAACTATCACTGCTGCTCTGTTTGGAGCTGGAAAATCAGTATGAATAACAAGGAATTATTCTGTTAGAGGCTCTGCGGCAAAAAAAGAACAAAGTGTAAAGAATCCATTAATGATACTGCATCATTCTTATTGTCTGGGGTTGTGTTTTGTGACCTTTTTTTGGCTCGTGACCCTTTAAAGTGAAATGATGTCTTGTCACAACACCTCATTGCGGGTTGCATCATCCAATCGTCCAATGAAAATCATGTATCTTCAAAATGTCAACTTTTCATGGTATAAGAAAGACAGCTGTGTAATTAGGATTCATCACAGTGAAGTTTCAACAATTTAATGAGTTTTATAGATTTTTGTTTTGTTTTGTTTTTTTTGCCTGTGTGATAAGAAATGTCTGAACCCATAATTAACCCTTTAGTTTACTTGAAAATGGCCTATGGTTGTCTAATTATCCAATATTTTTAAAGAAAAAAAAATCTTTTTGTTCTATAATATCTTTTAAACCATCTTGCAAACCCTTTTGGGAGGCTCCCGAGCCTCAGGTTTAGAACCTCAGGGGGCGGTTTCACAAAGATATTGTAGACAAACTCAGAACTAAGAGCCATGTTTCCATGGTAACAATCAGTGGCACCACATTACTGAAAAAAAAGAAAAGGAAAAAAGGAAAAAGAGGAAAACATTGTTTAGAATCTCTGGTTTGTTAGAAATATTCTTGAGAAGGTAATAACAAAGGAAAGAGTTTCAGAGTCTGCAGGAACCCTTGAAAATCCACAACACTGAAGACTCTGAGCACTCTGTGTCTGAGTGACAGTTAGCAGAACTACTGTGGCTTGCAACATTTAGAGGCCACAGCATGTCAGCTCTGCTACAGCTTTGATTGAAATGAGATTTTATGCTATGGGATATTTTTATATTGTTACGCTCTTTGCTGAATTTTACAAGTTAAAAGTCTTGTAACTGTGTCAGTTGACCATGTTTTTAGCTTGAAAAAAATTTCTTAATTTCCCCAGAATACATGGCAAATTAGTCTTCCTTAAGATAGTCAGATAGAACTAGACAGCTTTGTAGATATTATGAATTTAGACTGAAGTCTGACTATTTGATCTAAGCCGTAGTCAAAGTCTATCTTTGTGAAGCCAGACAGCTTAGGATAGCACCCGACACTTGAACTCAACATGACTGATTTTCTTCCTAAAAGCCAAACATCTGAGCACTGGGACTGGAAGCTATGAACTCAATTTGATGTAAGACTGGAGTCTGCTCCACAGATCATGAGTCACACCAAGACAAACTCATTTTATGGATCCATACAATTCAGTGCTTGTCTGAGTCTAAACCAAAAGATGATTTATTCCATAATGGTATGAATGTACTCCCTACTGGTGCTGTCACCATCAGCTGATTCATTCCCAGTGAGACAGCTTCGGTACTCCTCCGGTTTCTGCCTTGTTCAAAGGTCTTACATAGAACTTTCTCATTTAAAGGGAATGTCTGCATTTCCTTTAAAGTACAATCAGTTCCTCTTAACATTTTTACACTGTGCCAACTAAATAAATGTGATCTGATGGTTTTAATTAGCCTGTTTATTTAAAGCCATTAAGGATCCAAATTGTGTTCCTATAACTGTTGAAAAACAAGGCAGCAGTATAATTTCAGGATTACTCATGTGTGCTGTTTGTGTGAGAAGTGGAATAATGACAGAGTCAGCGACAGGAAGTCAGGGACGGCTCGAAATGTTTTGTTCTTTGTAAATAAAGTGATTTCTTGCCACTGACTGGCCTGTGCGAGAGAAGTGGAGCAATGAGAAAAAATCTTGGCACAACAGTAAAGGGAGGAGACTTAAGAGGATGAAATCTGGGTCTTTTCATGATCGCATACGTGCGTCATGTGAGATGTTTGTGAACAGAGGCATTCTGTGTGAGGGTGTATTCCCTTACGTTTGTTCGCTTTCAGGTTGATCCTGCAGTGCTCAGCTCCAACAGCATTGTTCACCTCACAAAGGTAGATTCCTGCAAAGCTCTGCGAGTGGTTGCTGATTTTCAGCTCCCCAGTCGCTGCATCTGAGAGAACACACACACACACACACACACACACAGATTAACACATGCGGTGCAGTCTGTGCATACAAGGGGCTAAAATGAAGACATCAGATAGGGATGCTAGGTGGTCGAATCACTCAAATGACACATACTTCAAGCTTATATATTTTCATAAAATATCAAATTTTTTTTTTTTTTTTTTAAAAGGATCAATCATTATGTCTGCAAGCAGCCCAAACCTGTTGTGCTTCCTGCTGCAAGAGGACACGAATCAATACAGCTTACATTAATAATTTTGAGAACAACTCAGAGGATGATCCATGTTATTATGAATGAAAAGAAACAAGAGTTCTCTAAGCCAAAAAAGAAACTGTTAACACACAAGGAGCTGCAAATTGTATGTTCTGAATTTCACCCAGGATTTTCTCTCATTTTTAATTTCATATCATTTTAACAATGAGAATAAATTCTGTAGAAACAAAAAACAACAACCACATACTGCACATTCAAAAACAAAAGGATGTTCATTGAGTTTTGCTCACATAGCAAATACTACAGTACCATCCATCCTCATCCACCAGCCCACCACCCCAATACACACAAACACACACACACTCACTCTCTCTCTCTCTTTGATTTGCAGTAGCATCTCGACATCAGCAGAGGTCAGACTTACTCTGTGTGGCTGCAGCAGGGATAGGGCCTGCACTTTCTCTCCTCCAAGAGTATTTTAAGGGAGTGGAGCCCTTTGCAGACTTGCAGTGCAGAGACAGAGGCTCGCCGACCAGCTCCCCTCCCTCCACCCAGCACTTAGGCACAGACGGCTTCGCTGAAATCATACAGACAAATGATAATTTCCCGCTGCCATTTCCATTCTATTTCTAGAAAAACGGTATGGCGTCATATCTGTGGGATGAAATGGGGAGACCCGCTTTGATTCAGGCTTTAATGACACAGATTCACACCGTATTGATGGCATTGTAGCAACGATTTGATGCATTTTATTATCAAAAGAAATCCTATGTGACATAAAAAAACATCATTTAAGAGTTAGAAAAAAGTCATGCCTTCATTACACATTATAAATATATATTTTAACATCAAAATCTATATGTATCTTCATGAAAAGGTTGGAACAAACAAATACTGGCTTGTTTTGGAAAGGTGAAAGAGAGCACATTGGCAGCAGTTAAGGAGAGATCAATTGAATTAAATGATACTTGTAGAGAAAATACCTGAGGGTCGTTTCAGTCACAACATTTCACACATTTAAATGCATTCTTCTCAATTTACACAATCAAAAAGGGATACGAAGAAATCAGTGCATTCAATGCTCCATCTGTTTTCTGAAGCCCTTATCCACCTCTGGATCTTACAAAGAACGTGATTTATGAAATGACTTGTTGGCTCTCAGGACTTTCTCTGTTGCTGTCAGCATGAAAACAGCTCCAGGCTTTCTATTGCTATGCGAGGCTTTACTACTGATATTATTAAAACAAGCCACTTGTCTCCATCAAGGGGGAAGCGGTTTCATCTGATACAGCTTTTATACCAAGATGGCTGTTATGAGTCAGTGTGATAGTATAAAGACCTGAGAGATACTTTAGGTCTGACATAACAAAGTTAGTTAAAGTTTCTCCACAGACAATGCAAAACAAAGGCATCCATTGATTAAAAATCTGTAGCAGCAATTAAATGAATTATTAAAGGAGCTCCTAAAGTCTAGACTTCCAACACTGGACATCTGAATGTTGCTTGTGCATAATGGTGGAATAACCCAGGCTGAGCCACATGCAGTTATTTGGGGACATAGTTGGTTAGAGTGTTCTGGTCATTTTAAGACAAAAATGTATATTATATTAAGTTACAATCTACATTATTAAGTAAATTAAATAAGCAATCATATGTGTCCACATAATTACCTTCACAGAAAGAAGAAGAAGTTTTCATAGATCAGATTTAATGAGAAATGTGTAATTACTGTGAAAATGTGATGCCCTCCATTTAATGGTTTGTTTCTTCCTTTTATTTCCTCTCTCTGGTTGTGAAAATAACTCAACTGTTTTATGCATTACTTGTAACTCTTGACACTGTTTATGGTCTGAGCTGGCCTATATGAGAGGAACTTATAAAGAGAAACTAAAAAAATGAAATGTTGGTGACTTAGCAGTGCCTTCAGGTTTTGAAGAAGGACTTACTAACATGTAGTACTGCATCTTTTGTTCATCTAAGTAACATCAGATCAAAAATATTCCTTTAAAACAATATACTAATTGACAATGTATTCCATTCTTCTGATTTAGCTTCCACAAGGTTTTTGAAACTGGGCCGACTTTGCTCTAACATGAAGCATTTTGTGAGAGCTTATTTGATATAATATCCAGATTCAAAATCATGATAAATTGAACTGCCAGTGTGGAGACTCTCCTCCACCACACTTACTGCTCACAATAACAAAATGAGTTGGACTAGAATCAAGTAAATTACTTTAACCTTCCGGCAAATTTTAAGACTGAATACACTGATAAATGGTTTTTAGTTAAGTGTCATACTGCCTTTGTTTCAGTCATCATCAACCACTCAGTCTGCATCTATACAAAGTCATCATCCTTCAGTTAGTTTAGTTATTCCCAATGGTCAGTTTTATGACCACATTTATCTCCATTCAAGACACCTTTACTGTTTGTTTTGTCAACAGATGAAGCACACGGTGTTCATGTGTTGACGAAGACTGTGACATGCTGTTAAAAGCTTTAGTATATACCCTTGAATTAAGAGTTTTTAATTGGATTCTGTAAAATGTTGACTCTACAACAGTCAACGGAGGGAAACGGTAAAAAATGAGTTAAGTGTTGTGATTTGTTGCTCCGAGGAGTAAAAGTGATTATTCTATTTCAGTTTAAATGGCTTCAGTATTAGAGAAAATTGTGCAACTGAACTGAATTTGAGGAGCTTCGTCTCATTAAATAAAGACTTTGTTCTTTGACAGAATGAAACCTGACTGGTGAAAGCCTTTCATAACAGCAGATACCGAGAAAGCCATTATCTAAGTTCTCACTGACATCCACACAGACTATGGAATCATTGTAGTAATGTTGTTGTAGTCTTAAGGGATAGCAGTTTGCCTGACAGAAGGCAACTTGAAATTTGCTTTGTGGTACATAGAAAGTGTAATGCATACTGGCAAGTGACAAGTCAAATAGACTTCCCAAGTTGTTAAAAGTAAATACGTGAATGTGCCTTTCTCGCTAAACAATGTTGTAGTATTCCATGGTGATGGACATAAATGATGCAGCCAGGTGACATGTGTTAACCCCAGCATGCAACCCCATGCCAAATCTTACCCATTACCACCAGTGACACCTTTCGCATGTCCACGCCAGGTGATTTCTTCACTTTACACTGATAGGTAGCACTATGAGCAGGTGTCAGCAGAATAATTGAGAGCGAAGCATCACCCAGCGAGGGGTCAGAAACAGCAAAGCTGATCCCATTTACAACAGCTTGGTTACCATGGATGTATTTAGTGCCGCTGGAATAAGACATGAGCTGTTGGAATACAAAACAGAAGTTTCACAAGTAAACAAGTGTCAACTGATATAACAACATTGATAAACAAATATAAGCTATAATATTCAATTTTCTCCATTAAAAGGATTTGACTGCTGATTTTATATTATTCTTTTTGTCGACAAGCCTCATGTGCAGAGCCAAACCAACAAACTCAACGAACCAAACTGTACTGTACTGTACTGTGCATGAGGAGTGAAAGAGTGAAAGCAGCGATATGATACAGCAGTAACTCTCAGGAGAGAGGTTCCTAGTAACGCCACTGTGTATGCGTGGAAACACGGTTCTGTTTATGCTAGCCTGTTGTGCTACATAACACAGCCTCTTGGATCCTCCCACTGCTTCTTCTGAACAATTTGATGCTAGTAGGCACATTGCCTTAATTCCTCCTTTTAGGGAAAGTGAAGTAGATTCATACTTTGATTCTTTTGAATGCATTGCTGCAACTTTAAGGTGGTCAAATGTTATGTGGAGCTTGGTCCTATAGTGTAAAATTTGTGGTGAAAGCCCGGGAACTGTGCTCAAGTTTGTCCAATTAAGAGACTATTATGACGTGGTGAAAGCTACAGTTTTGCATGTCTATGAATTAGTTTCTGAGGAATAGAGACTCAACGTGAAAACCATGCCCAGTGGAGGAGAAAACTATCAGTGCTATAATATGCAACCATCGGCTGAAACGCACACAAGTGAAGAAGTGACAAGGAGGCACTTTTACTCAATACAAAGTCTATGGAGAGCGATGAATTGTTGTTGACAAAAATTTAGGTCATGTGAAAAAGATGACTGAAGAACTGAACTTATGTTGAATATGTCTTGTGGTGCAGAGCAAGCAAAGTGTTAAACTTTGTCCAACTTTGTGAATTGATTTTGTTGAGTTCAAAAAATGTCTGTCAGAGAAAATTGTCCATTGAATTGAACTGAAAGTGGGCTATTTGTCTAAAGCTGCTGTGCTTGGGGATGAGTTTGTTTTGACGAATTGAGTTGTTTTACCTCCATGCACTGTTGAAAATACACAGTCTGCCAGTTTGGAAAGAAACCTTAAATTGTCACTTGAAAATTCACGCCGCACTAATCCTGTTTCCTTTGAAAGCCATGAATGTTTTTTACTGTCATGAAACAGGACATACCAGTGTCACTTGTCCTGCTCTCTGAAAGAAAGAGGGAATTGGGAGTTCAACAAGCCCAAAAGGTGTTGGTTTTGTTCAATCTGCTCTTGTTTTGCCAACTCCTGAAACTTCCAATTCTGATAATCCTGTTCTTGATGAGAGTCACTGGCCTTTCATTTTACAAGGCTCTGTCTCTCTGTAGGGGGAGGAAAAAGATCAGGTACCAATCACTATTTTGCACAGTTTGAGTGTTTTGCCTTTTTCCTCAAGACTGAGTGTTTTAGAGCTACTTTGCACACAGTTTTTCTGTGCTCTCCGCTTGTATTTGTATCGAAAAGCCCATCACTGATTCTAGTGTTCCTGCTCCCGCTGCTGTCAGCTCACCCTCTGTGTTCCCTACCTGTGTTGTTATGTGTGCACAAACGTGTTAAATCCGTGATGTGGTGGATTTGTCTGATTCGTTCCTGTTCTCTGCAGATAAGGTCCTGAAAAACCAGGACCACTTGTAGAAAAATCTGAAAAGCGTGTTACTACTAATTTTTTTACCTGCTGAAGCTAACCTGTCTTTTTGTGGTTCATGGGGTTGAGTTTATCCAAGAGCAGCAGATTGACCAAACTCTGGCTACGTGCCTATCATCTGCTACCAGCTTGAACAAAGAGAGCCCCCATGTCTACAGCATTGATACTGATGTATCAATAATTGGTATCCTCACTCATCTGAAGGTCCAGGTTGGAATAAATTTCAACAAGTTGTTCCTTAGAAAGTTCGCCTTCAAGTCCTCGCCTTCAGGTCCAAGCCTCGCACATGATAATTTTGTTGGTAATAAAAAAAAACATACCGCCGCATCTTGTATTATTTCTGCTGTTCTTGTCATATCTGTCAGGTCAATGGCAAGCCTAACCAGCCTAACCATTTCTCCTGCTCTCAATTCCAGTGAGAGGGGAACTATTTGAATACATAATGCTTGATTGTATTTGTACGCTCCCAAAAACAAAATCAAGACATCAGTATCTGTTGACCTTCATGTGCGCAGCCACATGTTACCTTGAAACTGTTCCACATGCTCAAGGCCAAAGCTGTTGTGAAAAGCCTTGCGAGCTTCTTCTCTACTTTCAGGTTTCTCAAATCCATTCAGACAGACAAAGGTTCCAATTTCATATCAAAACTCTTCGCCTATGTCATAACCTCACTGTCTCTAAAATACAAAATATCCACTGCTTATTATCCTCATTCCAAGGCCCACTCGCACGTTTCCATCGAACATTGAGGAAATACTGTGTTGAGTCAGATAAACGAGTCAGACGAGGGGTTATAGCTGCCAGAGAAAGTGTGCAGGAATCCACGGGTTTTAGACCTGCAGAGTTAGTGTTCGGTCATTCTGACTCTTCTAGCCCCGGCCAAAATGTCCTAGATTATGTGAGTTCTTTTAGAGAGCGTCTGCATAAAGCCTGCGAGACTGCACACAGCGCCCTTTCTTCAATGCAGAAAAAGATGAAAAATTAGTTTGACAAAAAGTCCCTGAAGAGAAATTTACAAGTTGGTGGCAAAGTTTTGGCTCTCCTTCCAACCCTTGGTTCTTCCCTTGAGACAAAGGTTCATGGTTGATATGTAGTGGATAATAAATTGAGTGGAAATGTGTCGTCAGGACCCCTAATGTTAAAAGAAAGTCCCCTGTGTGTCACATTAATATGCTGAAGCCATATTTCATTCGTGATGTTGCCATAGTTTCCTTGTCGTCTGCTGTGTCCTCTGCTGTGTCCTCTGTCGTGCAAGTACCTCCCTCTCAGGTCAACAGTGCATCAACAGTGTGAACCCTTATCGTCTCCATCACTCTGGAATTCTGAAAGATTTAAGACGCTATTCACATCATTTGGATAATTCAGCTTAGGAAGATGTCATTTGTTTGATTGAAAACAACCTCCCTGTGTTTTCAGACATTCCGTTACGCGCCACTGTCCTCTCCCATGACATCGATGTTGGTGACCATCCCCCAATTTAACAGCATGCTTTACCGTGTTAATCCTGCTAAATGTGCTCTGTTCCAGCAGGAGGTCATCGAGCTCTTGGAAAATGGTTTAGCTGTCCCCAACACCAGCATGTGGAATTCTCCATGTCTGCTTTTGACCAATTCTGAAAAAAACTCCACACTAACTCGTCACCAAACTTGACTTTTTAAAGGGGTATTAGCAAGTGTCTTTAACTTCCCATGCGTCAGAGATGTCTGCCTTTGTCTCCCTGAACCACTTTTTACAATATACAGTCTCAGAAATGCACCTGCTATTTTCCAAAGTCCGATGCACATAGTCATAGCCAGTGTAAAAAACTGTGAAGTATACCCCGGTGACACTGTGGCATACTGAACACCTGTTCTGAGCACATTAAAACACTGGGTATCATTTTCCAAAGACTAAAACAAGCATCTCTCACTTTGAATCTGGCCAAATGTGATGAAGCCACTGTGACTTAAACAAGTGGGCCAGGCTCAAGTGCGCCCACTCACAGCAGAAATCCAAGCCACCCTCGATTGTCCCGTGTCTCAAACCAGACATGAGCTCTGCCATTTCTTGAGAATAGCTGGCTACTATCGTAGCTTCTGCAGAAATTTCACAGATATTTTTGCTCCTCTCGCAAGTTTGACTAGTGCCAGTAAAACCTTTGCTTGGTCACCTGCCTGTCACGCTTTTGAGTCTGCTAAAGCTCTTCTCTGCAGCACACCAGTCCTTGAAGCCTTTGGCTTTGTGCATCCCGTTAAGCTTTAGATGGATGCCAGTCCCAGTGGGGTCGGTGTCCTGTTGCTGCAGGAGGATGAGCATGGCATTGATCACCCTGTTTGCTACTTAAAAAAGTTCAGTAACACCAGGTAAAATATAGCACCATTGAACAAGAAGCCCTCTCCATGCTGCTTGTTGCCCCTTGCTGTGTTCACCAATCACAACCTCCACGTTATTTTGGCCCAAATGCATAACTTCAACAGGAGACTCGTCCGGTGGTTGTTGCTCATGCAAGACTTAAATTTAGAGATGTCACAAGAAAGGTTCAGAAAGTGTGTTTTCTGATGCATTCTCTTGTCTTTCTTCCTGTTCCTAATGACTAAACGTTTTTTGAGAAATATTTAATTTTAGGTTACGGCCCTGGCTGTATTCTAAATCTCTGTGTAGTTTTTCTCCTGTGTTTTGTGTGACTGTGTTTGTTTGCGAGTGTGTGATCTGTTCGTGCAGGGATATTTGAGTGTGACTTCTGGGTGTCTCCATCTTCATCATCCAACCTCCCTAGACTGACGTAACAAGCCTTTTCTAAACAAGCTACGGTACCCGCTATCTCCAGGGATGAAGGAACATGTCACCCAGTGCAGCAGTGTGGCTCACTGACGTGTTTTTAATGGGTTTTGGAGAACAGAGCTCTACAGCAAAGAGTAATACGATATATCAGGCTTTGGATACACACACACAATACTTGTAAGTAGAATGAGTTCATTGTTGGTTTGGCTCTGCACATGAGATTTGTTGACAATAAGAAAATAGAAAATGGCCAGCCAAATCCTGTAA
Source organism: Euthynnus affinis (assembly GCA_029490765.1). Lineage (NCBI taxonomy): Eukaryota > Metazoa > Chordata > Actinopteri > Scombriformes > Scombridae > Euthynnus > Euthynnus affinis. The sequence continues at coordinate 6,768,372 of CM055855.1, read as the reverse complement.
AATTTAATCAAATGACTAAATGTAATGTGAAAAGGATTCCTCACAGTGATAAACCCACTGAGAAATACCACCAACCACAGAGCTCAAAGGAACCTTTTACCCTCTTTTAGCTCATTGTTTTGGTTTTACGGTACATTTACTGCCTCTGCATTCTCATCAACATTGTTTCTAGCACCAAGAGGACACAAGCTCTGATAAAACCACTGTGCTCTATCTGCTCAGCACCAAACAGCAGACAGACAGACATTAGTGACTAGCTGGTGAACAAAGTGAAGCATCTGGCAGTAAAGAATAATACTTTTCAGTTGGTTGGGTCTAAAAAGGGGAAAAAAGCTGAATGCTGGACTGATAGCAACATGATCCCAAATGAATGCTAATGTTGTTTTGTCTTATCAGGATGATAATGTTTTTTCCATGACAACTTTACAGCATGATAATATGTAAAGGCTGCGTGTCCATCAGCTTGTTTTAAGTTCCCTTGCCGTCTAGTGGCATAAAATTGATTTAGGCAGCTTTAGGTTTGCAGTGGATAAATATTTAGATTAATTTAGAATAAAGAGCTTGTGTTGTTAAAGTGTTCAATTTGCACACAAACCAATTATCTGAACTGGTCACTTGTCTGGGGCAGCACATACTGGACCTGCTCAATCCTTATATTGACTGTGATAAAATGTCTGCTGCCTACGGGCAGAGATGGAGAGAAAAACATCCTTCCAAGTCTCCAACACTAATGACTTGTTAAATTTAAACAGCAAATGGGATAAACAACTAATTCCTGTGAAATTAAAAAGGTGGTAGGAGTTCATCCACACCTCGGTCTCCCGGCATGAATTCTAATGTTGAGGCGCAAGCACATCACATGAGGTTAATAGTTTGAAAAGAGGTGTGAAATCTGAATCGACTAGATATTTTGAAGATGCTGTTCGTGTCATTATGACTCATGTCATGAGATTAAGGTTGTATTATGGTTTCTAACCTTAATTATGACCTAACTGTGCTTTGAATCCTAATTAACTCAGATATGGTGGAGATGTTGAAGTGGAACTGTTTAATTTTGCATGTCTGTAACTTACAAATAATTTCCAAAAAGTGTCCTGGAAAGAACTATGTAATTTGGCACTAATGTCAGGGGAAATTGGTACAGCATCGATTGAATTGGTACCGCATTTATAGTATAATTTGCACCACTCTAATTCTGCTTCTTACCATCTGATCTTTCTGTGTAGTGTCTGGACTGACCACAGACCATTCGATGTCAAGTTCTCCGGTGTCTAAAGGGCTCAGCATGTAACTGCAGTCCAAAGTCACACTCTCCCCCTCGGCCTTCTGGATGGTCTGTGTGCCTGTGGATGTCACCTGCACCGCTTGCGTCCAACTGAATTCTTCAGAAATTAAGACAAGTCTTGAAATTAAATACAGACACATATTAGTTGTTTCTCTGGTTTTCATGCACACAGTTGTATGGGGGGGTACATCTAACTTAGATTCTCTTCTCAAAGGAGGTCTGAAAGCACCAAAAACATGACTTTCATCAAGAGCTATTTGAGACTAATTTTATACCGTATTTACAATAAAAAGGCTTAATAAGCAGCACTAAAACAAGGAAATAAATAGAATTAGAAGTCAAGTATGTATATAACTCTCAAAATAAATCACAGCATATCGTTTCTTCCACAAGGTCAAGAGAAACTATTTTTTGTAGTTTTGAAATAGCTTAAACTAACTCCATGAAGAGAGAGTTCAATGAAAGTCATATTTGCCTGATTCATTTTGGACAGTAGAGACATACACAACATACACATACACACCATAAAGTCTGTTCCATTAAGGTCTATTTTCTGATTGTTTACTTTTCAAAAGTATATATAAGTGCACAAATAATAAGAAAGTTGGAATTCCAATCTATGTGGCCAAATGGAAATATCAATAAATAGGTATGCCCATTCAAGGATTCAAGTGTTTAGTTTCAGAAGAACTGTACAGTGTATCAAGGTACTATTGTAAAATGAAAGGCAATTTGTGTATTTATTCCAGTGATCTGATTCCAGATGTTAAATATCTGTATTAATGCACTTGACAATAAATTATAATTTTGAAACAATACTCTTTAAGTATATTAATAACTTAATAAGTATATTCATGATTCATGATTCACAACCCTCTTATGATCCATGCTAAAAAATAAACAAAAAACACATCAGCTCAAATCCCTAGAACATTTGGGAATCAACAGTCATCTGGAGGCATAATCTCAAAGCCTGATTGGACAGACTCTGAGTGCCATGGTAACACATGAGGAAGCTTACACCAGAGGCCTACAGCTTAGCAGTATTCAACAGAGACAACACATGAAGGTCTCAGTGATAATTTCTGGAAAGCTACATTAGTCAATGCCACACTTCATGAAATACAGCTGAATACAGGAATACTACTGGATAATACAGGATAACATCACTGTATCTGTATATGTGCTTGTATTCTCATGTGTTTGTATTCTTACCTGTGCTCAAGAGACTCGCAGTGCATAACAACAACAAAGACAACCATGGTGGGCAGAGAGCTGACCTCAGGCGACTGCAGAACATAGTGGTCAGTGGTCCTGTTCAACATAAAATCATTGTGGTAAAAATGACTGATTATAACAATCTGAAAAGTACAGTTGCTTTACATGTAAATATAATATAAAAGTAGTTGCATTTTTTCTCTTTTGGGCACAGATAGTTTGTCCTGTAGACAAATTTAATAGAAATAATTTATTTAAGCTATCAAGGAAGTTTATATTGCTATTACCTGAGTGCAGATACTCCATCCAAACGTCTGATCATAGAATAGAAAGGATCTAGCAGCAATGTGGTGCCTAGTGCTCTTGCTTCACAGTGAGCTCCTCCTTTACTTTTTCGTCATTACCATAATGTCCTCTGATTGGATGTTTGCTTAACCTGTTTTACCTGTTTAACAAGTAAAAATAAGTAGTGCTATTCAGCTGTTAACATTGCTTTGAACATCTTCTAACTTTCTGAATGCTTGAAATCTGTAATGACCACAACGACCACAATAAAAATGAAACAAAAATATGTAAAATAAGTTTATAATCAAATTATATGAAACCCATGAAAATCTGCTTGAGGTAACGTCCTGGCAGCTGCACAACAACACATTGCAATCCTTTGGTAAACAAGTGAAACTGGAGGAGTGATACAATTAGATGGGGTTCATGATAATAATGAGGTGGTTGGAAACTCAGGGTGCTAATTTGATGAGAGCAGAACTGTACTGAAAGCAAAATATTTTAAATATATTAGTCAATAATATTTACTTACTTATCTGTTTATTGAGCTGTCTGTCTGTGTGTATGCCTGTCTGCACACAAGTCTGTCAGTCATTAACTTCACTTTTCATTTATTTGAATATTTTCTTTATCACATTATTGATATAGCCCAAAAGGGCTTACCAAAATTTAATTAAAATCTCAAATGAATGTCAAGACACCTGAACTTGAAAATGAAGAGAAAATCTTCTTCCTCAACCTGCATAAGGAAACAAACAGCTACTGCACACTCCATCTTATTAACTGCATACACAATGCCAAACACAACACTTAAGCGCCTCTCATTGTCAGATGTCCGTGGTTTCAAATAATAAGCAAGACAAAGACAGCCTTTGAGGTCTCAAGTGACAAGAAACTGATTGTTTAGCCAAACACACAAGCCAGCAAGGTTTGTATACATTACCAGAAAGTATGATAAATAAAAAGCTTGTTTTTGTGCCACATCTACATGGAAATAGCCTTTACAATTAAGAGAGAGTTGGATAGTAGACAGTAGACAACAACAGTAGACAATAGTATCCAACAGTAGAAGAACATTGATTTATAGTGATAAAGGATAATAGCTCCAGATGTATAAGAATATCAACATTTATTTAAAATCTTACACCCCTTTTAGTCATCATTTATTTTTCAATATTTTGGCAATTTTTGACAAAACATTTTCATTTATAGCCACCAGCTGATAAAGTAGCATTGTCTGAGACAACTAATCTCCTTTCTGACCGCCCACATCCACTGTTTTAAAAAATGGAGCAGCTCAGGTCATACTAATAATATTTGTTAGGTTGGATTTTGCTGAAGAAATTATATTTAATCACATATATAAATTACAGAAGTACTCCTCGTTGTTTCTTGACAAAAGGAGCATTTGAACAAACTCACAAGAAACAATAGGAGTTGTACTGTACACTACCTGTCCAACAGCAAACAGTGCACACAGAAGGTAGGAATACAATGAAATACAATGCAATGAACAGCATTGTCATGCAGGTGGTTTTTGTCAAGGTGAGACAGAGCAGTGTGAAGTGCTGTGATAATAGCATCCACTTGTTGGACCTGTTTCAGGTTGACCAGTTTCAGCTGTGGGCAATTGGTGTGAGTCCAATGTAAGGGATATGCTGGCTTTAAGACAAGCCAACACCAGCCTCCCAAAACACTTCATGATACCAGAAACTAGTTGGTGAACACAGTGGAGAATTTAGCAGTTGAAGAGCCAGATATTTCCCTCAGAAATTGGTGGACACCAAGACAGAACTAAAAAGAGAGTGACTATTGTCGACAGAAACATAACCCAAATGAATGCTAATGTTGCTCAGTGTCTGCTGTACAAATAGGTAAATGTTTGCTCAAGGTATTTTAATAATAAATCTAAAACAAACAGGCCATTGGAATCAATTTCTGCTCACAGTTGAAACTGCAAATAACCACTGAGTAAAAAATACAGCATGTGAGATTCATTTGCATGTTCTGTCATCGCAATTACAGGTAGTACAAGAAGCTAATTACTAGCTACTGAGCTAGCAAGCTCAACAGCTGCAAACCAAAAATAAAACACATAAAAAGAGTTATACCATCCACTTAATTCTGGTTCATAATTGCCAATAAACACATAAAAATATCTGTAACCACTGTGCAACATGAGTTTTTGGTTATTGCCTAAGTATTTGGACGCCGTCTACACCTACATGCCAAGTTTGTTTTCTCTGGCATTTTTATTTTGTGAGCTAAAGCTCTTGTGGAGAAAAAATCCACAAAAAAACAAGAAAATATAAAATCCAAACAAAGACAACAGGGAGTTTTGCTGCATGTACAAGCCCTCTACAGATTAAACATAGTACTTATTCATTCCACCAACCCTTGTTGGCATGATTTTTGTGTAACTATGTTACACAAAATCCTAAAGACATTTTCCAAAAAAAAAATTAATCAGTTCTTCAGACATGAATCTGAATATCCTTCCCATATTGTAAACACTTTTGAGAAACTGAATCAACCAAAAGAAACTCAAGGTGGCAGTTCTTGTTTCATAACATTGACCACATGATTAATGCTGAATGAATGAATGCTGTTGTGCCCCTGACTGGATTTATTTTTTGTCCCTTTGACATTTCATTTAACAGTTTTTGTGGCACATATTGCCCTGGTTTCTATATGCTTTATATATGTGCTTTGTCCAACTGCTGAACACCGCGTTTCATAACACTTTCATAACATTTTGCTTCTTCCAGACTTGTCTTGGAGCCAAATTTGTTAACAGACAGTGTGGTCCAATATGGCCTTCAGTTCAAGCAGACTCAGACTTAAATTCAAAGGTATGTACACCTGTGACAGCATAATAATTTGAAATATAAAAACTCTTAACCCTAAAATTACTACTCATACTGGTGCTAATAACTTAAATGCTACTATTATTATATTAACATTCTGAACAATTGCATTCTTTTTTAAACACAGTGTTACAAATGCACAAGACTTTACATCTGATAATGCCTCAGCTGTTCAAAAATCAAAAGCCTTTTCTGGCTTTTATTGCTGGAATTTACACAGCTGATTCTCTGCCAAGTAGGTCACAAGCGCAGTTGTTCGCAGTTCCAAAGTGCACTATTATGAAAGCAGCCCATGCTTTGCAGATAAGCTAATTGACACACAGAAGAAAAGGGAATACAAGTTGGATTTCTGTTTCTGACTCCACGGTTTACTGACATAAGCTAAGTTGGCACAAAAAATCAGTCACTTGAGCTTCAGTATGACTGCGGAAATTTGGGACGTTATTATTGTTGGCGCCGGACTATCTGGACTGAGTGCAGCTCATCTGCTCAGAAAAAGGGATCCCAAGTTGAGAATACTAATACTGGAAGGAAAAGGTTTGTAAAATTGTATCATGTTTGACATCAGCTGGTAACCTGAAATGGTGCGCCATTTTCTACACGATTCTTTTAGTTCAGTGATTGTTAAAAAGAGGCATTGATCTAACTAAATCATGTATGGTTTGCCATGCAGATCGTGTGGGAGGTCGCACATTGTCCACTCAAATACCAGCAGCCAATGGTGTTGATCGCTGGGATTTTGGAGGGCAGTGGGTAGGCAGGTAAGGCAGGTTGATCAAAAAGGAATAAACAGAGAAGGTATCCAAAACAATTCAAGCACAAGTAACATTTTAAGAAGTCACTTCAGCTGAGATCACATCGCTATTTATTATTATTCTAAGACTACTCAAATGTATAATTGTCTTACATGCTCTTTCTAGTTGACAAGAACAGAAACAGAAGAGCATTTTTTTTATGATTGAGATTTGCTGTTTTGTTAATGATACTGAAAAGCATTTAATAGAAATGCAGCAGAGTTACACTGTTGGTGATTCTGGAGAGAGCTGCTATAATTTAAAGTCAGTCAGACATTTTTACCTTTTTCCATTATGTATAATGCTGTAATACGTAACACTGTAGAAGACCTTCAAGGAAATCATTAGGTCTTGTAATGTCAGAGTGGGCAGAAAATTCAGACTGCGGCTAGACTGGTGAGCTTTGTCCACATGATCATTGTGAGAAATTCACTTCTTGACAGTTGGCCCAGTGGTGCAGTGGTTAGAACTCCCACCTGAAACAAGATGTTTTTGGGTTTAAACCTGCCAGCAAGGTGTGAGCTGGGATTGGTCCCAGCCCCCTGCGACCTTGCAAAGAAAAAGTGATGTAAATGATTTATGGATCACTCACTGACCTCTTTGAGACATAGGTTGCAGATTTTGAGTTTTGAGAATATTAATGTCAGTCATACAAACAATTGAGGTGCCCATTTATCAGAAAATCCTTGAGTAAGGAAAATAACTTACAATAAAATAATTAATCATAAAAATGTAATTGTAAAACAATAGAATGGGGAAGTATTTTGTTCTATGTTACTTGTAATGTTTCAGAATGTCACAAGGGGCTCAATTTTCCTTACAGAATTTTAAGGTTTTTGTCTTTGTCAGCCTGTGTAATATATCTACTGAGAAATTTCAGTTACAAATACCTACATATCCAGGAGCTGTCTAGCTAGCAGGCCACAATCCTAACTAACTTGTTGGCATAAAAAAAAACCCCAGCGCCAATGAGAAGAGAAACTGTCAAGTATATTGTTCAAGAGCACGTTAATGAGGGCAGAGCCCCTGTAAGGTGCTTCAAGTCCACTTTTTTACCAGTATACAAAGATTTTTCCAGTAGTTTGAGGAGACACTCAAGAGTTTGTTTGTATTTTCCAGTCCACTTTTCTACACTTAGTGTAAATGCAGTTATGAGTCTGTATCAGCTAAAAGTATAATGACAGTAAATCCTGAAACACTGTAAATATAAGCACCATAAAGCTCTAAAAAGCAGCCTCCTTTCTCTTTCAGCACCCAAATGCACATTTTGGAGCTCATAAAGGAGCTAGGCTTGGAGACCTACCCACAATTCAATACTGGAAAGAAGGTGCACCACATGGGCGGGCCTGGTGCCAAAGTTCGCACCTACAGAACCAGTATACCTGCTCTGTCCCCAGCGGTGTTAATGGACCTCACCCATCTCTTGTGGAAGGTAAAGCAGTACACAACATAGCAACACAGCAATATTCTCTACTTAAGACTATGTTCAATCAGAGAAATCCTCTCATCCTTAGAAATGCCAATAACTTAGAGGACAAATATAATTCTTAGAATGCTGAGGAGTTGTTTAATTAATTTACTGTTGACTTTGCATGTGTACCAAGAAACAATGACTAACTGATAGATGATAGATGATATACAGTATATACACTCACCAAGCACTTTATTAGAACACCTGTGCAATCTAATGCACTCCAATACAACAGCTCTGTCATAAATTCCACTTTTATGAAGCTTAATCATTTTCAGTTTTTGTTGACATTGTCAGAAAGGTGATAATTCTATTTTATGTTTATTATTGAGGTTGTAGTGGGTGGTCATGGTGTACTGGAGTGCATTATATTGAAAAGTGTTACTAATATTTTGTCCACCCTATTACCAGACATGAGGGGGCAAAATATCAGGAACACTTTTCAATATAATGCACTCCAGTACACCATGACCACCCACTATGACCTCAATAATAAACATAAAATAGAATTATCACCTCTCTGACAATGTCAATAAAAACTGAAATAATATAAGCTTCGTAAAAATGGAAATTATGGCAGAGCTGTGGTATTGGATTGCATTAGATGCTCCTAATAAAGTGCTTGGTGAGTGTATGTCAGCAGATATACTGTATTATGAGGCCAGTTTTTGTAATCATTCATTCTGATCAGCTTTATTGTCCAATATCCTAACCATGCTGGGAATCAAAAAATATACCTCAAATGGTTCTGGTAATGGTATTACACATTAATAATGCAGTGTGGCTTTGGATTGATTGGAGAGTAAATGTACCACACATTAAAGTACCACACATTTCACTGTCCTGGGCAAATGGTTAGAGTAGCAGTGGTAAGTAGAAAACATGAGGGAAAATGCAATGGCATAATCATATTTGGTATTCTTTTGTTCTTAACTGTAACAATTGGATGCTTTTGGTTCACAGTAGAAACTCATGATGTGTGGGTGTGTTGTGGTGATTGTACTTTGCACAGATTGACAGATTGTGCGCCACAGTATGTGTCCAGGATCCTTTGAGCACTCCCAACGCTGTTGAATTGGACAGCATGACCTTGCACTCATTCATTGAGCAACATGCTTGGACTAAAGGTCAGAGTTAAAAGTAGCCTTAAGTATTGCCACATCTATCTTCCTGAAGAGAACATGTTGTGTTCCTTCTACCTTGTAAACTATGTGTACTTGAATAAAGTTTGTAAGATCTGACTACAATGAGGAGAAAAATTCAATTTGGGTTAAAAAAAGAGGAAAACGTTTAAATTGCAAATTAGAAGAACACTTCAATCGATAAAAGTTGAGGTCCACAATCATGGTCAAGTACATACAAGAATGTCATGCTAACATTTGCTGATATTTTAGGCTGATGAAAATGTTCGCAGGTATTTGGTTTTCAACCAAAGTTTTGGATAAACTGAAAATTTGACCTGATGATGGCACTAGATAAAAAGTAAGGAGATCCACAAAGTTGTTAGAATTTATCTTCTTGAATCTCAAATTTCATGATAGTCCATCCAATATCTGTCAGGATATTTCAGTGTGGGTGGAATGCTGCTTTTGTTTTGCTGTCAGTGTGTAAAATGTCTAAGTTTTATGCCTTGATTTTATGCCACATAAAATAATACATTGCAGTGCCAGATTTATTGATTGCAGACTAAAAAGTCATCCACATTTGACACAAGACTACTACAGACATTGTTATCATCTACTCAGTTGTCTCTTTCTCTACTACACCCTGTCTGTGGATTATAGACTGGCTAACAATGGTAGACCTTCATGTAACAGTTTTTTTCCCCACAATGTACTGTATAGTGGTTTGCTATGTGATGGGATACAACTTTGCAGTCGTTGCAGGGAAGAATGATATGAATGAATGGATACTATCACTATTTGTGTGAGAGCTGTATTCATTTATCCCTTTCTTCCAGAACTAAAAGAGGAGATGGGACTGTGTAGCCGGTCTGTCTTTGGCATGGAGCCATCCCAAATGTCCTTCCTTTTCTTCCTCATGTATGCTGCAGCAGCTGGAGGGCTATTGCCTCTGTTGGAGAATACTCCGGGTACAGCTCAGGAGCTCAAGATTAAGGTACACAGTTCATATCCCTCCCCAGACTGCATATTGTTGATTCAAGTGCTTTTTTCAAAACTGGAGACCACATTGGGTTTCTTTTCTATTTTCATAGAACTTAGCATCCAGCCCCTCAGCACAGTCTGTACATCTCATTCAAGCTCTGTCCCATCAAACACATTGCCTTTCTTTGCCCTTGAAGTGTCATTGATTGAGACTGTTTAAATGCTTTGAGCTGTGGTCTTGTATTGAGCTTCTCTATTTTTCTATGTGCACCCTCAGCATGGCAGTTCCACATTGTTCAATGTTTGTGCTATTGCTTTTGAACCTTTTCTGCCCTCACAGTGGTATAGTATAAAAAGACTGAAGGCCAAAAAAAGGCCATCAAGATTAAGAGACAAACAAGGCCTTAAAGAAAATGGCAACAAGGTATTTGTAGTTCCAAACTTTTGTCTTAGCACATTTCCTCCACTTTTTGGAGGAAATGTGTTTCTTGATTTCCTGAATTATTATGAGCACCACTGTGAACATGATAACACCACATATATAGGAAAAGCAGCATCAAATATAATTGGAATGGGTCTGCTTTTTTAATTGTATATGATGAAAGAGTCAAGAGACTGTAGTATTTTATCTGTTTTTAATTTTGAATATATTTTCATTTCTTTTAGTTCTTTTATGTGTACTTGTACATACGAGTCAGTACTCATTTAGTTGTGGATTGTACGGTACAGTATCTCTCATTAATACTTTACACTAGAGCTTACATACAGATTTTATCTTGTTGTGCGTAATTTGTTATACCCACTTTTCTAACACACAGTATGATTTCTTCTATTTAAAAAGTCTTGGAATAATTTGCCATTTTTCTGTATATTGGAAGAAAATAGCTCCCGTTCAAAAATGTTGACAGACAGCTCTGTGGATTATACAGAAGAAACTGGACATTGTTCCTGGAAAGAGATGTAGCTGATGAGTTTTTCAAATTTCTAATTGCCTGTGCACCACAATGTTGGCAGAAGTCTCAGAGGCAGATACATAAAGTTATGGCAATTACAACTGAATTATCTGCATGGTTAGCTAGACACCTCTGTGAGGTGCTTGTTTTGTAATTTGGGTAAAATGACCTTTTAACTTTAAGCACTCTACCCATCCAGGGAAGGAGGGCATCTATAGGTTCTGAACCCACCTTGAACTGTAGTATTTGTCTCTCCACAGGGGGGCACCCAACAGCTTTCAGAGTGTCTGGCAGAACGTGTTGGATGGAAGAATGTCCGGCTGGGTTCTGCTGTGATCGCCATATGGCAGGTAGAGTACAGTAACAGCTCACTCAGGGATTGATGAGGCGCGACATGGAGATAACAGCTTCCTCAGTGGGGAAACAGGCCGTCTCCTGTGAAGGAACTGTCTGTTCCGCCTGACTGTCTTCCTTATCCACAGCTGAGAGGCCAAGGAGGTTCCATGTACCCTTTACCCAGTGCTCCTCAATATAGGTTATTTCTACTGTTTGTGTATCTATTTATGTAGTTATTCATTGTGACAGGACACAATACTGCTTTTGATTGCTAGATGATAAAACATTAAATGTTGAGTGGACTATAGAATACTGGATTTGGACTCTGACAGTAAGGCGACTGACATTTGAATCCTTATGCATTTTCTAATATGCTCCAAAGAACAGCCAAAATAATCAGTTGCTTTAGCAATTAGTCAATCAACAGGAAATTATTGACAGCATTTTTGATAATACATTTACTGTTTATGTAATTTATCAAGCAAAAATACCTAGAATTAACTGGTTGTAGTCTCTTCAGTGGGATGATCTGGTACTTTTCTAGTCTAGCAGTGGCTTTGGGTTTTGGACTTTTGGTGGGAAATGGACTCTGGGGAATTGCGAGGGACATTTCTCAGTATTTCTGGAGACCTCATATACTAAATACTTCAACAATTAATAAATTTAAAGGAAATATAATCAAATAAATCAATATAGCAAAATTATAAAATAATTGTTTTTTGCAGTCCTACAGTTATCTTAAGTATACTAATGACAAAAGGATGGGAAAGAAGAAGACATTTATTTTCTATGCCCACTTATCATGTATTAAGTTGCAGGAGGTGTAGCTTATCCCAGCAAGCATTTGGTGAGAGGCAGGGCACACCCTTGACATTTTACTAGTCTATCACAGGGCTATCACATTTTGACAGACAAACACATTCACACTGACATTCACAGCTATGGGCAATTTACAGCTTGATCCCATCGGGGATGGCTGCTTTGCGTTCTGGCTGCAACGCGGCTGCCAAAGCTGATCGTGGCCACTCCAGTCAATGCTTGTGATACCACAAGATGTGCCGCAGCGAATTTCAGGAGTGTCTCGGAAGTGGCTCTCTGCTCTGCTCAGCTGAATATACGTGTCTAGTCTATTTTTGACAGAAGTCGAGTCCACCTTCACAGAGCAGATTGAGTTGGGCAGGAAGTCAGACATAGAGCATCCACTCAATTTTCAAACTAAAACACCCTGCGCAGACTTCCGATCGTATATCACATCACTACACCAACATTATATCATAACTGGTGGCACTAGGCCAAAAGTCAACTGGTCAGAGGATTTTGACACCATGAACAATGAGAGGTTCATCTTGGGAGTTGAAAAACACAAGATTTGATATAACATCTAAAATCCTTTTTAAAAGGTAACACCAGTGAAATTCAATTCCATTGCAGGTGTGGAAGGTAACCCACTAATTAGCTACCATATAAATATGTCACTTTGTCTGACGTAATGAATGCGACTTGTACAGTCAAGTATTTGTAAAGAGCCATTCAGTAGTTATCCATCTTGAAAACCCATTTAAAAAACGGTTGCATAACCTTGCATTTCACAGGAAAGTGTCTGTGAGATATTATTTGCTATATAAGAAATAGTTACATTTTGCACAGATGCTTTTCAGGTAGTTTATGTAATCTTTTTAAGTTAGACTGCAACTTTGTTACTTATATATTTTTTTACATTTCTGGAAATATCGAAGAGCAAAAAAATGTCACTTAGCTGTTGTATTATAGGATTATACCAACTACAATGCAAATACAGTCTACGGTTGTGGAAGTCCTTCCAGTCTCTAGCTTTTCTTATGCAAAGGTGAAGTGCTGATTAATGGCTTTGCTCATCCTATAACAGAGTTTGGGTGATAGTTTTACAACCATAATTTTAAATGTTCTGTTTCTTAAATTTTATTTTCAAAAAGAGGGCATTATAAAAAAAGACAAAGAATGAACACATTTTCATAAATATAACGATAACTTGTCTTTGTCACTTATCAGCTATTTATGTTCTTTCCTGGCATGATAACAAAAAAGAATAAAACTGAATAAAAGAGCTATTTACAAATTATTATGTACAATTTCACTAGCAAGGACTACACCATCAACAAGATGCATTTAAATAATATATTAAAGAAAAAGATTGATTACTTAAGATGAGATTGAGCACATCTGAGATCTTTGAGATTGGAATCCAGAACAACCCATGAAATGTATGAAGTGTTCTGGAATGTCATTGTAGGAGGCTGAGGTGTTGATGCTGATACTGAAGGAGTGTATGGAATAACGAATGTGAGAAATGCCAGACAAAGAGTGTACGTGGTGGTGGTCCTAGAATCCACCATGGTGCCAACTGAGAAATAAGACAAATCTGAAATGCAAGCATGGTGGTGTGGGTAGAAGTGAATGGTTGAGGCAGTGAATTTCGAACATCTGAGGAACCCAAAAAAGCAAACAAGAACATGGCTTCTAGAGTTTGAGCAAAATGAGGAGTGCTGAAGTGGAGGAGTGAAAGCAAGGATTTTTATCTGGCTCTTGATGTAATTCTTTGAGGAGTGAAGTTATCTGAGGATGGCTGGAAACCAGGTCTGGACTATCAGTTATAAGTTTGGAGAAGAAACTGGTGCCGCTAAGATAAACTTTGATGGTATGTGTTTTAATAGCCACCATGTAATGAGATCAAATGACGGAAAGGTTATGTTATGCTGGTCATGAAAGTAATGGAAACTTTTCCAAGTAGGATGAGAGGGTTGAGGGTGATAGACTGTTGATGATGGAGTTCTGGGAGTAGATGATCAAGGTATTAGGGGCAGGAGTAATGATTTACAAGTTGAATGTCAGTGCCGGATATGAAGGAAGAAACAGGAAGGAGAGTCAGAGATGGCATTGGAGTAACATATTGATGTGTAATTCTGTGCCAGATTAGGCAGTCCATGAACAGCATGATGGATGGGGAGTTGGAGCGTTGTTTGTTGATCATGTCTATGACTGCGAAGTTGTCTGAGTATTTTAAGATGGACTTGCAGGACCATTCGTGGCACCATAGAATAGCAGTGGCTATTATGGGGTAGATTTCAAAGAGAGGAGAAGGAGAGACCTGGAATTCAGGTCCGGGGGGCATTCTGTTGCGAACTGACAATATTTGCCACAGACAATATTTGGTGCGGCTTGAACTGTCCAATGGAAGTCAAGAGTGATTGGATGGAAGAGGTGATAGATAGCCAAGTGAAAGATCAAGGCTTGTCTTTGGGGAATGATGTGTATGGCGAAAGTGGCCTAGAAGAGAGAGAAATTGGTGTTTGGTGCAGCACGAGGCAAGGAGGAAATTAGAGATCAGATGGCTGTTTTGGTTGAGCTTATTTGACTGGGAGTGAAGCCTGAAACAGATTTGTCTCAAGAGTGATTCCGAGGAACTCAAGGGATGTGGAGGGGCCCTCTGTTTTCTCTGCAGACAATGGAAGCCTGTCAGAAGAAACTGAAGTCAGAGTGACCAGGCCAGAAGTGGGTGGTGATGTGGGAGGGGAACTGAGGAGGGAATTGCCCAAGAGATGGGCAAGGAACGGAATGTTGTGGTTGTTAGACGGGATCGAGTAGAAAGCTTCTGACAGGGTGTCGAAGAGATTAGGGCTGTTTTTGCAACTGAAAGTGAGCCTTACAACAAAGTAATGCACCTCACTGGCAGATGCTGAAAAATTGCCAGAAGTCAGGGTGGATAGGGAGAACTTTGAAAGCACTGTTGATGTCTGCCTTTAAGAAGCACAACCCTTTGCTAGAGAGTTTGATGAGGGTTGATGGTGGTGTAGTGAAGGCATCAAGCTATTAATGCTGGGGATGGATACTTAAATAATTACCTTGTTAATGGGGGCACCACTTCCTTGTTGGTTAGGATCTGTTAGTGCCAAGTGGAAGCACTAACCCTTGTTCAATTTAATCAATGAATCAGTCTCATGATCGAGAGTTCTTGTCCCAAACAGTGACCTCTGTTTCCTGCAGCTCAAAGAAACAATCAAACACTTTTAGCTAGATGTTAATAGCTAAACGTCTTAAGGATACATGATAAAGCAAAGATGATATACAGAAAATAATACATGAAAAGAAAAGTAAAATAAATAAATAAATACATAAATAAATAAATTGCCTA
Source organism: Euthynnus affinis (assembly GCA_029490765.1). NCBI lineage: Eukaryota > Metazoa > Chordata > Actinopteri > Scombriformes > Scombridae > Euthynnus > Euthynnus affinis. Next base: position 6,752,890 of record CM055855.1, on the reverse strand, counting down.
AGAATGATAATGAAAATGATAAGAAAATTATTCAGCCAGAGCGGCTTGAAGTGTGTGACTCGTGGCTTAACGTGTTGTACCGTGGCATGCTAAGGAAAAAGCTAATTCAACTTCTCTAAATAAATTCTTTAACTTTAAAGTTATTCGACATCAACCCTTGATCACAAAGCCATGTTATGCCTTACTGTTGAACTGATGCGTCGTAGTAGAAGCGTCATCTTGGCAGGTCCAGCGTTGTTGATGCAGCATCTCCAGTGGTGTTGCAGTGAAAGAGCCCGGATCTGCTGTGGGCTGTAGCGCATCTCCGTAGATGCAGAGGTGTCGAGTGCCAGTGAAGAATCAGGCCCTTTCAGGCTGTTCTGAAAGTCTTCTGGTTGGCTTCACTTCTGGTTTTCAGTATTGCTCTCCGAGAGCAGCTCCAACAGTCACACTTTATAGGATATTTACCTTCAGAAACAGTCCATAACAACCAGAAAACATTGCATGGTCACATTGCGGTAAACAAGATGGTATTTTACTTTCAACCATTCTCTCTCTCTAAACCGTTTCCCAACATCTCTTGCCCTCACAGGGGGTTTCACAAATTTCAAAAGTCCCCTCTGGTGGCGTAAATAGTCACATTTTCCCACTCGGCTACACATGCAAAGACCAACAAAGTCACTATTTGCTTACTGTATCACATTAAAGCTGTAAACACATTCTTTTCATAATGTCCAAGCAGTCATGATATTTCTGATTAACAGTCCTGTCAGTTTGTATCATATTTGTAAAACCATTCAAGAAATAGTTAAACAGTTTACATGATTCATAATAAGTAAGTTCTTCTAATAACAATATCTATCTGATATCTGATATCTAAGCATACAACTGTCATTAGTTCAACTTCTTAAACTATCTACACATCTTAAACCATCTCTTGAAATTAGTTGAGTTTATTACTATAGTGAAGGAATTAAAGTGAGGCAACACTCTTGTGACAAGATTACTTTCAGAAACATATTTAAATATAAGTTACTAAAATCTTACGCCATAATATAAAAGCATTCAACATGGCTATTGTTTAGCAATATGAGAAAACTTAAAACTCAAATCCTTCATTCTATCAACAGAACTAATTCAACTACTAGAATATGATTGTCTATGAGGTTAATGGATCACAAATTAAACACTTAAAATACAAATACATGATATAAGTTGCCTAATGATCAGACATTTAAGTTACATGAATTTTCAGGTTTGCCTCAGATTTGCAGGGAGGCTTCACAAAGTTCTCAGGAATGTGGATTATTTTATGGTGTTGTTGATAAGAGTCTGGGCTCCATCTAAGGTGGGAGTTGTTTTCCTCTGGTCCAGGTGGCATTTAGGGTCATTTCATGCTTTTAGTTCATGTCATAATTCAACTTATTGAAATGGCTATTAGGTCCTTCTTAGTATGTTGAGCATCACTGATCAAACCCCCACTTAGAGTTACAAAGGTTAGTTCTGCAGGCTGAGGGTCTGCTCTTATGAACTGCTCTTATGATTGATAATAATGCATGTCTATCCAGAGTATTTCTTGGTTGTGATACCAAGGGGGCTGATGCAGAAGTTAGGAAAAGGAGGATGAGCGAATGGGCCAACCATAAAGCCTTCTTTAACTTCCTTTGTGAGCATTCAATCTACTGACTCTGGTTCATTTATGGCTGATTGAAGATTTTTGTATTCAAAGGAGATGGAAATTCTAGGGTGGAAACCTTCTTTAAATCTGTTTACAAGGAACTTAACAAAAGTGGATCAGGGTGGTTATGAAGTGCTACTCCTAAAGCAGTGGTGTTAATAATTGATAGGTGTTGATAGGTGTTTACCTACCCTCTGTGAAGTGCGTTTGTGTGGGAACGCATGTCTGCTCATCTGCAGAAGGAGCAGACATGGAGGAAGTGGCACTGGGACATGTTTTCGGCACTGTTGAAATTGTTGCATATGGTGTGACCTCCTTTGTGCATGATGGGTGTTCCTTTTTTCATGTACGCAGTTGGTTATGGGGAAGATGACAGATGGGGCTGATGATGCTGGCTTTGGAGGGTGCTGGTGAGAGAGAAAGCTGAAGCTCTTGTTTGATTTTGAAGTGGCTCAGTGTGGGTGGGAATGGAGCAGGAAGAGGCTGGGTGAGACTGGGTGCTACATAGGGAGCATGCAAACGCTGCAGGGGCAGCAAGATATGACAATAAATTTCTCTGTCAAGTGTGCCCCAGCCTCATTGAAGCTGAAGCCACTGGTGGTTCAGACCAAACAGCACCCTATGAGGATTCTTGTGAAGATAGACTGATAGACAGTGATAGTTTATACAATCACCTACCAAGTAGTTTTTGAAACTGCCTGCCCTTCTCCAAACAGTTTCCAAAGACGACTTCTCAGATGGTTCTGTGTAACAAACCATTTGGCGTATAAGGTTAGCACTGGGGGGTCTTACTACACAGACCTGTAGTACAGAGAAAAACTTGATTAATTGTAAGTTGTTACTGGTTTTAAAAAAAGTGAAGGTATGAATTTGTTTTGAAAATACCTCTTGTTGACTTTTGCTATTTAGTAAAAACATATATTTTTTTAATCTAAATTTTGTAATATTTCCATGGAGACTTTAAAAAGTTGAACAGTTATTTAATATATTTGTTAAAAACTTGTTTTTCTTTGGCTGAGAATTTTGTATATTAAAAGTTTCTTAAATTTGTGGTCAGTGATTTCTTGTCTGAGAAATTTGTAGCTTAACTCAGTCCAAAAGCCAGTCTCTGCTTGGGTGCTATGGCAGCTCTGTAATTAGTTGATTGTCTGGTCAGTTCAGGGCCAATGAGGGACAGAAGTTCATCCATCTGCTCTGCAGTCATCCGAAAATATTGATGATAGTGTTGGCTGTCCAGTCTCAGCTGAGCTACAAGGACCCCCCCCACCCCAGGAGCTGCAGCTGACAGCTGGACAAACTGCCTTCACCAGGCTGACTGACAGCAGAAATTTACTGAAGAAAAAATAGTTTGCATGTCGGCTCCGGGGTAAGAAATTGACAGTGTTTGTATTTATTGATTCCTTGATACGGTTAATAAGTTCAACACATATACTGCAGGATATTTGTGTGATCTGAACAGCTGCCTGCACAGATTATGCTTTACCAAATGCATCAGAAATAAACTCAGTGTTTGTGTTAGAAGGTCTTGGATTCAGTGTGGATTGTTATGTTAAATAATATGGAAGTGCATCTATTCTGTGAGAAAACACTATCTATGTGAAATGGCCACAACCTCTCTGTCTCCAGTTCACCAGCCCTCCCCCACCATTCAACAGGTGCTGGAGACAGGAGACTGTCATGTTCTGACACAAACCTGTGCTCTGATGACTTCCTCCTGTACTGTGCATGAGCATGAATGCCCCCTGTTGTTTGGCTGGAATAGTATTGTGTGGCTCGCTCTGAGCCATCTTGTTTGTTTCCCATTTACACACCCAAGGCTGTGTATGAACACTTTTTTTCAGTGCACACACAGAATGGACAGCTAGTGGACCATGAGGAGATATTCACTGAATTTGTCAAAACGTGTATTGAACGATCTTTCTCCAGAACCACTTACTCAACCTTTAAAACAGACAAAAAAAGGAAACCATTTAACTACATAGCCTATTTGTCCATGGTAGAAGTACAAAAATCAAGGAAAAATGACCAAATCAACAAAATAAAAAAAAAAATAATGTCAATAAAATCAGGCAGACAAAATGCTCCGCTTCTGAAACACTCTCACTGGGGTATGAGGCCATGCAGAGGACAGAGAAAACACTGCATGGCAAACATGACGTCATAGAGCTGCACCTGGTGGAAAAGAAGGGAATGGTCAATTCACATAGAAGGCATTTTTAGAAGCATTTCTGACGTCTGCCATGGAACAGATACACTTCCATTTTGTTAAACATCCACGCACGTGATGACTGTGCATCTCATGGAGACCCCCTGCATTTTTTATGCTACAATTCTATTTCTGTTGCATTTAGCAAAGTGTCGTCCGTACAGACAGCTGTTTAAATCACACAGATATCCTGCTCTATAGGTGTTTTGAACTTATTCATGGTATCTACATTGATTGATCAAGGCTCCTTGTCCTCTTACTTGCTATGGTGGATGGAGAACTAAAATCAATAAACCAATAAGTCCAAACACTGTTGATTTCTACCCATGGAGCTGACATTAAAACTATTTTGGTTCAGTACATTTCTGCTGTCAGTCAGCCTGGTGAAGGCAGGTTAGACTCCATCCTTGTAGCATGTGGTTCCATGCCAGCCATTGAGTTTTGCCAAGTGATAATGCAGTTGGTTACATGGAGTTTGGAAATGTAGGCTACACTGAATTAATTAACTAGATTATTTTAACTATAGGATAATACATATTATGTATTTTAATGTACAATATGAAAAAACCCAACAAGGTTGCACTGCTGTGTCTCATTGTCTCTGGTACAATGAGGTATTTATTTTAATAATTTTAAACAGATTGTACTTTGTTTACCTTAGTTTTTACCTGTTGGGGGGCTTCATAGCTGCATGTGGAAAAAAAATAGACGAGCCACATAAAAATAGAGATCAGCCACAATGCCCGCGCAGGTACGTGCAGCTTCTATTGTCAATGCAAAGGGTTCAGGCGATTATAATGAACAGGCTCTGTCGCGGCCATGCTGTGGAAGACGTGTTGCACTGGTGTATTTTGCCCGTAAGATGCACCAGAGCACTCAAATAGAACTCACACAGGCACTGGGAGAACATGAAAACTTCACACAGAGAGGCCCAAAGCAACAGGTTGGCTTCTAGCTGCAAGGCAATAGTGCTGCCTAAACACTAACCAAAATATATAAAATCATTATCAAAATATAAAGTGCATTTTAAGATGCTTATATTTTGATTGCTTGAGACTTCAGGGAGATATGAACTCCTAAGTACAGACAGGCTTGTTAATTCCTTTCAAATCAAAAGAAAATGTTTTTAATAATCCTAAAGTTATTAGGGAGCCAGCATAGAGAGCTAAATATATAGTATATTTAATTCCTCATTTTCAGCATCCAAAAATATCTAGTTGTCTCAGAACATTGCACAGTAATGTTCTGTGGTGGGAGAGTTTTAATTATCACCAGAGGCTTAAGTTTATTGGAAATACATGTGAGAACAAAAGGGTGAGACTGTCTGCAGCGAGTCAAAATCAGTGATATACAGTAGAGCATCTTACCATCACAAAGTCTTTTAACCACCTTTTAAAGTTTATCTTGCCATGCCATTTTCCTAATATCTCCTTCTCTTGCCAGGTTGTCACAACTAACATCCATAAAAATGCAAATCACAATTTCATAGAAATAAATCATTTTAGTTCATTCATAAATGATATCTCTGGAAACTATAATTCCTTGAACACTGCAGCATGTTTGGATATGTATGACAATTAATGATGCTTGTCATGCACTGATTCTATCAAAGACCAAAGTGTCTGTGTAGACATAACAAAATGCAGAAAGGCAAAATTTGGCTAAAAATGTTAGTATAGCCAATATTATTTCAAATATGCACAGACCATTATTATCGTATTAAAATATGAGGTCAACTACTGGAAAGTAATAATGACTCCAGTTAAGTTAATTAAATACAGTTTGTTCATACTGTTTTTGAAATAAATTGTGCCCAAAAATCATCCAACAAATTGCACTTTAAACAGCTCAACCATACCAAACAAGATGTACTGTACCAACAAATCTCTGCAACTTGCTTATTAAATAAAGCTGTATTTCTGTTTATATGTTTCAACAGGATGATGAGTGGGCTAGAGTGAAGACCACAACTGACACTTTCTTGTGCAGAGCTGTGATTGTCACCTGCCCCCCTCATTTGGCAGGTCAGTATCACTCTCACTGATGCAGAAGGCAAATATCTTCTTCTCTCACCACGTCTGTCAGATGTGGCAAACTGTGTATCCATGCAGATAAATCTTTGATTTTCCTAAATCTGTTTGGCTTTGGGGTGTGGTAGTAACTTTGGCTCAAGTAAATTCTGTCTTAGGTTGAGCCCTGGGCTGAGGAATTTCCTGGATTGGATTTTGGACCAGAGCAAGAGTTAAGGCCAAAACTTTAACCGGGGGCTAATGTGAGATTCGTTATGGTAGGCAGTGGGAAGTTGAAAGTGGCAAACGCGTCATTACTGACCTCCCTGTAATCGAGCTATCAAGGAGGGAAAAATATGGACCCCTGCAGTATAGTGTTTTTTTTTTTTTTTTGGCTGCTCACAAGAACCACAAAGTTTTAATTGAACAAACTAACACAGCATTTTAAAACAAGCCATGTTGAAAATCAAACTTCCAAGTCTTTTTAATTAACAGCATATATTACTGCAGATATAATATTTCTACTCTTGACCATGTGCATTTGACATGTTATGAAAGGGAGTTTAAGAAAACATGTCCAACTCTTGAGTAGAATCTTTTTTTCTTGGTCGGAAAAAAAAGAAATCCTGTGTTCCAACTTCTAATGAACTGCAGGGTAAAACATAATTGACTTAGAATTGGGTTGGGTTAGTGTTTGTCGCATGTAGGTCACATACTGTAAGATTCCAGCCCGCGTTGGTTGATGGTGAAACTGGAGTCAGGGCTGGTTTTTGCCAGGTTTGGAAGATGCTGAAGCTGAATCTGGAGCTTGGGCTTACTCTGGGTCTGTGCCTGCTTGTATTAAGCTGGCAACAGATCTGTCACTCAAAGCCTCATACTCAGAGCTATGGACCATGGCCAGGATTCTTAATGAGACAGGTTTGAGAGCAGTGTTGAATTATGCAGCATGGATTGCTCTGGCTTGGATGCCACAGTGCCACGCTTTGGCCTTAAATCAGTGTAGGGAGGTTGACAGGGACTCTCAAAAGCCAAAGTCAGGTCAGTGATTGAGACTTCACCTCTCCCAAAAGGAGTTGGGGATAAATTAAAGAGAGGATTGCCGCTTGAAGTCATCTGTGTGACATTTTTCGTTTTTAATTATCGGATAGTGGGTAAATCTAAGCAGCTTCTCAGTTTGTGGGGGAGTGAATGAGAGAGCCTAACACAGATAGTGGGAATATTGATAATGACTCAAGATAATTCCAAGCCTCTCTTGGACAGTAGAGTTGTAAAGCATTTACAGTATTAATAGCCACTCACATTTGGCTTTTCACTTACAGATGCTTGTTTCTGACATTCCTAATTAATTCTCAAGTCACTTGCTTTTGAGTGAATTAATGGATAAATTAATGAACGAAGTAATAAATGAATACTCTCTGGGTCCAGGAGGTGCTTGGCATCAAAAGACACCTACAGCTGCGTTCATGAACACAAACGCAAATGCTGGATATAAGCTGTGTGTCTAATATATCATGTTTGGCCTGTTCTTGGCTCCTGGATTTATCTCCCCATTCATCCATCCATCTTTTATAATGAGTTCCGTCAGTTTTTTTTTTCATCCTTTTTTGTTACCACTTCTCTCACTCACCTCAATGATTTATGAACTGTTTGTTTTCACTGCAAATAAGATTGCTATGCATGAAAAGGACTTGGAAATGAGAATTTTGGGATGTGTTGACTTGACTTTTATGTTATGTTATGCGTTGACTTTTGAAAGTGTGGCTGAAGTATGTGCATGTTTTAGTTGGTAAATAGGTTTTCATGTATATTCATTCTAAGACTGCATAACAAAAACAATTCTAATTAAGCTTTCACAGCATGCAGTTGGAGTATAATGCAATTAGATGTACAGTCTAACATTCAGCTACAGTTACAGAGACAATTCTGCAGTTACTAAATTAGCATTTTGTTTCAATGAGTGTTTCTGTCTCACTTTATCATCTAAGGAGTCTCTGGCAGAGCAGACTAACTGGCTGCGTCTGCCCATGTGGGCATATGTATGGGTCTTTACTGTTGAGTGGGTGAACCTAAAGTTCTTGACTTGTAAAAATTGTACCTCACTAAAGGGGGATTGAATATGATTGCACCTGAACTTGACAGGCAGCTGAGCAACACTATATCTGATGTTGTCATCTATCTTCTTAGGGAGGAGCTGCTGTAATACCAGCTGGTTGAATAGTGTTGGGGAAATTGTAACATCTGCCACTTAAAGTTTAGTCCAGATCCTTGTTTACACTGGTATAAAATAAGTGAACAGTGCATTAGCATCAGTTTGCCAACTGGCACTGTGGGAGCCAGGATTCTAGGCCAGAGCTAGCTGCTGTGCTGTGAATGAAACTAATGGAGCTTAATTTAGAGATTAGAAATGAAGTGGGAGCTGAGATGATTGTGAAGATAACTAGCACAATGCGATTTTTATCTTTATCGTTTAAACTCTGTGGAAATGAATTTATCTATCTCTCCTGATGAGCAATATTGCAAGTGTTGATGAGGAGACGGAAATAGTAAATGTGGTTTTGCAAAGTTTTGTTCACCAATGGAAAATGTTAAACTCCCAAAAGAACATACCATGGTCAATACTCTTATGAAGGTCTTGTCATTTCTGTGTAGAGCCTAATGATAATGGGTCCTCGGCTTAAGCTGAGCTATACTCTATAGTTTCTAATTTTCTCTAATTTTTTAAGATCAACATACTTTTTTTTGACATGGATCCTTTAATTTGGTTATCTAGACATTTCACACTGCAACCTCTGGCCAACATATGAACTAATCCACTGTTTCTCTGATAGGCCAAAATTGGTTCTACTCATTAAAAGGTAGATAGATAGATAGATAGATAGATAGATAGATAGATAGATAGATAGATAGATAGATAGATAGATAGATAGATAGATAGATAGATAGATAGATAGATAGATTTAAAATCTTAATTTCTCTGTGTTATTGAATGTGTGTCTAAATTTGCAACAATTAAAACAGAAATTTGAAACCAAATCCCTATCACAAAAGAAAAGACACTCTAAAGCTCATCTGCTTCATTGGGACTGTGTGGTTTGGTTTGATTTTTGGCTGATAGTGGTGTCTGTCTGGCAGCATAAGCAAACAAGAATGAAACACATAGCACAACTCTCCTCCAATATACCATTCTTTATCCCCTGAGGATTTTCTCCTATATTAACATTATGTGGCAATGTTTGGGGTACAAAGCATGGTGTATCGGAGAAGAGTTATGAAATAAGTTTCATTTTGATGGACTCACACTGGTCTGCACCTGTGTGTGTTCTCAATGTCTTAAATGGTAGAATAAGCAAACAGCCCAGCAACTGTGAGATTTTTTTTTGTCTAATTCAGACAAAACACAAACACAGAAATCTCTCATTTGAAATAACCAGCGCTTTTTTAACTTTAGAAGATAATATTAAGTTCATGTAGGATCCCATCACGTTTAATAAGATGCTGATTAAGAGCCTTTAAGGCTCTTTAAATGAATAATCAAAATTAAATGCATCTTCTGTTTGTAGTCCAACAGCTATACTTAGTTGGGTATTTATTCAAAGAAGATTAAAGGACACCCATAATAAACCACAGCTAAATTAACTTCTAAACTAATGAGGGCAATTTTAGCCAAAAGGGTCATTCTCCCTCCGTCTATTTTTGTCAAGGCCAACAGCAGACACTTATAAGTAATGCCAGAACTACAGTGTGTGTATGGAGAGACGGGGGGAGGGGTTCTGCTGCTACTGCTGAGGCTTCAATTTCAATAAGTATCAAGGGGCTGCGTATGTAATTCAATAAAAGATCTGAGATGTAAGGTGCCCATAGATACAGGAGTCCATCTTTAACATTTGGATTAAGTGGTTGCTGAATAGTGCTGCCTATCTCTGATGGCTTTATAGATTTATGACAGTGAGGGCTGCTATTTTTTTAATGGTATCCATCTGTCGTTATTGCCTCATTTTTTTGGAATTGGCCCTCCATGGATACCTAATGGTATCAAGGGTTCTTAAGTTACTTTGTTTTCATCAAAACATTGACTTATTGGACTCAAAGAACATTAAGTCTAATGAAAAGGCTTTTTTCTCTTTTCACATGGACAATACACCTAGCCAGATGTCTTCTTCTCCACAACAGATTGTTATGTCATTATTGGCTTTTCAGGATGAAAGAGATGAGCCAATTTCATAGCTTCCACAGGCACAGTCATGAACTTTAGTTCTCCCTAGCTTTGGCTATTTTTGTAGCTTCTTTGCGCTCTTTATAAATTGTCATTTTGGAAACTGCATCATCGTCCCTTGATGTTATATCTTGATTTGAGTGGCTTTTCGTGTTTCACTTTCCTCATCCCTCTGACAGTCAAAGACACTGAAAGTGCCAGCGCGCTATGTTATAAGTTCAGAGTGAGAGCGTAATGGAAATTTGGAAGGCCCTTGCTGAAGGCTACCAAAGATGTGACTCACAGTTCAGTGACAGAGGATACTGAGAAGCAAGGTCAACATTATCCATGAGTTGTGCATTCACAAATATGAATTGAGAGCGGATCAAAAGTCGCAAGATTTTAAAAGGAGAAAGTAAGTTTTAGACAGACAGAAAGAGGATGAACAGGATGAAAGGAAACTATTCAGGGAGCCATAAGATGCTCTTGAACTTGCAGCTGTTTTCCAAATACGACAGATTGATGCAAAAAGCGGTCTGATGATCTGTCAAATGAGAGCATTTCAGAGAGTGGAACAGATGAGGATTGTGACAGCGTCCTTTAGAGGAAAGCTGCTGTACTCCTCCACCTCTGGCCCAAGACCTGAACCTTTCAACCTCTGGTCAAACTTGACTTAGTGGTTATCTATGTTTGGCATTACAGAGATATATACAGTATAGTTCTAAATAAAACTAACTGTGTTTGTCAATCTAAATATCTTCAAAGGTCTAATAAATATAAACCATTTTAACTGTTATAGTAAATGTAATGAAGATTTGGTTACTTTTATTAAAAATGATGTATATTACATTACAATGTCCAATCACTGATGACTCTGGCATTACCAAAGTCAGTTTGGAAATGTGCTTTAAAAATGCAAATGTGCTACACTCCCACTGACCTTGTCAACCTCTTATGTAATCAAAATAATAATAAACTCAATTATTTTTTGAATATTTGTCATTTTTCCTGGTAACCAAAGCCAAAGTAATGTGTCTCCCATTTATGTGTGTTTGTGTGTGCACTTTGAAGGTATGTCAACCAAACAGCAAACACTGGACTGCTGTCAAGCTAATATTAAGCAGCTTTTTCATTCCTATTGACAGACAGGAAATCCTCACTATTTATTCTGTGGAGATGCCAACTCGTAGGGTGGATAAGGTTTGTAATTTAGGCCACCTTATCAGAAGGTGCCAAAAGTGAGGCACCTTCAAAAGTACAAGTCTGGAAATTGCTGGATTCCAGAAAGAATGCATGACAATCATCTTCTTTTGTCACTGGTGCAATATGCTGTCCCTATTCATCAGCTAGCCACCTTTAAAGCACACTGTGCCAGATTTGTGTGCTTAATGTTATTTAGTTATATAAACTGCCATCCCATAGAAACTTTATTTACGTCATCTTGATTTAACTGTGATGTTGAGTTGTGATGAAGTTCCACAAAAGTGTCAGAGCAGATTTGTACATGTAAGAGTGGATGACAGTACTGTCACTCTAGAGCACTTGAATGTTCAAAAGATGTCAGAATATGTCTCCTTTAACCATCAACAATTTAACATCTGACTGACAAATAATGAGGTGGAAGGCACTTCCTGCTATCAACTTAGCTGGCTTTGGTGTCAAAACAAGTGGCATTATGGATATGACACCACTTGACAGGTCTTATGTCATGTGTACAGTGCTGTCATTTGGACATCTAAGTGACCATGTCAAATTAGTTTGGAGCCACTTATCATGTCACTGTTTTTCAATTTTACTACTTCAGGCTCATCAATTTTGTTTAGCATTGAGGGCATTATTTTGAGGTTGCTGACAGGCTCTTGACAGTTTCTAAATAATGTTTCACATCTTCCATGGGTTCATTCGTTAAAAGCCTGGCTTTTGGCCAGGTGTTGCTTCACTTGCCAGAGCAAGCACAGAAACAGTCTCTTCTCTTCTCTGCATGCCTGACACACACTACCTCATGCACTACCTAACTGATGAAGTTATTCGACTGATCTCACATCAGAAAAATTAGCTTTCGGAGATATAAGTGCTGTGATTAGAACTCTGGAGCACAACAACAGCCAACAGTAGTATGAGGTCATGGGGATTTCTTTGCAAGGCCATTAATGCTAGTCAATGATTCAAGATAAAACCATACTGATTAATAGTGTGCTATCTGTTTTATTTCCCTCTTTTACTCTGTCTCTAAATTCAAGTATACAATTGTCTAATATTTTATACATGAACTACACCAGGTGAGACCAGGAAAGTAACATGCTGGTACTAAAAGCAGCATGCTTTTGCATTCATGGCGTACTCTTCTTTTCCCACCAGCAAAGATTCACTATCAGCCATCCCTGCCCAGCCAGAGAACATTCCTTACCCAGAACATGCCTGTGGGCCACATAATAAAATTCATTATAACCTACCAAACGGTGAGTAAGATCAAACACAACTGAATCAACATGTATACAAAAATGTTATGAAGATATATACACATAAACATTCAGTTGTTGCAGCTTTTAGATTTTTTTTCTTCCCCAGAGGATTTATGCTTGCTCTAAATAATGTTATAGATGTCACATGCACGTAAAAAAAACATTGATTTAGTTTATGAAGTGGGTTAGTTATGGTAGATTATTGAATTGGTCATGCTTATAAGGATTTTATCAGAAGCCATTTTAATTTCTGAACATAGAAAACAGCATATGTTGAATTCCAAACTCCACATAGTTGATCAAAAAGTTTTTCCATGTTTGTCAAATTTTATATTTTACTGTTGAAATACAGGGGGCGGTTTCACGAAAGCCATTTGCAAGCACTGCTTACAAGCAGATCACAAATGTCACACTTCGCGAATGATTGTCACTTAAGAATTGCAGGTGTTACAAATTACAACTTGCAAATCACATAGTCGGTGAAATGGGGCCCTGAATTTGAATATTCCATCAAAATACCAAACAAATTTTAGTTTTCAGCCTTTCATAAAGAGAATTATTTGAATTTATATTTTCAGTATGCAATGTTTTCTTTTATGTAAATTGCAAAATGTTTACCAGCAGTGGCATCAGCAGAGGTGAGGTAAAATTGTCTTCAAATGTTATATGTATTTGTTTACCTATTTCATAAAACAGAAAGCCTGTAGTAGACAGCAGCTGACTCATTTGGCACACGTTCATTATAGATCTGAATACTTTGTACAAAAGCTTCTAGCAAATGAAATTTGATTTGCTTAATCTTCTTCATTTTGCACTTTACAACCACACAATTAATTAACAGAATGCTTGTGCACCTTGCTAGTAGATTAAATTTGTCTACTGTAATGAACACAAAATCATTAGTGCTCATGCAAACATTTATTAGATTTGTGCCTTAATGGTGCCTTGCCAAGATGCATTTAGATCCTGATAAACACATATGGAAATATTGGTCACTGATGTAAGCTATGTTTATTTGATCGTCTGCTACCTTTCTAATATATCTGTCATTTAGTAATCTTGTATATGATTGGACAACTTACTTTTTCTAACTGCTGATGAATATGACATGATTTTCTGCAAAGTTAAAAACTGAGGGCAGTGCTCGTGTGGCTGAAACGTGCTGTACTTTCACACTAAAATAGCATAGTGAACATGAAAGGCTTGTATGGTGGAGGGTGTGTATATTTCTTTGACACAAGGCAGGGAATGATGAAAGGAAATGCAGAGAATACACATAAGTCAGACTTAACTGAGAACAGGGTCAAACACATAAAGACGCTACCAGTGCACTGATAAGCAAAGCGAAATTAAATTAAGACTGAGCTAAGACTGACAAGAGCAAAGAGCTTCACTACTGATCAAATCAGGTGCAGACTATCAGACGTAGTTGTTCTCAGGTGAAACAGATGAAAGGCAAAGTCACACAGTCTATGGCTACATTCACATTACAGGCCTTAATGCTCGATTCAGAATTTTTTTGTCAGATCCGATCTTTTTGTGTTGATGGTTCACGTTCATGTTTGTTAGTGACAGGTATCCGGCTCTAGTGTGAACACCACTGAGGTCCTAATCTGCCACACATGTGCAGATTTACCTGCACCTCCTTAAATGTGCCACATGCGTACAAGAATAACAATATAATGTCATTTGTGCAGCAGTTGAATTGAATACAGATAGAATAAAATAGAAAATAAATAAAGGTTTCTCCATAAATATGTAACAAATGTGAAACTTCCTCATCTTTCCATTGACCCCCATCACTTTTGTCATCCTCCTCCATGATTATTTTTACTGGGGTTTGAGGTGCTGACATTGAGGCAACATGTACATGCACAGAGAAGTGAGACATTAAAAAAACACATGAATTTCCATCTGACCGTTTTGACAGTAAGTGGCACAGATCTGATATGAAAAAATCTGATTTTGGTTTGTTCACATTAAATCAGATCTGAGTCACTTGGAGACAAAAAAAAATCAGCCACTTCAACGTGTGGGGTGACCATTGCCTGATTTGCTGATATGCCTGATTATGTCGCCTTATGAACTGAGTGGATACGGTACATTGACTTAGGCTGAATCCAAATATTTGGACTCCCCACATTTTCAGAACCACAGACTTTACAAGTGAATACCTGTGAAGTCTGAAATGCCTGTCCAAATCCACAATTTCTCCAGTCTGCAAGCAGTCTACAGTGCATGTGGACATCCAGAGACTCTGATCCAAGTGTAGACCTCGCCTATAATTAGACTACTTTTAAATCAGACACAATTTAGACAGTGACACAAACATATAACTTTTATATTATACACACACACACACATATATATATATAATAAACTTATTTTTTATACTATAATGAGGCTTGGTATTGACACAAATTGCCAGTGTGAATTCTCTTCTGTACTGGTCATATTACTGACAACTGTGGAGGTCTGAGATCCCATCACATTGCGTACAAAAGTCTGACCTTCCTGTTCAATTGAATGAGAAAGTGTGTCCAAACTTTTGATCGGTACTATATTTAATCCTCTCACAGCCAAGTGCACTTGCGGACTTGACATGATGAATGTGACATATGTCATAATACACATGACTTAGGTTTGCAAGGGCCCAGTCTGCAAGTTTATTAGGTGGACATTTGTATTCAGACTTAACCTGCGCTCACACCATCCTCGACAGGTGCCTCACTGCTGCTGTTGTGTGGTTTTACATTGAAAATACTTGTTTCTAACATAATTGTTACTCTCTAAAGTCACTGAAATCTTACTCTTGCTAAGTCTGATTCTTTCTGTTGTCACAGGCATCTTAAGCTGTTGACCTGTTTGATTTCTGTATTTCATATGTTTTACTGTACTTTCACAGTTCCTTCTTAAATACTGCATCATCATTTTTGAGTAGTTTATAAAGATACATTGTGAAAATATTCCAAAGGTGGATGACTTTCATATTTGTTTCAAACTGTTTAAACATGCAATCATAAGGTGAAAAAACAACCCTATTCCCTCTTAACTTAACCAAGTTAAAGATAATTAGTGTTAAATGTCTGAATATATTGATTAGCAATCAGGTTTGATTAATTAGCAATCTGGTTTCAGCCAGTCCTGCCTACTGCATTCCTTCCAAACCTTGGCCCTTGCCATCAATTTAAAGCATCGGTATAGTGTGTGAAGTATCCCACTGGCCATGGTCAAAAGCTACTTGTAAAAACGTTATTGAGCATCAAGTCCACTGACCTGCAGTCCTCTCACCTAGGCCAAAGTCCCTTGAGATATACTTTTAGGATCTGAGAAAAGCTGTTCATGCTTGAAAAACCACAAATGTCACTGAGTGGAAGCAGTTCTGCATGAAAGTATGGGCCAAATACCTCCACAGTGTACTGAGAGACTGACCAATTTCTACAGGAAACACCTGGTTTTAGTTATTGCTGTTTATTCAGCCTAAGGGGACAATAAAGAGTTTACACAGGGCCACTGGATGCTAACTTCTTTAATAAATAATGTACAATTATTGTGATGTGCTGATTTTATTATACATTGAATTTATTACACAAGACCCGTATATTCACATGAGGTTTCTAACCTGAAGAGACCCCTTAGACAAAAATATCAAAATCAGTCAAGACCAGGTTTACTAAAGTTCGATTAATTTGGTCAATTTGCTTTTTACAACTTAGTTGCTTGCAAAAGCTTTGAGACTTAGGTGCATTCAAGGCTTAGTTGTCTACTTACTGGATGCAACACAGCTTAGTTGTCTATTCCATACAAGTTTTCTGCACATGGGCAGAGACACATGCTCGTGTTTAACTGCCAATTGAACAAACCAAATATTCACTCTTGTGTAAATTGAGATGTCCTCTGTCAAAACAAAATCCCAGTGGTCATCTAGTGGTATAACATCTAAGAATCCACAGTCTCCTAGGCCCTTTCTCTATTAACACTACGGTGATAACACCTGTGTTTAGCTGAAAAAACAGCAGCCATCATGAGGGGCCATACTCTGTGCCAAATCTTTATACCATATGTTTTGTCACAATATTTTGGGGTAGTTGATTTTGTAAATTGCTAGTGAATTTGAGTGTATCACCACTGAGGTCCTTCTAAAGTTTAGAGGAAGGGAAATGGCATGCAATTCACTCATCCTTTTAGCTGAGGTTAAAGCAAGCGGCAACTCTTTTTTGATTGAAAACAGCTTGAGAGGGAAGTGCAGAACGCATACAAACAACTCCTTTAAAAGGACATCAAGAACAACCACCTATTCCCACTGAAGGGAGAAGAAGAGTGTGTATAGCAATACACACAGCCATCTTACTCCCTGTCAGAAACGTTTCAGACAAGATTGGTTAAAAACCGACCTCTCGCTAAAACCCATGACCAGAGGAAATCACTGACGCACTTTGATAGCAGATGGTGGCAGACATCTCTCTAGTAGATGATATAAAAAAACAGCAACACTGAGCTGACTGAGCAGTTCACTGGAACGCTCTTGTCACATCATTTGTGCAAGCCCAAGGATTTTGCATTTTCAGCATAAATAGTTGAGTCTGCATTCCTGCCTTGCATTATCTGCTTGACAGTGCGGAGCGATTCTAGAAGCACCAGCTTGTCCCTCTCAAGATACAAGTCCTTAGAGGCAGCCTCAGGCTGGGGATCACATCTGTCTCTACCTGTGACAACGCTCCCCAATGTTGCGTAATTTGCCAAGGCAATGCCTGCAGCAGCTGAATCATCTCCACATAATATGGAGCTTATGTTAAGTCTGGACATAAAAGAATGAAAATCAGCAACTTCTGTCTAGTTTGTCTAGGAGCTGGGGACTCAGTGTGGGGTGAAGCAAGCCTGAGGCAACCTTTTTGTGCATGGTGTGTGGGCTAATCTGTCACATCCCAAGGGTGGATTGTTGTCGGGGTGTGAGGTTACAAATGGCAGCAGGTGTCCTGCCTCGGGGTGAAAAGATGCATGTATGCCCGCCTGAACAAGGGCCAACTTTAATAAAGTCATCATTATGGCCAGAGAGGTAACTAAGGTAGCCAACACATGTGCAAGATCCTCACTGATGGTGTTTGCAGAACTGCCACCTTCTGCAGCATGATGTGCATCTGTATTGCCAGGAACCCAAATGAAATAAAACAATCAAGCGTTACAGGACAATGACTCAGAAAGAGTTGTGGTACTTAACAGGAGTTTCCTTATTGTTTGTTTGTTATCGTTTTCTTAAAAATAATTATTAAATTTAGAATCAGCTGGAAGTAGACAAGTGCATAAGAAATACCATGAACATTTTTTTTCTCCTGAGAGGTCCTCATTGCTTATTTATTTATTTATTCCATTGCCTAATTATTTATTTAATTTAGGGAGATATTCTCATATTTTCATTTAATATTTATTTATTTAATTTTATATTCATGTATTAACTTATTTATTTATTAATGTGTTATTTTAAAAATATAATACTGATACCATCTCTTTGATACTGCTGTGGATCTGACTCTGACCAAACAATTTGAACTGAATAAGGATGGAGAATCTCATGTGATACTTCAGTGACTGATGATTTTGTTTGTCTTATTTTGTTTAGTATTTTTGGCATATGAAGTGAAAGTTTAGAATGGATGAATTGTGTGCCTCTCTTATTCATAAAGTAATACTTAGAGTGCAAGCATAGGGTAATATAAATAGATATTGCTTTTTATTTTATGTAGTTACTGTAGTTTAGCTGTTCTTTTGTTGTCGCAGCAAAATGTTTTCTACATGATAGCTAGGAAAGAAAATACAAGGCATGTGGAAAACTGAAGTAATTTCCTTAATGGTCATTTATCAGGACAAGTATTTAGTTAGGGTATAAAAAGAATGAGCCAAACGAGAAATTAAAGCAACAGGCATAAATAGATAAATAACAATAGTTTTAGACACAAAATTATTCAGGTCTTAATGTTAAACAGGTACAGAGGGAATTCAAATACATACACATCCAGTGTCTGTGTTGACATTTGCATGTATATGCACATACATACAAAATGTGATTGTAAAAGTTAGCAGAAGTGATACAAAGACTGATGATATAATTCACCCAATAGTGTAACATCTAAGTTAGTCAAAAAATAAATACAGAGCATTAATAAAAAATGTTACAAAGTGAAGTGTCATTTGGTCCATATTCAAAACATCCTGTACTGCCCAAAAGCCTTTGTTGCAGGTACATTAGAGTTACTTATTATTACATGAGGCAGCAAGGTTGTCAGCAGGCCAACTTAGTGTGGGCAGGACAGCCAAATGATAATTATTTTATGAGACATTTGTATTACATTTGTAGTTCTCATGCCATCTTAGGAACTACCGTGGAATGGTCTTGACATTAGATGTTAAAATAATAAAATCTGCCTATATGAAACATGTTGAAATCAACTATGTTGATGAATAAAATATAAAAAGATACACTTTGCATTTATATACTACTGCACAAAATTTAGTCCCAAATTTATACAGATCTCTTAAAAGATTATACCGTATGTTTTTATATGGCAGTTTAGTGTGAGTGATCCTAATAATGCAAAATCCAGTAGTTAAGCAGAAAAGCATTAAAGGTTAGTTTGAATCCATATCCAGTTACAGTATATAATAAGTCTGTGAAGATTCTCAGTTATCCAGGTCATGGTGAATCCAGAAGGGCTAAATCAAGACCTAAGTCAACTCAACTTGCTTTAGATTCTTGAAGTTGTTTCATCTCTCATCCAAAATGAGTCTTCAGTTCTGACTGGTGGGCAGTCCCACACATTAAATCTCTGTAGAGTCGTGTCACTAATCGAGGTTTGAGGAAACACAAGCAGAAGTGAAACAACTTCAGGAATACCCGATGATGGTACCTTCATTATGAGGGAATGATGTCTAGATTTCTAATTGTTTGAGATGAGAGGTTGCAGTTTAGGCGCAATACACACCAGATGCATCACATGTTATATTATTTGATGCCTGTAGCACACACTGGACGTGTCATACACACAATTCTAGTCTGTTTAGAAACTGATTTATGCAAAATTTCAGTTCTAGTCTTAGAATTAATACTTAAAGTTCTGTCTTTGACGCAGTTGACCATGCAATACCACTGGATATACTAGAAAACTGAGTTTGGCTCTCAGGTTCAAGTCCTATCTTCAGGATAGGAACTATTTTGTCTCAATTGTGCATCTGAGTGAACAAACACAGTGTGTTGCATTCCTCAGCACTCCATCCTTGGTGCTTGTTTATTTAACACATACAGATTTCCATTACAGCAAAAATGGAAAAAAATAACATCAACTATCATAATTATGCAGCCGACAACCAAGTTTACCTCGCTCTGTCACCAAGTGACAACAGTCCCATAGATTCTCTCTGCAAGGGCATTGAACAAATCAGTAATTGGATATGCCTGAATATCAGCTAAATGCAGACCGAACCAAGATAACTGTTCACTGTGGCAAAAGAAGGAAGGCTGAGAGTTAGCATTCATATTGACTCTGTCTCTGAAAACCAAAATCAAGTCAGAAATGTTGATGTAATCTTTGACTTTGGGGTATATTGAACAGCCATGTCAAATCAATTACAAAGTCTGCATTTTACCTCTTGGAAAAACATGCTCAGGCTGGACATGAATCCTTTATTATTATTTTCTCCTTCATCACATAACTTACAGTACACACTTTAGGCCTGCATTAAAATCAATGAAGCAGTTTAGATATGTTTTACAGTTAAACATCTCTGCTTGGGGGATATACTATTTCCTATATTTTTTATGTTATTCTATTGTATTTTGTATTATATCCATACAGAAATGTTAGTCTGTATCTGTTGCAGAAGGTCTGTACAAAATTAGACAGACACCAACATCAACATGAACAATACAATACAGTAAAGTTTAAAAACGTTTTCAATCAACAGCAGCTCTTTAGAGATATGGTTGACCTGCCAAATGTTACTGAAATAAACATGAAAGACCACACTGCTCAGATTGTTCACTGTTACTACCTGTCATATAATTAACTGAAAATTATTATGTTTTTTTATGTTTTTTATGCCATATCTGGCTCAGCTGATCACTTACTCACAATGGTATGTGGTCAGTATTCCATTAGAGCAGAGAAACGTTTTTGACAGCCGTAACTCCAGGAGCAAATGTTTGGAATTCAATTGACTTATCCTTGTGTGGATCATATTATGGTGTTTATATTGTACGTGGTTTATCATACATGATTCTTACACAATAATTGTAGTTATATTAAAACAACAAAGCCTGCATATCTTAAATAAGATAATAATATGTAAAACGAGGTCCTCACAGAGATCCCTCGTCTCTGCATGGTAAAATCTAACAAACACTAAAAGCTGGGTATTAGTACTTATCAGTTGATCCATCCACTGCTACGCCTATGCATGATGGATTTTAATGGCAGCATCAAGCTGTGAGTGCACATCCTCCGCTAAAATCTCAGCACTTGTAGCTGGTAGCTGTTGTAGTTGACAGTGGGATTTGCTTCATATCCAGCAGTTCATTTTTTGTGAAACATCAAGCAATGTTTCAAAAACTGCATTTATGCACTCCTTCACATACACACACACCTCTATCGTAAGTGTCTTTTTATGTTTCCCCACAATCCACTGTATCCTCAGCAAACACTAGTTTGCACATTGTTGAGTTGAGCTGTGAGGGAGTGGGAGAGGACTCTTGTGGGCTGATCATACTGGGCTATTAGCTTTTAGTTTAACATTGCCATTTTTTTACAACTGCCACACACTTGGAGCAGGTCAGGCATCAGGCATATAACAGCATCAGCTCCTCTGGGTTTTTAGCAAGGAAGGAGTTTATTTCTGTCATTCACTGCATCAGGAAAGCTCTCCAGAGGGTCATCAACACATCACAGAAAATAATCAGGCTCCCCCCTGCACTCGCTGGAAGACGAATTCAGATCACACTCCCTCCATAGAGCCAACAGCATCCTAAAGGATGTTACACACCTGTTTCACCATTTCTTTTCTCTGGAAGGTGCTACAGAGCCTTAATTGCCCACACTTCTAGGCTCAAAATCAGCCATCACCGAACTGAACTCCAGAAACACTGCCCCCCTCCCAACAGGGTGCATATGTATGTATGGATGTGTGAACCATTTTCATAGCAAATTTCATTGTAGGACCAACTGAAGGACCCACACAGTTCTGCTGGCCTGGACACTCTGCTCCATTTAAAAAAAAATCTTGTCAAAATAATACTTACTATTTTTTCGATGTGAAACACTTTGCAGTCTAGATAGAAGCCTTTTTGGGTCCAGAACCATACTGGATCCACCAATCGGTCTCCCAGTATCATCAGGTAGAGGCCTGCTAATAATTCCCAGAGTGCAAATTAATATACAGAGAAGCAGTATTTAGTTACAATGTACCACAGATCTGGAACAAACTCCTAGAAGATATTTAGATTTTTAGATATTTAAGATATTTATTATATGATATATTTTAAACTTGCTCCAACTTTGACCATCGTTAAATATGAGTTCTGCTGTATATTCTGCGCTGACTTTAACTGAAACTTAAGTACTCATACATCTATACCTATCTTATATTTATGTCTCTGTTCTTCACTTTTTAATGTCCTTGTAAAAGGAAATTGCATCTTAATTTTTTAATACTGTTTTTCCTTTTAATGTTTTAATGTATTATGTAAGACACTTTGAATTGCCTTTGTGAATGAAATGTGCTATACTCACCTTGCCTTTGTCTGTGTGAAAGTACTGTTGGGTTCTGTGTTGCCATTACTGACATATGATGAAGCTTTGAACTGTCTCTGTCTCAAAGGCTTTTTGGAGGGAGAAGGGCTTCTCTGGAGAAATCGTGGCAGGGTCATCCACTGACTGTCCATTCAGTGTTACCTTTGATGCCACCAGCCCCAGTGGTAATGCTGCTTTGGTAGGCTTCATTGCTGGTCAGCAGGCTTCTCAATGGAGCTCCAAGGAGGTAATGTGGACACTGATACAATGATTAGTATCTATCCATATGTATCTATAATTTAAACATGCCAGTGTTCTCTGCTTGTAACAAAGCTATTTGTTATGCCTTTGGTACTTCTATTGTGATTCATTGTGATCTCATGTAAATTAATCATTCGTATACTATAAATGGTAAATGAGCAAGTAATTGATTTTTTTTTTCCATCACCAGGTTGATGTGATGTAATTACATTTAAATTGATAGTGGATGTAAACTGTGGTTTGCAAGATGAGCTCAAATAGGGCATGACATATTAAATTATAAAGAGGTACTCCTGATTTTGCAAGTTGCCATGTGAGATATCACAGTTCTCAATGACTTAAATTTGGTGTCTAGTCATGGAAATTTTATTTATATAGTGCTAAATCAAAACAAAAGTTATCTCATGACACTTTTCATACAGAGCAGGTCAAGACCACAGCACTTGGTGACAGTGGCAAGTAAACATTCCCGTTTAATGGGAAGAAGCCTTGAACAGAGCCTGGCTCTACATAGATCTGCCTTCACCTGATGGGTTGAGAGAGGGAGAGGGAAGATGAAAGGGGAGAAGGAGACACAGAGAAGCACAGAGAAGCACAACAACAAAATTAATAACAATAACAACTATAGGTGATTGTGGTCTACGACAATGATTCATGGAAGCCGGTGATCTGCAACCAGAGGAGCCGTGGCAAGCCCCAACTATAAGTTTTAGCAGAAAGGAAAGTTTTAAGTCTAATCTTAAATGTAGAGAGGCTTTCTGCCTCCCAGACCAAAACTGGAAGATGGCTTCACAGGAGAGGAACCTGATAGCTGAAGGCTCTGCCTCCCATTCTGCTTTTGGAGACCCTAGGAACACAAGTAAGCCTGCTCTGGGAGCTCAGATTTCTAGTGGGGTAAGAGGGTACTATGAGCTCTTTAATATATGATGGTTTAAATTATGTTCTATTCTATCCTCTCTACAGGGAGCCAATGAAGTGCTAAAAGGGGTGAAATATGATCTATTTTTCTAGTTTTTGTCAGTACACTTGCAGCTACATTCTGGACCGGCTAGGAAGCTAAGGAACAGTACGTAGGTGAAAAAAAGGCAGTCCCTTAATTTTTTTAATGTGGGAATTAAATAACATATCCTGATCAAAGGTAACCCCCAGACTGCTGTGGGCCAGGGTAATGCCATCCAGAGTAGCTGTATCATTAGATAATGATGATAATTTAAATTTTGTCTGAGTTTAGCAGTAGAAAGTTAGCAGGTCATCCAGGTCTTTATGTGCTTAACACGTGCTTGAAGTTAAGTTAACTGATCTTTAAATCTGGCTTCATTGATGATTATAACTTGGTGTCATCTGCATAACAATGAAAATTTATGGTTCTTCCTAATAATATTACCTAAAGGAAGCATATCTAAGATGAATAGTATTGGTGCAAGCACAGAACCTTGTGTGTGTCTAAGTTCTGGGTGCATGGCAGATAAATCATTAATGTGTACAAACTGTGATCAATCTGATAAATAGGATTTAAACCAGCTTAATGCAATTCCTTTAATGCCAATTAAATGGTCTAGTCTCTGTAATAGGATGCGATGGTCAATGTTGTGAAATGCAACTCTAAGGTCTACAGTACAGAGAGAATACCTTTGTCTGATGAAATTAGGAGGTCATTTGTAACTTTCACCTGTGCTGTCTCTGTGCTATGATGTGCTGCTCTAAATCCTGACTGGAAATTCTCATATATACTATTGTTATGTAGAAAGTCACAAGGATCTTGGAGAGAAAGAGAGATTTAGATATAGGTCTATAGTTGGCTAAAACGCCTGAATCAAGAATAGGTTTTTTAAGAGGAGGTTTAATTATGGATATTTCAAAGGACTGTTGAAGGTTTGTGGTAGGAGTCTTGGAGTTTCATTACACAGAAGTCTTATGATAAATCAACGTGTTTAAATTCACTAGTGCACTCCACCTGTGGAGTCAACAAGCAGACATATGAACAGAACCACTCTGCCATTGCAACCCACATTGTGCTCACTACACTACATTTGCAGGGTTAATGACTTGAAAAAAAGTTTAAGTGACTTAAACTCTACTATTGATCTGTATGTGAATGAAAATTATTGTGGATGTCTCAGACATGCTTTGAACAGGCACTGCAGTTAATCTAACTTTGCATATGTCAAGAATTGTGCATTCGATCTACTTCACACTTGGTGAGTGTATTGTTGGGGACCCAAGGACGTGCAGTGTCAGTTTTTGGTGCAATTTGGACATGTGACAGTTTTAATATGAACGAACTCTGGATAAACAAGTGAACAATGAGCTACTCAGCTCTGTGTCTGAGTGCAGTGGGAGATGTTTGATATAAACACCGTCACCTCACAGTGGGATGGGGCTTCAGGGCTTCTGTATATTTACTTAGGTAGATATACAGTCAAGTAAAGGGTAAGGGGTTTTTCAACTCAGTGCACCTGTTTTTCAGGGAGTTTTTTCTGTACTATTTTGAAGATACATTGAGGTACTTTTTGTTCATTTCTTTTGTTTCAATCCTTTGCCTTTAAAAATAAAATAAAATATAACCTCTATCACTGCACACAGTGGAAGGTGAAACAAAGACGTCATCAAATGGATAATAGTAATAGTGATAGTGATTTAAAAGGAGCCACTTGATCATTAATGGTTATCCACTAGATGAACATTAATCCCATAAGTCTTGAAAGAATGAGTGGATTATTTTATAATAAAATCAACATTCTATCAAGTGTTGACGAGGGAAGCTGTGTGGTCTTCATATTTTCATCATACCTGTGAATTATTTTCTGTTAAAGCTTTGGTAGTGACAAGCAATATTCATTTATGCTTATGTTGCCAATTGATAAGATTTCATTTAATACTCTGCCAGTAAGTGAATATTGCTATCAACAACTGCATCCTCTGGCTCTCCCGTATATACTTTTCTTAGCCTACATCCTTCTCTCTCTTTTTCCTTGCTTTCCTCTTGTGTTGACATTTTCATTTAATCCCGGTATTTTCCCTCAACTTGAAAAAAATAAATACATCCAGCCTAGTCTCTAGTGTTGTTTTGGCATTTCAGTCATTATCCAGACTTGCAACAAAGCTCGAGAGTAGCTGTCTCCCAGTTGGACCATACTGCACAGGGTGCTAAATAATTAACCTCTACTTGCTATTCCACTGCTAAGCAGAGGAAGATAATGTATGTGAGGCAAATGGACATCAAGGTTATAATTACACAGTGTTTGTGTTATTTACTACAAGTATAATTTATCTGTAAATAATATATTTCATTTTTTCATATTTGGCTCTTATATAGTCACTACGCTCCATAGCTATGCAATAGCAATGGAGCGTCATATTTCTTCCACTTCTTATTATTCCTCTTCCGTACAAAATTTCGGCACGTATCTCGCAGCTTTGAGAAAACCCATGCGAATTATACATCAAAACGTGCGGCTCACTCGGGAGTGCTATGACTTTTGGTGAAGCTATTGAAATTTTACATGATGTAAGCCCTTTTGTGAAGGGTTTACCAGCCAACTGTCCCATAGACTCCCATATTAACTAAAGAGGAGATTTTAGGAGAAGAGTTGAACCGACACCCTTTTTTCTCTCGCTCTCCTGTCCACCTGTCCACATTTTTGGGTCTAGGGACTTGAAGATCACCATTATTGTGCAGAAAGATCTTGCGGTGGTCATGGTCTGCTCAGATTTCTGATAGGACTTACGGTTCTTTTACAAAAATGCCTTTTTTGACAGTGAGAGTTTTCTTTTTTTTCTATTAATTCCTCATTGAAACCAACCAGCACCATACTTCTATTCCCTCTGTTCTTCTGTAAGGAGTGCATAAAGATTCTATGAGTTTTATCTTCATATTATTGCACAAGGCTGTGCTGAGAGCATAGGTAAAGTGGCATACAGATGAACGATCTAAGACAATTTTGCAACATCTGTCTGCATGTTTTATGGTGATCTGTCCTTTTGATCCTCAGGCCTCAGCTGCTCTGTACATAACTCACTGTGTGCTAATACAACCAGGAGCATGTGCTGACCATGCTTCAGTTATTCAAATTGACTGCTGCTTCCTATGTCCGGCCTGGATTGGTTTCTAGAATATGCATTCATATTTAAGAAGCCTGCAGCTTTCTTTGTGAGAGTGATAAGCAAGTGTAATGTAAGTACCACATTGGAACAGGCATTTTTTTCTGTTTGCAGGCTGGAGAGAGAAGAAAAGCTGTGCTTTCCAGTTTGGTCAAATACCTAGGTCCTGAGGCTTCATCTTTCATACACTATGAAGAAAAAGTAAGTTGCTCAGTGGCAGTTGTTTGATGTAATAAAACAATAATGTAATTTGTAGCAGAATTTTGTAAAATGTATGGTCTCATTTTTTACCCTTGACTCCAGAGGGGAAAGCTACGTCTTTGTTAGCAAAACTGAACCAGTTTCATTAAAAAACAAACAAACATAAAAACTAGTGTAGAGCAATGCATACTGAGCATACTGAATGCTTACTATTTAGCTTTAGTCCGAAGATAGTTAGTCCTACTAGACTAACATTACAAAACAAAACAATAATACAAACAGGGGGCCTAACATGGATCCAGCGAGGACCTATGACAATTACTTTTTGATTATTTCCAATTTTGTATTTCAGCAATGCAATTTTTAATCCAGATTCATCAAATGTGCTAATGATTAATTGATTATTGAAGGTTTCACATGGCCAACCATCAGGGAACTATCAGGGAAATTGCTTAAAATATGCATAGCTAATCGAGACACCCTGGGAAAAGGTGACATTTTTTTAACTCACTGACACCCTTATGGGCAGCTGCGGCAGTGGACCTACATGCCTACTAGTAGCAACTAGGTGTGGATGAAAACAAATTGATTCTATGATTCTGATTTCTTCTCAGATTTCAAAGAAAAAAAATTATCATATATTATTGCAAACTCATCTGCGAGATCATGGGGTACAGCTTTATTTATTAAATTATGAGATTCCCAAGATTCCCACAACTCATAGTAACTTTCCAAAAATAGAGGCCAATTTCTTAAACTATTTTCAGCTCAAACAAATGGAATTACAAATCCCTGGATGGGGGAAGATGGCAAATCTGCCAAAGGCAGGTGGAGCAAAGTGCTTCCAAAGCAAGCGCAAAGCCTATTATGGAAGCTTGTGAGCTATTACTACTACTACTAGCACTACTACACTATTGGAAAAGAACATATTACATGCAGTGACATCCTACTTGCCTTAATCATATCGTGTAACATACATAAAGAATAGCTACTTAGCTCAATTGCATGATATATAGCATACATTGTGAAACAGCACATTAGTCATGCAGATATATGATTTTAGTCTCTTGACTACTTTTCCTCTCACATCATGGATGGAAAGGAAGATTGCCCTGAGGAAACTTGAGGCAATGATGTTCGGGGAGACATCATGATTTTACTTTGTTGACTAAGAAACTCAAGGGAAAATAATTTATAGAATAGAATAACAAGTCAGAGTGTAGTGAAGAGAAAGCTGATAAATTGATGGTACAGTGCTGAGAGATGTATTTGACCTGATTCTAGGTAGCCCATTGGGTATCAGAGTTTCTTGAGGTTTTACATGAATTAGTTTTGCACTTATTTATTCAAATAGGAAATATAGTGATGAGCCCACCCACAGGCTCCAACATCATTTTCAATTCTTTTTTTTATCCTACTGTACTTCCTTCCACATGACAAGCTGAAGGGTTTAATTCCAATGACCTCCATCTCCATTTTGGAAGACAAGTACTGAGGTGCTGATGTTGGCGAGTGAACATTCACTTATTTAATATTTAGTAAGTTCATTTTTAGAATCAAGTCATGTGATATAAATTCTACAGCATAGGCCTATACCATGAGATCATATTATATATTAATGACTGAAGGC
Source organism: Euthynnus affinis (assembly GCA_029490765.1). Lineage (NCBI taxonomy): Eukaryota > Metazoa > Chordata > Actinopteri > Scombriformes > Scombridae > Euthynnus > Euthynnus affinis. The sequence continues at coordinate 6,724,395 of CM055855.1, read as the reverse complement.
AACTTTACATCCTAAATAATAATCAACCATGAATATTATTATATATTATTAATAATCATCTTATCACATAAATGTCACACTCTGCCATTAACGTCAAAGGTGAGAATGAAGTTTGGTCTATGGTTGCATTTCCATTTGATGTGCAAATTAGATCAAATTCCATTAGATTAGAGCAGTGCCCTCAAATCTAATTATGTTGAAACAAAGCCATGCTTTTGTACTGTGCCATGAAATAATACTGTGTCATGTCATTAAACTATTCTGCTGTACAGGACTGGGCTCAGGAGGACTTCAGCGGGGGCTGCCCAGTTAATGTCATGGCACCAGGTCTGCTCACATATTACCACCCTAGCCTGAGGAGGCCCTGTGGCAGGTAATCACCCCACTCATGACAAATACACCACTGCATCACACCTCCCCTTCTCCCTATACTCAAAAGATTCACATTTCTTCGTTCTCACCTAAACAATTGCCTTTTACAGGGAAATAGTGGAGTAAACCAGCATGACAGTTTCTAAATCTTTGATATAAATCCCACCTAAATGTAGAGTATTGTAAACTGTATCATTGTACACTAGAGTATGAGGGACTCTGACTGTGTTTGTTAGATGTGCATACTATTTTTATACCACAGAAACAATGTGTGCATCTCAGCCTGTCAACCAGGTATTACTCACCAGCATCCAGTGCCTACAGATCATTGACATGAGTTGTGGGAGTGATTATGCCTTCACTGATACATATTAGTCCATTTCTAAAGAAATGGCACAAGGTCGCCATGAGTAGTGTTCTCATAGGAAAACATCCTATAATCCATTTCTAATGGCCTGTTCAGAGATGCACAAAGCTGAACGAATGAGAGCGAGAGGTGGGGAGGGGGATCCAGGTAATGCATTTCCATAATGACATTAAGTCCATGGGGAGCAGAGGAAGCTCATTACATAACAGGACTCAAACAGCAGCATGGGGTGGTAGCCCTTATCCACATTCCTACCCCATATAGAAAATGGATCTTCAAGGACATGCTGTGACCTTGACACAAATCCAGCACATGTAATGAAGACACGCCTATGCTTGGCTGACAAAAATGCAGCTGGTGCTTCAAACATTACGTATTTAACAGTATGACAGATTCCAGTAGTGGCTGGTGGATTATGGGATTTTATATGGGATAGTATGCATCTCAATAGTGACAACTGCATTGTAATTATAATTAAAGTAATTATACTAGGTGGATACTACACCTGAGTGGTCAGCTATGTGAGGATTTTATAGAGGTCCTCCCTACTCAATTCAAGGTTTAGTGAGACAAAGAGAATAGAGGAGAGAATGAATAAGAAGAAAGAAAAGCTGCCAAAAACTATGAATAAATTGACCCCAGTAGGTTCATGCTTTACTAAGTTCCAGCTCCAAAAGGCATTCAGAATAAATACTGCACTGACAAGAGTTACTTAGTGGGATGCTGAAATCTTTCAAAACAAGAAAATGTTTGTTTGTGCGCCTCCTCCTCACATTGTTAGGATTATTACTACAACAGAAAAGGATTAGTTCATTCAACCTATCATACACAGAGTGTAACTGAATACATTTGAAATATTTTAAAACTATGTGTAAGGATTTGTTTTAAATGTAGTGCAGAATTGTGTTTTGAGAAATTATGTTATGATGAAATTGGTGCTGAGATTGTGCCATAATTATTAGTTTAGTTTATTAGAGTTATTAGTCGTAGAGTTAAGTGCCATGAGTGCCATAACTAGGGTTATAGCACTTAACTCTAATAATTAGTGGAGCCCTCCATCAGGCCTCTCTGGGCTTAGCAGGTCATCTCATAGTGAAGTTTGCATCCATTCAGCCATTTAAAGATTAGTCCTATTGCCCTCTCCTGTTTGAAGGGCAGCAGCAACACTGCTCCTCATCCACTAAGTCTGAAGCACCAGGATAACTCCTCAGGGAGCCCCACTTGTGATCAAAGAAGCAAAGTTACAAAATGTTTCCATCATTCTTTCTTACACAGGCTTCTGACTGAAAGGGCTTATAGGGCTGACTATAGATTAATATACGATAGCTCAGCAAGATATGATCCATCACAAACACCTATCCTTCCTGCTAAGCATAAGGTCACAGCACAATGCTTCTTGCACTAAAAACATGAACCCCACTGGTTCTACAAAACATGTGCAGGTATTAACAGTGCATCAACAACAGGCTTATTCAACATTTCTGAAACAGTATACATATGGTTAGTGATCTGATCAGCACTAAGCTAAGTTCAGCGTTGATGTGTCTTTTTCTTTTCTTTTCTTTTCTTTCTTTCTTTCTTTCTTTCTTTCTTTCTTTCTTTCTTTCTTTCTTTCTTTCTTTCTTTCTTTCTTACTTTCTTTCTTTCTTTCTTTCTTTCTACTCTATATGTTGATGAACTTGGTCCAGTCAGTGTTAAAGCACCCAGTGTAGCACTGACTGGTGATCATATTTAGATAGACTTATATTCACACAGCCTTTGCCCCAAAATCTCCCAAAGTGCAGACTAAAGTAACCACCCACACATATTTAACAGATCAAATGTGATGAACAGGCACCTGCCACAGAATTCTAAAAAAACAAAACAAAACAAAAAAAAACCAACAAAACAAAACAAAACATGAAAAAGTCCTGCAACATTGCTTCCACAATTTGCTAAAACAGCCTTGGGACAATCACTTCCTGCCAACACATACAGTGTTATGTAATATGCCAATTGCCAACACAAAACCAAGAGGTAAAACATCTGTTTATACAAAGACAATGCAATAAGGCCAGTTTGCCTCCTTGCTGTCCAGAACCAAGGGTATAACTGAGACAAAGCAATGGAAGAGAAAGCAAGAAGAAAATGGCAAAATGCTTATGAATTATAACCCAATCCTGCTGGATCTGATAACAAAAGGTAAAAGAACTCTGATTTGTACCAAAACAATACTATCCTGAAAACACACAGGCTGAGATTCACAGTTTTTGACCATGAAGAACAACATGAGCTTTAAATCTGTGACAGATCCACTAGTATTCACAAAAGAGAACTTAATAGCCTACAGTTACGGGGAAAACAGAAAATGGACAATCACTATCAAATTGTTCAATGCCAGCCTATCAAAAAACACATATTAGACAGTGACTAAGTGTTGATTCAGTTCACACTGAACATCTCTAAATTTACATCCACAATCCTTACACTTACAACTCACAAACACAGTCAGTCACACAGAAATTTCAAGGTCTTTTGTCAACACAGCTCAGAGAAATAACTTCTCAAACATAGAGCAGAGATGATTGTGTCATATGTCTTTCTGAGGGTACTAACAAGATTGTACAGTGAAGGCTGTGAGTAACCAATTACAAGAGAGATGTACACTGAACATTTGAACAGATAGCAATCAAGTTAGGCCTGTTGAAACACTGCATGTAATCAAACACAGAGGTGGTTCCTGTAGGCAAAAAAGGCTGCATCACAAGTCCACCATAGTAACCTGTTAGGTCATCATGAGGATTGACATTTGTTTCTCACCAATGCACACCTTTAGTCTTTGGGGCTTTAATTTTCAGATAAAATACAAGAGAAGGATGAGGGATCAAATGCAGCCTGCGTGTGTCTCTCAAGTTTTAACAACAATTTAATGAGTCAGTTTTTGTAACACTTCATTTTTACATAGACATAGAGTATTTCATTATATTAGAGAGCAAGTAACAGCAGTTTATTCTAGAGAATGCTTTAGTCAATGTGATAAAATTCTTGACAAAGGTCAATAACAGAATAGTAGGAAAGCTTTATTCATCCTAGAATCTGTATTTGTGCTTTAAATGACAATGCAAGCCAATTTCTTTCTAAACCCATTTTGTTCATCATCTGCTATTAAAGTATTAGACTTGGCCCACCGGGAAATGTGATTAAATTGAACAGCAGAGCAGTTTGTATACAGTGGAGGTCAAAATGATGTCCCACTAGCTCAAAAGGATTCTTTATTCTGTTTATTCCTTATTCACAGTTTTAGAGATTGACTTAATCCAACTCAGTCTCATATTAAAATGTCCACAGCGCAAAGAGTATTAGTTTCACAATAATGGCTCTAAAATTGTGAGATGCCTACATTTTTTTTGGCCTATTCTTTTCTATTGGCCTGCATCCATCTGATATGACTGTCAAGTTTCTGTCTGTAAAAACAAACAAAAATGGCTGACATTCCGTTTATTCTCAGTGGAAAATACAATATTTTAAGATAGTGTTGGCATGGCGTTGCTATGGTGGTGGCTATAAAGCTTTGCATTTGGCTGAATGCAGGACCCACCCGTAAGTATTTCCTTACGGTCACTGTGTTAAGGTTTTCTTTTAATGATATCTTTAACATTTCTCAACACAAAAACACAGAAGTGTCGTCGTTATTCAACAATATGATACCATCAGTGTTAATTATTTCTACTTTAATTCTGAGAAATAAAATTATATCTGAAATAAACCAACATCCTTACATTTTCTTAACATAGATCATCTAGATGCACTGTAATTAATAGTTTATACTAGATATTTGTTATATGTTCAGTAGATATATATTTGTACGACCCTGTTTACAACCCTACTTTATAAACTGGAAAAATTATAACTGTGGTGCTGATTTGTATCAAGCTGCATGGCGTGGCTCTAGGGAAATTTACTTTTTAAAAAAACAAAACAAAAAACAGTGTTTTTCCTAGAACTAGTAGTTATAAATGCTGAATTGAGAGTACACTGAGGAGTTTAAGGGGATGGTAAACACATTTGCATAATCAGATCATACATATCTAATTGTTAAACAGATGAAAATTAATCTTAAACATATTTTACCCATATTTGACAATGCCCCCAGTTGTTGGCTATACTCACACAATAGCTGAGGTCAAAAGCTCTCTATAACAGTTGCTCCCATGTCTGTAGCCCCTTTTGTTGCTGATGTATAAGACTTCAAACATGCATGGAAGTCAACGTTCAAAGGCCAGTATTTCAAAGCATGTGCCATGTACTGACATATGTTATTCTCTGGGTTGAGACCTTTCCAACAATGTATTTGGTTTAGGTCTATGACAAAATTTTTATTTTTTCATTTCATGGACTCAAGCCATCCCAGGCCTAGTTTCAGAGAGCTCTTTGAAGATCCAATATGTAAAATAGGGCTTTTTGTTTGTTTGTTTGTTTTTTCGGTAACACTTTACAATAAGATAAATTAAATTTGGAATAGTTATCAGGGAACAAATGAGGAACGAATGAGTAACAAACTGCTAGTAAACCATTAGTTAATGGGCAGTTCCTGTGTACCTTCTGATCAAATTTCATAGAGTACTTAATGATTAGTTAATTGAGAAATAAGCGCTCCCTCAAGTAAAGTGATACATAATACTGAGTGGTTATTAGGTAGTTCCTCATTACTACATCATTATTTTATGATTACTTAACTTTTTTGTGCCCCCTCAAGTAACTGGTACATAATACTGAATAGTTACCAGGCCAGTCCCTCGTTACGTCATCATCTTTACAATTAGTTCCTTAACAAAAAATCAGAGACAGCAGGATTCTTAACAAGTGCTTTGTTCATCGTATTCAGTCCACATATACATTAATATTCACATCCATGTCATATTCTGTAGCATTGGTGATGCTGACGCCTTAGAAATAAATATAATAAACAGAGTGTGTAAAAGTTTAATTAGGCTAAGCTTAAAGATTTTATCATGGGGCTGCATGGAAAGGCAACGACACCCAACACAAACTGCTTTCACAAACTGTAGGGTATTTCCATATTTTTAAAAAAAAAGTCCCTTTGAACCACAGGGGGACCTTTATTGATCCTAAGTATGGAGGACATACTCAGAACATTGAGAGGGCTTGGGGGGTTTACAAAACCAAATAGGTGACCGAGAGAAAACAGGAATGAGTTTCTTTTGAAGGAGCACTTGGCATTTATTGAATGGATATATTGGCTAGGCTGCAGGCATGAATATGGTCCTTTGGGACGTTTATTGAAGGACATGCATCAACAGTTTACAGTGTAATCAAGTGAGAAAGAAAAAGCGGGTGCTAATGTTGTGTCACGAAATTGATTATTAGTTATAAACAATACTGTTCAGTAGGGCTGCAACTAACACTTATTTTCATTATTGATTAATGTGATGATTATTTTCTCGATAATCAATTAGTTGTTTGGTCCATAAAATGTCAAAAACTGGTGAAAGGTTAAATGACGATCACGATTTCCCAAAGTTCAAGATGATGTCCTCAAATGTCTTGTTTTTTCCTCGATCTAATGATATTCAATTTACTGTCATGGAAAACTAAAGAAACCAGAAAATATTCACATTAGAGAAATTGGAATCAGAGAATTTGGACTTTTTTTCCCCCAATTACTTGATTATCAAAAATATTTGGCGATTAAATTAATAGATGACAACTCATCGATTAATCATTGCAGCTCCATCATTTAAGTATGAGTTAAGTATGTGTTTACACCATGATACTGAACTCGCTAATGAAGAATAAGATTTATTGAACATTCTTAACCAATAATAAATAAGAATCATAATATATATAATAAAATATATAATATTTATAATAATGAATATTAATATATCATAATATAATACAAGTGGGCTTAGCATTTAGTGTAAGTGTAGCTGATAGTAAAGGCCTATGTGTGGATATGAATATTAACATAGGCTATGTGTAGAGGCGGAATATGATGAGGCATGTGGAATTTTACACAAGCACTTCACATTAAGAATAGCACAATAAGAAGAGCTAGACAGGCGGAAAACAACTCCTCTAAAGAAAGTTGTTTTCGAAAGTTTTGGTTACAATCTTTTACTAGGTCAACGTGACCTAAGCCGGTTACTGACCCAACCTAAAATGTTAGGCCATCAGGAAAACAGGAGACATCTGGAATGTTAGAAAAGGCTGGAGCCAAGTACACCACACACACATTTTTTTTTCTTATTCTTTTACACAACCACTTCTTAATGTGGAGTGCTTGTGTAAAATTCCACACACCTCATCATATTCCGCCTCTACATATGCACCCTGAATATGATGATTAAAATGTTTTTTTTATGAGAATCCTGCTCTGGTCTTTTATTAAACTAATTGTGAATCCCCAGTAAAAGCTCAGTAGATATTTGTTTGTTTTGTTACTTAACTTTATACTCCGGATATAGCTTGAAGTAATGATGGACTGCCAAGTAACTACTCAGTATTATGAACCAGTTTACTTGAGGGGGCACAAAAAAGTTAAGTAATTGTAAGATAATGATGACTGAAACTAATCATTAAGTAAATGGTAATGATTGAGCTGTAACTAATTTTGTGCTGCTCAGCAGCTTATCAGCAATGACTCATGAAGAAACTGCTAAGTATTGATACACAGATATTCATGAACTAGTCATTACCTAATGATTCATTAATATAGGCTCTGACAGCCCCAGACCACGTTTTGACGCAGTGGTAGGCAGAGATGACGCAGATGTTGGCAGCCTAGTTCTGGTCCATCCGTTGAGACTGGGCGGCCATCTTGCTTGCTGTCTACATTGGGCCAACCTCTCCAGGCTTGGCTCCTGAGAGGTACAAGCTGATGCGGGCTGGACTGTCTGCACAGGTGGTACACACCTCTCCAGGTGTCCTTCAAGAGCAGGATCCACCATTGCTTGCTACAAAGCAAAGTGGTTGGGATTCCAATGTTGGTGCGAAGAAAGGAGACTAGACCACCTGACATGTGCAGTGGGATTCGGGTTGCAGCAGACCAACAGCAATATGAAATGAAATGAAGCCCACTGATTGCAGGCAATGCAAAACGGTAACCAAATGTGACAAGTCCGCCCACAACACAATGCTCTTCTGTTGCTATCTTCCGCCATCAAAAACTGACAAAAAGTTATCGAGGACACTTTTGTGTTTTTGTGTTGAGAAATGTTAAACATATCATTACAAGAAAACCTTAACACAGTGACAGTGAGGAAAATATCTGGGCTGCGGGCCCTTCAGTCAGTCAAACACAAAACTTCAAATTCTGGATTCTGGGGCACTATTCATTTGAAAAAACATCATTAAATAGTCACATAAAACAACACAAATAACATAACAGCTCAGGTAACTACACAACTCAAAGACTCAAAGAAACTTATTCAGACAACATGCAATTATGTAGTATCAGTGATAGCAGTGTCCATAGCAACCACCATAGCAATGATAGAAAGCCTGAAAATATCTTTGTTAATAATTAATATATTATCAAAATGCATTTTAATGAAACTTATCTGAAACTATCTTAAAATATTTCATTTCCCACTGAGAATGAAAAGAGTGGCCATTTTGTTTGTTTCCATAGACAGAAACTTGGCAATCACATGCCAATAGGAAAGAATAGGCCAAAAAAAAGGTAGGCCTTTCATAATTTTAGAGCCATTATTGTGAAACTAATACATTTTGCACTGTGGATCAAGGTAGCTATTACACATTTTTATTGTAAGACTGGGTTGGTTAATCCCATACTGGACTATCCATGTTACAGACTTTAAGTGGTAGAACACCACATTCACATGCATCTGCCTCAGCAATTCATAAAAACAAAGCGTTGCATTAATTTTAACAGAGCACTGAAGTCATGGGGGCTGTCAATTGATCAGTTTCAGTTAGTCATCTGATAAACACCTATTAAATGAGACACCAATCATGTTTGATCAAAACCACAAGGCAGTGTTTTCAGTCCGACAAGTTCTCACTGTTCATCATATTGTTGCTGCTCATTATGCTGTCTACTTCCACGTGCTATGCATGCCACCATAAAGGTTGCGCTGATTGATTGCTTCTTCCACCACGCCTGCCTGTTTTATTTTTTATTACCATACTTGGTGAATGCATTGCTTTCCTTTTTCATTATGTATATTCTATATCTCAGTGATCTGTTGGGCTCCGTTCTGTATGGCTCTTGAGTTTATTGCACTACTAGCTGAATCACTAAAGTCATTACTAAGCATCCTCAAGGAAAAGTGTAGAACCATTTGTTGCAGTAAATGGTCTAGTATACTATGATGCAAGTGTCTCACAGTCTCTGTCACTTGGATTATGCACTTCAGATTCATCATACAAAGACGTGCGATGATATCAGGCGACTTCAACAAACATACTAGCAAACTAATTTTTGTTTAAGGAGACCAGTCAGTTCCCAAGACCCCTCAATGGATAGGTAGGTGATGTACATTACCAACACCAAGCTTGTTGGTATGTTGCCAAAAGATCTTTAAAGCTGAGGTCTCAAGGTCTTGGATATTCTGCTGATGAAGCATCAAATGGCTTCTTTAAGTAGGCTGGACTGAACAATCAAATGGCTTTTGAACATTTCTCATTGTAGTGTTGGCAGCCGCTGATGCTCTGTTTATGTCTGATTACTCTGCTTTTGTAGTCATCCAATTGTTGTTAAAGCACCCTTGCCGAATAGTAACATCCTTATATGTGAAAGTCATTGTTAAATCCTCCTTTAAAACATCAGAGAAGTGTGTATGTGGAGCCCAGAGCAAGCCTATTTGCTCCTGAGGCTTCTGCTGTTCAACTAGCATAAATTAATCATCATGGATACTGGCCAGATTAAAGGTGTTAAGGGAGAACCTTTCTCACATCCTCCCATTGGTGGACTGGGTTGAATGCTGTTATAGTTCCTGATGAGCCTTGAAGCAAGTATGATGGGCAAGTGAATATATTAACAGTAATCTGTCATATTTGCACACTATCATTTGAATGGAGAATTGGAATGTCCTGTGTCTTAGCAGAGCAAATATGTGCAAGTGAAAATTATAGAATTAATTCATGTTAACCAGGCACCTAGGGGGCTTAACACTTGTGGCTACCTTCTGGAAAGCTGGGATTATGGTTCTCTGAACATACAAGTAACACATACTGCATAATGACTGGCTCACAAGGGAGCCAACATGCAGACCTCCCAAATCTAAATCTAATCAGCGCTGACTAAAGTGTGAAGCAAGCTGATTGTTTGAATTTGAGAGAGGTTTTCTTTGAAAAAATAAATCATATATATACCCAATTTATCCACCTTTCTGAGCTTCAGAAACTGTCCTATTTATGTGGGGAGAAAAGCCAATGTGCAGTAATAGTTTCAAATACATTGCATTTTGTCATAATCTGAGAGAAACAACCACTGTAGTTTGTTTCTGTGTGATTACATCTGAAAAAATGCATCTTATTATATTGTATTTCATATTATTGTTTGGATTCAAATATTATTGTATAATTATTAATCATCTGTCAATGTTTATAATTTTCTGTACTGCTTTGGCAATATAGGTTTCCTGTCTGTGATGCCAATAAAGCTTATTTGAATTTGAATTTATAAATGCTATATTATATATTTGTAAAACTATAAGAGAAAAAACCATGTGAACACATACGAACAATTCCCATGTATGTTCACATACATGCGGCCAGATTACTATGTTCCTGCTTATAGCAAGCAGAATCACAGGCATGTATTGAGCATAGATTCAGGATCATTCATTTCTTTGGATTTCATGGATACCAAAAACTAATTGCACAACAGTCACTAAATATCGGATTTAAAGAGATTGCTACTTTCTGTTGAGCACCTCCTGGAAGAGGGCCTTTCTTTTATCTATGTGACTGCTATCTCACCTCACAGGAAAACTGAAAAGCATAACATAACCAAATCAAACTGTCCACTCTTTCTATTAGAGCATGCCATCACATTAAATCAATAATATCCTTCTGTGGCTGCTTGGTGGCCAACTGTGAAGCAGTATAGTGTGCCACCTTTGTTCCCCCCACCCCTGCTACTCTGTCCCCAACAGGTAAATCAGCCCATGTAAGCCTAAAATGGAAGGGGTGTATTGTTCATGTTGGGCTTTGGCTAAACCCCACCTCACTAATCAATGGGGCCACAGAAGCCTGGAGACCAGCCCCTCCATCTGTATCCCAGAACAGTGGCCTTGACTATTTGCTGAACCAACAGCAGAACAACACTCGCTTTGGTCCTTTGTCCACCATCCTGTTCAAAGTGCTGTGGGGTGGATTCTCCAAGCCAAGAGATGGAAGGGCTGCTTATTATCTTGCATTTCTCCAATGGGCTCATATTTGCTTTGCTCCTTCCAGCTAGACAAGCAATTGGATAGACTACAAAAGGCTCTTTAACACTTCCCTCTTTGTATTGCCAATGGATTGAGGGCTTTAAGAAAGATAGCTAACCTGCTGCTAAGGTGTATCCATTGGAGCATGGGCAGTCATAAGTTTTACAATGCTACTTGTAAAAAGGGACAATAATGCCTAATCTGAAGCTCTGCAGCCATTGCCTTCAACCTCTTGGGGGGCAGGAAGTTGGCAGCAGTAACCACACTCTACCTCCATTCTACCACCCAGGCATTGACTCTCTGTTTTTCCTTTTTTTTTTCATTTGACTAGTCTGCTAGTTATACTACATTGCTTTTTTAGAAAGCTTTGAGAAGTCTATTATTTAATCAAACACACAATGCTACCATCTTACCAATGACAAAGCCCTGCAGTCTGCATACTCTGGCTGATATTTTACTGTCACAACAGTATGTTCAATTCTATATGGTATATGATGTGTGCTGTACTGATGTTGACAGCAAATCTTGGCACCGTGGGCATTTATAAGTCATCCTTGACTTTGTTGTCATTGCATGGAACAGAAGAAAAGTGGAGGAGTAGCATTGTTACTGTGCTTTTATAGTGAGCAATCCCTAGAGGGTTGGAAAGGCTCAACCAAATTAGCTCAGCATGTACTTGCAATTTAAGTGCATGGAGACATGGAGCATCTCAGCCTATAGAGACTTGTTAAAGAGCAAATCTGTATCAATTTGCTTTATATCAGGAAATTGTATCAGTCAATAGCATCACATGTGTAATCTCAAATCTGATCAAGCAAATTAGTGTTTATGGATTAATACACTAAATAAATGTGTTAATAGAGATGTAATTACTCTTATAGATAATAAAATAAATGCATTTAAAGCAGCAACATAAATATTAGTGTATGACTCCCTGTGATTTTCTTGATTTGCAGGATTCATTGGGCAGGCACAGAGACAGCCACCCAATGGTGTGGGTACATGAGTGGTGCAGTGCAAGCTGGTCACCGAGCAGCTGTGGAAGTGCTGGCTGAACTCTGCCCCATGGCCCTGACCCAGGAGGAGCAGGAAGCAGAGCGGCACATTCAAACTGTCAAAGATTCTGGACGGCAAAACTCATCATCCAAACTCATGTATCTGTCTACAAGCAAGGCTATGGTCATAGTTCTGACAATAAGTGCTGCTGTCTTGCTGGCTCAGCGTCAAAATGCACTGCATAAAGTCAAAACTCACTTGTTGGATGTATTTTCAACAATTAAGAATGATATATTCCTACTGTAACAAAAACCTGTAAAACATACACATTTCACCTAATTGGTTTTGATTTTCTGACAGAGTGAACAGGTACAGTTTTTGCTGGGGCTCCTGTGGAAAGTTGGCACTGCCTACTGATATATTCTTTTTTTTCTTTAGTTCAGGGCACAATGCATATTTCATGACAAAGTTAAACTTAACCAGATTCATTTGCATTATATCTTACATCATATTATAATATAGGTCCATCATGGCATTAGTTAATATGGTTTATCAAAATGACTATACATTACATTTATACATTTTGAATGTGCAAAACAATACAAAGCAAAGTAAGGCATGTCCATTGCCATGTTATGTACTGCATTATGAAATCTTGATTAACAACATTTTATTACTGATTTTCTTGTTATTTTTTAATAAAATATATTTCAATAATTAAATTTGAATCACAAAAATAAGGCTTTCTCTCATCTCTCAAATTTCTGCAAGACAACGATTTATTGACTGATTTTTTTCAACTTTAAGGAATTACACATTTCCCATGACAAATGATAGAAAAAACATATTTTCTGTAGCAATGCCAACAGAAATCAACTGGAGACATTTACAGTATAAGCAGTATCTTATCTCATTTGCATTTTAACATTTTAGAATTGCAAAATTGTGACCATGAATTTTAGTTGTACTTGTAAGCTTCAGGTCTCAGAGTGATAATATTGTATTTAAACCAGTTTGCAGAGAGAAGACTGATTTTTCATACATGCCTTGCATTGTTTCCCAGAGAGCCATAAAACCTGCTTGAGAGGCTTGGAGCAGTGCGACACACGTGCTTGTGTGCCCACAAAACCACCAATAGACATTTGAATGAGTGTAAGATGGATGAACCAGTCACACAATGACTATGTCCCAGAGAAAGTGATTTAATCGCTATCACTTGATTGCACGGTTGATTGAAAGCATTTTTGTCAGTCCTCATGTCTCTCCTAGAGAGTATCTCAAACACCCACTGATCACTGGATGCTGGTCTATGACTCCACTGAGGCCACAGCTTGCTATTTGTCTTTGTTATCACTAGCTTGCACTGAATCAACTGCCTGTTCCCCCTGGTTTCATTTAAGCCAGTCCAGGCTGAATCAAAGCCAGCAGCCTGACATCTCTATACATGTGTTAGGTTTTTGCACCATTTGTAGCTGATTGGGTCATTTTGTTCGACAGCTACAAGAGTAATAGTTCTCGTGTGAATCTAGGTTTCTGAACACGTCATGTAATATACAAAATATATATGTCCCCCTTTTCCCCCACACGTGACCATTTTTAGAGAAAGGGTAAAGTGGATGGGTGTACTTTTAGGAACTCCACAGTGCTGCTTAGAGGTTCCCTCTTACAGCACGTCATCTCCAGCTTAAGGCATGAATACTGTAATGTACCATCTGGGGGACTGGCAGCTTGCCTTGTCAGCTGCTGTTTTGTCATTGTCATGCGTTTATTAGAAGTCTACAGAACTACTGTGTGAATAAATTATAACACCAAAATGACATAAAGTCTATTCTCACAAATTGCTCAGTTTTTCAAAGCCATGTGATTAAATCTGAATGCTTATAATCAGAAAGAATTTTTTCAAGCTTCAGAATTTTGTTAACTTCACTGTGCACAAGAAACACATCAACGTAGAGCAGATAACAGTCTTCCATATAGTATTAATTTATACCATAATATGGGTGAAATATTGTGTTATCATGAATCAGGAAGGGAGACAGTATTGCTTGGTAAATTGATGCTGTCCAGAATGGCTGCACAATTAATCAAAATGCAATCACAACCTCAATTTAGGTCCTTATATGACCCAATTTTTATGTGACAATGATTCTGCTGTGTTTAGCAGGGAGATCCACTGTATGAAAAGAAACATTCCTGACTTCTCTCTAAGCTATAAGAACAAATAAGAAATGTGGGTTTCTCTGCATGATGTACTGTGCACTGAAAGAGGAAGCATCAATGTAAAACATTAATGTAAATAAATCTAATGTGTGTGAAGAGATAAAATGGAGTAAAAGAAAAAGCTTTGGTTTCGTAATGAGAGCAAACATTGTGAGTAAGTAATCTCCCTTCATTACTGGACTAGGCTTGCTCCATGTTTTGGGGCGCAGGTTACATCTGGCAACAGGTGAGCAATAAAAGTGTAGTGTGTAGAAAACAGACTTGACAGATTGATTATTCATACATTTTTGTGCAGTTGTATGCAAGCTGCTACCAGTAGTTAATGATCTTATTGCTTGTACTGTCTGCAAGAAGATAATATGGATTGCAATGAACATTTTTTCATGAAAAAAACCGTGTCCCATAAGAGCTGTGGGCAAAAATCGTGATCTCAATTCTTAGTGGAAAAAAATGAGATTCTCATTTTAACCAGAATTGTGCAGGCCTTCTACCCACATAACATATGGCACGTAAATTGAACATAGAAAAGGGAAATCAGCATATTTTTCACTATCATGCTCTTCTTTGTACTGTGCACTCTGTCTTTTGTATGGTGTTTGCGCCTATTTTTTTTAATACATCCAATAAAATATTTAAATAAATAATAACGTCTGTTGTTATTACTGTAGCGTCTATAAACAACTGTAGTAGTACTTGCCTTAGTGTTTGCCTTCAGGCAATAGCACCAACTTTAAAAATGTATACATTGCGGTGCAGTGTAATCTGTGACTGTGGACATCAGTGCATGGACATCAACTGTCTTAGAACTAAACCAGAGCATTATGTCCATAAGCATATGCCCTTGCTATCATACTATATGTTATGCATGACTAAATATGTTACATCTCAACATACAGGTACTTGTAATGACAAGAGTGCCATTATAATACAGTTCACAAGCCCTGGAATAAATACTGTCTTTGTGAAGCTTATTTTACACTTAGTTTAAATCATGTCAGTAAGGGGTTGACTCGACTCTGGCATACGTGTTTAGACTGCATTTTATGCATTTTTGGGTATTGTTATGCAAATACTCCATCAAGTGCTTTTCAGTTAATGTTGGCAAGCATTTGCTTATGGCCTCTGCTCCTCTATGCTTTGCCAAAGCAGCTTTAACATACTTCATGATGTTTTAAAGCTGTTTTGAAAACATAATGAGTCATTTGTGCAACTACCTTTGCAGCTTAGTTACTTCTAAGTTAAAAGGAAACTTTGGTATTTTTTAACCTGGACACTATTTTCCCCAATTTTTTGTGTCTAAGTGACTAATGGGGTCAACAATCTTTGAAACTGGTCCAGTACTGAGTGGACATACATTGACAGGATGCTATTGCCACCTCCAATAAAAGTGCTTGTTTTTTGCCACTGACAGGCTCAGATTGTTATTACAAGTGTCTGACAACATTATGGAAAGGACCACATAAAGAAATAAAATATTTGTCTTTACCTTTCACTTGATCAGGTCTGTTTGTCTGGTCTGGCTCAAGGAGAAAACTCACGAGAGTTGAGTTATTGTCAAAATCAGCTAAATATTCAGCCACGACTTAGAAAATCTTTCTGATAGTGCTAAGGCCTCATTTAGACCAAATAAGGCATTGCAGCGCACCGCTGTAGGGTTGTACGGAGGTGTGTGGGGGTGTGAGCATGTTTATTTGCACTCTAGAATGTAACCACTGTGAAACAATCAGAATATTTTATTGATCTAATACACCAGCTTTCTTGTTACCACTGCACCCTCTCTTCATTCACTCTCTAGCTTGCTCAACCACAGCTGCTTTCTCTCTCTCTCTCTCTCTCTCTCTCTCTCTCTCTCTCTCTTTCTGTTGCTAGTGCCCTCAGCGCTGTCTCTTTCCTTTTTTTCCTCTTGTCTTTTTAAAAATGAGTTGGGAAGCTGAAAGCAAAATCTTTACTTTTAACACTATCAAACAAAAAGAAATGTCCTCTTCCTAGTAATGTCTTTGTATAGCCTGGTCCCCAGAAGCATTAAACATTGGCATTGTATGTTTCCACAAACCATGGATACATTGAATCTCTACATTTCGATATATTTAATATGTAGCATATCAACATTTCAACAATATGTATCATATCAACATTTCTAAAGTGACGTACTTCAGATGACATCTATATGAGACATCTTCTTGGGGGGGGCAGGGGTTGGGTGGTTGGCTAGATGGAGATTGGATGGAAGAAAGTTGGAAAAGCATCAAAGCAGCAGAGAGCACTGTTCGAGACTAGCGTGACAAAACTTGGTGTTTTTAGCAAGATGTTTTATTCTGGCAATTGTGTTGTTTGGTACTTTATCTTGGCAGGGGTTTACGGCTCTGATCAGTCTGATTGCTGGCTCAAGTTGGCTTACATTTCTCCAAAAGCTGACTCTGGATCAACTTTCTCACCACAGGCCGATATGGACAAAACCCATGCAGCCTAAATGCACTAGCCACATTCAATGAATTGAATGGGAGGACTGGTATTTCGGCCGCAACACCTGATTTGGTTCTAATACAGCCTAAGCTACACTTTCTGTACTCCAACACAACAAACTCTTCCCAGCACTCCTCTCTCTAACTCTGTCATGGCTGAATATTTAGCTGATTTTGACGATAACTAAACTCTCGCAAGATTTCAGAGCGAGAATTCTCCTTGAGTGAGACTTGGTTAGACACAATAACAAACAGACCGGATCAAGCTAAAGGTAAAGAAGGACGTTTTATTTCTTTGTATGGTTCCATAATGTTGTCAGACACTTATAATAACAATCTGAGCCTGTTCGTGGCAAAAATAGCACTTTTAGTGGACATACATTTATGGGGTGCTATTGCCCCATCGGGTTATATTGCAGGCTGTTTCATGGCTGCTGGCTGCAGCAATCTCACTCAATACTGGAGCAATTTAAAAAATTGTTGTTCTCATAAGTCACTTAGACAAAAAAAGATGGGAAAATACGGTGGAACTCAGGGGGCGAATGACACGTAGCACATCGAACTTTTTCAGATCAACAATTACAAGATATTGTCAGAGTACAGTTTGGCATTTAACCCTCAAAAACTGTTACCATTTGATCATCAACTATCTAAGATATTCAGATTTCTTTATGACAAAGAAAGCAAATTTGCAATACTTTATGTTGATGCAATGTTTCTGCAATATCTTTCCACTCCCTGTGAATCATCATTACAAAAGCCAGTTGCACAATTCTGGTCTATTAAGTTCAACACAATACAACTCACAGAGGAACAATGAGGCCAGGTAGTCAGGATTGTAGACTGTGTTCAGTTTTGTAGATATAACTGCATGAACCAGTCTTACAATGAAAACATCCAAGAAAAAGTGATTTAATCGCTATCACTTGATTGCACAGCCGATTGAAAGGATTTTTGTCGGGCCCCATTTCTCTCCAACTCCCAGTGATTATTGAACAGAAGTCTGGTGCCATGGCTTGCCATTTATCTTTGTTATCACTAGCCTGCACTGAATCAACTGCCTGTTCCCTTGGTTTCATTTCAGCCAGTCCAGGCTGAATCAAGACAATAACAGAACATCTGTTTACACAATGCATATACATATACTATATTAAGTCTTAGCACCAGAACAAATCTGACAGGCATTGTCTCACTCAGGTTTCCACATGGGGCACTTGCATAAAACAAGTGCATGGAACAAAAGGATATAACCAGGTGGCCAGGTGTTCAAAGGCATTCAGACCAAACCAGAACTCACATTAATGAATACACATCAAGCACCAACACACCACAGAGAGGAAAACACACATCGCCTATGCATTCACAACACACCGCTATCTTATTACATCCTCCATTCAGCACCAAGGACAAAGACAATGTTGACAGATGCGGATGTGAGCTGTGTATGAATGAATCTACAACACAATAGAAGCACAGTAATGCCAGGGGTTAAAAATATGCGTTACTCATCATTAAAAGAGCTGAAGACAGTATGTGTCTGTGTGTTTTCAGTCATTAGTACACATGAAACATAGCTCTATGATGTTCATTGAAAATAGAAAACAGGTTTTTCACATGTGTCACTCAAGGAAACTGAAAGTCAGACTCAGAGCGTGCTTGAATGCAGTGAAGGATTGTCTGACCCCAGACAGTGCAACAGTAACTGCTGGGAGAACTATGTGCATCAGCATCTGTCTGTATAGTGAGTTCCAACCAGTAAGTACCATAAACTGACAATGTTGTGGATAAATTGACTTGGAAAAGATGCTCTTGAGATTAATCCTAGAAATGAAGCAATGGGTGGGAGTGGAGGAGAAGGAGAGTTAATGAGCTGCACCTGTCCACCGCGAGTTGCTAAAGTGTTAGCCTCGCTGGGATTACAGTTATGGCTAAAATGTGCAAATTTTCTCCACTTCCTGCACTACCCCATGAGTCCCTCAAGTGCTGCAGCATCTCACTTTATTGCTGGTGTGGTCACGAAAAAACTGCTAGCAAACTCAATTGAGGTGCACCATCCACTTATTATCTGTGTATAATAAAGTGTCACACTCTGGCATTCTGCTTCCCTGGAGAGATTTGATCATTTTATCATTTATTGATTATTTATGCATCTGAAATGTTAATTACTTCTAATTCTTAAATTATGATGAAGTACCCTTTCCTATCTAGTAAATTATGGTGCAAAGGCACTGTTAGGCTCTCTGAGTTGATATTGAGCCACAAAAATAATGACCCTATTGATTTTATGGATTTGATGGTCTCAGTACACTTCATGTAGCTTGTTTTGTCTTGTAAATAAAGACAAAGGCAGCTACATAAGTGAGTCATATTATGTTAAATACCAATTAGAAGTGTGTTTCTGCTTTAATTGTGTTCTGGTAATTATTTCCATGAGTTATATTTGAAGGCAGCATAACATAACATAGATGGTTCAACAAGGGTAGGTAGTTACAGCTTTAATTTCTGGATTTCCAAAAATTACTGTGTATATTCATACTGACATATTCAAAACAAACTGAAATGGCAAAGAGGAGTTTTTCTTTAACAGCACCATTGAATATTGAATAAGGCCAGTTAACATGACAAGACAAGACTACTACTGACACAAGCATGTTTTTTGGGGGGGCTTCTTTTATCCTCTTTTATCTCTTTGAGACCATATTAAATGTTATCAAGACGCCCAAAGAAGAACACCTGTAGCACAATTAGCTTATATCACAAATTTGGAACTGTAAATTATAATGCAATAATATAATTACAATGTAACTGAGCTTGTTGACATCTTTGCAGATTTTTTAGCTCTACATTCTGTGAAGCTGTAGGATATTTTTGGATCTTTATCGTTTGTTTGCTTTTTTACATTATTAAAGGACCTGAATAAATGAGTAGAGAAACATAATGAAGATGCAGATGTTTAATTACAGGTGCACTGGATGACACAATTAAGCAGTCAACATCCTAGCAGGCTCTGTGACATACTGAGCAGATCCAATTGAGCTCGAAGAAGATGACGAAAGATAAAAAGTGATTTTTAAAAGGTTTCAAAGGTCACTCACAGGTTTTATGAATATGAAAATGAAATGATATGGCCTTTGCTGTCATTGGATCTCAACCCAACTGAACACCTAGAGAGATTTCTGAGTGACGTGTTCAACAGTGCTCTCTACTACTCAACTCGAAATACCAAATGAGATAATATCTTTTAGAAGAGTGTTGTTCATCTCTCCAGTAGAGCCCGAGACTTGCACACCAAAAAGCACTGAAGCTGTTCTTGTGGCAGAAAAACACCTTTCGAAGATGTGTTATGTACTGTATTGTAGGTTATACCCTTTCATTTGTCAGCTATCTATCTATATATACATACAGTATACTGTATGTAAATGATAAAGCTGGCTGCTGGAAGCTCCTTGGGGAGATGATCTCCAGCTGTTCTGCAAATGTATGAACAGGATGTGATGCAAACACACTCATCTTTTCACTCATGTATGTAGTATGCTTCATTTTAAAATCATATTTATTTATCTTGTTATAGACTAGTGACCTCCTAACTCTACATCTCTCCCAGCCAGTGTGTGCTAGGATCGGCTCCAGTCGTCTGCAACCCTAAGCAGGAATATTCAGAGAATGGATGGATTGATAAATATTTATTTATTCATTTCCATATTAATTAATGCCACTATGAACTGCAAGAATACTGATGAAATATATAAACTTTTTTATGAACATAAAGTGCAAAAAATGATTAAAAACAGTAACATAAATATTCCAAGCCATAAACAAACTGCTAAACTGTTATTTATATCTTTATTTTTAATCATCTGCTATGAATTTGGCTGCTTTGAATAGGCAATTACTGAAGAGTAGTGGACTTATCTTCTTTCCAGATGTTTTTTCAAGGGAACATTTAAAATTGGTTTAGTAATTACTAGGTCATTTCAATCAAGGTTAGATTTATTTTAAAGAGAGTATGAGAGAGAGAGAGTATGAGAGAGCGAGACAGACAGACGGAGACAGAGAGAGAGAAAGAGAAAGAGAGAGAGTGAAGCATTAATCTTCATTTACTGCACAACCTGCCCTGCAAGATGGTGGAGATGACGAGAGTGAATGGCACGCATTTTTTTAATTAATGTAATTAAAAGCATGATATTGCTGGGAAAACACAGATAATCCCTAATCTCCATTTGCAAAGTCATGCTGGGAATACAGGACCCCCCCCCCCCCTCCGTATTGTCTGTAGTGTACTAGCCTATTACATTTTATGGACTAGTTGTTTCTTCACATGATTCAATCCTGGGTCTAATTTATCCCTAATATGCATCCCTTAGGAGACAAAACCCATTGATTTTAATGTGCTTGGCAACTTATCATTGCTATGTGGACAATACCCAGCTATCTGTCTCCTTAAACCTTTCACATTTTAGCAAATAATCAATTGTATACAATTCCCCTGTTAACATTACACAGTGGATGGCACAAAATATCATGCAGGGAAGGTCAAATAAAACTGACTCTCATTGTATAGGTGTTGAGAATGTGTCAGACGTCATGCAAAAAAATCAAAGAAATAGTGATAAATATTATAATTTTACCATTAGGACTATCTTAAAAAGGAAATCATTTTTCCGGAAACATCTGGATACAGGCATCCACTTTCTGCATCTCCTTGCACCTTGAGGTAACTCTTCTCACAACATCATTAGTTTCCTGTTTGCATCCCCTCAACAGCTGCTGCAGAACACTGATTCCCAGCTTTTGCTGCTCCAGGAGATGACATGACCTCACCCTGACACTTCACTCCCTTCATTGGCTCCCAGTTCAATTCTGAGTTGACTGTAGGGTTTCTTCTGCTTGTTTTCAAGTCTTTAAATGGGCTGGATGGTACAGACCTTTAAGGTCAGTTCATAGAGAGCTCTTAGCGATTCCACAGAGAGCTCAAGCTTTTGAGGTTGCAAGCCCTGAACTGTAGAAGAACCCTTACTGACTCAAATCTACAAAATTCATTTTGTTCTCAAGCATTCTTATGCAAGTCTGTGTAGATGTATTAGTGTTTGTGTTGTGCATATATGATGAGTTGTTTTGCAATTCTGGTGTATCAATTGTATTTCGTTTATTATTTCACAACATTTTCATTGCCCATGGGTGTTTTCAACTTTGATTTATTGATAAACTTGACTTAGGACTTAGTCACCAGACCTATTGTTTTGCTTTCAACTATGTGGAATAAATAATACACAGTGTTTTTTATTAAAACTTTCCATGTGTTTTTCCTGCATATTTGAATAATTCCAGTCTCATTTTAAACATCCCAGTCTCCCCAAAGAAATTCAGAAGTTAAATGAGTCAACATTTGAATCACTTTGTAATGTAGAAATGCTCAAGACAGTCATTATTCTGGAGAGCAACACGAATGTCACAGGACACATACTGTTCATACTTACACAGTCACACAGATCTATTCAGAGTCATAGTCCAGTCTTGCAAAATGTACTTCCAAAGTGCATATTAACCTCAACAGCACATGTCCAGGGTCAATCAACAGCAAACACTCCAGGCATCTGCTAATAAGAAAAAGACAGTTGAGACTCAGGGTCAATTTTTTGACACAATTATGTCACTACAGGCTCATTATATTGAGCATGAAAGTCACGGTAACGAACAAGGTGACGCTATAGTATGTATCAGTAAGACCGTTAAGGGATTCATGCATTTCAATCATAAATTATTAATTCATTTTCAGGACCTAATATATAATATTATGACAATATTTGTCAGCCATTTCTAATTGATTCCATTGGCTCATACTTTGACCTACCTTGAACTGCTGTAATTAACTTCTATGCAAAGAGTACACTACTGGACAAATTATAAATTGAGGTAAAGAGTATTACAGTTGATAACTCTGCAATGAACATGTGATGTTACAGTATCATGTAGCAACTTATAGAGTGTTGCTACAAGATCATTGTTTTGTGGAGAAAAAATGACAAATCCTGGTAGGGGACTCTGCAGTGGGCTGTTGGTGATGTCATCTGTTGAATCTAACAGTGTTCCGGGCCGGAAGCTGAGATTTCCTGCCCTTTTTATCAACACTCCATTTTTTATAAATAGGGATTTAACCATCAGCTGAGATGCCAGACATTACTGCTGGCTGCTGTGTGCTGGCTACTAATCTTTGCTCTCATGTTGCTATCATCTCAGGCGTTACTTTCATATTAGTATTGATTGTGAGTAAACACCTTGTCATGGATAATCTTATTTTTATGTTGGTTATTGTATGACAGGTACTTCATGATGTTTACATGCTGTTTTTTTTATATATAAATCCTCATGCATAGGTGTTATGGGGATAAATTGTTTTTTTCCGGTTAATGTTTTCTATGCAGACTCTGATGTCTAGAGGAGAATATTGTACAGCTTTCAGAATATAAACACAACTTGCTCACAGCTCACTCACATAATTACTTCCCTGTATTACTGGCTCTGTGGGAAAATCAATATGCCTCCTCATATAGGGGAGGTAGTCATGTTCACATTTTCTCCACAGACCTCAAGTAAACATTAAAAAAATATTAAACTCAAAGCAATGTGCTTATTTGACAACTTGCTTTGCTGTGCTTCATATCATAATTCTATTTATGTAGCTCCTGCTCAGATGGTTTATGCTGCTACTCAACTCTGCTGCACTCATAGCCGACTTTAAGCTCATACACGTGTACCGATGGTCATCTGCAGATTGTCAACACTGCATGGCGTTTCATAAAAAGAGACTGTTTGCTGCAAGGAATGAATTTCTGATTTTAATATCCGTAGTTGATAATTATCTGCTGCATAGCTGACATGCATATCTGCTGCTGCACATCAGGTGGTTTGCTGTGTTCAGATTTTGATGGTATAGATAGTGTATTCCCTGCAGGGGTTGGAGATGCTTTTTTGGGTGGTGGCCAGTTCCTATGCTGAGTTTGGTGTATTCTTGTGGGGAGTGACATGATCAAAGTCACCAAATATCAACACTCTACATACTTCAAATAAAAATATTTCTCATGCATTGGCTGAATGAAATGTAGTTCCTTTTGATTGCCTTTTCCTAATTTTTTCCCAAGGTCCTGGTTTGTTCATGCTGGAATTGCTTTTAAACAACACCATGGAAGGACTACTTTATCTCATCATCAGTTGCTGGCCTCCAGAAGAGGTTGCAGATGTGTACTTTGATGAATTCTGGAGATTGGGACATGCTTTATGGGTTTGGGCTGTGCTGTCAGATGATAAATATTTCCTTAGTTGCGATGATATGCTCATCCTGATTTGAGATCAGAAAAAAAGGATTAGGAAGAGGAGAAAGCATCAGAACAGCAGTTGGAGATGATGGTATCAGAGATGATCTGAATGAGAACCCTGCAGTCCCCCGGTCAGGAGCAGATGGCTGAAGCAGATTATCTATTGAATGGCACTCCTGGTGTGGGTTTGTGAAAGCAGTTTTGAAATAACTGGTGCTTAGATAAAGATTTACCATTCGTTCAATGACAGAGTTTGGTATTTTAGCTTCTTACTCCATTTCTCCGGAGCAGTTGCTGACTAATTGTTCCGACAGTCATAATTAAAGTGAAAGCCACCTGGTGAGCTGCAGTCCAAACTAGAGATTATATGAGGTAATCAGTGATTAGGAGTCATTCCTAGAGAGGCATGTACATTGCTGTTTAAAAAAAAGAAAAAGAAAAAAAACGGCTCCTGAATGAAACTTAAGATTTGAGTGTCAAATCAAATTAACATGCCTTACATAAAAAGAATGATTCGTTGGTGAGTCAGCCTTTGTGAGATTAGGCAAAGTTATTAGTGGCACATTTATTTGAAGCAAAGACGAGGAGGAGGAGGAGAGGGAACACTGGAATCAAAGGGTTGTTTTGCTGTTTTCGTTCAGGCCTGTGCCAATCAGAGAAATCTTCTAAGGGATGAAATATATATACATCAAGGCTCCTAGGATTGCTAATCATGTTTGCTATTTTCTCTTGCTCCAAGATTGTCTGCCTGAGCTTTTCCTTAGGACATCTCAATATTTTCACAAAATGATTAAATGTGATAAGTACCAGTTTCATGCATAATGTGTGGTTTCTAAATTCTGATGCATTTATTGTGAGCTTCATTGTATCGGCCCATCTCTCAAGTCATCATAAAATTATCTTATGTTCTGAATTATTATCTGAATTTTAACTTTCACAAGTCTCTTTATGGTAATTGTCTCGCTAGGCCTTTGTGTGCATGTTTTTTGCTTCAGACATTGTCACATACTTTAAACTGGTCTTTTATCACCCAATTTGAAATAGTAGATAGAGGCCATCTCTGAAAGTTACATTGTTTACAGTGTCATAGTGGCAGCTTGATAAATCTTACATCAGTGTATTTTGCTTAGTTTAACATCTTTTTCCTGAGGCCTTTCTGTGGAAGTGTTTTAGACTGCCAACTGTTTGGACTCGGGTCAACAGGGAGTCCAAGCCACATGAATAATGCATGGTGTCTGCTCTCAGGCATACAGCCCTGTCTGTGCTGCCACTGCACATGCAGCGCCAGAGACAGGGGCCGAGTTATAGAGATGATAGAGAACAGCGGCGGATAAGACAGACACGCAGAAAGGAAAGAGAGGAACATAGAACTACAGTGAATTATAGCAACCATAGAGATGTACAATATGCATGACTGGAAAAAGACATGGTATTTAAAGGGTGAGTTTACTCAAATGACAAAAAAACTTTCATATGTATCACTACTACAGCTGTAATTACCAATTATTTTCCTCTTCAATTAATCTGATTTTTATATATTTTTTTACTTAACTGAATGTTTATTTTATAAAATGTAGTGAAAATTCCCCCCTTACAATTTCCCAGATTTCAAAGAGACATCCTCAAACAGCTCGTTTTGTCCAACCAACAATTCAAAACTCAAAGATGAATTTTCAATCGTCACACTCCAGAAGCTGGAACCATCAAATGCTTTGCTTTTTTGCTTGATAAGTGTCTTAAACAATTCATTGATAATCAAAATGATCAGTCTGGGTGGCCTGGTAGGTCAGTGGTTGGTAAAGATGATAACAATGTCCCTGCTTTGATTCTAGTCTGGGACCTTCAGTGTATCATCACCCTCTCTTTCACCATGTTCCCTGTCTGTCTCTTCTACCTGCTGTCAATAAAGGCTATAATTGATGAATCAACTTATCATTATCACCACTATCAAAATGACACAGAAATAGTTTAACTGTATGTGCCCAGGTTTGGAGATGTCCATCTCTTTTTAGCAGCAGTTGAAGTGAATGAAATTTTATCTGTGTTCCCCGGAGTATTAAAAAATCCCATTTGACAAATTCTACAGGAAAGTGTATTTTGAGAAACAGTGTCCCATTTAGTCTGGATAATCCACAGATTTTGCTGTCAGGACTTTCTTTGGAACTAAATGTCATTTTTTAATTGTTGGAGCACCACAAACAAAATCCATTCATCCACACTGTATCAGGATGACAGCAGAAATCTCAAAACTGGAATTTTCAAAACCTTGACAGATACTGTATGTACACTCAGCTGTCAGTTTGCAGTAGGCACGCTGTGCTGAAACTAATGCAGTCTTTTTCAAAAGCCCTGCAATAAATCCTGTCAAAAATGTTTGCTCACCCTAAGTACAGGTGACTGTGTGCAAATCTGAAACTATCTGCATGGCCAGACACTACAGAGGATAAGAAGAAAAAAAATCTGTAATAGAGATAAAGAGAACCAAACCAAAACGTCATGAATAATGTGAAGAGCCTGAAAGGGAGTGAGACGTGGACACCCAACAGAGAGGAAAATGTGCGAGGGAGAAATGTAGTGGGGGAAGGGGGGGGAGGGGTGTAGGTAAAGTGGAGTGAAAATACCACAGGAAGCGCCGCGCAGATTGGCCATCTGGACCTCTGAGTTGACAGCTTGACATGTTCCAAGTGCAGCGAACGTGGAAAAAATCCACTACACAGGGCCCCCTCTTGAGATATACAACACATTACACAAGAAGCGTAATTAGAGGGCCGGTGGGGCCCGCAGTGAGTGTCACCGTGAACAGAACGGTCGAACAGAGATCAATGTTCTGCACTCTAAATTAATGAGGCTAATGTTGATGTGACAGCCTCGTCACCGTAGATCTGTGGGCAATAGGACAGATTTCAAGGAGTGTGAATGAAAACATGGAACAGGGTACAAGCTTATTAAATTACAGTGGACAGCGAGCTCACACACACACACACACACACACACACACACACACACGTAATCAGGAAATGCTCGATATACCCATAGAGCTTGAACACAGAAAATGATTAATGAATATTTTAATTTGACCAATTCATATTGCTCACCAATAAAGTCATTATTTTCATTATAAAACATACTGTTGAAAGTGAACAAAGAATACAGCTGCTTACTAAATATCAACAAATTCAGGGGGGGGAAGCAGAAATTTACAATAGAAAATTACCATTTTCCAGTGTAGAAAGAGTTATGTTTAAAGGTTGAAACAAACAATTCACAACTCAATGTGCCTCAAATATAATTGAGAACTCAGAACGGATGAAACACAAGCACACGCACAACTGTGCACAGCAACATCTGCAGTCTCCAAGGGGAGAGGTGGGCTGATTATTTTAAGGAAAGTGAAGCATGTATTAAACAGAAGTCATAAAAATAAACAGTGCTCAAAGTTATCTTTCAGACAAGATCCTCCTAATGAAGACTGTCATTGCAAGATCATTTGTTCACAAAGACGTACACAACACACATGAAAAAAGCTGTAACGGAGCACTGCTGGATATGATAGAAGTTGAGGCTTCTTTTGATTTTCCGTGGAATTTTTTTTTTTTTTTTTAAGAGAGGAAATCTTGGATCTGTTACAACCCATGGTTGGGAGAGCCAAAAGCCAGGAAAAAAAAAAAAGATCAATTTGGCTCTTTGGTATTTGGTGCTGAAAATGGCAGAAACACATACTCATAAAGTACAACATTAACAACATTATATCAGAAAATTACATTTTACCGTTGATAGGAGCTTTTTCTTTTTTCCTCTTTTGCTTCTGATTGCCCTTTCTGTCCTCTGAATCAAACTAGATAGTGAGGTTTGATTGCAATTAGAAACAACTTAGAAAAACCTTTTAAAAAAGCAAACAAACAGAAAAAAAAACTTCATCGAAAGTCATTGGCTAGGGGATAGTTTACTTGGTTCTGGCAACTTTTCACACATTTGTAATATCTTCCAGCTGCTGACTTGATTTCCACCTGATGGAGCAGATCCTTCCTTACTGACAGGTGCACAGACACTCAGCGAATGCTTTCGTAATCTTTCTGCTCCAATGAGGCACATTTACACCATCCTAGCCTTTTGATTAGTCTTTCTTTAAAAAGATTTTGAAAGAAGTCTTGAAAGATGATGACGTGATGCTTCATATGGAATCAAAATATGCAAACCCACTTTAAATTATACACAGCTTTGTTAGCAGAGCGGTCAGAGCTCCTTGTTCAGTGCATTTTCATTAATGATTTGTTGCTCAGCTTAACAATTTTTAAAGCCTCTTGAATTTGCAGAGTCTTTTGCCTGTGTTTAAAACAATGCCACGGTGCCCTCATGGAGACAATAAGCTGTTATAGTCTATACAGTGCTCTCCCATGCTGGTTATAACCATCCATTAGTGCTCATGAATCTTCTTCTGTGGTTCTGCTATTCACCGTGACTACCTTTCCGCAACCATCCTTGTCAGTATTTGTGTGGTGATGAAGCAAGACGGAATGCAGCAAAGCTGATGACCAAAGAGCACAGGCCAAAAATTAGAAGACATTATAAAATCTTAAGAAAAAGAAAAAGACAGTATTATCTCATCTTTATCTTCGTCCGTGAGTGCCCTTTTTAGCATGGAGGACCATTTTAAATGTATCCTTGAATGTGAATTATGGGTGTAGGATCCTGATGGGTTCTCTGCATATGTCTTTCTCTCTTGTATCCCTGTTTGATGGTGGTTTGCTGCACCATCCAAAGCAGTTCCTTTCTGGGTTAATGGATGGTAGACACATCTCCCAGCCAGGCACCAGGTAGGGGACGTGGGCATGTATACTCATTCTGCAAGGAAAGAAAAAAAAAAAGAAAAAAAAAGAAAGAAAGACAAAGTTAAAACCATTTAACAGCTGGTCTCTGCCAGTTACAGAGGTGGTGGTTACAATGTAAAGTTAATTACAGTGCCCAGTAGTTTGATAACAGTACAATGGGGCTGTGACACAGCCAGCAAAGCAAATTAGGGTAAGCAATTAAGCAGATGATGAAATCCCATGTGCTTAGATAGCTTAGAAGGCTGAGGTGGAGCGACTTCCCTAATGTCTAACAGGGACTGAATGAAAGCTCAATACACAGAAGTCTTACAGGTGTTCGTTTTGAAAATGTTAATTAAAAATGAAAAAATGAAATAACGAAAAAATGTTTAATTGGTCTTGGCCGCCTAAACATTTTGTCACTTCACGTTATGTATTGTTTGCAACAATGGATTTTTAAATTACCCCCTAGACAAGCATTGATCTGCATCTGAACCATGGCTGGAGACCAAATTATAACTATTTCAGTGAGAGAAGCTAATTACATGGCAAGTGCAAGCAAGTAAGATCATACATTTTTCATATTTTTCCTTTCTTTTCAGGTTAGAAAATGAATGTATTTCTTACATAATGTATTTATAAATTATGACAACATACATATATATTTAGTCTATAGTTGGATATTTTTGGACTTTATTGTTATCTATTATTAATTTGTAGTTTACACCCATATGCAGATTATACATTCAGTATTTGTAAATCAGAAATAGTGTGTGAATAATTTGGAACCTTTAAATGTCATTGCTTTCCCACAGGTCAACTGCAGCTTGTTGAGATGTTATTACAAATCATTAAGTGTTTTTGACATTTTACTCTCATTTGAGAGCCACAAGCTTTGAATTGAGCTTGGCATTGAAAGAGGCAGAAGCAGACTCATATATATACTAGTTTGCCTCTGAGCATTTGTGCTCTGAAACCTTCTACTTTAAGACTTAACCTTTAAAAGAGGGAATTGGCTACAGGGAAATCTACATTTTCCTTAATAACACAAATGCTGTAAGTTTTGCCAGGCTAAGCAATTTATAAAGCTTTCAGAATCTGCTCAAAATTATCCCAGCTCTACTTCTTACTGCTCAAGCTGAGATCGTTGTCAGTGTGAAGCCGATTTCTGTAACAGTAAGGCTCAGATGAGTATGCCCTGAGCAGAACTTTGACGTTATCAAACTGGCTGACAAGTCATCACTCAACTCTTTATCTACCTCTCAGGTGGATATGAGTGAAGACAGCTGCACAAATTGTCATACCTCAGAAAATTTCTACAGAGCACACAAACAGAAACAACTCACAGTAAAGGCTTAGGCTGTGCTGTGAACACATACACATTAATGTGTGAGAAATACACAGACACAAAAGCAGAGGCATACAACCCTCGCAGGCAGATGTACACTTAAACAGAAATTTGTCATCCTGGGAGAAACAATGGAATTAGTAGATCATCTACCCACTTAATTCCAGTCATTATAATCAACGCTCAGTATTATACACCAATGCAACTGGTAATGGATGATACACTAGCACTGAAGCAGCCTTGTTTATGTATAGATATAAGAAAGATTCAGTATATATAGCACTTGGGCTCAATCTCTGACATGTTATTATTCATCCAACATTCACACTACAAAGTAGTATGTTGTTTTTTTCATCAAGTGCAAAATGTTTATTTTTTCCACTGTGATTGTGTAGAAATTGAATAAATCCTGTATACGGTCAAATGCAGTGACATGGCAGCAATTTGAAAGCAATTGCAGTCACATCTCTTACATCTCAATTCAAGAGATATTGCTTACATACCCTGCTGAATGACAGTTTTCAGACAGCAAAATGTAATGTTTTGTTTCTTTTTTATGTAGTTTCATTGCTGCCATATTACGTAACGTATTATGTAGTGTGTTCAGCACAGCTTGAATGTTTGTTGCATGGACACGGACAACCAATAAGTTATTTGTGAAAACTCATGATGCTCCTTCAACGTGATTTTCTTCAAGTGCATGGTAAATGAGGAGTATTGTTATTCACTGAGAATTGTAATTCACTCTAATGCTCACACCTCTTCAAACACAAGCATTGCAAACAGCCATTAGTTGCTTGATGGCTTTCAGCCATAAGTCGGAAACAGTGATTTTTCCATCAATTTGCATGAAAGGAGTGGCTGGCTAAAGATGTTTTTGTCCCCAGAGTCCACCAAGCCTCATCACTTCTGCCGCCAGCTTTCAGGACTAACTACTCTTGAATGTGCTTCATTTCTGCAGTCTTGCAGAAGTTGAACATCCCTGTGGTAGAAAGAGAACTAAAATTCTCTGCTACTGGTTTGTTATTTTTGCAGGACAACTGGATAATACTAGTGGCCTTTCACAACAGAGCAGAACATTCTTAATTTGTCTGAAGGAGCAATTTTCCTCCACCACCTGCCTGTGGCAACCCCTGGAAGTGCTTCTGCTACTTTCATGTAACAACACAAAAGTAGTTTCTCTCTCATAGCAAGGCCTATGTATCTCCCTCAGCTTTAGCCAAAGTGAAAGTTCCTATAAGCTGGCAAGGGCCCAGGAATAACTTGGCAAATATTATGGTCAGGGGTCCTTCCTTTTCACCAATGCAGGATGGCAGTATGTAGTGAATTTGTTGGTGATTAATACTTCACATCTCTCTGATTAATACAGAGAACCTATGACGCTTTTCCACAAGGGATCTTCTCCCCCTCAAAGCACAGCACATTCCAGGCATTCAAAATGCCATGTGGGGCTAATGTGATGTCCAGAGACAAGCCAATAACTGACAAGATACATCATGAAAATTTGAGTCTGATGTAGAATTTTGGAGAGAGAAAGAGGATTTGTTTACCTCAAGGACAAACACCCAATGTCCTTTGTGGTTCTTGTGTCCGCTTGTAACAATCTACCCTTGGGTTGTATTTGCACCCCTCCAACCCCCCCGAGCTTCTAGTTGTTGGCAGAACAAATGAGAATCTGGAGGGGATCCTGGTGGTTTCAGACTGGACAATTTTCCCTTGACAATCAGAGATGACTTGGCAGCCACCATCCTGATCAGTCCCCTCACACATTGCCACAGGGGAAAGGCATGACACGCACTGTGTCCAGACTCTCAAGGCGTGAAATCCTGAGAGAGACTTGCCTAGTGTTTAAAGAATTGTCCCCGGTAGTGGAAGAGATAACACAACAAGCTTGAGTGATTCTTGATGGCCTCAAGGATTTAATCAATATAAATGGAAGGCCCTCATCCATCCTAGATTTGTAGATGATATTATTGCTAAGAATGCCTGCTAATCTAAACCAGAACAGACTTATCCTTGATAGCAATCAAATTAATTTTGAGAACCATCTTAATCATGTACCAGATAATATGAAAAAGACAGAAAAACTGAATAGAGTTTATGTGACCTGTGGAGGGGACTGTGCATAAACCTTTGCCAACTAAATCCACTAAAATGCCTCTGTACAATAATAATACATGTGGAAAGTTTAGAAAGAGTATTGCAGATGCAGGTTCATCCTCTCTATAGCTGCACCACAGTTGTGCATGTACATCAATTTTGGTGCAAGGATGTTTGTTTGGAGACAAACAAAAATACAGATACAAACACAAAAACTGCTTGATGTGTTGATGATGTGCATCCACTGATACCGCATCTGCATGAAAACTGAGCCGTTAGTATAAGTACATATAAGAAGGCCCTGCCATTGTTTACAGAACTAGGTTCATGGTGTGTACCCACTGATTCTTATACATTATAACAGATGGGTTCAACCTCAGTAGCACAAGAGGCATACAGTAAGACAGAAACTCAGTGGAACAATTAAATGTGTAATCTCTCCAAGTTTCTGCAAAATCTGACTGGTGCTATGGCAGTTTTAATAAAAAGGTCTCCATTAGCCCAAAGTACATCTTCTGTCTTATCTAATGATGCCTGGAATATAATTTGAAAACAGAAAACGTGAGCATATACAATATGACTCTGAGCTGTAAACATCACAGTGTATCAGTGTCATTTTGCAGCAAGAAACTAACTTTAGATTTTGTGGAGATTTAATAGCTGTGTGAAAATCATTTAAAACATATCTGCTTCTCTTTCAAAAAATCCAAGTATTTTTTGGTGAGTATCTTTGAAAACTGACAACAATGACGGATCAACACAACTCCACGCATGATTTCCCTGATTTGATATTACTGCATACACAACAAAACAACACTAATAATCAAATCGAAGGTGCATGATTATGAATGCTATTTCCCTGCTCTGTAGGTATTCCAAAGGAAGATCGACCACCTCGAAGAGCAAGTCTTTTCATGAACACAGGTTACATGTCCAAAGCTGTCGCTACTTTCATCCACCCCCTCTAACGCCTTTATGTGTTTTTAATTAGGATACTAATTAGCAGGATATAAACATGATGTAATTAGTTTTCTCTCAGTCAGGACAGCTGGAAGTAGCGCAGACATATGCCAGCCACTCTCAAAGGGCTCGCAAGACTCTTACTCCACTCAGGGCTCCAATTACCCTGTTCTATATCCCCACCCCATTGCCTGTACTTTCATGTGAAGTTCCATGTTCCCTTCTTTCCCTAAAGACCATCACAACAGAAGCAGACAATAGGAAATACACTGGATGTGTCACTTCTAGGTGAAAACTAATGAGACTATTGACTGCACTGCCACTTTGGTCTGGAAATTATTTGCATAACAAGGTGTATGTGCAAACACATCCCCTCATTTGTGTTCATCATGTATGTGCATATGTTGACTACGTATTTGCACGTCTGCGTTGGAGTTCACCCACTTCGTCAAATGAGATCATGACAGACATGGAACAGCTCTAATCTCCACGTACAATACAGACAAAGGACAGCAGATTTAAGCCCCAAAACTGAGCTTATTTCTACTTTAAGAAAAACAACAATTATAGAAAGAAACTCCTTCTGAGAAGCTGATGCCTGTATAAGCTCTTGATCTCCTCAACACAGATACTTACACTTTTTCTTGAGCTCAGACCTACAAACACATTCTCAATCACATACTAATCCCCTGATTAATCAAGACCAAGTGATGTTTCGGTACCATTTTCTATGAAGTCTATGTCTATAATGCATTATAAACATATTTATAATGCATTATAATCTGCTTAAAGCACTGTAAAATGAATGCATTGTAAAATGATTATAATGTATTACAACTATGATAATTACAATACACTGATACTTGACAGCATTTTATAAATCATTATAAAATGCTTTATAATGTGTAATATTATTGTTGTAAATAATTATGAATATGTATAAGTGCTCATAAGTGTAATTATACAGTGCTATAAATAGATTATAATACCCTATAAGTATGTTTATAATGCATTATAGACATGGGCGTCATAGAGAGTGTTACAGATATTCCTTATTGAAGAATTTGCATAAATTGCAGTATCAATTCACTTATTTTTGATGTTTTAGGAGCGTATAAACAAAGCAACGTTGGTTTGGAGTAATAAGGATCCTCTCTTTAATAACAGAACAGTGTTTGATGGATATAAAAGGTAAAATAATGGACTTCCTGTTAATGGGCTGACAAAAAGCCATTCATTTAATGCCTCTAATTCTGTTTCCAGTTTGCTCTTATTGGTAAGCACGGTCACAGCAGTCATGACTGACTATTAACACAACAAATTAATGATGCTGTACAAAATGCCATTATCTTAATTGTCTGTTTCATTTTTGTCCATCTGACATATAAATCTCAGCTGTAATTTCCATCTACTTCCAAGAGGAGAAGTCATGTCTACTATGAATTAAAAGCTAAAGAATAATATATATAATACAATGCCCAAACTATGGTTTCTTGCTTTCAAATGTATATCTATCTCTTTCTAAATTCATAAAAAATGTGTACCATGATTAATATTAGTGCTGAAGGCATGAATGTATGAATATATAAATCTTGACAGCAAGTGTAATATTTTGCCTACAGTCATGGTTTATGACTTAGAATGAAAATGCAAACTTTGCAATGACAGCAGTCTGAAAATTGCAGGATACCAATAAAGGAAAACCAATGCTAAGCAAACTGCACTAATAAAATACCACAAATACATGATTACAATGTCTATAGGCACAAGCTGCATGTAATCACTGGATGTACAGCAAACAGAGGCTCAACAGCAGTCGCTAGAAATGGAAGCTTATTCATTCACATCCAGTTTGATTTGCATGTCAAAGGGGGAACACACTATAATGATCTCATCACCTAATTCAAACCGTCAGAACAACCTCAACAGTACCACCCAGCCATGATGGAGTTCTAGCGAATACTGTTGAAAAATTGAATATTTTAACTCAAATTACTATTCATTTTTAATTGCTAACATGAAGGGTTGGGTAACAACAGTGTCTGAAAAGCAACACTGCAGAAAGAGAAAAGTAGTTTAACTGAGCTTCATCATGTTCATCCTGTTCACAATCCCTCTCCCTAACAAAACAAAACATATTTCATGAGGCATGAAGATATACTGACCCACATCTAAGTGGGGCAGAGAGAGTAAGCTCCTCTGAAAGAATATCATTTTGAATTTAAACAGAGAGAAATTCCGTGTGTGCATTAGGTTTCAAGAGATGTAAACCATGGTCAAGGTAAAGCTCAAAGATCTCCCTGAGGAAATTTCATCCACCGAGTTATGGCTGGAAGCAAACTGAGCATGTCCCTGATGAAATGTCTCAGTGTGTGCGTGTATTTATGTAAGTGCATGCACATGCATGTTTTATCTGTGCTTGAGTGTTGTGATTTATGATGATTGTGATTTATGGAGGTGATGGATGACCACATTAGGAGCAGCAGTTTTTTTTAACCCCTGAGTCACTCTCTGTATATATCATGTGGTGCCCAAAAATACTGTTTCACATGTCTGGAAAATACAAAAAATACATAAAGATAGCAAGAAATAACACTTGTTCAGATACATGGATCATTTCCCACAAGTGTTCTGGTGGACACAACCACAACATCATCCATTACTCATTACTAATACAGTGTTATCCCACTGATACCATTGACACTAGCTGTATAAGTAATCTAATCTCGCTCTTTTGTTGGAAATATCATGAACCTTAAAATTTCTACTGCCTGTGTTGCTAGGCAGCATGAAGCCTAGCTAACTATCAAAGGGCTGATACCAGCTTGATGTAAGTATGACTAGGCTTAGACTTGGATTATGGGTTTTTTAGTTTTGACCAATTTTGAAATAGGTTTCATCGTACAAAGATTCACTGATTATCACCTTTAAAATTATAAATGCACTTTAATAACACAAATAGAGTTGCATGTTGCACTGGGCCATGGACAACAGGATATTAAGATATTTCCAAGTGACATATGTGTCACCTAAATTTACCTCTCTTACAGACACAGGCTCACTTCACTCCTATTTCCACCTCCCTCTATTACACACTCACACACACACATACACACACTCGAACCTGAACCATCTCTTCATTATCTCTGCAGGTAAAGACCTGGTAGCCTCAGCAATTTTGGCCACATTTCCTTTAGCCATTCCCCTACAGCTGTCCTTCAAACATGTGTGATACCTATACCTACATACTCAAGTCAGTGGGTTCAGATCAGCAATGACAAATGCATTGCTTCTCAGTTTAATATTCCATTGAAGAAAAAAATAATAGAAAACTGAAAAATGTCATCTTGAAATTTAATTTTATTGTCAGATAAATATGAAATCAAAGACAGATTTTTAAAATCAGAGTAGTTCTCATCTTGTGTGGAAAGCTGCTGAACTGTCTGATTGACAAGTGTGTGTGGTCAGGAACAGATCCAACTCTATCGTCCAAGTTTGCTGATGATGCAGTAGTGAAAGGCCAGGGGCCAGATGCATAAAACTCTGAGTAGATTCATGACTGAAACTGTGTATATGCACAAAGCCAATATGCATAAATATGCATATTCTTGCATATGCATTCTTTTCATGAGATTTATAAGCCAGGCATATGCATGGTTCTGTTTTATAAATCTTAGTCATTGAGGAACTGGGCGCATGTGCAAGGGCCTCATTTCCACTCCCACAATTAGCCATTAATGGAGCAAGAAATGCACTGAACCTACTGTTTTCATATCAATCTGCTCCACTAGTTTGTACACCTGTCATAAAAACAAACAGGAAAGAAGATGTGCAGTCTCACTAACTGTGTTGCACCGGCAAGGTTCTCCAACAGCAGTATAGCTGTCATCATCAGCGACCATTACGCACAACAGTGTGGCTCTTTTGTAGCGTCCATATAATTAATTCATCACTTAGAGCTGTAAACCATAGTCAGCAGCGGTATCTCAGAAATTTAATCAACGATAAGTTTGTAGCACTCATATCTAAACCGACTTTACAAGGTGTGACACAACTAAGGATAAAATTAAAATAATATATCGAGCAAAATAAAATGTAGACTCTTATCTACATTAAAAGTGATAAAATTAATCACACAAAAGTAATTAATCAATGTTATGTTTATAAATGTGCCTTTGATTTGCATTTTACAAATCTCTGTGTAAACACACACAAAAAAATCACACGTGTACGCCCAGTCTTAAGAATGTGTGAGATGCACACATTCTCACTGCACATTCTGTGTTTATGAATACTATTTTATGTGTGGAAATGGTGCACACATGGTTTTTGGTTTTTCTACGTATTGTACGCATCGTTTTTGCATCTGGCCCCAGATCTGAGAGTAGAGGCAAGGGGAGAACTGGGAACTGCTCTGCTTAGGACTGTAGAGCTAGAGTGGAGCGCTCAACTGAGCATACCATCAGATCTACACTTCCTGCTCGGTAGGACTTATACACCAGAAGATAGAGAACCAGAGCTAGAAGGATTATGAAGGATCCTCACTACCCTGGCAATAAACTATTCCAGCTTATGTGCTCAGGCAAACGCCTCCATAGCCACAAGTCCAGCATAGAGAGACTCAGATAAAGCTTCTTTCCTCAGTCCTCAGGATAGTGAACTCTATCCTCTGACATTTGTATACCCTCTGCCTTGTCTAGCACTATCCTCTGTGAATCGTTTCAAATTGCAAAATACAAATGATTTTTGCACTTGAGCTTGTACAAACTTACTGTTTTTTTTAAATTCTGACAAATGTAATTTTTTTTTTTTTTTTTTTTTTTTACATATATTTATACTTTTTCTTTAGTTTTTGTATTATGTTTTGTTTTTGCTTGTTTTATTTGTTTGTTTTTTGTAATTCTCATTTTTTACACTAGTCTCACACAGCCTTCAATGACAGGTTCACAATTTTTAGTTTTAAAACAATAGTCAGGTGACCATATGAACAGGAGAAACGATTATGGACAGAAAAACCTATTCCAATGTTAATTTGGGCACCTGATTATTGTTTTAAGACAGACTGTATTGCATACCTGAAAATCAAGGTACTTCACTGTAATGCAAAAAATCAAACCAAATAAAGCAGTGATGCTCACTGATTTTTCAACAGTGCTCCCAATTGTTTTAATACAACTAGACACAAAATTTGTTTCTTTGCTAGGAGCAGTGCATAAAAAAATTCTGACAGTTGAAAAATTTCCACATTCCATATCTCCCCCAGCCTCCTCTGCATTGTACATTCTATGTACTACGTGACTGTGTCTATATTCAAATCCTATCCTCTCACTTTTCCCACGTGTCTTTTGGGGCCTCATTGGAAACTGCGTGTCACAGTGGCTCTGCATTAGCCCTGTTGGCTCCCTGCAGAACCTCTCATCTCAGCCCAGGACATATTTTTTAAAAATAAGTTTGTCCCCATTCAAGGTCATCTCATCTGTATTTGGGTCATATGTGAGAATAGGTGAAAGAGATCGGTCTACTGTGATTACTCATAGCTGCAAAGGCGAGACAAAACTGAAGTCAGTTTTCTAATTTTCTATTATTGACTTATTTTTACATGGGAAATTAAGAAGATAATTGTTAGACGGACCGTAATGACTTGCTGTATGAAATAACCCAATAATAACTAATTGAGGGATGAAAAAGTCACCCTCAATGAGAGTTCATAGTGTATTATTTCTGTGGTCAGAGACAGTCCAATTAATCAACATTTTATAAGCATGAATAACTCATTCTCGAAGCCACACAAGGGAGCCAAGAGTATGGTC
Source organism: Euthynnus affinis (assembly GCA_029490765.1). Taxonomy (NCBI): domain Eukaryota; kingdom Metazoa; phylum Chordata; class Actinopteri; order Scombriformes; family Scombridae; genus Euthynnus; species Euthynnus affinis. The sequence continues at coordinate 6,685,239 of CM055855.1, read as the reverse complement.
TATGATTTCATATGGTATAGTGCAAAAGTGTGCAGCAGCAAGTCTTCTCAGTTAGTGTTCAGTTTTGCAAAACATTTCATTGCCATTTAATGCAAAAATGTTTTTGGGTTTGTATCTTTCCTTCTGACACTGATTCAGTACTCGTCTTTATATGGAATCAAAATGTGTACACTTTGAGTCAATGAAATTCAATAGAGGCCTGTCTTGAGGCAATACAATGCATTTTAATATGATTAAGTGTGATAGAATTGTTGTAAACACTTTTATTATTCCATTATTTCTACCGGACAGTATTTTGGCCACTAGTTGCAGGAGGGGATTTTTGGCTTCAGTAAGAGAGAAAGATGTAAATTAAAATGGTGTCCGTCACATTGTAATGATCATGATAAAAACCTTTTTAGATGATTAATTATATTCAGTTTGGGCAGATATTGGTATAATCTCATTTTATTAGAGGTAAAATAGAAATCAGTCAACTAAAATTAAGTCTTTCAAACAGGCCATTGTTTATTCATAATGCCATGTGGCTGTAGATGGAGTCTTCAACAATTGATTTTGACCATACACAGCATTTGGTGAGTGGAACATGGAAAATACTGTATATTGATAGCACTTTGATGGCAGTGTTTCAGCTGGCTGTGGGTAAAGTCAACCACACAGAAAAAAGGGAACATCAAAAAAAATCCTAGTCAGTTGAAGGACTAGAAATTAAAATAGAAATTACTGTAAATATGACCAATCTGAAGTTCTAATCCAGGAGTTTAGAATGCTTTGTTAATTTTGCTTAGACCTGATTGTGGTGAACTGAAAATCTTACTGATGCTAAAAGAAAAACAACATGTTTATTGTAGCTGATAAATATTTATAATAATATTTCATAGCATATAGCTAGTATACCACAGTGTGGTTTGCCATTACGCCGAAATTGATTACTTTTAATCCTACCAACCCTTTTTGTCCTTTAGTGTCAGTAGAGATTGGCACTATAAATGAATAAAGATTAAACTAACATCATGTGGTAAACATTGGGGTTTTCCTATTCATATCAGTATATTAATTTTTTGGGAATCAGCCTCTAGCAACCCTACAAGCACTTGTACAGTGCATTGGGTTCACTCATTTAGCAACAGTGTTGTATTTGATGGCCTCGCTGCAGCTTCAAATATAAAATTAAATCACCACCCTGTTTGCTATGTGAAGAAGAAGGCTAACACGTAACTTGAAGTAGGTAGGTAACACAATTGGGTTTTAAAATACAGTCGTGGTTAAGGGATAAGGTAATATTTAGGTAACAGTTGACATTTACGGGATTTGAAATGAATCCAGGTCACCAGTATCACTGACCCCATTTACACTTAATGCATCTTGGGTGGATCAGATAGCTATCCAATCACAAAAAAGCTACATGTAAATGCCAAGAACCATTTGCAACTGATTGAAAACCAATTGCATTCTTGCCAGATATTGAAAAGTAAACTTTATTTCTCCCGAGTCTAACTACGTACGTAAGCAGTCTTTGGAAATAGCCATTAACAGGATGTGTCCCCCGTGATAACGGCAGCTGAAGTTACACTGAAATTACACTAAAATGAGCCCTCTTCCTCTATGTCTCATCAAAGTGAAAACTTCTAGCTGTAGTTATAGTTCTAGCTTAAGTATAGAGGTTATTCTTCCTTGGGCACTTTTGGGAGTTACCAAACAGCTTCAGGTGTATTACCACCTAACTCTGACCCTGACTTGTGTGTAGCCCAGGAAAACCGAGATGGATTGCATTGCATTCATCAGATTTGTGATCTATGTGAAAATGCAAGTGTATTAAAAAGGTCATCTGGATTTTTTTTGGATATAAGACACTTACAATGACACGATAATGGCACCAAAATGTCCAGCTTTTACCCAGTCACAACACTATTTCAGTTCCAGACAACAGCTTGTATCTAGTCATTGAATTCATGTAATTCTTCCACCCTGGAAAAACACTTTTCTCACATATTGTGCACACAACATTTGCTTTTGAAGACAGGGGTGCATATTATATGACATTCACAGGAGACCAGACTCAGCAAATGGTGCCTCTTTTAGTTGTATTATTGATGCTTGTTGAAAGAGGAGAAAAGTGTTACTCATACACTTTCCCACCCTTGAATCAGAAATGGCTCTGACTGATCAAAAGGCTGTTTTACTGAACATTTTTATTGCTCTGATAAGGATAAATTGTAATTGAATCAATTATTTCATGAAACTGTCTCCTTATTTGATGATATATATGTTATATATATGAGTTGCAAAAATTAGACGTGTCACTTTTAATGTTTTTTGTAATTGTGAGGGCAAAATATTCATGATCCCTCATGAGTTTCATGGCTTGGATAAGAGGGGTTAAAACAAGACATTATAAAGCCCATTATATGAAATTAGATGTCTCTAAGGGATACTATGAAAATTTAAATGCATCCAAATATATCAAGACTCAGGCTCTTATTAATCAGACAAAACAAACACAGTTTTGTCTTTAGGCTACTGGGCCTCTAGTTTCCAGTTTTCTGGCCAGAAGGACAAACATGCTCAACTAAGTTTTATATTTTCAGTTTTTTTTATTTAGCTTAATCAATTAATTAGCTTGATTTCTGACAGTGCCTTGTAGTGCTCGAGTGGTACCCATAACAAAAATGTGTTATGCTATATTTGATATCTCTGGACACTAGTGGAAACAACAAGACATGTGATTGTCTTTCCATCCTTTTGTTAAAAGTTCTTCAATTGGTTTGCATGTTCAAAATCAGTGGAGACTTTCTGATTTAATAAGACTTGATCCTGAAGAACTGCCAAATAGCTGTAGGAGACATCTTTCTCATTTCCCTCCCCTACCCACTGGAGTGACTGTTGACACTTGCCAGAGGGTGCAATAGTGCAATTAGCACTCTTACCACAACTATTAGTGACAGTGTCATGCTCAGCTGTTAATAAATAACAGGCGTAATGTGACACTTAAAAGAAAATGGAATCCAAATGCTATCATGATCCTTATTGTGATACCTTGAACTTTTCAAATGGCCCTGGTATAAAAAGGAAAGCTGATTCCTGTTTACTACAATAGAGAACCATAACTGGAAAGTCTTGTATTTGATGAGTACAGTGCCAATAGCTACAAAACAGCTTGCTGTTCAAAAAAAAAAACTTAAAATGGAAGTAGCTCCCCAATCAGCTGCAATAATGTCTTGCTCAAATGGGGTGCTGTATTAACATATGCACACCTTGTGCAAAGTAACAGACCATAAAGGTCATGATAGGTAACCACTTAATGTTTTTTTTTTTTTTTTTTTTTTTTTTACATCATTTAGTTTTTACAAGAACTGTTTAAAGGAGATGGGAATCAATTTGGCATCACTGGAGAAAAAGAAGACTTAATTTAATCAAGAACTCATGCAAAAAGGATAATAATCTAATAATACTGAATATTTGGTTAAATCAACTCCAAACCAAGGATTCACCATCAACCAGACAAGGAATATCTGTTGACCACTTTACACAGTTTTGAAACTCATCTAAGATTTAGCTGACCAACTAACTCACATGTTTATTTTGACCCTGTCTATTAAGTATCTATAATCATATATAAGTAATTAACAAACAGTTCATAGCATATGATAAGTAATGGTAGTGGTTATATTGGTTACTGTAGTGTTAAACCAATATTCTTTAAGTGTGTTCATATATTTGCTAACAACTACATCTGAGCCTATGAAGAACAGTGAATGAATGCTTGATTATGCACAAAATAGTTTTAATATATATAAAACCTGCTTTCCATGTGTACAAATAGTTTTAAAAAATGCTTAACAACACTGCTGTTATGTTTTAAGCATATACATAATGTTGTATAATTATTATTCATTTTAATCAATTAACAAAGATTGAACCGTCACCTACAATAGTTTTATACATGTGCATACTCAGTTGTAGTGAGCTATTATAGGAAATGCCCTTATATCTGCTAACAAGTACATAATTTATAAATTGTTCATATACTGCTCATGATAAATAGAGGGGATTAAAATGAACTGTTACTAGTATTCCATTATAGTACTATAATAAGCCAATTATCTGTATAGTTTAATCCAAATAAAGTGTGAAAATATGTAATTAATGTTGGTTGTGTCAGACTGTTCATCAGTGTGCGAACAATAATCCGGATGTTTTCATTTACACTAAATACAAAAAAAATGATCAAGCTGATGAGCACAACTTTAGAGGAGAAAATAAAACTTTTTCTCTATATTTTTCCCTCTGTTATGCTGACCTAAAATAAGATAAAAACATTTCAAACTAACAGGGGTCACTATAAGTAGAAAAGTAACTTTAGGCAGCATTACTGTTCTACTGCTCTACTCTACAAAAAGGAGTGGCCTCCGTGGGTGGCTGTGGCTGCTGCCTGATTCCTGCAAATGAACATTATGCCTATAGGGCACCATTAAAAAATATGTGATCTCCACAAATGTCTCTGCTCCCTTCTGAAAACTGCACTTTAATAATTCAAACATTTGCAGAGAAAGAACCAGAGCCTTGTGAAATTAAAATTCATGTGACAAGAGGAAAAAAAAAAAACAAACCGCAAATACAGTATATATATTTAGAAAAAAAGCAACTTACAAGTAAAAAGATCAAGCAGAAACAAAGGCATAAAATATAGATGTATTGTACAATAGAAGCAATAGCATCCGATTCTGATATTATTGGCAACTTTTGATTAAGAACTCCAGAAAAAAATCGGATATATACTGTGGTACAAAACAGATACCAGATGTGATAATATCACTACAGATAAACAAATCAATGTATGTCCTTTTGCGTAAAGTCTGAATGAGTCTGAACATCCTTAAAATCACAAAAAGAGTGAAAACATTTCTTTACCTGTAGCGCACAAGATAATGAACTGACATATACTTACTGAAGGCTGTTATAAAAGTTATGAAAGCACATCAACTAAGACTCTAAATTAATCTGGGTCACTTGCCTCTCATTAGGAGAAGAATGAAGTATTTAAAGGCTTTTTGTGTGCGCGTCCTCACAGTTTCAAGGTTCATGAAGTACAGTACATCTGGCAGAGACAGCTTTGTCACAGTTGTTAATAGTTAGGGTGGGCTGGTCATTGGTCATTGGTCATTGGTTATAAGCCTCTATAAGGAGGTGATTTCATGGCACTTCTTGGCTGATTGCACATTATCCACCAACCTTATAACGATATAAATAGCATCTGGAATGGCATGGTGCCTCTGTCTTTCCACTGAATCCAGCTGATTTCCTGCAGACATTATTATCCCAAATTGTTTAAACTCAGTTGGCTTCTTCTTGCTGACAGTCGACAATAAATCTACTAATGAGGATTGAGAGGTTCAACAAAGGAAGGTATAATAAGTTATAAACCTCATCAAATGTCCTTGTAGTAAAGTATACATTGGCATGGCAACCAGATATTTGAAGACCAGCATGGCCGAAATGTCCACCGACATCGTATTGGATGATGAGGAGGAAACTTAAAGGAAGTCCTCCTGAAACATGAAGCATATTGGATTACTGAATAGGACATCCTCATGCCATAAGGACCTGGATCTCAGGATTTTCATGTGAAATGTCCTATGAAACAAACCTAACCCAAAATAGTTTTTTTTAATGATTGACCCGTGTATTTTACATAAAAAGTTTTTTTCTACCATGGTATCAACTATTTTAAATAGAGATGGACTTCTTTCACCTCTTTTTGTTTTGTGAGGTTGTCAAAAGTCTATGTCCTGCCCCTTTTCTATTTGATCTGTACATTTTATACTTTTTTCACATTTTCATAGTAATATTAAAAGAATTTTGAATGTGTACAACTATATATCGACAGTATATTGATATTGACAGTTGAGGAAATCTTGAATCAATAAGCTGCTGTATGTGATCATGGACACACCATCAACAGAACTGTGGACTATCTTGCACTGTGTCACTTTGTAATTGATATGTCTTGAGAAAGTTCCTTGTGACCAAAACATCAACTCTTTTTAATAAATCAATGCAGAGGTGATAAGGGTGTGCGGGAACTGCCTTTTTTTTGGTATTGGATGGATGCCATGAAATTTTAGCTCACAGCATTGCTGTGAGTTATGGGTCGCTGTAATCAGTTCTAACAGTCCTCTACATGCTAGCCATTTTAAACTGAATAAAGTATAAGAGATGAAGGACAGAATCCATGGTTTTGTGTAAAAAATGCATTCTAAAGTTCAGCTAAAGCTAGTATTCACTTTCTTTATTCACAGGTTTCTTGCTGGTGTTTTTCTCCTGGCAATTCTAACTAAGAGTTTCCCTCAGTCTGGCCCAGCAAGGAAACACTGTTTGGAGAAATGCAAGGAGAGACTGTTGCACAAAAGAGAGATTAAGATCAATTTGATAAACTCATACTGCTCATACATATGAATTTAGGACGGGACATGAAGGATTTTGTACCCAATTTTGTGCAGTTGTGGCACAAAACATTTCTTCATGGCTAGGACAGGAGTGGTTACAACTAACTAATATATGATTAATCACTATGTATTACTATTGCTATTTACTATCATATAAAATGAACAAAAGCACTATGCTTGAGCCTCATCACCTCTTTTAGAAGCTACATCTAGATAATGTTAGGATTTTCTTTCTTTTTTAAAAAAAATTACATGAACAATCAGTCATCAAAATAGCTGAAGGTTCACTCAACACGAATCCTTTCAGTTGTAGATTGGAGGGCTGATTATAGCGACTGGCAACTCTAACAGTCACATTTGAAAAGCTGTAAACAGCAAATGTTTGGATTTATTCTTGATAAATTTCTTTTAAAAACTGTTCCATTATCATAATTGCTGTTGATTAGTTTTCTTTCAATTAATCTTTCAATTAATCAACTATTTTTTTCAACACTGTACACAATTTTACTACTGCCCACTTGTAAAATTGCTGGAATGTTCATTGTAAAGACCCTGCGTCAGGGTGTGTGGGCAGGTGTGTAATGTTATTTTAATTATACTTACAGTGTACTAATGTCGTGATACTATTAGTTACACTTATTCCCATTCAGTATCTGCAGATTTTAGTATGCGTATGAATGCAAGCTGGCTTTGCAGTTATAAAGACTGGCGGAATAAGATTATTTGTGTGTTTTTGACAGAACAAGTGAAGGTGGGTGGGTTGATGCCACTGTTATCTGAGGATGAAGTATACAGTGTCTGCCAAAGCCCACGGCAAGAGGAAAAGGGGGGCAGGTAGGAGATTATAAAATTCAATTTAGGGCAATAGAGGGGGTGGATCTTTTATATAAGGTGCCACTGAGCTGTTTTCCCCTTTGTAGTCTAAGACACAAACACACACACACACATACACACGGTTTCAAAAGTCTGCTGTTGAATCTTCTCTCTTTGTGTTTTTGTTGTGATATCCAGTAAAACAGAATATCCCTATTTGTCTTAGCTGCAGGGGCAAACCAGGCTCCAGATGCTGCTAATAATACATCGCTCATTGGGGTGTGTGGTAAGTATGTATGACTGTATTTTTGCATGTGCGATAGGGAGGAGCGCCTGGGGTAAAGAGCCACGTTTACAACATTTCAGCACATGCATCATCATCCAGCAGCCTCTGCAGGGTTCTTTTGAGGATGACCTAGCAATCGAGGGAAGAGGGCATGAAATTGCCCCTCTGAGATAGTTAAGTGGTTGTTGCACTGAATAAGTGGGAATACTTCTCACCAAGGGGTTCGCCCGCATTGTCGTCCAAGCAGCTGTTCTCACCACCCGCATTTTGAAATGATGATAAACGAATATGCTTTCTTTTTCCTCTCTCTCTGCTTTGTCAACCAGAAAAACACTTGAGCCAAGCATTGAAAAGTGTACATCTTGCCCTCATTAGCCCTCCATTGCCATTGATAGCAGTTAATTTATTGGCTCGCTGGAGCAACGTGATCTGTTTTCCACTGGAATGTACCACAATGGGAATTCAGAGACTTGATCAGTAACAAAAAAGCTTTCCATTGACTCTTAATAATTAAATCTTTTAAAACTCTATATTGCTTGATAACAGAAATGATGAATTTAATCATTTCAGACCAGAGAGGATTTCATGATGCACAGAGTCAGTGCCTGAAGGGGAGAAAATGTAGGAGAGCAAACAACTCAACTGGAATCAGGAATATGAGACCTACAGTATATTCATTGAGATCTTGCTCCGTGGTGTATGCCTGCTTGCACTTAAGCTCTTAATGGTTCCCTAAAACTGATGAGGTAAAGGGGAGAGGGAGCGGAAAATGAAAGTGTTCTTCTAAATGGTTTTTGGAAGAATGCCTGTCAAGTGGAACGGGTCTGGAGGGGAAATTAGCCAGGGGACATGCGAAGTGAGCGTTGTGGCTGGCTGTGTGACATCCCTCTCTCTTCAAAGCTGTGTGAGGGGAGGAGGGGTACAGGAACAGTATCTCTGAGATGCAGGGAGTGCTTGAGGAAAAAGACCAGAGAGAGACGGTGAACTGGCACATCTGTTTTTTTCTGTCTACCACAAGAGACAATCGCGACCTCAGTTACCTAGTGTTGATTTCTTAAAACTTTGTTTTTGTGATTGTTTATGCCACAAGATTTTTCTATGCATTTACTAGTTTTTAAAGTATATGCTGTTGTTGACTTTCAAACATCTGCTGTATCACACTGATTAATTATGATGTGGCAGTTTGTTTCCTTCTATCTAAAATCTATCTTAAAAACACACGTTACACAACATGAAACAAACATATTTACAGTTGTCTTTCTTTCTTATAATAAGAGGTATAAAGTTAACTCCCTCAGTCTGACAGACATTTTTATGAACATCTCCATTTGCAAAGTATGAATCTATAAGAGAGCATATGTAACTGAAATCCACAGGTTCTCCAACTGAAGTTATGAATTATATTATTATCATTACCTCTACCATTGATCATATTGGTTTCTACATTATAAAAATGTAAGTATATTTATATGCATTGTCTTTAACAATGTGTAAAATAATTAGTCGTATTCCATAATTTGTCAGTGAGAGAGCAGTTTTAAAACAAAACTTTTTATAATAAGCTCCATTTGCTAGTAGACCATGTGTAATTTGGGCTTTGAACATGACAGACATGCTATACCAAATGCAACATTACCTGACAATGTTCTTTAGTTTAAAGTTGTTAAAATACAGTCAAGTATCTCGGAACAACTTAATCTGTCAAGAATATAGTACAATGAATTGTGTTGCTTTTTCTCTGCTCCCAATGCATGCACTACTTTCAAGACATCTTTATTCTTGAAAATAACACTTACTGTTCTTCTTAACTACTAACCTAGTTTGTCAGTTCATCAAATACGCCCCAGTGTGTTTTATCAGCTCATGAAAAGAGGATATACAGTAAACGGAAAAGAAATGCTTGGATGGTAACTTTGTAAAATGTAAAATCAGAGTTAAACATGATTATAATACCATCACTTGAACCTCAAACTGTCTAGTAACATGTTATAATCTTTTCATAGAAAGCTGAGTGTCAACAGTGTAGTATAAAGTAGTGTGACCATACTGATACTGTACCACTTATTGTGTATTTGAGATATGAAGCTCTTAAACACTAATGATTCACACAAATCATTGTATTTACTCATGTCTGTTTTGATCTCATCTCCCCCGGCTGAGTAGGTGTGAAAAGATGCTCACAGATGCTTGATTGACATCTCCGTGATGTATAGGAAAAGTTGACTCACACCATGTCGGCAGAATGAGTAGATAAATGGTAAAACCGTCTGTTATGATTTGGAAGCGCTCACAAATGACTCTGAGATAGTTACCTCCATTGCCAGCATTTATAGCTGTTAGTTAACAAGTTGAACCAGACATTTGGACTGCAAATTTTGAGCAAAACATAAAAGTGTGATTTCCCTTGCCAATATTAAGATTAAATTCTGATTATTTTCAATTGTTGTTCAAAATTAAATTCCAGGCTTGTATTTGTTGTTACATATATAGAATGAGATTCAATAATGCAGTTGCTTGTTATTCTACGGTTGTTTTTTCACATTTTATCACACTGGTCTGTCAGAGAAAAAAATACAATTTCAGCTCACATTTTTTAGAATAATTCATTATTGGGGGCACCCCGAAAGCCTGTTGGTTAAGGTGCATAACCACAGCTTCCCAGTTTGGTTCAAGCCAAGGATCCTTATTGTCCATTTACAGCAAACAACTGCAGAGCTACCTAGCTACCTGTCTGAAACTGATGTGTGACGATCATCTAGACTGTTTATGCAGACAGAAGACTTGCAACTTGCAAACTGATAGACTACTCCTTATATTTACAAACCTCTAAATAATTGAGAATGGTGATTCTTCTGTAATGAAGCCATCTTAGGCCAAGTGAAACACCACTATGCATATCAACCAGACAACAGCCAAGAATTTTTGTTGTTTTGCTAACTCACAGAAACAACTGAGTAAATTTGCTAACAACAGTTGTCATTATAAAACTTGAAATGAGTAGTCATTGCTTTAAACTTTCACTTTCTGCAGCTTGTTAAGACACTGTTTATTATAATTGAAATTGTTGCTCAATTTCAATATCTTAGATATTTTTTTTATTAGTCCAACTTGATAAAACAATGCAGGCTCTCTTTTAATTAGCTGATTGTTCTATCTAGTATTGGGTTTTCGCAAGGTGCTTTGCTATCATTTTGTTATTTTGGTACCAGTTTGTCCACATTTCCATAGTTCTTTTTTATAATAATTCTTACCTAAGATGACCTGAACTGTATTTTCCATTCAACTGCTCACATTTACATTCTGTGTGATATGAATACAACATTAGTGTGTTGATTTTGGTGAACTCATTAAACTCCCAGCATAGCTGCTTCTGACTTCAGCCTGAGCAGAGGTCTAATCAGCCAGAGTAAATGATAACACCTGTCAGGGTATGAAAGGGTTTTTAAGTTTTGAGTTTCCAGCCCCAAAACCTTTAGGACCATGGAGAAAAAGACAGCAAACTGTTCAAACTGTTTTCCTTCTGGGCCTGACACCATTCTCTGCCAGTCTTGACAATACCTCACTGAATCCTAGCCACAGCAGGGTAAATGTGTTGTGTTGGCTTTTGTTCTTCCACATTGCCTTCCACAGGGACTGCTGACGCTGCACAGAGCCATAATGAAAGGCACAGCCCAGCTGTGCTGGCCAGCAAGATGGCACTTTCATCAAACTAAACCAGGCTGACGCCAGCTTCTCAATTATTAAACGCCTGAAATAAGCAACAGTGTAGAACCCCTCCCAACAAACTATTGTAGACACCCTACAGAGATTTTGAAAAGTAGTGATTGTTTGTGATATAAGATTTGGATTATGGTTATGCAGAGAGAGACAATACACTGGCGATGATTGCTCCAGAATATATGCAGTGTTAGAAGAGAGAATCAGAATGCTTTTGTTTTGTAGCAAACTGCAGTCATACTGGTGCCAGCTGTATGACCAACACAGCAGGCAGAGGACTGTACATACCTCTGCATAAGCCTGGGTCTCTCAACATTTTCTTGCCCTGTTTTTAGATCCCTAAATAAATCAGCATGTCACAATGTGAATTTGTTTACGACATATTATATTTAGCACAGAGCATGGCAACAGCTTCAAATTGATTATACATAAATGACAGGTTTGGAACATATCTAATTTATTTTTAAATAAAAAGACATCAAACACACATTTATGATTACGTTTTTTACACATTCTACAAAGCAGCTAACTAAGATGCTACAGACTACTTCAGAATATAAATAATCATTCATAAAAAAGTGTCAACTTACTAAGCTGGCACCCCATTATTTCTGATATTTTCTGTCATGCTTGTGATTTTCTTGACCTAAGTCCCAGTAGGATAAAAGTATAGAGCTGGATAACTCTTTGAATTCAGAGATGCACAAACATCTCCTAAATCCCTCTCTACAGTGAAATTGTCAACCTTATACATTAATTTCCATCTCCTGTCAATGCCAGAATGTCACTGGATGCATGCCAGGGAGGTTATCTTACTAAAGGTCAAAGCTAAACTTAATTGAACTTTGGCTGCAGCACCTGGCTGAGTATTGGGCCTTGCATGTTCGGTGTGAAAACAGTGTTAGCGATCTCCAGGGCGCCAACATAATAAGCAATTTATGCAGAGATTTTGGTTATTTATTCACACCTACTGCAAAAGCCCTATGTTTGTTTGTTCTGAGAAAACTCTACGACTGCATTTTTTATCTCTAGAGAGTAGCTCAGTATTGGGCAGATGTCGCTAAGCATACTCAGGGACCTGGTTCCTGTGTTTGCAAATTCAAAAGTATGGTTCTTTTCCAATGTGTATTCGGGGGATGGAAATGGAGGTTCTACGGCATAAGCTACATTAAGCTGTGGCTCATCTTGTAGCAAGTTTGCAAGATTGACATGTCCTCAGCAAACATAACACGTTTTTGGAAAAAAGTCTCAACTTCTCAGCCTTACCATGGAGACACGAGTTGCATTTGAAACTAAAGAAGTAAGCAAGTCAAATCACTGAAACTTTCTGCATGAATAGTATCCTACCCCATAACACCACTGGAATGTAACTTTGAAGTGCTCCTTCACTCATCACAGTAACTGATTGCTTGATTGGCTGCTACCTTACTGAATTTGATGCATACATATTGTGAGCACAAATTGTAGTTTTGGGTATGGGAATCTGTCAGTGAGGCAGGAAAAAACAAATACCTTCTTTAAATGGTGCATTATGTAGGCCCAGAAATCACTTTAGATTCATAATACTTCTTCACTGTTGCCTTTTACAATTCCTCATACATTATAATAATTATAATCCATCACAATCACAACAAATTCATTACATGTAAGTAAACTAACTGCTAAACCTTTCCTCTGAGCACAAAGCATGAGGAAAGTTGCAATAAACACATTGTCTTCACTGCAAGTAAGAGCTTGAGTACAAATTTACAGCCAATAGAAAAAGGTAAACGCTGGAACTTCTCCGTTGTCCATATGAAGAAAAATATATACCATTCTTTATATTATACAGCAGGTATATTCTCTATAATATACAAAACTCTGTATATCACACAGTACAGTCTGACTTGGTTGACTTGCTTTATATTTATTTGACCTTCACTTTGCAGTAATGCTTACATATCACACAGAAAAAATATATACTGTGCTATATGTAATCAATTATCCTTGTTAAATAATTTATAATTTTTTTTTTTACCTTGGTAAAGGAAAAACTGCAATGAGGACATTAACAATAATGATTTGCCTTCTACAATATGTACGCTCTATAACAATACACTGTTCTACCCTATTATTACAGTCAGGGTTCAGTAAATCCACAATATCTCAAGGAATCATTACTGTTGAACTGTGCAACTGTTACATAGGTTACTTTTTCTTACTGCCTTTTGTATAATACTGTTATTTCACAATGATGAGATAATGAAATTGTGGGCCCAAAATTCAGAATATAGATTTCAGAATTATAAATGTTGAGTCTGTTGTGAAAATTGCGTCAAAGCAAGCATAACTTACTATAACTAGTTTTCTTAGTACTTTTGAAATGTTTTTCAATAAATATTTAGCAAACAATATGGTTTAATTAACCTTTAAAACACGGTTAGATCCATTTGTGAGTCTGTAATAGGTGTGTTGTTTTTAAAAGGCTGCATTTTCTAAATTAAGAAAGCGTGTTTCCTGAGATCAAACAAAGACGACCTGCAGTTTTGAGTTTTCAGGCGGGTGATTGTAATTACCCTGGTTTATAAATATACTCCTTATCACAGCAGAGGGATCCACATTTAAGCCATATCATAAGCTTTGGGATTACCGTATTGCCTTGCCTCTGTACAGATTACCATAAATCTCCCCACACAACTGAGGAAGTGTGTGCTGTTCCTGAGAAACTCAGTTTAACGTTGAAGAGCAGTTACAGTGCACATATATACACACATAACATGCAGATCACAAACCTTAGTTACCAAGAATGGATATTTAACCTTGTAATCAACAAATTAATATGTTCCACTATTTAGTTGTATAAAAAAATCTTTCAAGCAATTCTTGTCAAATCAATAGAAAATCACTCCATTTCTATGAATTTTGTACAAATTGATAAGACTGTGTCTTACACCAAGCTGAATAGAGTTACTGCAATTTGAGAAGATGACCTGTGACACATCACAGTCATCTATATTTGCATACACACCTAAATGCACATTAATGTACCAGCACACAGACACACACACACACACACACACACACACACACACAATCCTCTACTTCCAAACCCCATCCTCCCCCGAACACACACACCAAACACATTCTTTGATATATGTGAGCCATGCAATGCTGACGTGAAGTGGTGTCTGCAAAATAGTTAGTGTCCAATTATTCATGGTCTCTTATGGTGGACATAACATGAAAAGGTGTGGCTTTGAAATAATAATTTAGATAACAAATAATACACAGATAAATCCTGCAATACAGAAGAGTAATTAAAGCCACACTCAATTAACCTCAGACAACATAAATTTGTCTATTGCCTTATTGTTATAACTAATGTTGTGGTTTGCTGTCCCTGTATTAGACAGTTTGATTTTCCACTTTAAGGTTCAGTGTAAAAGTAAAAACCTGAATAATTGGAGACATTGAACATTTGAACTCAAGCGTGTCATGAACGAAGAGTCAAGGGTGCTTTACTGTGATTCAAAAGTGTCTTTTTACAGGGCATACTTGATAAAGGATTTACCTCTCTGATGAGCCTTTGTATTTTGATTTTGATTTTTGATTTTTAGGCTGATGCGATGGATCATACCTCACACTCCCTGGAGCCAGAAATTGTGCAAGTGCAGGAACCAGTGCCGTTGCCTAGCACCTCCAATGCTTCTGGTGTGGCAGCAGGGTTGTAGCTCATGTAATACTCTTGAAGCTGGGAGCTCAGGTTCTGCTCTGGCTCTGGGCTCTTTTTGCGACGCTTCCGTCCTACCATGGATCGCTGCTGTAGCAATCTGGTTGCACCTGGGTAGCGTCGCCACAACACATAAATAATTGTCAAGATTAGGGACATGGTGAAGAAGATGGCCACGCTGCCCACCACCACTTTGTGCAGAGTCATGTGTTCCAGCTCCGGGGGTGGTATGTGGGTGGGTCGAGTGCGAGCAACTGAGTCTCTTGGGTCTTTGCTCATATGCCCTGGGAAGGTAGGATGAGGAATAGGTCGAGGTCTGAATGGTGGGAGTGGACCAAAGGTGCTGGCTGGTGGCATGGGTGGAGAGCCGCTAGTAGGGGCAAAGGTTGGTTCAGTGGTGGCTTCAGAAATTATGTCTGACATTGGTGAGGGTGTTTCAGTCAGAACATAATCAGTTTCCTCACAAATGCCATGGTTCCTTGTGGCTTCCATAATTTTTTCTCCCTGGAGATACTTTGGGCTGCTGCAAATCATAGTGGTGTCTTTACTGCCCCGAAAATTCCTCAACCATGCCACAAGTGGACATATGCCAGTTCCACAATCCCACATGTTCCCAGCAAGGCTGATGGAGGTCAGTGAGATCCATGCTGACACCGCCTCCTGAGACACATTAGACAGTTTGTTGGATTCCAGGTTGAGAACTTGAAGGTTGGGCAAGCAATGAAACACAGCTGGGTCCAGGGTCTGGATTTCATTCCCAGAGAGATCAAGTTTCTGCAGTGTATACCAAGTCCACGGAAGCCCCTGGTTGACCACCCTAATGCGGTTCCACTGCAGATAGAGTGATCTCAGGTTGGCTAAGCGTGGAAACAGAAAAAAGTTTATCCGCGAGAACTGGTTGTGCTCCAGATGCAACTCCATCAATTTCTGTAGCCCCAAAAAGGTGGTGCGTGTAAGAGCCTTGATTCGATTGTAGCCCAAATCCAAAAACTCCAAACTTCGGCATTCCAGGAAAGCTCGAATTGGGATGTTGGAAAGACCATTTGAGCGTAGATGTAGGTTTTGCAGCTTTCGTAGGCCATGGAATTGACCTGGTTGCAGGATTTCCAATTTATTGTATGACAAGTCCAGACTGCGGAGATTGGGAATTCCATGGAATGTTGAATTGTGCAGGGATGTGATCTTGTTGGAACTCAGTATTAGCTCTTTAAGCCTACGGACTCCCTGAAACGCTCGACTATCAACAGCTGAAATCTGATTGTGGTCCAAGTAAATCCAGAGAAGCTGACTGAGGTGAGCAAATTGATACGGTAGCAGGGTGTGAAGTTCATTGTACCGCAAAGAGAGGCCCTGGCAGCCTACTGAAATGTTTTCTGGGACATCTAAGAAGCCAGATGAATCACAATGGACAGTTTTCCCCTCACATCGACAGCTATTGGGGCAGGTGCGCTCACCAAAGCTGAACAGTAGAGGAGCCCGCAAAAGGAGGAGGAGAGGAAAGAGGAGGTGTGTCACTCGTCTATCACACAGCAACGGACCTAAAAGAGAATGAAAGACAGAGAATTTATTGCTATGAAGATCAAGCCATTTTTTTTAGATATTATTTGCAAATGAGCCATGGAGAGAACACAAATTCAGTATCCGCTGTAAAGAAAGAAGGATTGACATGTTTCCCAACAGATTTACCATGTGAAGAATAATTTTTGTTCTTTGTTAAATGGCTACCAGAAGAGCTGAATCATATGAGTGGAAAAACTAGATGAAAATCTCAGGGATTGTCAGAAGAAAAAATAGGAAATGTATTGTATTAGAAAGTATAGGTCTCTTAAGTCCTTTCAGTTTGCTATGCTCAGTGAAGAATTATAAGCAGCTAAATCAAGAATTACCATCTATACTTTGCATACCATTCTTTTTATTAGTCTTCATATGATCACGGGTCATAACACTGGTTTCTGCAAAAGTGCACTTAACTGAAATGCTGCTTTTCTCAAACATTAATATTCTGAACATGAGCTGCTCAAGCATGGTGAGCATCTGGACAAAGACTCTATACATCTGTTAAAGGTTAAGATATCAAGAGACTCACTTCTGAAATATAAAAAAAAAACAAAAAACAAGAACTCCAGGGAGATTTGGAAGATTTGCCAACATTTGCAAGACCCCTGTGACCCATATGTTATTTGAAAATGGAAATAAAATGCATTTTTACTTTATCAAAAAATAACCAAGTGTATTTTCTTCTTCAAGGTGAGACATGCTGTGATTTTCCTTACTTTTCTGTGTTATCAGTACTCTTCATCCCTATTTTCATGGACAGTCTAGATTCACCCTTTACCCTTTTCAAGAAGTTTTATAATCTTGCATTCAGTGGAATATATGGTATATTTAGTTAAATACAAAAGAGGATGTGGGTAATGGCAGCACCCTAGTCTCAACAACCTTTAAAGGTCAGGCTCCCAGGACCTAGAGACCTGCACACAGATGTTTCAGATTCCTCCACCAAATTTGCATGAACTCTTGCACAAAAGGTTTCAGGGACACAATGCCCATCCACACCAGATGTGTTCCGTCCCAAATTACCTGCTCACATGTATGATCTAGTCTATAGTGTTGGGTAACTCAGGACCTGAGCTCCTTACCTTATTAAGGAGTTCCTCAAGGGTCTATTTGGGGTCCTGTCCTGTACTCTGTCCCTTAAGACTAGGGGAACACTATAAAATGGACAGCAATTCCTGTACTTTTCATCTAATATAAACGTCATCAAAGTAAAACTGACAATCAGCACTTAAACCTTTAGTCTGGTTTGATTTCAAATTATACAGTACAGAGCCAAAACATTGCTGTCCTAATACATTATGATTGCACTATATGAAACATCCTTGACCCAGTGCTCTCTTCTGGTCTCACTCTGAGTATAAAGCAGATTAAGGATATTCATATCTCACGACAATGCTGCTTTCAAAAGTATTTTTACTTCCCTCAGGCACCTTTCTGCTGTCATTATCAGTTTTCTGTCAGCTGATTTGCCGTTAACGGCTATTGATTTGACAATTAACAATGATGAGTTAGTCTACAAAGGCATAGAAGGAGGGAGGGTGTTAATTTTGTTTGGACAGGTTGAAATGGCAGTGTTTCTGAATAGGAAGTGGGCGATGGCAGTGATGACAAGAAGCAGTACTAGGAATATAACTATTGTTAATAATTTAAATATTATAGGAGAGTCTAGTGGTTGTAAATGTTGCCATGGGTATGGAGTTTGTAATTCGAGTGGTGGGAGACGTTTCATTTCTTGATTTGATTTGAGATTGTAATTCTCAAATCAAATCAAGTCTGTGTGTGTGTGTGTGTGTGTGTGTGTATATGTGTGTGTGTGCATGTGTGGTATGACTTAAGTCACTTTCAGGGACACACACCAGGCTTAAGACCAGTTGAATGGGGACAGCTTGTCCAATTGGGTACAAAAGCTGTGTCCCAAGTTGTTAGAACGCTGATTTTTGGTTCAGTGGTTAATGTCAGGGTTAGGCTAATATTAATGTAAGGGTTAGGCAAGTAGTGGTTATGGTTAGGGTTAGGGTCAGTCTTCAGAAAATGAATGTAAGTCTATGCAAATACCCCAAAAGTGACTTAAGTAAACCTGTGTGTGTGTGTGTGTGTGTGTGTGTGTGATTGTTATACTCAAATAGGGAGAGGGAGAAAGAGTTTTAGGGGTTAAAAATACATTGAAGAAAAAATTTACTTTGCAAAAAGTGAACTTTACTACAGTATCAATCATACTAGGGTCTGGTGTGGTGAGGTGCTTGCATTCTAATAGATTTTTGTATTTTTAAAACATTTTTGGATGGTGGTTGAATTTCATGTTCAGGCAATTTAATCTAATGTTTAGTTGATCTTTTTTCCCCCAAAACTCATTTACTTTCTTGCATTTAATTTCTTGTTTTTTAGGTGCTGTTGTTGCACAAACTTCAAGTCTCTACTTGCACATTTACATAAACAAAGAACAACTTCACCTATCTTTTCTTTTAAACATATGATGCCAATTTAATAAAATGCATATTTTGCATAAGGACTGTACTCAAGTGTACAACACATATGTGCACACTTATTTTTACTTATACTTCTACCCTTATCTTACCAATGCATTCTCTAGCCCCTTACTTTACTTCCATTATTACTTAACAGCTAACCTTAACAATTATCCTAAGCTAAGCCTTAATCTCAGCCATTACAAATGACTTGACCTCCAACAGCCCTTTGAATTCAGTGCTGGACAAAATGCCCTCAGTATCCAAAAATGTCCTCACTCTCAAGGTCTAATACCCATATTTGTCCTCAGAAAAAACAGAAGTACAAGAACACACACACCCCAAATGCTGTGATTTGTTTTGTACTATATGCATAAGTTACTGTTTGACTTTGGACAAGGTTTATAAAATGACAGCAGGTGAATGGCTTGAATACAAAAACAGAAATGCATCATATTAGGTAGAATGTGCAACTCTGCGTAGACAAGTTTTGAAGAGACACATTGCTTTCCAGAATGGTGTAGATAGACAGACTGACATTATTAAAGACAAATAGACAGAGGAAGACTATAATGATGACAAAAAATTGAGTGAACTGACAATTTAGGACCTAGATTTGAATGGTGTGTGCACTGTAATCACTTTATATTCACATTTATATATTTTCTTTCTTCAGAAAGCTGCATATGAACAGCATATTAAGTGCAGTGCGATGCCTCTTGTAATTGTAATACCCCAGTGGTGGAACGAGTTACCAAAGTCTGTTCGATCTGCAGTACTTCTCAATCTTTAAGAAAAGACTAAAGACCCAGCTCCTTCATGAACATCTCTGCACTTGATGGACTGAAAGTAGAAAAAAAACAAAAATACAAAAAAGAACAAAAAAAAACAACTGCTTCTATGCAATCTACGCAATATATGCATAGCATCTATGCACTGACTGTTGGCATCTAGGTCCTATTGGACTCAAACGTAGCTTTACTCATATTACTTACTCCCCTGACTAGATCCCTGCTTCTGTTACATCAGCTCTCAGATTTACATCACTTTGGATAAAAGTGTCTGCTAAATGAAACTGTAAATTGTAAATGTTCATTATAAGCTTTAATCTTCAGCTTTAATGTATACCAAAGCTCCAGGACAGAAATATTGTATGTATAGAACTTGATTTGTCATTTCTGTGTGCTAACCTGTTAAGCTGCTACTGTAACAAAAAAAAGTTTTATTCCTCCATTAGCTGGCATGAAGTATGCAAAGCGCATTATTATGCATCATTATAACACAACTTACAGTGTCACAGTGTCACATGCCATTTGACAATTTCATGCTAAAATAGGTAGCAAACACACACTGTCCCACATGAGCTGTATTAATCACAAAGTACAAATATACTACAGAGTATACCTGGGTACAGACACGTTTGTTTTAAACCACGAAAGCCACCAAACAAGAACAAATACAAACAAAAAATGACTTTCACATGTTAAAAATGATATTTTAGGAGTGACTAAATTTCATATACTTCTTTGAGACTTCAACCTTGCAGCAACGAGACGATAGATGGAGAGGGTGGAACAGTAAGCGTAAGCACAATTCACAGTTTGATACATGACTCGGTTTGGGGCTTACAGTTCTAATTTATTGGAATTGCATAAATGGAAGTTGCAGGTGGTAACTTAATTGGAAGTTAGTAGCTCCTGTGCACTAGAGCATACCATTGCACAGCCTTCTAATGACAGTTACCTTGAGACCACTAAAAAGCACTCAGAAAGCACATACCTCGACAGAAGCTGCACAACCCTATAAATGTTATTTTAGTAATATCAGATGTCAAAAAATGATTGATCTGCATCTGGATCAACATCAGCAGTAGGTAAATATGGGATATATATGGATTGGGTTTTTTAAATCAGTGTTGTAATTCATATAGTAGTAGTATAATTGGCAACATTATTACAAATTTTTGACACATGGCCTAATTTTACATCAACTATCAATGAAATTGGTGTACATATTTTTTGCTACATCCTGCTAACTACTAAACAGACAGGAAATAAAACATTTGCTAAAGTGCTAAACTTTTTTGTTTAATGTTATTTAAAAAAGCAGCGAAGAATATAAAATATTGCTAGATTGTCATTAATTTGTAAAAATGCAAAAAGTAGACGAGCAGAAGGAAGTAAAGCAATATAGGAACTAAATGAGATATAATGATAGTGAGTGACAATGAGTGGAAATGGCACACTATGTGAAAGTGTGTGCTATAAATAAATCTCTGGAGACCTTGGAGCTGTAACATCCACTGTTACTGGCAGGTTTGAACCAAAAAACAGGACAAGGAGAAAGACAAAGTTAAAAGGAGAGTTCAGTTACTTATTCAACAGGCAAGGTGAAAACAGTCATTCAGGCAAACAAATCTGACAAGGGGCAGGTAGGGAATCCAAGGTTCAGAAAGCAGGGTCAAAACAGGAAGGTCAGGAAAATACAGAAACAAAGAATGCTGAATAGTTTGATGAAACACACAAGACAATCTGGTGGAGAACAAAGGGTAACAAACTGGTATTTATGCTGAGGGACTAATGAGGCAATGAGCTGCAAGTGAGAAGATGGACGGGGAAAACCAGGTGAAGGGAATGAGGTGATTGCATGGTAAGAGGGAGTGGCAGGATGTGAAAAGACAGTAGAGTTAGTGAAATGGCATGAGAACAAGAACCAGAAGAAAATAACTAAGAGTTAGTGGGATTCGTGACACAAGCAGTAGATGCACAACCACAGACTCATTCATTCTAAAATAGGTAGCAAATATGCACTTTCCCACAAAATATGCATTAATCATAAACTATATCATATACTCAACTGTACAAACTTGCCTGTACTGAGTACAGGGAAGTTTGTTTTGGGTGACTGAATTTCACATACTTCTTATACAATTTCAAAATTGATGTTTTAAAAATTGTAAACAGGGTTCTGCAGTTATTGCCATTGAGACCTCTTCCTTGCAGCAATGAGACAATGGAGGAGGTGGAACAGTACAAGCACAATTCAGAATTTGATATATGGCTTGGTTTGGGGCTTACAGTTCAAATTTATTGGAATTGCATAAATGGAAGATGCAGGTGGTAACCTAATTGTAAGTTCCTGTGCGCTAGAGCATACCATTGCACAGAGTCTTCTGCTCTAATGACCATTACCTTGAGACTACTAAAAAGCACTCGGAGAGCACATACCTTGACTGAGGCTGTACAACCCTATAAAGTTGTTATTTTAGTAATACAAATATCAAGAAATGATTGATCTGCATCTAAATCAGCATTTGTAGAGGACAATCATGGGATGTATGCAGATCATTTTCTTTTGAGTCAGTGTTGATATAGTAGTAGTGTAATTGGCAAAAATACTCATCTGTCACTGTTGTAAAGGTTTAAAAAAGTCCCGGAACCTTAGCAAATTAAAAAACAATCACATCATTAGTTTACAGATTTCTGCTACATACAAGAATAGGAAGAATGACGAATGTTAGATTGCTTTTAATATGGAAAGGTGAAAAAAGTAGACCAGCAGAATGAAGTAAAGCACTAGAGGAACTAAACGAGGTATCGTGATTGTGTGTAAATGAGAATCAGTGGAAATGACACGCTATGTGAAAGTGTGTGCTATAAATAAATCTCTCGAGTCCTCCAAGCAAAAGATGCACTGCTAGATGCACTTCCATCACCTCCATTAGGTGATCTGTAAACTGGCATCCACAGCACTATACACAGTCATCAGTTTTCCCTAAATGATAATCCCATTGGAGCATTTAGAAGAGTCTGCTGGAAACCCGAAGAGGGGGATTTAGACATATTTCAGATAGTAGAAAACCCCAGGCTGTACGATGTGATAGAAAGCCACAACATTCAGCCACTGGCTCATTGACGCCTCTGCATGACAGCATCTTTAATTAGCACTCATTGGTTCAACATGGATTTCTGCGTAGACAGAAGAGTAATAAAAACCCACTGGACATGTGTACATCAGGCTCCCATGGGAGGCTTTACAGAGCAGATTGGAGAGAGACTTTTACTTTAGGGCAGATTAATTATCCAATCATTCAACGTTGCATTATTTTCAGATATCACTCAGGTTTTCTTCTTTTTTTTCTTGTTTCATGCATCAACTGCTATAAGAACTTTAGGACCTCACATCCTAGTTTCTTGGCAGCAACACACCAGCAATACTTCAAAGACAAACTAAAGTAAAAGAAAGCTTTAAGATAGACTCTGTTTCTATTGGGAAGCTAATGAGAACAAAAAATGACAAAAGGGGAGGAATAATAAAGTCAAACGCTCAACACAACGTCATGTTCTTAATATTCAAAATTAAAAATGTACACAAAGGTGACTGATTATATGCACATGCATGTATACGTTAACATACAGTGCTACACTTACACTTATTATGAGTAACTTGAAATGTTATATTCGAGGGAAAACATGTGTGTCTTGGCATCATCATAAATAAAATAAATAGGCAGAATTATTCAAAATCTCTGTCATTATGGAGAATAGAAAACATGAAGTTAGAACTTGAACTATAAATAACATCTCAGTTCATGCAGGCATCGCTATGAAATCTGTTCCCCCTTAGAGGAGATTTGATCTCACACAGTAAGCTACATACATCTGTTTACCTGAATCTCTCTTCTTAGTACAGCATGACCAATCAGAGCCAGAGGGTTTTTGGAGATTTTATATCTTGTGCAAGTTAGATCTTGAAGAGGTGAACAACTTTTAGTACAGCGCTACATAAATAAACATTGGTATAATTATCACAGAAGTAAATCTATTCCTAACAACCTTCAAGTCTCAAGTCTGTTCTTTTCCCATTTTTTTTAAGTATGAATAGCAGTGAAAGGTGAATAAATATTTGGCCAACAAAAGGTTTGCTGCTATCTCCCTGATGTATCCCTGATTAATCTTTAGCTGAGGTTGAATTTGAAATTAAGGCTGCAATATAAAAAAAATAAATCCACTATTAACTTTTATTTGGTTTAGATTGTGTTATTACAACTTTTGCAACAGTTTCAACTTTTAATTCTCGTTGGTAAAATCCAGTGTATTGCCAGGGTACTTGTGCCTCGAAGCAAACTAAAGCACATTGCTGTTTCTTTTATTGTCTGCAACGAGTAATACTTCAACACAATTTGCGACTGATAAAGATGCAATTCCGGGCAATAAATATCAATTAAAGAACAAGCTCTGTGCTCCTGTTTCCCCCTGGGCTCAACATCTCACCACTGGGAGTGGTTTGCTGAAGTTAGACTATAATGTTCACACTGAACGTCAACTAAAATGGTCTTTCAAATGCAGCAAACAGCAAAAGTTATTATATAAGCCCCTAAAATATATCTTTTCCCCAATTACCTCACTTAAGGTCAGGCTCCAATGGCAACCTTTATGAAATCCCATAAAAATGAGACTCCTTCCCCCCTGAGGACAGAGTGGATTCTGGCAGGCCTCGCAGAGTCAGCTGTCGTCTTCCTTGGCCGTGCGACAAGTTGATATTTCATTTGAATGCACGGTGCTCTGAGCACTGATGCAAAGGCTATTACCCAGAGTGCCCGAGTGGGTTGGCCAACAGTGCGAAGGCCGCACACTGAAGCACTTCAAAGAAATGAAAAGTGTGCAAGAAAACAAAATATATTTATAATGTATAAAAAATATAAATATATTTCTTATTAAATGGTCTACTGTACCATAGGTTATACACATTAAAAGGAAGGGTGTGTTTCTTTGTGGAAGCTTTTCAAGATTATAAACTGGCAAAAAAGTAAAATCAACTTTGTAGATATGGACTTATTGTATTCATTACATAGTGCTTTTTTTTTTCTTTCTTTTTTTTTTTTACTATGGAGGACATAAGACTTTATATACTTATATAAAGTCTATATTTCATTGTGTAAATGGCTTCTCTTTTTCTTCTCCTATACAGTAAAATATATAGATATGGAGCATTCACATGAGCAATAGGGAAAGACTGATCAAAAAACTAGAAAACTTTAATATGGCAATAAATATCATTATTATATATAATATTATGTATTTTTTACAGACCTTAAAGCTTCAGGCATGGGTCTGGTGTATTCTACATCCTGCCTTCCCTTCCCTCCCTAACTGTCTTCTTCTCTGACACAGGAGCCAAGGGTTTTAAAATGTGTGATGTGTGATCGAGCTTAGGCAAGCAGAATTCTAGGGCACTACAGGATGTGTGATATATTACATTATTGAGTGTGTTCACTCAGATTTAAGGCACATAAAATTAAAAATACTTTCAGGGCACAGAAGTATGTGACATATTACCAGTCGCAGGGCCCATCATGCAACGGTGATTAATTGGACACGCTGGCATTACAATATTGAAATGAAGTACCTTTTACACACTTAAAACCCATTATTTTATGCCCATTAATTTGAAAATTGGAGTCAGCTGTAATTTCAACTTACAGCAAAAGCATGAAGCTGTCTAAAATGGCTGATTTATGATAAAAGCTTATTTTACTACTTCTGGAGCTGCGCATACAGTGGGACATGCAGAGATAGGAGGAGCAGCCACTCTTGAATACACTATACTGTACAACTAGAATGAGATACATGGAAAAATAAAGCTTAGCTGGTTAATATCATACCCGAAATGGCAAAGTACAGCTTAAATGGAGCAGCATTAATTAAAAATTTAAATGGAATGAGCAGTCGATTTTGTTAGCTCAGTTATTCTGTCCAGATTTGTGAAGGATGTAGTAACTGAGGTCTAGTGAGTCCATGACCTACTCAAGCATAACAGCAAAAAGAGGAGAATGGAGGTAGATGGATTGTTCTACCTTTGCCTGCTGGCTTTTACAAGAAAAAGAGAAAGGCCTAAATTATTACCACTGCAAGACCTAATGCCATGATTAGCTGTATTGATTTGCTAAGTCTAAGCATTAACATTTCAGATCAATGGGATTAGCAACAAAAGGTATATAGAATTCTTCTTTATCCACAAGAGAAACTGCCTGTAACGTACATCAACTTCTCACTGTAAGTGCAGTGCAGTAGTGCTGGTCGCCATGTATATTGATTAAAGTGTTTATCATTCTCATTTATACCATGGCCACTGAGAATTGAATCTCAATTCTGATTGGCTGGTAGGTATTTGACGAAGGTGTGTAATTAATGTGCCAGTATTAAACTCAAGGTAAAGACAGCAAACAGTGAAGCTCAGCTAAAGAGTGTTATTTGTATAACTAATGAAATGAAATACATAAATAGCTTCACAGTGGGAACCACGCAAATGTATTTTCAAATGTGATATTTGTATGAATCTATCCAAATCAACAAATGGTAGGAGGAGGAAAGAGAGGACTTTTAAAATTCAGCCAAGTTAGCAACAGTGGCATCGGTAGCATGCTGGTCTTAGGGACAGCTGCAGAGGAAAGGAAGGAAGAAATGTAACCAAAACCCCACAGAAAAAATAAATAAATAAATAAAATTGGAGAAGCTGCATATTAGAGTGTGACAGGAAGAGAGAGACAGCTGTAGAGAGCTAGCAAGTCTGTGTGTGTGACAGATAGAGGGAGGTGGAAAGAGAGAGGCAGTCTGTGTGTGTGAGACAGCCCTACAAAGTTATCTCCACTGAAAGTCTCCAGCATACCGTGTAGAAATATCCGGTGCTGTTCTGTTCTCTTGTTGCTTGAGTATGTTTAAGATTTTAGAGCAGTCAATGAAATTCTCTAAAATTAAAAAAAAAAAATTCAGGATTTTATAACTTCGGTTTAGCCTTGTAAAACATACTCCTTTTTCTTGAGCTAGCTGTTGCCTAGCAACAGAAGCTGAGAGCCAGAAACTACATTACATGAGATTTAACCGAAAAATTATGTTAAAATGTGTTACATTAGTAAATGAACAAAGGGTATGTTTGAACTGAGGACATATGGTATTTTCTTGGCAAGTGGTCATGGTATAAGGAGGTTAATACCTTTCAAGTTAAATAATTTTAACTGACACAGAGGCTGAGGGTATTATCCCATACATCATTTAGTAAACTGAGATTCATGTTCCTAGTTGAAGATCTGGTATTGTGGCCTTTTTTGACTAATTTTTATAAATACTTAGTCTATTTTAAACATATCTGTGACATTTTATTTACTAAATTCATGTATATTCCATTCCTTATTCCCCTCTGTCCTCCAGCTGGCTGTTTCAGTAGCCATTTACATGGAATCAGCATTATTAATAATAACCTACTGGCTTGACATGTGGCCCCCACCTTCACATGTAGCCAGTCGGAATACAAACTAATGAATAATACAAGTTCCCTTACCTCACATCTTCAGCTGGAGACACAAGTATAGTATATAGAACCTTCTGTTGCACACTTCAGACATCAAAAGGATGTTTCAGAATGTTAAGATCGTGTCTAAGCTTCCTAATAAAGGTAAATAAAATAAAGTTGTAATAAATAAATAAAGTTGTTTTGGTTTTATTTCGAACGTTGCTAGAGGTCGCTATGCTAGCTTTAGCACAAATATATTTAGTAACAGAAAGAAACAATGTTTACAAGTGCACATATTATACAATTTCATCTAAAAAGAGTTGAAAATCCTGTGGCGTACTTTCAGCCATTCCTGACATAAATTTCATCCTCTGGATGGCTATGTTAGGTGCTGAACAACCAGCAACACTTCCAGTGTCTTGCTTTGCTCATTGTCCGACTGAAACGCAAACTCTGACTTACAGCAGGGGTAGACTCATGCTAAAGCTTCCTAGCATATTTGATCTGACTTTCTGGTGTGATGTAGTGACAGGTTTCTACACTGCTAGCTATTGAGCTGTGAATTTCAAAAATTGAAATATCTTAAAAAGTCAGAGGAGATGGAACTGTGTAATTTTATGGCATAGGAGGGCCCCACCATCACCCTAATCCATCCTAAAACCCCTTTTTTATTGTTTTCCACCATACTAGGTTTAACATGCACACAGCTACAACTAGTGATTTTCATAATTAATTAATACTTAATGATATTTGTAATTCATTGGTTAATTGTTAATTCTTTAAAATGTCAGAAAATAGACCCAAAGGTGAGCCCAAGGTGACGTGTTTGAACTGCTTGTTCTGTTCAACCAAAAGAGCAAAAACAACAGATATTCAGTTTACAATAGTCTAAAACAGAGAAAAGCTTAGAAATCCTCACATCTCAGAAGCTGGGACCAACTCATGTTTGGCATTTTGTATATGAGAAATAAACAACGGATTATCAAAACTGTCAATTGATGTCCTGTTGATCAGCTAATTGATTCATCAGTTTATCATTTCAGCACCACTGGAGACAATTTCGACTACGACTCTAGCTGACTGGCTGACCTTTCAAGTGAAGCTGCCCAACAAACTGTAGAAAACAACAAATAACAATGTTGTCTCATAGAAGGCACAACCTTTTACAGCCTGTGTAACCACTTATTCTGCTTGTCAAGGGGGTACGATAATCTGCAGGGAGGGAGACCTTTAAAAAGTCTAATTGGTTATTTTGCACGTCAGCGTTTTTACATCAGCAGGTTTTGTGTGACCATGAAAGCTGTCCACTGTGGAAAAGGCGGTGTTAACGAGAAGTGCTGGATGGACGTCCACTTGGAAAAGTGACTTTTTAGAAGCACTTCAGAGAAATCCATTCTGGTCTGGTGCCTACAGCGTTCTCTCAGCCATAGCACAGTCTGATATTGAAGTTACTCTGAGCCTTATAAATACCCAGTAGTCATACATCAGTTGAACCATGTCTGCATAGCTTCTGTTTTAATACAAAATAAATCATAACTTCTCATGTAAAATAAGGTATAAGGGCAAAAGTGGAATCTTGCTTTATATTCCCATTAAAACTTAATTAATCTATTCTATATTCTATTTAATTCATTCTATGGTATGATCTGACATGATGTTTGTGCCTGATGATTAAGAATGATCAAAACACTGCAGCACGAGATAATTAAATTAAAAAAGTGTACAGATCTCTTTTCCTTTTTCTTTGCTTTTGATATCAGTTTTATCCAGTTATTTCACTCCTTATCTTTCTTAGACATTGGTCGTAGCTAAATTCCTTGGCTATAGAGATATATAAAATTTAAGGATTTTTCTTTAAGCACAATTGAACTGTAAAACTATTAAGTCGGAAAACATTTAAGACATACAGTGTGGTTAGAGTGAGGTCTGCCTAAGGTAAAACCTTTCACTTGTTTGATTTAATTTTCAATAATACAGTACCAGTCAAACATTTGGAAACACTTTCTCATTCAAGTGAATGGGTGTGTCCAAACTTTTGACTTGTACTGTATGTAACTGACACATAAAGCAGGGGGCTGTATTGGGTTGTTTGCTTCTCTAATAGTTGCACTCAGAAAATCAGACATCATTAGGTCTTCAACCTTTACACCAAAAGCGCTAATATCCGGACTCAGCCTGTCAAAAAGTGACACGTGAACTCTTCACAGGCCCATAGATTAGATTAGATTAGGGTAGATTAGATTCAATTTTGTTGTCATTGTGCAGAGTACAGGTACAAAGCCGATGAAATGCAGTTAGCATACAACCAGAAGTGCAAAAAATACAGTATTATTTACAGATGAGTGCAGGAAAGTAAGTGATGCTATATCTTCCAATTGTGCATGTCTGGTTATGGACTGTGGACAGTTAAAATATACAGATATTTTATATGTAAATATTTTAAATATGTATATATAGAGAAAAGATGTGGACAGAATTAGATAACAGAGTGAAAATGTAAGGTTGTATGTACAGTATTAACAGTATATATACATTTGGCTAAGTATCCAGAGCATAAACAGCATAAGTACAGTTGGTTATATGTACAATAACATTATTTGAACAGTGTAAGAATTCAGACTGTGCAAAACATGAATTGTACAAATCACATGTTCATTAAAGTACTGTGCACAGTGCAGTAATGAGTGCAATGATGCTATTAGACTGGTGGTGTGGTGCTCAGCAGGGTCACAGCCTCAGGGAAGAAGCTCCTTTTGAGCCTACTAGTGCGGGCTCCTGTAACGTCTGTTGGATGGGAGGAGGGTGAGAAGTCGATGGTTAGGATGAGAGACATCCTTGATGATGTTTCTAACCCTGTAATATCAAACATATCAGGATCTGTACCAATGCCGGCTGCTGCTTAGGACCCCCCACCCCCCCACCCCTCCTCCCCACACATACACACGCACAAACATGTTATTGCTTTAGAAATCTGTGCAAAGAGGCAGAGACCCGCGTTGATCGATATGAGTGCTGAGGTCAAAAGATCAGCTCAGACTGAGACGTTTAAGCTGGCCACTTTGAGCTGAGCCTGCTGTAAAGGCTGAAGAGTTGACATCATGGATGATGAGTGTGTGTGTGTGTGTGTGTGTGTGTGTGGTATGCTGGCAATCAGTAAAGGTCAGAAGTTTTGCGGGTTATGTCTGTCATTCAGGAGTATGAAAAGCAATATTTATATTTTATCGTAATTCAGCACTTTAGGCCAGTGGTTAGTTGTTCCGATGCTCATGAGAATCAATTAAAACACTTCTGCTGTATAGAGTGGAACTGGCTCATTTTACTTTGAGAAATCAGCTATAGTATAATAGTTATCTGAACTTTGGATTTGTATCTTTATCATTGTACTGTACAGCCCCTGGAAGAGAGGAAATAAAATAAATATCTTTTGCATTCTTTCACAAAACCATTACTTTGCACCAGCAGTAGAAACAACAATAGGACTTTTGGCACAAATCCTTGCAAATAAAAGCATCATTTCTACAAATGGATCTTTTTTAAAATGTCTCTCTCCTTCCTCTATTTGTCTCCATGTCCCTTGTGGAGCTTTGTACTTTACGGCCTGTTCTCAACAGAAAAATAACAGTATTGGTCATTTGTTTAAAGGCCCTGAAACCTAATTTCTAAATCTGCTTCTTACTATGAGTGATGGGCTCCTGCATGAACTTACATTTTTCTGCCAAAGTTTGGCAACAATTTGATTATTTCACAGAGAGATTTCTGTATCCGTGCTTTTTGTCTAGACTCTCTCACTGGGTTAAAGTGGGCATGGTTCTGCTGGAAAAAGGTGATGTCACCTACTTCTTTGCACCCAATTAGGATTTAGCAATATTTGAATCGAAATATGATGACAGTTGTGGGGTTGTTTGCTTATATTGCCAGGTCGCTGTCTATCAAGTCTGATCAAACTGCACCAATACAATCCTAATGAAGTAGACTGGCTGAAATTTTGAGTTACTAAATAATATCTAAGGATAAGAACTTAAACTTTGATTGTTACTTTTAAAATGTACATGTTACAGAGACATACGAAACATTCAACACCAGGTTTTCAGGGGATCTTAACAATTGACTTTAACACTAGTAGGTTTAGTTACCTAAACTTAACAAAATCATATCCACAGAGGTAATAGATCAGAAAACAAACATGTAAATTTTCTAACAACTGCACTGCAAAGGTTGTTTTGGAAGGCACTGACAAATTATCTATTTTGTCATTTAGGATGGACTTTTCCATTTTTTTCAGAAAAAAGCTAATATCAAATAAATAAAAGCATGACAGCCAGACATATAGGCTATAGTGTGCTTTACTGACAAAATACACAACACAATGTGGCTCTTGTTGCAGAGTCTTTTTTTTTTTTGGTGCAAGCTCAGCTCCCAGTGCTTACTGCCAGAGTTTGTTCTCAGTTTTGTGTCTCTGCCCATATTTCACTGCTTGAGTTCAATAAGCAGGACACATTGTTGGGGTAAGTCTTTCACAGTTATTTCAAAACTTCAAGGAAAATAAAAAAAAATGTAAGTGAATAAAAACAAAATAAAAAAAAGGTGTGCCAATCACAACAGTCCAACACTCAGGGACAAAATCTCAAATGAATGACCTAGAGGTAGAAGGAACAAGTTCGATGTGATATGCTGTGTTTTGGGTGGCGTGTGCAGGCAGTTGTGAAGTGAATGTTACTGAAGTTCTGCAGAAAAATGCTTGATGGGGACTTTCAGTCAGGCTCAGAATAAGGAAACATGCCTCATGCTGACAGAATAATACTTATTGATGGCCTCAGCTATTTCAAAAGCAGCTGCAGCTGCAGCCATTTAGACTGTTCAAAGTGAATTTCTTCTTTGTTGCATGGCTGTTAATATGTCATCATATCACACTTAGCTCTGGAAGAAGCACTAGTTTACAGCAATATGTGGTCTTACTGCTTTAATCTGTAGGATATAGACACCTTGTCTTTCAAAATTTGACAGTTTAAGAATGTGATAATTAATTTACAGAGCTGAGAAATTAGGTCTACGCGTACCGTCTTAGATTGCATATGTTCTAGAAGTTGAAGGAAAAGTTAGTGGTTTTGTGCCAAAGGCAAACCTGTGAATAACAGTTGATACTGTAATGATCTAAACTATTAGAAGCTTGAAGATGTGAAATGGAAAAACTGTGTCCACAAGTCACTTATTTTTTTACCAACTTTAAATTCATCTTAGGTTTTCCTGAAATGTGCCCCATGGATCAATTACTATCTCTGTGTGCTCCAATAAACTGATGGATTATTGAATGAACTGAAGGTTATTTGAGCAGAATTGCCCTGTTGTAAACGCTTCGCCTACAGCAGTTCAGTCAGACAGGAGACCTTTGGGCCCCTATGTTGTTCACAATAAGATTTTTTTTTTTTTTTGGGTATGTTTTTGGGCTCTTTTTTTGCCTTTAATGGAGAGCTGTGAGTGGAGAAGCAGACAGGAAACAAGGGGAGAGAGAGATGGGTATGACATACAACAAGGTGTTAAGCCAGAGTTGAACCAGGCACTTTGCTCTTATGTGGTACGTGCTGAAACCATTCAGCTATCATGACACACAATGACAATTTGATCAAATTCATCAAGATTTGGGTTGTTATTCAAATGTTCCTCCTTACCAGTCATTCATTTAAAAGTAATAATGGTATTACAAAATATGTTGGCATCAGTGTTGATGATCATTTAAGTCATTTATCAAGCAAAAATGACAATGAAATGAATCTTTTGTAATTTTACTCTCTCAAATGTGAGGATTTGCTTTGTTTTTCATCTTAAAGACACAAACTTTCCTTTCCCATTTGTGGGAAAACAAGGCGATGGACAAGGATGAGATGGATACTGTGAGATAGCTTCAGTTTGAAGTGATATTCAAACAAATGCAGCCACTTATTTTGGGTTAGTGACTGCGGTGAGATAATTAAAATTGTAATGGTATGTGCTAATTAGTTGCACTAAGCTGCTCATTATTTGGGAAAATCCCACAGATCTGCACAGATGTGTGGGCAGCATATCCCTCCAGCCTCTGTCATATTTTCAGTAAATGTGGAAATGAAAAATAGTCTAAAAATAAAATGAAACAGCAACATAAATCCAACAAGTGAGAAGTCAAGACAAACAGAATGAATCACAGGGGTGCAGTTTAAAAACAACTCAAACGGTTCTCCGTACACCTCACCTCCTGTCAAACATGCCCTGTTCCAAGTGTATGCGCGCGCGCGCGCGTGCCAACATATGAATAATAGTCCTTCAGTGATATTCAACAACAACACAAGTTGCACTGAAAGCGAGGGCATTGAAAAAATCCTGACATTATCAATCAAAACAGCTCCAGACTGCCTGAAAGTGACAACATCATTTCATCACATATTCCGTCACAGTTCTGAACACTTGCAGTTCGTTGGAATCCAAACAATGCGCAAAAATCGACTGGAGCTGCGGAACGCAAATGCCCTAAAACACTGAAGAGAAGTGTGGGTTTGAGATGTTTGTGAGGCTGAGCGGTGAATTTAGCTTTGGAGCACCCACAGTCAGTAAAATGGAGGAGGTGATAGGCAGTGTGGGATGAGATTGTAGGTGCTCAGAGCTGTCAGGCGAAAGAGGGGAGGTAGAAGAAATAGAACGGAGTCAAAACATGCCAGGGCTTTGAAGGGTGAGACGGGGGGGTGAGGGGGAGGCCAAAGAAAACGGACACACTCAACCAAATTCCGGCCATTTAAAGCCAGCTTGAGATTGCGTGAATAAACTTGTTAGTGCTGCTTCATTAACAGCGACGTTATCTGACAGACAGGCTAATTGTCTATTATCCAGACTCCACTCATCATTGCGCGCTGGCATCCATATAGAGTGAATCAGATTCTGGGCTACATCATTTCCACATCATAAAGGTGTGAGTATTATTGTCTCTCTCCTCTCCTTGATATTCAGTAGTATGAACACTCCCGCCTGCAGTATTTGCTTTGTAAAAGAAAATCGTACATAGAAAAGGAAAACCCTCCTGAGGTGTTCAATTCAAATATTCTCAAAAATCTAAAGAAATATTTGTAGAGAGTGGGGTAAAAGTACTGCTCTGAAAGACTGGAGATGTAAGCTTGCTGCGCAGGAATAAGCCGCGAAAGATCTGGAGAAATGTTCTGAACATCTACACACTCACAGCTGCGCCAGAATCTAGAAGCAACCTACGTTGTTTTTTGTAAGCACCACAAGTGCGCTCAACTAATAATAGTGCTGATTTGCAGGCTCTCTGTCTCTCCATCCTCTGGTGGCAATTGTTTCACAATGAGACCCCCCCCCCCCCCCTCCCCCTCCTCCTCCCCACTTACTTACCCATGTTGTCTCATCGGTCCGTTTCCTCCGTATCGCAATCCAAACCACAGATCACGACTTCTTCCGTGTCGCCTTTCCTTTTCCAGTACCTGGTGAGCCGCGGAGCTGTGAGCGCCTCTCACGCGAGGGGTGACTCACCTGCCTTCATTCTAAAAACTGTCTCTCGATTATAAAAAGCTTCTAAAGTTTGCGCCCATGCTCCTTGGCGCAGCGCAACTTTCCAGACCAGTCACAAATAACCGTGCCATCAAGCCCCAAGTTCGGAGTCAAGCGCCAGGCTCTACAGGGTTTTTTTCACCTGATAGAAGCATAGTCTTGGAACAGGTGCAAGCAAGAGAAGAAAAAAATTAAAAAACAAGGAAAAATCCCAACACACGTTGCAAAAGTTATGAGGTGAAAACGAGCTTGTGCAGCGGGGATCGGTGCAGTCACCGGCGGAGGCAGGTGTCCTCTGCGCAAACATCCAGTGGAGCGGCAGAGACGCCAGGCAACGATCACGGGCAGGCACGGGGGTAGTGTCAGGGGCTCCTGTGCAGCGCACTGGCTAGCAGGTTGCGTGTGCGCGCCCGGCTGCGTGGGGGACGTGTGCGCGCGTGTGCAGGCGCGCGCATGTGGGAGAAAGAGAGAGAGAGAGAAGGAGAGAGAAAGCATTCAATGTATTCAACAGCTGCAGGCAGATATGGTCAAATATGAGATTTGCTTTTGTTTCCTGCTGTTTTCATCTTCATCAACACCGATACAAACAAGCCAATGCAGGAGCCCCCTCCCCCCTTTACCATGCTTTGCTTCTGTAAGTCCATTATGCAGGTGTTGTGGAGGATACGCTGAGGGCTATATGTGGTCATCATTATAGCATGAGTGGGTAGCCTGCCTGATCCCACCTCATGTTGCATAATTATTGCAGATAGGAAGGCTAAATGCAAGCATTTTGTTAGAGTATGCCGGATGCTGTTGGACAGGCTTTCCATGACATTTCTCTACTGTAGTGAAACATTTGCAATTTTCTCATTAGAGGGTATGTCCTTGTCCAAACCAGAAAGAAAATGGTCGTGAGGATGTTCAGATTTTTTTTTTGTTTCGCAGCATGCTGTTTTCAAGCACTAAAATGTTGTTGACTTTTACATGATTAGAAGTAGCTGTAATTAAGCCTTTTTGGCAAGAGCAAAAGTCTTACTGTAACGCCATTTTTCTCCTGTTATATCAGCTGAAGTTATATCCACAGTCCATAACACTTTCAAATATTTGATTTAGTCCCACCTTCTTTAATCACTTCATATTGTGATTCATTCCTGTGACGGTGTTTGGTCTTCCAATTGGTACTTATTACAGATGATTCAGACACAAGAGATGAAAAAAGGTGATAAATTATAAAATGTGCCCATTATAAGAAATTGCTCCAGCATGACTTGACTTTCGGTATAGCCTTGTCACACCATATAGTGACTTACTGAAAGTTTTATGACAGTATGACATTGAAAGTATGAGGTTCAAACTGAGCAAGTACAGGCAATAAACTCTGTCTTCAGGAAGGCTTTACATTTTGCATTGAGGAGGAAAATGTGCTCATCCTGTCTGTCTATGGACTCCCTTCTCCACATACTTATGTGTACTTTTGCTCTTGGGCTGTTTTTCATGATTTGGCTTAGTTCCAATGAATGCTGCTACATATAATATTTTAGACAATAGCATGATTTCCTGGCAGCAGTCTGAGACAGATCCTTTCCCATTTCAACATGACGGTGCCCCTGTGCACAAAGACAGGTCCATAAAGAAATGTTTCACAGTTTGGTGTGGAAGAACTTAACTGGTCTGCCCAGAGACCTGACCTCAAAATCACTGTCTGACCTCACCAATGCTCCTGTGGTTGAATGGGAGAAAAAGAGGCTGTTACAGCAGCCGATAAATGCCCACGGAATGAGACATTAAACAATCACACATGGTTGTGATGTGGGTGTTCATACTTTTGGACATATAGTTTATCTTTTAATATTATTTTTTTCATTATCTGCAAGACACCAGAGAGCTTAGTCTACTTAGCAGAGGGAAGAATGTTTGAAATTGAAAACCATCTTTTAGGGTTAGGGTTAGTCTCATACATACCCCTGAAAGAAAACAGTTTGATCAGGATGGTCAATTCTTTAAAATTATTTGAGATATATACAGCTAACTTTGAAAAGCAGAGTGCATGTGTAAAAGAAGGCTATACAAAGAAATAAAAAATGAAAAGATTGCAACACAAACTGAGCTGCAAAGACATGAAACAGCAACCCAACTAGTTGTTTGCTCCTGCTGTGGGCAAACAGCTGCATTATTGGGCTTCGTATGGTCAAACTGACAGTATGACAGTAATGCTTTCTGTGTCAGATCTCCTGTAAATGTCAGTCCAGTTCAGTTTCTTTGAGCCAGTCACATAGGGTAGTTGTTTATTCTTGGATGGATTTCTTCTAACAAGCCCATCGTGTCTCTTAGAAACTCCTCCAGGTGTGTGTGCAGTCTTCAGTCCCTCAGCTCTTTACACACCGTACAAGTGCAATTTGCACATTTTTTAAATTGAATCTGGTACAACATTTTGTAAAGTGTAGCTCTGTAAGGAAAGACGCTTGAGATTTGGACTGACAAGAGCCATAAAATCCATTTAACAAGCACAGTGAGCAGCCCAAAGGAGGTTTGACATTGGCCCCCTTGCCTGGAGCCACAGCAGCAAGGAAGCATGCCCGTAAATCAGCAGGGCGATGGACATCCCTGCCTCCCTCCTCCTTAATGCTGGTGTTGAGGAGGAGGGTCGAACTACAACAAACTGCAGTGTCAGTGGAGAGATGTCAGGTAAATACAGGTATAAGAGGAGGACAACCCAGAATGACTGAGTGATAACACAAAGAAAGGATAAGTGATGCTAGTCATTCAGAGGTAGGTGAAGGGAGACTCTTTGTGCATGACCTTCACTAGTTAATGCTAGTGGTAGCTAATGGTAGTTTGTACTATTTTATATAATGTTATATTTTCTCACTTCTGTAAATAGTTTTGTAACAAGGTTTGAAGGTTTTACCACCATCCCAATTCAATAGAGGTGAATGGAATTTGGCCCTCAAAGCATTTAAGACAGGGACACTGCTTCACACACAAAATTGAATTTCAGGTTTTGATATCTCAAAGTGATCTGGCTGGGAACCATTAGATGAAATGTTTTTTGTGATTTAGGTGAATAGACCCCTCTTTCAATCAAATAATGATTGTAAAAAGGGACCATTTGCTCTGTCTGTTTTAGTTTATGCGTTGCCTTGGATAGAAATCTGCTTTTATCCATATTGAGTTGAAACTTTGGCAGTTCTACACAAACTCAGAAAATCATCTTGTTTTGTGTCTTCCTTTAACACACTTGTGCTGTCATCGCGTGCATACATATCAGTGGCTTCCACATGTGCATGTCTGTGATGTGGCATTTCCTAGTGCATGTGATTGTGATGTGATTTGAAGTATATGGGAATGGGTAATTGTGGGGTTATTTCTTCCTCGTTATATTTTGTTGTTGTTGTTGATTGCAGCAACCTTTTCATTGTAAAAATACAAATTCAGTTGTGCAAGAGCTCTAAAATACCTTTAAAGTCTATCCCTGTAGATGTGTGTGATGAAATCGTCTTATTGCAAACAGCTAGGTTTGGACTCTTTGAACTCTGCATGACACTGGCTGCACTTGTAAATGTGTCTTCTCTGAGGCAGTGTTTGTGAATTTGCGAAGTTGCAGCATGTAGCTGTTAATATTCTGCATGATACCGTACCTCATGTTGTTACTTCAACAAAGTTCAAAAAAGCTAATTGGCTAGAAGAAGAATAGTAATAAAAGGGGCTTTCTCTCATGACATTACTGCGTTATTTCTTTGAGGATTAAAGATTGCATCAAATTTCACTAAATTTTTCAGTGGTCTGTGTGTGATTAGGATGATAAGGATCTGTTCGTGATTCTGTTGCTAAATCCACTGCAAGTGAAAGTCAGTGGTCAAAATCTTTTTTTTATATCTAGAACAACAAACTCTTGTTCTGTGAATAACAAATAGTAAATAACTAGGCAGCCATCTTTCTTTATCACATCATGCCTGCTGTTGTAAGCCATTACTGTCTAAAAATCATGGGAGAGAAGGGGAGAATAATGAGAGAAATTTTGAATTTTAAAGCAAAATCCAGACTTGAAATATATTTTCCATTGTTAAATTTGTGTTAAAATTGATATCAGAGATTAGTGGCATGGCGTGACTTTTCCATAAAGTGGGGGCTACGGCCCTAGGTAGCTCTGTGTATTTTATTTGTGAGTATGCTCCATACAATGTAGCAGGGATCCAGCTGCTCGTGGCTAGTGGCTGGGTTAGAGGTTTCTAAAAGTTTAAAAAAGTATTTTTGGGTGGCCACTTAGCAACACGTTTCACTTTACAATTATCACCAAGGTACCACAATGATCCGTGTACGTTTTGCATGCGTTCAGGGGGTAAATGATAAGTAATGGCAGCATTTCTTGGGTGTAAAATTTTCCACACAACACAAATTTATAGACATACACACACAACACAACAATAACAAAAACAATTTTCATTCAAATATGTATTTCGCAATTGGAATTGCAGGAGGGCTGGCACCCCACCACCCTTAATGGACCACACAAGCCTGTCAGTGATGTAAACTGTCTATCTAGGCCATGGTTATTTGTGTACTTTTGCAAAAAGTTTGATAGAATATCATTTTACAGCTTTCTGAAACTTCAAACACAAGGTTTTGGTGTCCTTCACAATCAAAGAGCAAAAGCTTGATTTTAGACTCACTATTTTCTACCACCATTCAACAGGGAGAGGCTCTTTGTTCAAGAGGCAGAGATAAGAGTGCCACTACTAGGAGCTCACAATGCAGCGCAGCCAGAAGGCACAGCGTGATCACTGAAATGCCCCCGTGCTCATTAACTAGTTGACTTGCTGGGTGTATTTATATTCCTACACTACCACCTCTATGATTGGCAGAAATAGTAGTAAATCAATACCCAAAGCAGAAGTGGAAAGGAGGAAAGACTGCAGGACAGGAATAAATTAAAACACCTCATTCAATGGATTGAATTGAACCAACATTTTTAATTCATTTTCATTCATTTAATTCACAGGATTGTTGCTAAAGGTAAAAGATTAATCCAACCAAAATGTATGCAGATAATGTTGGCTTTTGTTTGCTCTGACACCTGCCTCTGAGGTCAATGGAACTACATTTGTGTTGCTCAAATTTGGCTCCACGTTGATTTTATTCATTATTGATTAATCTGTTGATTAATTTAACCAAATACTTGATTAATCAGTAAATAAAATGTCATAAAGTAGTGAAAAATTATCCATCACAGTTTCCCAGAGCCCAAGGTGATGTCTTCAAATTGCGCCTCCCATAAGTCCAAACTCAAAGATATGCAATTTAAAGTAACGCAGAACTGACTAAAGTAGCCAATCAAGAAGGCAAGTGATTAGTGATAGTTTTCATTGGAAAGTGGTTTACAGAGAGGTCTGTGGATTATGCAGACTAACAGGGACGTTGTCTCTGGGAAGACATCGCTGCTCAGTTTTTCACAGGAGTCTCCGCTGGTTGCCAGGCAACCTCAGTGACAGTAAGACTTGAGGAAGTGAAGCTGGCAAATTTATTTTAGGTATTAGGGTGAATTCATTTGAAATTTCATTTCCCTGGATGAAATATCCAGAGTCTTAATTGAATGCTCTTGAGTTTGTTGATCTCTACAGTCAATCTGCATTAAAGTTCCATGGTCACCAGCTCCTTAAAAAGATTTGAAGTACCTGGTCTTTGTCATATTTTTTAGATTATGTAATGAGCTGGCTGTACTGTAGCTCTGAGTGGCAAGCTGCTGCATCATATCTGAATATCAGTGGTTTTCAATTACAGCCCTTGAGACACAGAATTCAGCTTGTTTTTCTATACTCCTAGGTCGACAATTACATTTGTCTGGTTTCCAAAGTCTAAACTCATACCCTTGTTAGATGGCTGAAATTAAAGGCAGTAGTTGGGGTCCAATGCTATATGAGTAAGAACACTGCTGCCTACAAATTTCCATGTAATTATTTTAGGACAATAATCTCTTCAGTCTCCCAGGGTATATTTTAAGTGGCCAAAGTCTCTGGCTCTCTGACTTTCTTCAGTCACATTAACTGAACAACACAAATCAGAGGAAAATGATGCACATACATCAAAGACTACTTCTGCATATGTAACTAAATAATTTGAATTAGTCCCAGGGAATATTTCAGTAAATTTCTGCACTTTTTATAAAATACTATCATGTTTATTCATACAGAGGGAAAAAAGTGAATAACTGATTTCACTACGTGACCTTACACGCCATTAGTTGCACCTTTAAAAGCTCCTCTAACTGACTGTGAAAGAGGTCATGAATCACAACATCAGCTGTTAAAACAACTCAAACTGCAGCAACAAATCAATAGTACCTCAAATCAAAGCTGTTTAGAGTTCTGCAAGGTGATATAACACAGCATATAAGTGATAGCTAGGGGTTTTCTCACTCAACATTTTGCCTTGTACAGATATACAGACAGAATTTAGGGACAGTTCTATTCACATAAACTGCCCCAAAAGAAGAAGTGATGACTAAGTTGTCCTTTTGGCGTCTAAGTATTTATTTGCTATTTTGTACAAACTTGCAAATATAGGATGCATCTTTTTTTCTATTTTTGTAGTATACTCTGTCATTTATTAATTTTATTATCCCTCCTGGTGGAAACAGTGTGTGCTAAATAGGATAAAGAAAATAAAACTCAGTGAATAGAAAATTCAGTGGGAGTGTTAAAAAAACACTCTTTTTACCTCTAACACACTCACGCACACACACACACACACGCACATGCACGTGTGTGTATTTGTCTATATATATCTAGGCCAATGGAAAGTTAAGCACGGGTGTTTTTACGGGTCAGTTTTATAAATTAGTTTAGAAATACAAGCTGAGGCCTCAGGCCTAATCTAGCTCATGACAAGATTAAATGGTGCATGTTAAGTTTGACATAAATTGTGAACACATATCAATTATTCAGCATTATAAACAGAGGTCAGTCAAGCAGATAAGGTCACATTATCATAATAAGCCACCACTCGTCCTTTCCAGTGAAGTTTTATCAATACACAACACTGACAGCCAAAAACAATTTCAGTACATGATCTCAAATTAGTGCATAATGGAATTTCTCCTAGAAAACATATGGATATAAAGGTTAGTGTGGTTCTGTGAATTCTGGATCACTACCAGGCGCTGTGCTTTGTACCTGGATATTCCATCACATGCACATACAGATTAAGTATCTAAATCAACAAAGTGGTCTGGGGGACATACGCCACAAGACCATATGTAAAAGACCTGTACACCCCGGTAGCATTTCATTCAGAATCTTTGAATCAGAGGGCAGGTACACTGCTCTAAACAGAGTGTGTATGCATAGTATGTAGTATGTAGTATATGTGTAATATAGATGAGTATCATCAGCCATGCAGGGAATTATCTTTCAGAATGGCTTCAGGGAAAAGACACATTGTACCTAGTGCCTTCTACTGTATCCTATGCCAGTGGGTTCCCTACCGATCAGTCAGCCAGATCTCAATAGGCCAAAGTGACCGGAGGTCCAGCACAACATTGAGGAACATGCCTGGTGGATTTAGCAAAGCCCTGTAAGCCCATTCCTTAAATGTAATTTGATAAGAAGTTGCTGTACACATTGTCTTGGAACACAACAATCAATCATCTACAAATGAAAGAATTCACATTCCTCCCGCCAGCAATAGGGCCAGTGCAATTGCCACGCACCTAGAAAAATACAGGGTGCTACCAATATCCCAAGTTGGAGCACTTTGAACTAGTAGTCTCTTCCCTCTTCCCTGGAAGGCAAACTGAACTGCCTGTGCAGGGGGGGCTAAGGGCAAGAATAGGCAGGCTTTTAGATCAGAGATAGAAGTCAAGGCCTTTGCTTACTGTCATTTTTACCCACTGAAACTTGGCAGCTAACATTGGAACTGAAACATGTAACAGCGTTGATCAGCCAGGGCACTGTTATGAGCTCTTCACAGCAGCTGATGTACTGCCTTTTAAAGATGCTGATCATCAGCAGTCAACGTTTGTTCTCTGAACTTTTGGGGTCCTTAGTAAGGCATTCTCAGGGGTCTGGATGCTGGACACTGGCTAAATGTTAGAGTTGGGCCAGGCATCTCAGAAGCATGCTACACAGGGGTTTTCAAAGTCTGACACTGTGTATCTCCCCTCAGACAAAGACTTATTTACTTATTTACTTGGTGAGTTCCTGGATGCCAAGTGGATGTTATTTGA
Source organism: Euthynnus affinis (assembly GCA_029490765.1). Lineage (NCBI taxonomy): Eukaryota > Metazoa > Chordata > Actinopteri > Scombriformes > Scombridae > Euthynnus > Euthynnus affinis. The sequence continues at coordinate 6,642,227 of CM055855.1, read as the reverse complement.
TCCCATAGTCATGATATGACTTCAGACTACTCAAAATACATTTAAAAAGTATCTGTCCTATGACATTTATTAGTTTCTGACTCTGGAAAAGGGGCAAAAACAGCAAAGTTCCCCAGACTACTATATCTCTGAACTATCTCTTTAACCAAATCACACACATTTACGCTATAGTCTATTCTACGTGATGTCCTTTTGATTACTATTACAATATTTTTTTCACTTCCATTCACTGAGCCTCCCTAGAAACTATGTGGAGCCCCCCTTGGGAAGGCCTGCCTCCCACTTTGAAAATCTATGTTCTACACCCTTTCCCGGGCAGCAGGCCATGGAGGAAGTTGAAAAGCATCACCACCACAGGAGGTCTTTGCCTCTTTGGCATAGGCCAGAAAACAGTTTCCTCGCTCATATAATCTTGACAGAGCATTCCAAGGCTTGCTGTACAGGAGGACCAAACATACTGTATAAGCTGAAAACATCAGAAACTGTAATAGCCTATGTCATGCAGAGAAAAAGTCAGTGTTAAAATGAAGCCAGATACTTTATTAACCAGGAGACAGAGCTCTACTGGAGCAATGGAATTATGTGGGAATTGAAGGAGGGACCTGGGGTCTAGTGTCAACAAAAGGAGTAAATGTGATGTGGAGCAATTTGAAACAGTTCACTAGTCTGGGACTGCCATTCCAGATGCTAAGTCTAGGTCCAAACATGTCAGGGCTACTTAGATAGTTGTTTTAATGGACTAACTACACTAGTTTGCAAACTATCCAAGGGACTACAACCAGTTTCTTTAGAGTTGACAGTAAAGGGTTTAAACCTCTACATCTTGGTCATAAAAGCACCCAAACATCCTCCTCAGCTGAAGGCAAGGAATAGAGGAACTCATAGTACTATGCCTCACAATGAGGCTAGGGTAGCAGCAAGGCATTGGGGAAGTGTGAATGAGAGAGGAGTTACATAAAAAGACTCTTCATCTCAGAAAAAATGTGAGACTTAAGTGTCCACTCTGTTGGCAAAGGATTCCTGACTTCTCATACGTAAGCATGTTGGGAGGAATTAGTTTAAAAGTACACCAGTTAACACACTGTTATTTGTATTTATGTTTAAGGTTTGTTAAGAACACACTAACCTAAAGATCTAAAGATGATCTGGAGATGATCTTGGATCACCTTAGCACAAAGGAAAATTTCAGTCTGTTGTGACAGATTGATACGTGTTTGCAGAGACACCTCTGGAATCACATACTAGGAACAAGATCAATCTCTAGACTCACTCTATTCAGGTTTCCAAACACACTGCCATGCTGTCTGGTACAGTTACTCACTAACACGGTGTTGATGGACTGAGATCACTCTCAAAACTTGCTGGTTAGATAGAAAAAGATCCACAAGAAATCAAACCTATCGTATGTAAGCTTCAAAACATCCTGCAGTCCATACTGCAGGCACTCAAAGCCAAAAAGACTCATAATCTTACATTACTGGTAGAGGGATATAAAAACAGCTTTCACAGACAGACAGTTTGAAAACACACAGCCCATGAACACTTTACCTGCTTTTCAATAGAAAAAATGCCTGAGCCTTACCAGTCAATAATTAAGGTACTGTGAAAAGATTACTATGCAAATTTAGGATTACAGCCAGTGGGTAAAAGAACCTTGGCCAATCATTAATCGATTTAAAAACCAAGTGGGTGAGGCAAAAGCACCTTCTTAGCCAAGAAATCAGACAGGCAAGGCAGGCTCCACTGTTACAATACATGTTGAAAATGACCTAGAATGTAGCTGGGCTGACTAGGAGCAAGACACGTTTTTAGTACATAATACATAGTACATTTTTCAGTACATTTTAGTACATAGCGTAGAGAACATAACTGCTCACTCTCTATTAGTACTGTCTTCGATCCTTAGATCCTTAGATTCCCAAACTGTATGTGTGATGTGTAGTGTGGTGAAAAATACCTGTAGCATGGATTACTTTTACCATTAGTTACTCTCATATGATAAATGCAGCATCTGTGTAGGCCTACATAGTGTACATAAAAAGTTTGGATTGCAGAATTTTCCCAAGCATAATTTCTGTTTGTATTAGCAGTGATAGTAACCAACCACAGATGTGCCATGTACAAAACATTGAGTAACATTTTAACCGTTAACTGCTGCGTTGTAGACTGTTGTTGCTATTGTTATTTCATAGATAATAACAGCATTAACAATTTTTAGAGTCGATCTGAAAATATTCCATTTAGTTAAGGACAGGGGTAGCTATGAAATGACACTATGAGCTCTCCGTCTCCATAGCAACCATAATGCCAGCATCCGTTTGATAGCCCATGTAACAGATCCTCTTCTGTCTGAAACAGGCTGTTTTATCTTATCTTGTCTCTTGAGACCCCCCTGTCATGAACCCACACCATTCTGATTGGCCATCATTGTGCTGTTCCTCAACAGGCTAAGTAAACAAACTATAGCAGGATTTCATTTTTTTTCTTGATCCTTGCCTAAAATGGCAACTACATGTTTGCACCCAAATGCAATGTAAAATATGACAGTGGACATCACAAACAACACACAGAACCTTAGCAACTAAGACTATGGAGAGGTTAACAGTTTATGTACATACATGACAAGCTGATGTCATCTTGTTGGGAAAGTTCTAAAAACATTACCAATGAAGCATTCAGAGCAGGCTGAAAACTGCTTGGTCTTACATACATACACCTCAAGTTTTGGAATTTCATCCATGATTAACATGAACGTCCATCATCATAACAGAATATCACAAAAAAGGACAATATTTTTAGTGTAATTTTAATTCAATATCATAATTAAAATTTGTAATCACATATCAAATCATGAATCAAAATAATTATTGAAGCAGACTAGAGTTATGGTGACATACTGTATTAGTGGACTTTATTATTTGTTTTATTAAAGTAGCTAAGGGAGCACAGCCAAAGAACAATCACATTCCCTGCCCAAAAATCAGTCAGTTTAGACTGAGAGAAGGATGACAAGGTGCAGAGAATCAGACAGATTAAATTTGCATTTAAAAGTAGATGGAAGCTTCTGCTCAAGACTTTTTCTCTTCACATTCCACATAGCTGTCATGTCACATAGTGGACAATTGTCAAAAATTTGCCTTGCATGCCAGGTGCCTTGGTGCAAAGCACCCCCTCTTGAGTCACACTATTTAATAAAAAAAAATGTTTTGGTTTAATATATATATTCAAAACATGGCCAACGATTTACAATCAGTGGCCATGTTTTGTGTCAATGCAGAAAGGAGAGTGAATATGTAGCGCAGTGAGAAAAACTTGTCGCTATTATGACTTTGTAACTATCAATTCTCAAAGTCAGGACTCTGCACATGGCGCAAAGCACCATTTCTGGTAGTTGGAAATCATAGAACAGAAGTGACTGTTGAAAGCACACATCATAGACTGAGACGCTGGCTTTGGAAAGTGAGCATAAAAGCCAAACAGAAAGCTGGATGGTACTGTTGAGAAAAGGAAGAGATGGACCCTGGACTCAGAGAAGGAAAACTTTGTCAGATCAAAGACTCTTGACAGTGTTTTGTATGCCTTTTCTGCCTTTCTAAGTTTAAATGAGGGCATTGATCATGTTCACCTTCACATACTTTAAAGCACAGGCTTTTAGGGAGACACATTTAAGCCATTTTAAATGCTAACATTATCTTATCTTCCTGTTTGACAGACTTAAGTGAGATATCACTGTGTAGAAGTGAATGCAAAGTGTAAGGCTATACACACCTCTTCTCATGCGATGGACTTAAATTACTTTGCCTTTGTGGAGATGACCAAATAAGTTAATAATATAAATATTGCTTGTGTGGAAATATGTTTTTCATTCATCTTGGTGTTTTGCTGGTAACAATAGTAATAATAGCAATATTACAGGTATACTGCATCATAGCAAATTTGTTATGGTTTGAAAAATTGTCTCTGTTTAGAATAAGGTGCACTTAATATTCCAAGCAAATTAGAGTCAGATCACTACCAATGACACTGATACGCGAGGTAATACATAATATATCATCTTTTATGATATTGATTGATTGATTATGTTTAAAGTCTTTTACTAAAGTACAACAGTTTTTGAAACTGACCTGTTTAGTTAATGCTTCATTTTTGTTGAATGGCAAATGTGGATGTTCTAAAACGCATGTCATTCCTTAATAAATTCCTCAATGACCTCTCAGTTGGCATCACAGTTGGTCGTGCAAGTATTCCAAGATTGCTGGGGGGATTTTTGTGTGTGTGTCTGTGTGTGTGTGTTTTATCTGTTGAGGATAAAGAATCAAGGACTTCCTTTTCAGCAAACTGATAAAAGAAGAACCTCTAGCTTAGTGTACCTTATTTGGAGCTGAAGATGAAGTTTCAGTTTTTCAATTTGTACAATTTCGTACAGGTTAATCTTAATAGAATCTTCAGTGTGTGTGAGAGAGAGAGATAGAGAGAGAGAGTGAGAGTATGGTCCGTGTGTGTTTGAAAGAGCTGAGACAAAGAGGAACACAGGGAACGACAAAGAGTAAAATAAGCTACTTCTCATCAGTCCGCCAGTCATCAAAGTTCATTTGCACGGCTCTCTTGTAGCAAACAGTTGTTAAATGTCAGTATAGTTTAGAAAGGTTGCTTTTGCTGCTTGTATCAAGGTCAGCTAAATATCTATCTGCTTAATTTGCAGTGGATCAAAAACAAATCAAAATACTGTACTTTGTATTGAAAAATGATGGGTGAGGAGGTCATTAAGTGATTAAAATATCAAAATTTAAAATGTTAATAATGTAATACATGATCATATTACAGGCTGCTCCACTTAACACTGCACACATGCAGAGTTTGCTTCCTAGTTTGCTCAGTTTAGTCTGCCTCTAAGTGGGTGTCCAACGCATGATGTAAAGGCATAAGCTGCAGATTTGGTTGCTAGGTTGCAAAGTCATGAACGTGTACAGTGCTACACATAGAAAGGAACCAGCAAGAAAGAAGCAGCAGCAGCACCAGAAAAGATTCGTTTAAACAGTGTTGTTTTCATCAGTCTACAGAATGACACGTTCCACCTCTACTGCGTAGAGGCCAATTGTTTGCACTTTGTTTATTCAGTCCACCGAGTGCTTTACGTATATCGATTCTTAAAGTATTAGGTTTACTGGAGGATCTATAAAAACAAGATAAGTGAATGAAACTAAGCTTTTACTTTTCAAAAAATGTTTTTTTGTTTGTTTGTTCATTGTCAGTTAATTAGAGATACACTGACAGAGACCCAAAGATATTTTTAAATTGTACTGTTCACATGCTCTGTAACATTGGTGGTTCTGGCAGTACTAATACATTTGCCAATTTGTGATAGGCTAAACATTTATGTTTATAACCTCTGGCTGCAATCAACAATCAGGTCCACAGGGTGTCTGCAGGCAGGAGCCATACTGTTCCCACATGCCAGCACCACACCTCAGCCCCCTACTGCATGTCAGCACTACAGCTGTGTTAGAGTTGAGCAGAATACAAGGAGAGGTCTAACTTTTAAATGGTTCAGGTTGTGGGGAAAAAAAAATGTCGTCCGCATCTCTGCCCTCCATAATAGGGTCTGTTATTTAGCAAGGATAGTCATATATAAAAAAAATCTTGATCTGCTATAGCCTCTATAAGTCTGCAATTCAATGTACAGATCCAATGTGGAAAAATGCTGTAGTTTTTGCAGACTCCACATGTGCCCATTTGAGATTTTCTATACAAGAGCTCTCAGTAGGCAACTGTTAAGTCTCACATGAATGACTGCAAACCTGCTATGAGTCATATTTAAATGCAGCTACTGTAATTAGTATCATTTTATTTCAGTGGCAACATGCAGTACCAATACAGGAATTAGTGCAACATCAATTATAATGTCCCAAGACCATCATATGAATGTTGACCTCAACTTTCAGCAGGAAAGTTTTAAAAATGTACTTACTGGTTTACAGTAGTCTGTTACTATAGCATTATTATAATGATAATTAATAAAAAAAAATATATCTGCTTTTGCTATATTGCCCCCCAAAAATTGCCCAGAGTATCCCTAATCCAAGGATAGTGACACACAAAGTAAGATTATAGGCACTGTCTGATGTTCAACAGTACCCTAGGAGTTGCCTCAGCATATTGGATAGATTTTTGAGTCTAGCTCTCACTGTTGCTTGTTGCCTGCAGTGTTGCCCATCAAATTCCCATGTATCACTACCCTAAGCTCCACCATCACCAATAATAGAGGAAAGTTTATGCTTTGTCGTGTGACATTTACGTAGGGAAAGGATCTGTCGTACATTCATCTAGTGTCTCTTGAAAATAAAGCACGCCTGTGTTCATGGTAAATAAAATAAAAGCAATTTAACAAATACATTCATGAATGCAAACTTTACGCACATGAAACACACTGTACTGGGGTCGTTTACAATTAGCATTGATGATTAACTTGATACTTACTGCATTAAAACTATTTTTCAGGTTGTGGGTAAGTGAATTAATATCCGAAACACATTAAAAATAGCCTACATCTTAACTCAATCCTTCTCACAACAGCACCATATAGTCTGCACCCAAAATCTGATGCAATGTATTGTAAGTATTTTTTATGTTTTTATGTGTACAGCACCTTGAGTTACAATTACTGTATGAAAAGTGCTATACAAATAAACGTAAACTCACATAAAAGCAAACATCTAAAAATGCTGCTATGTCTATGTGTGATGGTAACCAGGCAATGTACTAATTAAAAGCCCTCTAGCGTTTCATACACTGTCCAGCAACATACTAGGTTTCGACCAAGTCTTTATATATATATATATATATATATATATATATATATTTCTTTTTTTTTTTTGTCACCTCCATTTCCACTTTCCTTGGGTTATAGTTAGTCTTTAATCTGTATGTGATCCACTGGCATGGAATATTAATAAATAAAAAACACTAAGCTGCACACACATTAGTATGCTGTGCTGTTTCTGACCGTGTTTCTATTTTAGGCAAGTTTGACTTCATTGTTTTTAATGTAGTTGCAATGGGAGATATTGTGGAGATCCCCAAAGGATGTCAGCGACACCACATGAAAACATAAACATAGCATTCTTGGCATATCAACTGGAAATGGAAAGGAATGGCAGAAAATGCTGGATGATTTTCTTAATACTTTGTAAGCAGGCCAGCAAGCAGTGTTTGGACACCTCTTGAGCACTTACCAAGCTGTACTGGTAATGATTTCTATTAACACTATTGGTTAAGTGGCTGTTGTCAAGAAAAAATGGCAGTTGGTTGCTATGGCCAACTTGGACCCTCATTCTCAGCCTAAATTATAGTGCATATAGCAGAGGTTGAACTCTAGGTGGTTTTCACCCCTGTCTTATGAACACAATATACCCCCATCATGCAATGTTGGTGTCCATTAACACACATTATTGCTATGCTGGGAATAGTGACCTTTCAAGAAACACTCAGGAATGGGGCAAGAGAGTTGTTTTTGTTTTATTATCACTGCAGACTCCCAGACAAACATGGAAATCCACTTTAGAGGTGCAAAGATATGACCTGTCCTTCTCAGTGACTACGAAATCTGTCTCCCTCCAGTTGCTTGCCCGATCAGCTATTTCAGTGTTTGCCAGGATTTATCTGAAATGTTGGCTTAAGCTCTTTTGGACTTTTTGTCCCCACCTTATTAATTTGACTGTCATTTACAAGTAGGTAGATGAGTGGATGAGTTCATAAGTAAGTAATTAAGTGAATGAGTTGGGAAATAAATTAATAATCAAGTAAGTCAGTAAATTGGTGGGTAAATGAATGAATCAATGGGTACGAAATTGAGCTGGGCCCATAAACTGGCCAATATCGTCTTATTGCAGTACATCGTTATTCATTGGCCACCACATTCAATGATACAAAGTGAATGGTAGCTCATCTGACTTTCATATATGTAACCAAGACTGGAATTGTGGGTTGAGAGGCAGCTGTATACAAGTAAAAGTACTGTTTCTTTGTTTGTTTGTTTGTTTTTACATACATCATATACTGAAAGTAAAAGTACTGTTACTTTATATTAACAATTACTCAATTAAAATTAAAAGTAGCCATCAATGTAATTACTTGGGTGAGAGTACTAAAGTAACTTCATAATAAAGAGCAGGTAAAAAAAAAAAACATCCTTTTTCTCAATGATAGATGATCTTCAGGTAAAGGTAAACAAGTGAACACACACCTCTATTTATGTATAGTCAGTTTGTGATGAAATGGCAAACCATTATCTCCTGATTAGATAATTAGCTAAACATATGCCAGGATTACAGCCCCAGTCTTCATCTGTGTGATCACAAAATATTATTCTTTATAGTTCTTGTTGTTTCATATACTATTTACCTGGCAAATCAGACGCTGCTTTGACCATGTACTTTTATGTCAAAAAAGTGAATATAAAGTGCATCAACATGTTCCAGTGTCTTACTTTGAGATAATCCCAGAAACGACAGCACACCTAACAAATCAAGTCTTTCATGTTATCTAGAGTTTAAGTTCTCAATCACACAGCCCCTCTTGGGTCAAGTGTGAGGCTGCTACACCCAGGTCTCCAATCAATAAAGACAATAAGGGAACATCTGTTTATGGATTCATTGGAGTGGCCAAATTAGTCTATAATCTTAATGAAAAAGTACCCATTAAATGACCTCAGTATCTTCTGCAAGGCAGTCAAACTGTCAACCTGTAGATTTACCTGAATAAAGTACAGCAAATCATAAAACACATATTAACATATTAATTATACTTTAACAATTATAAAGAGTACAACTCTCATACAGTAGCTCACATAACATAATCAAAACATAGCATCTCATAACATTTGCTAAATTAACTTAATGCAATTAAGAATATGAACCCAAGAATGAACCTGATATTATTGAAGAAAATGTTATCTAATGACTCCTTACAGATGCAGTGTGTAGAATTTAGTGGCATGTAGCAGAACAGACTTGGGAGAAATGGAATATAATATATAAGTATGTGTAGCTGGAAAGGTCTGCAGGTCATGTCCACACTGCATTGTGTTCTTGTGCGCAATCAGATACTGAACACTGGCATATCTTGTTGAACTCAGGGTTATTCCTGTTATGAGTCCAGAGAGATCAAAATGTTGTCATATGAATTTTATCTTCACAACAACATGCATCTCACAGTGAAGTTCAATGCAGACTGCATATAAACTTGAGACTAACTCGAAACACATAAATAAAATACAATAAAATATAAATTCAGGGTTTCTGCCAGCGTATTGTAAACCTGGAAGCCCACTAGGCCTGAGCTGACATCCCATCAGGCCTGAGGATCAGGGATTTTAAAAAAAAAAAAAGTATTTTACAATGTTTTCTAAATTGAAATGTGTTATACAAGTAGCGTAACTCCTTGAAGGAATAACTCAGTGTATAGGTGAGACTGCAGCTACTGAAGAAACCTGCCTGCCATCTGAGAGCAGGGAGAGCAGGCAGAGAGTGGGAGAGCTTCTGATTAAAACAAGCACCATGACCCTGTGAAAGATGAGAGCAGCTGCTCATTAACAGCTCGGTGTGTTTACAGCAGAGAGCAGGAAGGAGGAGCGATGTCTCAGTCACTCGCGATACTCTGTGCTGAGACTCTGCTATTGCTGTGGTCGCTCATGGGGCAGACTATAGTCTGTATCAATACTTATGATACATGAAAATTAACTAAACTAACACTATCTGCTAGTTTGGTAAGGACCTGCATTTACAGTCCATAGAGACAGGCTGTAAACATGTTTATTTCTGCTTAAAAGTAGTTAGAGCGATTTAATTGGCTAATAAAATGGAGAAAGATAATTTTTCAGAACTGAATATAAAGGAACAGACCAAAGAAAATTGTCTGCAAGTTAAAACCTTTGAAAAAGGTTTGAATTAAAAAAGGGAAATGCATTTAAGTGATCGGTACACAATTTTTATAGCTGTTTTGTTTGTTTGTTTTTGTAAGTGGTTTAAGTATTTTTTTCCTTATTTTTTTAAACTAAATTATGCTTTATGATTTGCATTTTCAGTACTGTATGTGTGCCATATTTACATTTTATTAAGGTGTAATTTGAGTTTAAAAAAGGAGAAATAATTAAAACATAATTCTTAATGGGATTTAAAATTATCCCACTATATACCACCATTTTATAATTATTTAAAATTCTGTGTGCATAATTTGCTCTCTATTTCTCTGTCTTTTCATCGGGCTATATAAATGACCATATCTAATTGAGCGTTTAATACAGTCGTACAGACAGACAATGTCTGCAGTATAGCTTGGATATTTATGGGACAAAGCAGGAGTTGTAATTCGATGCATGATATAATGTATGCAGGGATTGATGCTAATATTTTCGAGCACTGGCCCCATTGGCCTCCAAGCCCCTAAGTTTTGGTAGTCCAAATGAAAACTTACGTAATATAAACACAGAAAAGACAATTTAACACAACTTAACATGGCCTTCCATAACTGTCACACTAAACAAAAATAATTGAATATGCCATATAAATAAAAGAAGTTGGAAAGAAAAAGTTTAGAAGAAACTGTATTTATTTATACATTTATCTATATTTTAAAGCCATATTTATAACAGGTGAACACTGACTGCACGTTCAGTTATTTGAAGGAGCCTGTGATGAGTAGATCAAATCCAGCTGAGTGTCATCTGAACACATGCTTTGGTGGCAGGTAGTGGTGCAATAGAACATTGTTGATCAGTGATCACTGATCCATACAGCTCGACCCCCACACATGTTAACCGCAGATTAATTATAAAATTGAATTGCTCATTGGAGACAAAATATGCAAACTGTTGCTGTCATGGACAGACAGTGTGTTGCTAACACACAACTTAGTGACATTTGCAGGTATGTTTACATGCTGTTTCATAGGAGTTTCACAATTTCAATTGTAAATCCAAAACTGATCGAAATGAGCATTTGATTTTGAACTTTGAAATCAAAAGCAGGATTGATGATTTCTCCTAAAAATGTTTTTTCTCCAACCCCACTTACATGCCCATGCCTGGCAGAGATGTCAAAAGTATTCACATTCGTTACTTAAGTAGAAGTATAGATACTCGGGTTTTAAAATACTTCAGTAGAAGTTGAAGTATCAACTGAAGCTTTTTACTCAAGTAAAAGTATTAAAGTACTGGTTTCAAAACTACTTGAAGTATAAAAGTAAAAGTAATGTAAGGGGGGAAAAAATGCCAGTAAGGACAAAAGCTTAGGCCATGCCACACGGGCCTATAGTGCACTACCCCACCTCGCCCAACAAAAACAAGGCCATAATGACTATGACTATAATGTTATATTAAAATGTTAATGTAAAATGTAATGTCAAAATTTGGATGCACGAGGCTACTGATTTCGACCGCATATATGCCCATTGAAAAGGAATGCATTTTAGTACAATGCAAATATATTAAAGAACCATATGGAGTGGAAGATATGATACTAGTTGCCTACAAGTGTTGTAAATGGTGCAAAAAGTCAAACTTCAGAGGCATGTTATCAATAACATTTATTGGAATGTAAATGTACAACCTTAGCTGCAGGAATGTGAGGGCAACAGATGTAAAATAACAAAACTGAAGAAAATTAGTGTACCAGGTCAGGCTTTGTAACAACTACCTCTGTATGGTTGTCTATAGACACAGTAGTAAACAGTAGTGTTGTCAAAATGAATGATCAATTGGGAAAAAAAAAATCCATCCTGATACCTTCCTGGTATGTATGCTCAGTTATATCACTAACGGCAACAATGATGTTTTTGTTGTTTTTTTAAACAATGACAAGCCGGGAATGAAAACAAGCTGAAATGAAATGAAATAGGAGTAACGAGGCTATTTTTAAAATGTAAGGAGTAGAAAGTACAGATAATTGTCTGAAAATGTAAGAAGTAGAAGTAGAAAGTTGTCTGAAAAATAATTACTCCAGTAAAGTATAGATAACCAAAATTTCTACTTAAGTAAGGTAATGAAGTATTTATACTTCGTTACTTGACACCTCTGATGCCTGGGCACATTAAAAGACAAAAAACAATATTTCAAAGACAACATAGCATAGCTTAGAGGTAGCCTGCAGTCGCATTACTTTTAGGGACATCAAGGCTGCTGCTGGAGTCAGAGATGATGAGGAAACAACAGAACTGGAAAATCCTCCTTCCCTGAAGTCACCATTGTGGCAGCATTTTGCCTTCCCTGTCAGTTGTGTAAACAACAAACATGTCATTGAAAGTAAGCTATGCTACACACTTCTGTAGCAAGGTACCATGACAACGAGCTACAACCTCATTTTCAACAAAACAAGCCATCCTCTGAGCTGGACAAATAACAAATACAAATTCAGCCATGACAGAATTGGAGAGAGGAGTGGTTACTGAGCAGTACTCAAGATTCAAAACTCAAACAACTTTATTGTCTATCACATGATTTTTTTTTTAAAAATTTTAAATTTAATTTTTTGATGATTTGTCTTAGGTTAGGGACTCACAAACAACATAAAAACATACACCCGTGAAAGGTTCACATAAAATTACAAAACACCAAGGAGTGACAGTCTGTTTGGCCTTGTTTAAAATGGATATTGTAGTGGGAAACAAATTAACAAAACAACCAAACTAATTTCACAGCTGAAAAGCAAAGAGATGATGTTGTATAGATGCGTTAGTGTCTTGTTTCGGATAACTAGCAGTATGTTTGGTTGCCAGCTGAAGCGCTCTCACTCATTACTAGGTATGGGAATTGGGAACCAGTTCCAGTAGAGAACCATTTCCACATTGTCTGATCCATTGGAATCGTAGGCCGTACAAGCCCTTCAATTCCTTTTACTGAAACCGGCATGTTTTTCTGACAGTTGTGCATTGCAAAACAATGACCTCATGTGGACTCATGCGTCTATGCTGCTGGAAACTTGCAACAGGGAGTCATAGCAGTAGGAAAGCAGATAAAACACACTCAGAATAACCCAGAACACCCAGTGTTGACCCAGTACTGTGGCCAGGCTGCAGACAGAGCCACTGCTGGAGCTGATGGAGCAAAAGAATGGACAGTGGACTATCAGATGTTATCATCTGGGGCTAACGGGCTAGCTGACGGGCCACTGGCTCACCACACAACAGTGCAGTACAGTAATGCTGAGGGAACTTGGGGGTGATCTCCAAACAATCCCTTCTCTGAGTAGAATCTCTTGTTCCAGCCTGCTGTGGCATATATGTCTTTTTTCTACTCTGTTTCTACACTGGGTTCAGACTCAGAGATAATAAAACAGTTGTGTTGACACAGAAAACTGCCCAGGAGTCAATAAGGGAAATCAATAAGGAATCGGACCGTTAAGCAGAATCGATAATGGCATTGGTATCAATAAGATATTATCATTTCACATCCCTACTCAATACTGGACCAATTTCAATGCTTTTGTCCCAATTAGTCACTTAGACGCAAAAAGGTGGGAAAATAAGGTCAAGGTTGAAAAATACCAAAGTTTCCCTTTAAGCCTACATTGATTGCTTGAGTCATGGTTGAGTTTCACCTCAGCAGGAAGTTGAAATCCTGCTGGCTCCATGTGATTGGTGCTCAGTGGAGTCTGTTGATGGTGATGCTGAGCAGGACCCCTGCAGACTCTATCAAACACACTTCACTCTACATCAATAACCCAATAACCAGATTTTCACCACCTTTTTGAATGTCTAAGACTCAAGTTAGTGCTTAAAAGCAGTGTGTAAATTAATAAAAAACACTGCTTTGACAGGAGCCACAAATATACTGCTTGTCAGATGTTACCAAGGAATGAGTCAACAGCTTTCACCCAGATGTTCTCAGTGGATGAATCAATGGAATACTCATGCAAAACTGTAGTGGATGAGGTAAAAGTGTGTTTTGACCAAAATCTTGTTCTTTAAACCCTGCCAAATTCAATTATAGTTTGTGTTGCTGCCTAAATCTAAGCAACTGAGAAAAAAATGCAAGTGTCCTTGTAATCCTTTACTATAGTTCAAATAACAAATAATGTTTTCAAAATTTAATGGTAATTCAGCTCACAACGAAGCACCTTGAATTAGAAATGAGTATATCTGCACTGTCATGAAGGCTGCCACATTTTTCAGAATTATTTTCTACCACTTTTCTATGAATTTGAAATGGCTGCAACTGTAGATGTCACTTCTTTGAACATACTTTGGGAAAATACTCTTCATCTTTGTCTGCTTTGAACATCTCTGCCTCAGATCCTGGAGAAGTGTAACCAAAAAAAACTAATACTTTATGGAGCAAACACTCAACACTAATAGACAATTCATTGCATAAATATTCATTGTGCTGCACAGAGGTTAGACTGATGTTTTCCAGATGCCACTGATGGTAACTGTTTGTCTGGTCTGAAACACTTTGTGAGTCGACACCACGCTGAGATCACACTCTGTGTGGGAGGAAGCACGAGTGGGTTTCTGATTATAACCAGAAGGAAGACAGCTTGCATAGATGATCATTATTCTAAATATTCCCATTTTTGCATTAGTGGCTGGTAGATGGTACGCCAACGAAATGGCAGTTAATTGTCAAGTTGTGAACCCTCCTGTGGGCATACTTCCAGTCAACACTTTGCCCACAACACTTCAGCTGTCACCCCAACCTGGACTGCTTTTTCTCTACACCCTCAATGTGATTCATTCATATGTGCCTGACAGCTATGTCTCCTCTTTTTCTGACTCGGAGAACAAGCAGGAATGACAGTGTTGCCATTGGCTCATAAGTATAAACCATTAATAGCCTCACATACCGCAGGGGTAAGTGAATCTGTTAACCAGACACCCGGCAGCATAAAACTCCCAGCCTGCCCCATGTATCAATGTCTGTGTGGAAAAGCACACTCCTAACTGCAGCCTCAGTCGTGTGACAGCAGACAAGATAAGCAGGCATTGATTTTTCGCCCCCTGACATTGGCTGAAAGGAGAATTCTGCCCTGATATAATTGGGTTGGGTCCTTGCTGTGCAGCTGTTGAATAGGATATGAGCCAGCAGATGGGTGTAAGCGGTGAATGACTAATATGACATACACTACACAGACTGAACTGACCCTACAGTATAAGCTGTCGTCACGCTTGTTTGCCTGTGCTTCAAGGCAAACTCGTCTCCACACTGAAATGCCTTACAGAGAGGTGAGCTTTCATCTTATAGCGTTCACAGCAGATTGAACTGAGATTTATGCAAAATGAACCAGAGCTGCTATACATCCACGTAATTCAGTTTACAGAGAGGTGAGCTTTCAGTTTACGCACTCTGTGCATTTGTTTTTGTTCCAAATACAACTCCGCTTTTCAATCCGCATCACAAATCTGCGGATTTCTTTGATATGTTCGTCATAAATCGTATATGCGCACACTATGCCTAGAGAAGGCCTGCGTTAATCTTTGTATTTAATCTGGATAAACATATTTCTATAAACACCTTTGAGAGATATTTAAAATTCAATTGTTTCACTTCTATTTCTGAGAGGATGAAATCCCAGCGGTGAAGCAGATCAGACACATGGCAATTTCATGGAATACATTCATTTATTCATAGACTTCCTATACTGGTTTGTTTTGTCTTTATGCTCGCCAGCATATAGAAGCACATACACATACGTGTGGTGATTTGTCACAAAGTTACTGTAATATTTTCACAACCTCTTTAATACAGCACATAGCAGCAACTTTATAGCCATTCTGATGGACTGTAACTTAGTCCTTTAAGGATTTTAGCAGATTGTGGCAGAAATTGTGATGCAATTTGCAGAGATTTAGACATTTGTTTATTCTTTTCAGCAAAGCATGAAACAAACTGAATGGAAAGTCTACATGGTGGCTGTGAACTGAAGGCAGTCTCATTCAGTCAGTGCACTTCATTAAAACTACTCGAAATACATTTTTTATGTATTTTTTCCATGTTAGATTTTTTTTTTAAAAATTAAGTTCTTTAGAAAATATACCTATAAAGTATCTCAAATCAACACATTAACATTATTTCACCTTGCTCCCTGTGACTATTTAACAAGTGGGCCTCTATGTTCTTGATAGAATTTGTGTTCCACCATCATCGCCTTGGCAAATCAAAGACCCTTGAAATGAATAGAATTAAATTGAATCTATAACAATGCTGGTTAATTCAGGATCAAATTGCACTCAAATTTCTCCATCTGTATGTTTAAATAAACATAAAATGTGCACATTTCACACAGATGGTTGGTGTGTTGTTTTTGTAAAGGAATATAAGCTAGATATGACAGACAATGTTGACACACACAACAATGTCAGTGTATAATCATCTCTAATGAGAGTTACAAGTGATGTGTACCAGCTCAGAAGAATGAACCTCAACTGGTTCAGCCAGAAAGAGAAAAGAAAGAAAAAAAGGGTACTGATATCAGATTGATACTCAATATCATCCAGTAGTTTAAGTATTTATGCAGAACTAATGTAGGTCTGAATGTGGCACTAACATTTTAACATTAGCTTCAGTGTTACCATAAATTTGTTACTTCCTATTGCAGCTGGTTTTGGTTTGAATAGAATCTAAAAGGTATGCAGCATTAACACTGACTTGAAGTCAGTTTTCACTTGTTTTACTATAACAGAGGAATCAGTTATGCTAATACAGTGATACTGGATATTGTTCATACCACACTAATCAGTCATTGAAATCGTGATATTAAATATGAAATGAAATGTCGCATGTATAACACTATGAAAGGTCAGAGAATACTTGATAACAAACTCATATTGCTCACAATATCATAGCATTTGTTGGGCTTCATACCACGTGCATGAGACAAAAGCAGGCCTTTATGCAGTCAGGAAGTTTGATAACAAAGAATGGCACCAAGTCAAACAAAAGGATTCCAAATGGACCTCAACTCCCATCATGCTCTGCCCAACTCACATCCAGGTGGAAATCACAGGGATCCCACCCTCACGGGCCATAATATCACCAAGAGTATAAACATCAGAGATGATCTCTGAACTGTGCTTCTGGTTATTTGCATGGCTAACGCAAGAAAGTAACTCCTGTACATACATTAACTGTAACTAGACCGCACAGTCTCAACCTTGCTGGATGAGTAGAGATTTTCTTTTTGTTCAGGCAAACATGTCACTGGATCCAAAAGCTCCCACCTTTCCTGTAGAAGAAGAAGGATATAGGATAACCTTTGTGCCCCACTCATTTTTAAGTGAGTCGACTATGCCGTTTCCTCTTCAACTCCACCAAGGATCAGCTGCTGTGAAACCCACTGACACAGTGAGAGGACGGCCCCTGTCTGCATCCGAGCCTAAGGAACAGAGCTGGACATAAAAGACGGATTGAAACACCACCCTACTTGCACCCTAAAGCGACATAAGTAAGATGTCTAAGTCTGGTCAGAGATAGGTTACTAAAGTGTGTGTTATTTTCAGCTTTATTGCTGTTGTTGTTGTGAAGTTAACAGACTGTGAGTCCGGTTGTTGCTGTTGAGAATACTGTGGAAATATTATTGTTGTTTTCTGCTTGTTTTGATCGTATTTATTTGTGTTAGCTCACCATCGTGTGTGAGACCATGGGTTGCATTTTATTCGTTGAAGTCAGACCGCGACTGGCGAATAAGGATGTTCGCACGCCACGTCTCTGTGGAAATAAAAGCAAGTGCCACTCTCTCCTCACGATTGCTGAGATCTCTTGTTCTTTGGTCTCTCCTCTTTACTAACCTCACTTGCATGTACACACACGTTTCGATGCTCACACACGCTATTCTGTAGTCAGACACATGTTGCTAGGCAACACAGACACTCAGAGTTGTCCGACACCATTGTGGTGATCAGTGGCACGTGTTGACTGGCAGTTGCCATTTAATTACAGCCTCTGTTCAAATATTATGGTCAGCCCTGTTGAACTCTCGCGTGATGTAACCCCACATGGGTCGCATCCGCCATCTGGTTCCTCCTCTTTCCTTTCTCACACCTTCTTGACATATGGACCCACACACACACACACACACACACACACACACACACACACACACACACACACACACACATCCCTACCTGTGCTGTATGTTTGTCTTGCTCTTTATAACTGCTGTTGTATATGATTGCTTGCTTTAGTGTAGTTGTATGATAGATGTTTGTTAATTAAAGTGTTATTGATTTGTAATTGATATTGCTAAAGTTAAACTTCGTACATTGAAAGAGGTTTCCTGTGTGTGTGTGTGTGTGTGTGTATAGATACTGTGATAACAGCATGGTGATGGGTTATGAATTCATTCATTTATTCATTGATTTTAATAATCACATTAGATAATTATCATCATCGGTAATCACCAAACCTGCTCCTGAATTCCAACACATTGCTCTTGTCAAGTAATATTCTTTATATAAATATTCAGTAAGATTATTTACTTTTGATCATGAGACAGCTGTGAATATGATAGTTTGCAATAGGTTAACACCGAATGTTATTTCTGATCCCTTGTTCCCTGAGCCGGTTAAGATGAAGCTATGAACGCTAATGTATTCAAATGATTGCCTTTGGATCTAAACACATCTAGAAACTGGTGGCCTGCCTTCTAATTAAATGCT
Source organism: Euthynnus affinis (assembly GCA_029490765.1). Lineage (NCBI taxonomy): Eukaryota > Metazoa > Chordata > Actinopteri > Scombriformes > Scombridae > Euthynnus > Euthynnus affinis. The sequence goes on along the minus strand of CM055855.1, from coordinate 6,623,582 downwards.
TTAGTTTAGCAGCTTCCACCACTGTATCTTGGGATATACAGTTGACGTTTTTACCAGGTCACTTATTTATTTGCGCCCCCGGCAGCTTGGCTTTTCAGCATTGATGCTGTTTAGATTCCCGCATCTAACTGAGCATGCTGCTCCTTGGCAGTGTTTAAGCTGCTGCTAAGCTCTGACATGATGTTTTACATTGACCTTACTGTCATGTGTATTATGAAAAGTATTTATATTACATAATATCAGGAATACACTAATCTGTCATAATTACATGTTCTTGGTGAAACGCTGCCAATGAACAGACATGATATACTTATTAGCATTATGTTGTCTTTCACACAGAGCATAACAAGAGCTTCACAACAAAAGGGAATACTGTTTTCTTAGTTTCTGTTGATGATACAGATGGTCTAATAATGAGTTATAAGAACTATATTGTGAGCTTTGTTAGACTTGAACATCAGTGACAGTGGGATGTTCCAGTATCGGATACCATTACTTTAATTAATAACAATTCAATAATTTTATATCTGTGTATTTTTTGTTACATTTTGTTTTAGAAAGTTAGAAAAGCAATGTTTAAGTCAAGTGTGATGTTGCTTTACACATAAAAGAATGATCACAGTGTCTTCCACACAGTAAAGCATACAGCTCATTAATTAAACACTGGTATCAGATTGGTACTCGGTACCAGCCAATACCCAAAGCCCAGGTGCTGGTATCGGGAATGAAATAGTCGGATTGGTCCATCTCTATTTTGTACACAATGGGGGGAAAAAAGAAAAGAAAAAAATCTTATCTCTCAATAAGTGCTGCATTGCTCAGTGATGATAAAAACAAGCTTACATGTCCTTTCTGTTTCTCAGTGCTGTCTGAGATGAACACACAAAAGTATTTTTATAATTTTGATATTCTGGAGATTGTGTAACATGCTTAAAGGAAGATAATAATCTGAATAAGAGCCTATAGCTGTTTTATAAAATTAGATATTTAAATCACTTTTGCATATCAGAAATATTTTGCATTTGCTGCCTCTAATTCTGATTATACACGCACTGAGGTGCTTCAAGTCTAGTGTTGAAAATACTATTTTTAAACATTTAAATATAACAGCAACAAAACTATAAAAGCTTTATTGAAATCACAGGTTCATCTTCAACATAAAAAAAAACCTTATGTATTTTTCTCCCATCATCATTTATGTTTTTTGCACAAATGATTCCTACTGAATAAACTTCAAAACAGGATGGAATTACTGGGATGTTTCCATTGATATCAGATGAGATGACTGCATGACATCAGTGGGAGTTAATAATTTGCTCCTTTTGGCGTTATGCTAATTTTCTTTAAACTGACGATGCAATTAAGGCAAAGATATTGTAAAAGTCAGTGAATGGAGCAGCCTTGTTCTTGAACCAAGGCGACGTAAGTGTCAGGCCAGTTTTTTCAGAGAGGAAGTGTGTGAACTCAGCCGAGACCAGTTTCAGTAACAACTCCCTTAATAAAACTTATATTTTTCCATTTTAGCATCTTCTTAAAATCCTCTCTTAACATACTTATATCAGACAAGCATTTAGAAGCATCTTTAGCTCCTTAATCTTATTTACTCCTCTATCACTCTGGTACTTTTTCTGGGGATTATTACACGAGGCAAGGAGAGTAAAGACAGTGCTCCTCTTAATATGTTAGATTAAATGTTTTTCCACTCTGATTTACAACTTGCATGAACTTCTGGTATTTACATGCAGTTTATGTATCAATTAATTACACTTGTCTTTCTTATCACTTTCAAAACAGATTCTCTGTTGTAAAAATAACTCAGGCACAGTTTATAAAACATGGTGAGAGAAGCATTTCTAATACATAAACCATTGAATACCTTTGAGCTAGAATTTGAATTTTTTTTTTTTTTTCATTTTATACAGATGGACTCACTGTGCAGCTGGAGAAATTATAAGTTAGAAGTCTCATTTTAAGTTACACTCTTAGCTTTCCATAGCTACAGGAGATATTAATAATATCTTAAAGGTCACATGAAATAGCTTTCATAAAGATCAGTTGGGACAAAGATTGCAAAATGAACATTAACATCCAGTGTCATGGCTGTTTGAAGAGAAGGGTTGTATTTTTGAGCCTCTGGGAACATCAAGGGGGATATTATTGTTGATAATGATGCTGCAAAGTGGAACACAAGTACACTCTTCCATATGCTAGAGCTAGTTAGCTTTAAGAAATAACCTATATACTCCCTGTTTTTGTTGTGATGCTCAGCAAAAAACTATTATCTCTTGATGTTTTAAAACTCAATTGTATCAATATCGGAGAGTGTATCTTCAAGGACAAATGTTGACCTGCAGGATTTAAATTATGGGAAAGGTGGGCTGGATCCCCCCCAAAATTTATGATCAAATTTAACTGAATGGAATCCTAAATGTGTTTGCAAATGCTTGATGGATTTTAGACAAAAAGTGGCAGTCTACTTCGAGGGAACAGGCTTGGGTTTTGACTTAAAAATATGCAAAGAGATTCAAGGACAAGAAAAGGCAGTTCTAACTTTCTGGGGTCTTTTTAGGGTGATCTCGAAAACATTGGAACAACACCTCAGTCAAATCAACATTCATAGTTTGGCGTTCTCTGAGATGGTTGAGCTCCACTCAGAAAGCAGGTGGGCTGACACATTTGTTACTAGTTTGGGTGAGAGGGAGGGAGGTCCAGTGACTCATCTATCTACAGTGAGGAATCCAGGGTATAAACTTTTATAGGGCTCAGCCTTTTAACCCCTGAGTAATATTTCATAAAAGGGAAATATTATTCACTGCCCTTGAGTGGAGCAGAAATTATATCAATGATGCCAAGGGTCCTTTCTAGTGAATAATAATGCACATTTTAGTTTATTCCATTTCATGTAAATTCCCAGTTGCAAATGCTTTAATGCTTCTCTTCATATCTTAATTTGGACCCAACAAGCCCTCCAAATTAAACCACAAAATATGTTGTTGGTCAATGCACTCCAGAACTACAAACTACAAACCAATGTTGATTTGCATTTGGAAATGAGAAACAATCAGCTATTCATATGTTAAAGTCCAATGTTTTGTTCACAGATTTTGTCACCACATATTCAGGACTTCTGTCACTTGAACATAAAAGTGTCATTTTGGAACACTTGGATGCTGAACTGATTCTATTGGGCTTTTTAAGGAGGATGGTCTCTTTGTATATGAATAGAAAACATAAACATTTTATGTTAACAGACACACATTATATTCTTTTTTTTCCTTACCTGTCTAAAGTATAAACAGATACTACTCAATAGAAGCATGTATATTTGAAACAATTCTTCTTCATTCCTTCTTTTCACATGTCAAACCAATTTATCTGCAGTATTAGCTAATTACATAGTAGCTCGTACTCATGCTCATTTTAGTCTGTAACACATGGACATTGACTAACAGTGTCTGCGATGTGACCACGTTCTAGGAGTTTTCAAGATGCGTGACTCATGAAATGCATTGTGATTTGCTGAAATATACACGGGGAAGGCTGTGCTCTTAGCCCACTAGCCTCTTACTAGTGAATCTGATGACTCATCAAATACAATGTAACACTGATACTAGGGGAAAAAAATTTAAAAATTAAACTTAGTAGGCTATGAAAAGAAAGAGGGGCTTATATAGCTCTCATAAAATACAGATATTACAGCTGTTGCTCTGTCTCTGTTTGTTTAAATGCACAATATTTAATTTCTGCTGCTTGGGGGTCACTCAATCAAAACAATAGCAAAAGTAGAAGAGTAGACCGTGAAGTAGAGTGGGATCATGGGAGTTGTTGTCTTCATTGTTAAACAACCTGCTTCTTTGGGTTAGGACTACTCCAGTGTTCATCATTCACTGGTGATTAAAACAGGTAAAAACACTGAATAAGGCAGTTCCATGTAAAAAATGTGTGAATGTTTCTCTGACAATGTTCTGTGAGCACCAGACTGCTGGGAGGGGCTGCAAGCGGAGCTGCTGCTAACATTTGCTCAGCTTATTTCTCTGATAACTTAAGATCCAGATGTTTGATGACTAATATCCTTCATCCAGTTAAAAGATATAGTTAAAATATATAACTAAAAATCAAGATCTAAAGCTTAAAACGGAATAAAAGTCAATTTATAACAGTTTCTGTCGAACAACCACAGCACCGATGTATTATCTTAGGTGTATACTCTTTGATAGAGGACATATGACGCCATTGATAGGTGATCAAATGAAACAGACCTTGATTAAAATTATGGATTTCTCTTGGTTTGAAAATTGTTAGAAACATTTAAGATAATGTAAGTGGGTTTAAACCTAAAGTAATTAACCTGAGGTTTAACCCAGAGTGAACACAAATAAATGCTGTTACATTCTTTCTCTCATTGTTCACTTTTTGTACATTTCTGCACATCTCTCAGCATTGATTCATTTAACATTAATGTTGTTGTTATTAATTTGTTTATGTTTATCATCAAGGTTGAAATGGTACTCACTGAAATCTTATCATAAACTGTGTTCTCTTCTCAGTGTGTATTTCAAACTATCTAACTTTACACAAAATATGGAGAAAACTACATTTCTATACCATTCATTTACTGATCCAATATGTGCCTAATTTTATATTCTGCATATTTGTATATATCAATTATATTACATTACATATTAATAATAAAGGAAAACAACCAAATCTAAAGGGAACTTCAATGGCATAAATACTATGTATATTAAATCACCAAAATTATGGAAAAAATAGTTGATGTCATTTTTTGGCTTTAAATATACAAGGTGCAAGTAAAACTCTGATCTACGGGTGAATTGGGCTAAAAGGGAAAATATGTTGCATTGAACCCTGGTTTGCATGCCCTGTTGCCTTACTATATCAGTTCAGCAGACAATTGTTCTCTTTGATGATATAAAATGGAGGAATGAAATAACGTGTGTATTTGTGGTTAAAGGTAAGACTGTTTGCAGACTTTGAAAACACAACTCCTTTACAATAACTGTAGCTTGTCATGTTAGTGAGGCAGCAGAAGCATCACAAATGACCAAAACACAGTCACAGTATTTCATCAGAGGAAATTCACTATTCTGAGGAAAAAAAGCAGGCAGGATGGGTAAATTGCATTGGCAGGGTTGTAAGCATTAACTGTTTGAGTTAGCATGGCTAACAGGCTAACAACAGCATTCCATAAGTTGAAAATGATCTATCTTTTTATAAAAAAAAGACTTTTACTTTTTGCCACATAGTTGTATAAATGAGGATACAAATAATACTTCTTGAATGAGACATCAATCTTACCCTCTCTCTCAAACTGGCTGGACATCAAAGAGCCTCACAATGTGTTGTGCCAAAGGTCAATGTGAATGAAGTCTGTGCAACGTGAACAAAACATGGTCAGTTTGCATTTGGAAACTAATATGTCTTGCCTCGGAGAGCAATACTTGTAGTTGACCGCAGCTATGACATGACATTTAGGGTAGGCTATGTTTTAGTTTGAATTTGCTCAAACTGACAGCCTTAGTCTTTAGTCCTCCAATATGAAAAAATAAAACCACAAAGAAATTATTTCAAAAACCTACGGCAAAAATTCCATAACTTGATTTAAAAAAGTTGCATTTAAATGGGTGCAGTGACAAATAATCAGAGTTGTTCATACAGATCTAGTCTAATTACTTGGTACAGGGGTCTACTTGTAGGCAAGTGGAGCTCAGAGCTCATTTGTTTTCCACAGTGATTAATAGTATCATAGATACTACATCAGAAATGTTTGTCACATTTCCAGCATTCTCAGGTAGCCTGACTGTTGTTATCAATCATGGATGACATTTACTGTTGCATATTAATGTGGTGAAGTTTCATCACTGGGTTCCCCACAGTGATTGATGCAGCAGATTGTCCCCATATCCCCCTCACCACAGTCCTGCAGAACACGAGATGAATAGAAGATCTTCTCTCAGACTCACTGTGACACTGTGTTGTATCAAAGGACAGTTTTCCCACTGTGCCTTAATGGCAAGCAATGATAAGCCTCTTTACGCATTTACATTAAATGTTTTTTCTC